>CAMRHE010000617.1:0-600000 GCA_947044405.1 Leptodactylus fallax | reverse complement strand
CCACTAGAAAGTGTCAGGTCTTTAAGTGGTTGACCAGTTGTGACCTTCAATACAAAAGGACATCTATTGTTTGTTTAGTATAACGGGGGGTGAGGCACCTTTGAATAATTTCCTCTAGTGAGTCCAATAGGATATAATAAAGTGGTTCCAAGTGGGTTCTTATAAGCCTAAGATTGTCAAGCTGTACAGCATCCACATTGGGCCCTTTGCTGGCAGGGACCCCTCTGCCAACCCATATTGAGTGAGACAGTCCCATATTCGGGTGCTGACCTGCTGTTCCAGATGGCAGGCAAAGATTTCAACTGTATCTGTATTTATTTATCTGAGGCAAATAAAGTTGAGTAGTGGAGAATGGAGCTACCTGCTGATGATGTCTGCGGCAATGAGGCATGATGAGTGTGAGCCCCAAACATCACAACAGCCAGAGCCTGCATGAAGCCCTGTGGACATGGGTTAGGTGAGTATAACTTTTTATTTTATTTGTATTTTCCAATTTCAAAATAAATAAAAGTAAATTTTAGGTACTAACTATCACTCTCTTAAAACTGTAGAAAAGCAAATGATCCCAAAACTCCCCTTTTGACTGGTCCCGAGAGCATATTAAATATTTTGGTGCAAACCTGAACACTAACTTGGACGACTTATTTCAATTAAACTACAACCCACTACTTAAAAATGTAATTAAATTGAATAATATGTGGTCTGTCAGGTCTGACCCTTTTTCTTTCTAGAGACGAATATAGAATTTGTGTTCCCCATGTCCAAGAATAGCACACAAAATTTAATAAGTGCAAACAACAAGGGTGGCATTGGCCTTCCAGACCCTAGCCTATATCTCAGAGCAATAAAGCTTAATAGAGTGATTGACTGGTTCTGCAACTATCACATAAACTATGGATATCAATTGAGGACGAAAAACTCCTTGAGACATATAATTAAGAAGAGAATTAATCATCACTTTTCCAACAGAACTCAACAACTCCTGGCAGAATCCATTCAGTTATAGTGGAGTGGTTTGAGTCTCTTGGCTATACATTACACTATTATTGTCATGAAAAAAACTGTAAACTGGTGAAAAATAATACTGACACTACTTTTCACCTTTAGGAAAGTGACAAATAATAAGACTAGTCACAATTTAGTTAGTATTAATTTCACAGTTAGAACTTAAATGGTCACAAGAATTTCAGATCACTTACAGGTGCATCTCAATAAATGAGAATATCTGTGAAACGTTCATTCATCTCAGTAATTCAGTAATACAATCCATAATCAGCGTCTTCCATGATTGTGTGTCCTACTGAACCAGACTGAGGGACCATGTAAAGGCTTAGGAAACCTTGGCAGGTGACACTGAATTTACAAGACTGAACTGAACTTACAATATTCTAATTTTCTTAGATTTGGGTTTTCATTACCTGTAATCCATAATCAACATTTACAGAAATAAAACACTTGAAATAGAAGACTCTGTGTGTAAAGAATCTAGAAAATATAGGAGGACACTTTTTTAATTGAATTAATGAAATAAATAAACATTTCAAAGATATTCTAATTTATTGAGATGCCCCTGTAGTCTCATTTAATAGAGCATGTGATTCTAGACCTCTGGAAGCAGATGAGTTGAAGCTGGGATATACCTCCCTCCAACTGGGACAGTGGGACAGGGCACAGAATCTGGGACTGTCCCACTGAATCAGTGGCGGTTGGGAGGTATGCAACCTTGATTTGCAGTCCAGTGTCCCTGAATCTACTATATTATGTTTACTTGGCCTTTTCTCAGCTATTTGTTCGCTATGTTACAGTTATTATGTGTAAAGTAACCAGTAGTAGTAATAATGGATAGGGGAGGGGACAGACTGCTCTGCATTGTACATGCCTCATGTAGCATGGGTTTTTCCTCCTCCTCCTTTACACTGTCTCCTGCCCTGTCTTTTTCCTAACATTTTACATGCTTATATAATATTTTTTAGTATGAATGAATTGTATGCATACATTTGGTGTAAATGCAGTCTACACAGCTGATGCTTCACTACAAGAAAAAAATGACTATATGAACGGCCTCCAAGATGGTATGTTTATTGTGGCCACACTGGCCGGCACACAATGTAACTACAAGAAATATAACTGTGTGGATGCTATGCTACATTTTCTTGTGCCCTAAACTCAACTGGCTGGTAACACTGGCACTGAAAAGAATTGTTGTGTGGACAACTTCCAAAATGTTATATGTAATGTGGCCTACACTGCCACAACACAACTGCAGGAATTATAACTGTTACTATGTGGATGCTCTGTTAATGTTCTGTTTAATGTCCCTCGCTCACTGTCCTTCACACAACTGGTCCGTAACACTGAGACTACAAGAAATTGCTGTATGGACGGCTTTCAAAATGTAATGTTTAAAGTGGCCCTCACAAGTCCCACGGAGCGAAATACAGCAAAAAAAAAAAAAACGCATCACATTTTTTTCCACAGTGTTTTTCATTGCGTTTTGCTGAGTTTTCCTCTGCGAACTTTCTGCACAGTTTATACCTATAAGGAAAACACCAGCGTTTCATTAGGTATAATTGACATGCTGCTCTTCTGCTGCAGATTTTTTTCTGCAATGTTTATGTGAATGGGATTAGCCAGAATCCCATTCACTTTGCAGGTACTGTTAGGCACCTTGCAGATGACCGTGGACGAGATCAGTGTGCTATCCGTGTTTTTCCCACTTATGTCTTTACTGCTTATATTACTTTTTTTTTTTCTTATTATGAATGAATTGTATGCAAAAAAATATGGGCAAATACAGCCTACATAACTGGCAAGAAAAAATACTGTGTGGATGTTTTGATAAATTTTTAGATTTTTTTTTATTTGAGTGGCCTAATCTGAGTCTGCAGGTCTCACAGTCTGCATGTGTAAAAATGTATGCTGTGGGATAAAAAAAAACATGATTTGGCACTCAAAAGGTTACTGTGACTGCAGTTCAGGCAGTGTGTGAAAAAAAGCATTCACTGCTGCATAAAATAGTTAACAAAAGGCGATTTGACACTCAAAGGGCTACTGGCAGGTCAGACAGAGTGTACGTTAAAAAAACAAACAAAAAAAAACATGCACTACTGCACAAAATTTGATGCATTTTTTTGTCACCCTATCCCTGTCTTTAAATGCATTGGGCAAGGTCAAGTGGCTTATTGGTGCTTCCTTTGGCATTCAGCACTCGTGACACTTGCCCCTGATGCCACCTACCTAGCTAACTATACCCCTGCATTTTGGTGCATTAAGCCATATCCCTTTTACTCACCAATCCACATTCCTTCCCATGTCTCTTCTCGAAACAGAAAAAAATGGTCTAACACTAAACATTTCAAAATATGATAATAATGCACAAATTAGCAATCCATTTCGGTGCATTTTACATCAATAGATACATATTTTTTTTTCTTTTTTTAATCAATTCATAGTTTATTTTTAAACTTGCAACTTGATACAAATATAGATTAGTAAACCAATAGGATTACCCATCTGTGTTGGTTGTTTTGATTCATATTATCTATAGTCTCGGGCTAAAAGGGAAAAGGGGTGGTTATGATAGATAGATTGTGGTGCCTTTTTTTCTTCCTTTATTTTTATTTTATATTTTTATATATATATGCTATGCCATCGAGGGGCATCCAGCGATGACAGGTTCAATATAGGTAGTGTCTCTGCTGCTTCCTTTATTCATTATATAATCCTCATTGAGCACTAGGTAGGCTGGAAAAGATGAGACATAACAGATATAAACTTTTTCTATCCTCTCCTCTGAGCCCCGGGCTGTAACTGACAGTCTGACACCTGATCTGCTCCTGCTAGGTTGCCCTCAAGTGTTAAATCTGCTCTCATGTATTTCGTGATAATAGTAGTTACACCTTTTAGGACATGGTGAATATGTTTGTTTTTGTGTATTTGGGTATAGTATTGGCCAAATTGTTGGGTTTCTGTCTTATCCAGGATACAGAGTAGAGTGTCCCAGTATTACTGAGAAACCTTGTATTTGCTCTGAAGAAACAGCATTGTGCAAAAAACACAGTGGAGCAACCGTTTAATAGTGAGCCATTAACAATCACACATTGCACCTCATGAGAGAATTAAAAGGAATTTGTCAGAAGATAACGTTTTACAATTTTTAAATTATGTTTTATGTTTAATATTTATTTTTAAGAGTTTTTGGGGATGTTTTAAAATTTTTGTGAACATGGTGATTTAAGAGACCTAACTTTTTTATTTGTTGGGGTACCTGATTTTGATTAATACTTTTTTTTAGATTTTTTTTTTTTTGTTTAATTCAAAATAAATAGTCTGAAAATAAAATAAAATCATAATTTTTGTTACGTATAGTGTTGGGTAAATGGGATGGTAAATGTTTTATATAAATATATATATATATATATATATATATATATATATATATATATATATTGTTACCACTTCTGTACACTTAGTGGTTATAAAAGACTCCTTGGGAAAATTCACTTTTTTCATTATGTAGATTTCTACTGTAACTAAGTTATCCCTAGGAGCCACAGATACATGGGAAGACAATTCCCACCAGTGACAATAGTTACTGACAAAACTGATCTGCTAGGGTGGCTCTGCCATGCTTAGAGACACCCAGCGATCATAGGTCCAGTAATGGTAGTGTCGCTGCTGCTTCCTCTTTTCAATACATAGTGGTTATTGAGCGCTATGTAGCCAAGAAAAGACGATACTTAACAAGTATAAACTCTTTCTATCCTTTCCTTCGAGTCTCGGGCTATAACTGACAGTCTAACACCTGATCTACTCCTGCTAGGTTGCCCTCAAGTGTTAAATCTGCTGTCATGTGTTTCATGATAACAGCATTTAACCCTTACAGAGAATGGAGCATATGTTTGTTCTTGTGTATTGGGGTATAGTATTGCTCATATTGTTGGGTTTCTGTCTTACCTATATTTTAATTCTGAGACTGCTGAGACTTCCTGTTTTCTGTCAGAGATTTCTTTGGAGTGATCACTTCACTTCTCAGACAACTGATGATCATGATTATCATGTACATGTAGAAAATACACAAAATCCACCGGTCACAATAGGTGATGTCACAGCTTATCTATTCCCCTCTCTGCACAGGTCACAGAACATGCCTAGAAAACGTTCACAGAAATCAATATTGTCTGTTCCAGACCATTGTGTCTATGGGCCATGATCCTTCTCCAGGAATTGGGGAGTCACAGATTATTTTTAGCTTAATGGGAAAAGTTGGAATTGCAAGATTTTTGTGGATTTATTTTAAATATCGATAATAACTTGGAAAATTAAACACATCACCAAAAATTCTTAAAAAAATATGTTTAATATAAAAATGACTTAAGCATGATGATGCTGATCTTACACTGTCACAGTATTGCACTATGTGGACACTGGCACAATGGGCATTGTCTTGCTCTAAGGATAGACCAGGGGCGTAAATACCGGGGTAGCAGCGGTAGCGGCTGCCACAGAGCCCTGGACATTAGGGGGCCCAGAGCCCTGTGGCAGCCGCTACTGCAAACCCCACAAACCAGTGGCGTAACGATCGCGACCGCGAATGGACCCAGCAGGGTACGGAGCCCATGGCCAGCTGGAGATGGCTGGGCCCCGGACCACTATGATAGCGGTCGGGGAAAGCCTGGTTCCCCGACCGCTATACATACTGTTATTGGAAAGGGACCCTGGCATATTGCAGGCCCCTTTCCAATAGATGACAGGGCAGGGCACCCAGGGGAGGTGACTGAAAACAATAAATACATATTCTCACCTCTCCTGGGCACAGCGTTCTCTCCGACATTCTTCCGTCATGTGACTGAGGCCTGTGATTAGGCCCCAGTGGTCACATGGGGAGCAGTCACGTAATGACGTCAGTGCGCCCCCATGTGACCGCTGGGGACCATTCACAGGCCTCAGCAGCGACGTCGGAAGTGGGCCTGAAGACGCTGAAGACGGCAGGATGGAGCGAGGATGCCAAGGAAAGGTAAGACAAGGTGAGTATGAGAGTTAATTATTTTTAATCACCTTCCCTAGCCTCCGATTATACTCTGTGGTCTGAGGAGACCCCAGAGTATAATAGCACCAAAGCGGAGGGGGCTGTTGCGAGCATATAATACTGGGTGGGGGCCACTGTGGAGCATATAATACTGGGTGGGGGGCACTGTAGAGCATATACTACTGGGTGGGGGCCACTGTAGAGCATATACTACTGGGTGGGGGCCACTGTAGAGCATATACTACTGGGTAGGGGCCACTGTAGAGCATATAATATCGTGTGGGGCCACTGTAGAGCATAAAATACTGGGTGGGGGCATATAATACAGGGTGGGGGCCACTGTGGGGAGCATATAATACCAGGTGGGGCCCCCTGTGGGGGGCATATAATACTGGGTGGGGGCCACTGCGGGGAGCATATTATACTGTGTGGGGCCACTGTGGGGACCATATTATACTTTGTGTGGGGGGAGTAATGTAGAGCATATAATGCTGTATGGGGGCCACTGTCGAGCATATAATACTATTTGGGGCCACTGTTGAGCATATTTTACTGTTTGGGGACCCATAACCAGTTCGGGGAGGCCCCATGTCAAATGTTCGCCTTGGGGCCCAGCCATTCCTAGTTACACCACTGGGATAGACCATCATTATCCAATACTCAGAGATTCCCTATAAATACACAATGTATGGCCAGATGAATTATTTTGCACAGTTGATAAATGCCCTGAGTAGTAAATACTGAGCACTGATAGAGGTGACATCATGTTATCATCTGGTTCCTTATGACTTCTCTGTCAATAAGAACTAAGAATGGCTCTGTTTGTAGAAGTCATTTAGGGGGCGTTCACACTACCGTTGGGGACCGTCAGTAGTGTTGCTATTGTCGGTTACAAGATTTTAGCATCGGACACTAGCTGAACCGTCAGAAATCCATTAAAATTTCCATTCATTTCAATGGGATTTTATATTGTGTCCATTTGTGTCCGTTTACACCAAATCCGTCAGAAGTCCGTTTTTTTTCACCGGACAAAAAAATCCTACATGCAGGACTTTTTGTCCATTTGAAAAAAACGGATTCTTGACGGACAGCAAGTGTCCGTTATTTTTTTAACATTGAAGTCTATGAGTAACGGATTTATAACGGACAGTAACTGATAGCCATTAGTTACTGTCCGTTATTTTATGTCCGTTTATTTTCCCTGCGCATGCTCAGAAAGGAAAAACAAACAAACAAAAAAAAAAAACTAAGTGTTAAAGAGGACCTTTCGTGTCCTCAGGTACATGCGGTTTTACATACCGCTAGAAAGCCGACAGCGCGCTGAATTCAGCGCTGGGCTGTAAGGAACGCCCCCTCTCTCTGTACTCGTTTATAGCCCTGTACTGTCAGAGAGGGCGTTCCTTACTGCCCGGCGATGACGCTGAGCTGTGAGGAACGCCCCCCTCAGTACAAGGCTCTGAACAAAGAGAAGTGTCAGGGAGGGAGTTCCTCGCAGCGCCCTTCTAACAGTAAACCATGTAACTTACACCGCCGATATCTCCAGCCCCGGAGCACATACTGGGAATGCCGGCAGTGCGCTGAATTCAATGCGCTGTCGGCTTTCTAGCGGTATGTCACATGAAAGGTCCTCTTTAAAAAACGGACACTACCTGATGCTAACATCAGTTAGTGTCCATTATGATAGGTGTCCGTTTTTTTTTTTTAACGGACACCTTCATAACGGACTCCAACTGTAGTGTGAACTATGCCTTACAACAACCCATGACTGTACATGAGAATCAGAAGACACATCAAACACTGACAGCAAAGTCTACTAACAATATACTGTGATACATAGGTACATGACAAGGTTTATTTTAATTAACCATTTAATCCACCAATAGTCAAATTAAAATTGCAAAAACCCTCCAAAAAATGTAACTTTTTTTTAACTGCAGATTTTGCATTTATGGCTGAAATAAATATTCCTGGCACATAACTCCAGCGCCCTATGTACATTTTAACCCTTTAGCAATCTAGCACATTTTATCCTTTAAACCAGTAACATTTTATCCCTCTCTGCATTCCAACTTTTATAACTTTTTTACATTTTATTTTAATGTAGCTTTACAAAACTTTTTGATACATTTTTATTCTTTTTTTTTTTTTTGAGAGGTAAGATGAACAGAAAACATAAATTCTGGCCTCTGAATTTTAAGGTCTCTAGTCGTTATCATGTTGAATAAATAATAGGAACTTTAACATGGGAAAAAATGTCTATTTTTAGTTTTTTTCTGTAGAACAACTTAAGTGCTGTGGTCAGCATTGATTGCAGCATATAAGGGGTTAAATAGTAAGTATGTTTTCTGATTGTTAATTCAGGGGTTATATCATACACAAAAGTCCATAGTACCCCCTCCTGTCACCTGTCACCAATCGAGACTCATTGGCTAATAACAGTATATTAGTACAAAAAATAACACATGAAGGTATTTATAGCACACGTATTAAAATATCATATTTATCATGGATTTTATCGTTGTGGGGGGTGTGTTGTTGGAAACAATGGGAGGCAGATTCGGGACAGAATCTGCCACAGATTTGAGGGCAGAATCCACTCCCAAATCTGTGGCAGATTCCTACGTGTGAAGCTAGCCTTAATGCTGCAAATTCAACAAATGATCATTTTTAGTTCTTGACATCCTATAAAATGTTTAGAAACTCTGTTGTGCAGAATAATTTGGAACAGTGGATTTAGTTTTTTTAATTTGTGAAAAAAAAATGTTATCATTGGGAGGTTTGTCCAATAAGATGTGATATATCGTCCAATGGTTGAAGATTTGATCATTAGACTGACTGTCATTTGCATCGACCATTTAGGAAAATCTGAGAAAAATATAATTTTTATAATAATTTGGAACGTGGTGCACTTTGATTATCCAGGGTTGTTCTTGTATTGGCAGTATCACTACGCATGTGCCTGCGCCGGCGTCCTTTCTTACATACGCTGGCAGTGGGCGCAGGTTTCTTTTTGGCAAGGAGTCCAGCCATGGACCTAACAAAGTGGATAACTACAATATTGTCCATTATCTATCTTTCCCTGACCTCCTTCTCTCTGTAAACATGATTTATGAATAATTTTGTGAGAAACTAATGAATTTATTAATGCATTGGATATTTATTAACTTATATTTTAATTAACATATCTATTTACAATTTATATATTTGATATATTTATTCACATTTTATTAATTCCTTTTTGTATATTTGTTTTTTCATTCATTCATTCATTCATTCATTCAGACTTGTATATTGATTTATTTAATTTTATGAATAATGTCTTGGTTTGTATATGACTGATTGGCACATATGTGTTATAACCTTTGACCCCCACAAGTGGGTGATAAAAGAGTCTTTATAGCTGAACTTTATTTGCCATACTGATCTGATGCAGGGGTTTGTTTTTTTGTACCCTGAAACATGTTATCTAGAGACGTTTATTAAAGCAACCTAAACATGAAATCCATTGGACTGCCACTCTCGCTGTCTATAGAGGAGCGCATATCCTGGTATTTTTATGTTCGAGCATTTGGGCTCACACGTCACTGTCTATAGGGAATGCATTAAGTTGAAAATATCTTCAAATTGCTGCAGTCATGTGAATATCTTAGGCTTTTGCTGCAGGGATTTAATCACTAGAGATAAGTCTATGAAATTGCTGCTTGATTTTCATGTTACATGATAAAGAAAAAAATGTGCATCTGAATATGCTCATAAAACTTTTGGATCACTTCCCAAGATTGCCTCAACTCTACTATTCTAATGGTTTGCAGCATAAATAAGAGGAGTCCATTAAAACTGACTACATTCTTCCCAGTGATGCTAAAAGAGTCTTCCTGAGATGGTGCCGCCTCCCAAAGCCTAGTGGACAATCCTACTGAGACCTCAAAAATAAACATAATTGCAAAGTCCTATGGAAAAAGTTAAGCTTAAAACTGCAGAGCAGCAAGTAAAATTCTTTCTGTCAAGGTACAGAGGTCTTGAAATAGGGTTTTTAGGGTAAGGCACAATGGGCACAACTGAGGGAACATCCAAGTCTTTGGCATATGAAGTCGGGGGATTATTGGCTTTAAGACAAAAGACAGTCCCGTTCTCAAATTAGTGTGAGCAGTCCTAGTCCTGCGTAGGCACAGGCATATCAGCCCAACAAAGGGCAAGTTCCAGCTTGGAGAATGGGCTTTTCATTGTGTGGTCAAACATAGTCATGCAAGTCTTAAGTGCTCTTGGTAGGCCAAACAGGGTATTCCAACTAGCAGATGGGCCCTATAGACCAACATGGAAAAGCTTCAGTGCCACTTGAGTTTTGGCAGTGGAAAGTCTCTCTTCTTGTGGTACTCCCATTGTTCATCCAGGGGTATCTTTCAGGGTTGTATCCCCTGGGAGGAATTACGGGATGGTGATGCCCCAAAGGTCATGTTATATGAAGGATTGCAGGTGATGGTCACTGGAATTGTTGTAGCAACTGCAATAGCAGCCCCTTCAGGTGGGTCACAGTCCAGCTCACAGGAGGGTAAGTGCCTGGGACTATGATTGTAGGTAGCACAGTCTCTCCTCATCAGAGGGTAGGGTCCAAACATAAACCCCATGGACATGAGAGCCCAAATACCTGCCTACATGTTATAGATGGGGCATCCTACCAGCCTCAGGACAAAGTCCCACCCTTGGGCTAGTCATACCTATGGCCCACAAGCCTTTAGTCCCAATAGATTTGCAAATTCCTCTGACTCACCTGCACAGAAGTTGTACAACTTCATAGCCCACTGGTTATCAAAGACTCTGCAAAAGTGCACAGAAGCTAGGAAGGTGAAAAAACAGCATTGATACATTATAAAACATATCACATATCAATTCAGCAGTTTACTATAAGCAGCAGCCCTCTTGGGGAATCCATTTTCTATGATTTTATAGGTATAACTGTATAAAGTGACCCTCACCTTTCCTTATTGTCCCTGAATTGCATACAAGCCCATTCACCATACATGGTGAGAAGTAGTAACATATCTCAATAGAGAAACAATTGAAAGATTGCAGGATTTCACAGAAAGTAGCCAATATGTGATAATAAAGTATATTAAAAAATGTATTAATGACACAAATACTGCTAGCAAATCAAAAGTTGTCAAAAAGTTTAGTTATGGGTTAATTTTCCCATATCAAAGTTACCTCTAATAGGGGAAGTTGCAGCAATAATCTGTCCATTTACAGTCGTTTGCAAAAGTATTCATACCCCTTGAACTTTTTCACATGTTGTCACCTTATAACCACAAACTTAAATGTATTTTATTGAGATTTTAAGTGATAGCCAACACAACGTAGCAGACATTTGTGAAGTGGAAGGAAAATGATACATGGTTTTTCAAAATTTTATTGAAATAAAAATCAGAAAAGAGTGACATTCAAAAGTATTCAGACCCCTATAATCTGATACCCATTAAATAAAATCCAGTGCAATCAATTGCCTTCAGAAGACACGTAATGAGTTAATAGAGTCCAGATGTGTGTAATTTAGTCTCAGTATAAATACAACTGTTCTGTGAAGGCCTCAGTGGTTTGTTAGCGACCAGTAATGAACAAACAGCATCATGAAGACCAAGGAACTCACCAGACAGGTCAGAGATAAAGTTGTGGAGAAGTTTAAAGCAGGGCTAGGTTATAAAAACATATCCTAAGCTTTGAGCATCCCATGGATCAATGTTCAATCTACCATCCAAAAATGGAAAAAGGATTCTACAACTGCAAACCTACCAAGACATGGCCGTCCACCTAAACTGACAGATCGAGCAAAGAGAGCACTGGTCAGAAGAGCAGCCAAGAGGCCCATGGTCACTCTGGAGGAGCTGCAGAAATCCACAGCTCAGATACAGGGAGAATCTGTCCACAGGACAAGTATGAGTTGTTCACTCCACAAATCTGGCCTTTGCGGAAGAGTGGAAAGAAGAAAACCATTATTGAAAGAAAGACATAAGAAGTGTTGTTTGCAGTTTGTCACAAGCCATATAGGGGACACAGCAAACATGTGGAAGAAGGTGCTCTGCTCAGATGAGACCAAAGGCGAACTTTTTAACCTAAGCAAAGCGCTATGTGTGGCGGAAAAGTAACACTGCTCATCCCCCTGAACACACCGTCATCCCCACTGTGACACATGGTGGGGGCAGCATCATGCTGGGGGGACTGGGAAGCTGCTCAGAGGTGATGGGAAGATGGATGTAGCTAAATACAGGGCAATCCTGGAAGAAAACATGTTGGAGGCTGCAAAAGACTTGAGCCTGGGAAGGAGATTCATCTTCCAGCAAGACAATGACCCTAAACCTACAGCCCGAGCTACAGGGGAATGGTTTAGATCAAAGAATATTCCTGTGTTAGAATGGCCCAGTCACAGTCCAGACCTAAATCCCATTGAGCATCTGTGGCAAGACATGACAATTGCTGTTCACAGACGCTCCATCCAATCTGGCTGCAAGGAAGAAGAATGGGCAAAAATCTCAGTCTCTAGATGTGCAAAGCTGGTAGAGACAGAGCCCAAAAGACTTGTAGCTGGAATTGCAACAAAAGGAGGCTCTACAAAGTATTGATATAGGGGGGCTGGAGTCTTTTGCACGTCATACTTTTCACATTTTTATTTGATTAAAATTTTGAAAACCTTGTATCATTTTCCTTCCACTTCACAATTATCTGCTACTTTGTGTTGGTTATCACTTAAAATCTCAATAAAATACATTTTAGTTTGTGGTTGTAAGGTGAGAAAATGTGAAAAAGCTCAAGGGGTATGAATACTTTTGCAAGCGACTGTATAATAGCTGGCCTTCTGCTGCTGATCATGGGGATCAAATCTGCATTTACTCATGCCAGATACATATCATGGAATGATAAGAGGTTAACAAGAAAAAACAAACATAAAAAAAGTTTCAGTGAAGATTATTTCTTTTCTATGTGATTTTCTGTTCTCATGACTGGCTCATGATGTGATAAGTAAATCTAACTATCATACTAATGTATATAGATCCCAAGAATTTCTATACAGACGTTGTGGACCAGTCTAGAAGGAATCACATCATCTGTACCACAAGACTACACCATGGATCCCAGTACTTATAAGCGCTATCATATACATGACCAGGATTCCAGAGAACATCTGGACCATTATTTTTCAGACAAAGCTCAGATGGTCTTTGGAGAGGACTCCTTGATATTTCCTATTAAAAGCCTAACAAAAGTTTTTGCAGCAGGTATGTATCGGGATTGTCTACGTTTCATTTATTTAACCCTAAGGACACAGGGCAGTTTGTCAGTTAAGGCTTGGCAACTTTTTTAATATTTTCCATCTCTGCCATCCAAAGTTCGTAACTTCTTTATTTTTATGTCAACTTAGCTATATGAGGGCTTATACTTTTCATGTCTAGTTGTACTTTTGTTGGCACCATTTGGGGTACATGTATTGTATTGATTAGCTTTTATTAATTTATTGGGGAGGTCTGTGTGAAATAAATGTATTATTATTATTATTATTATTATTATTATTATTATTATTATTATTATTATTATTATTATTATTATAATATTATACAATATTTAGATTATTTTTTATGATTTACCACTTTTTTATTGCTAAATAAATCACTATTATTCAAAAAATAAGCAATTTTCTTCGTGGCACGGTATTCTGATCTCCATAACTTTTTAACTGTTTTGTTGATGGAGCTATAGGAGGGCACTTTTTTGAGGGGACAAGTTTAGTTTTTATTACTGCCATTTTTTGGCATGTACAACTTATTATTATATTTGGGTAAGGTGAGGTGCCCAAAACACTGTGCATTGTGGGTTTTTTTTTTTTTTTTTTTGTATGGGATAACTAATGAGTTTTGATAGCTTGTAATAATACACACACAAGGATACCGAGTATATTTGTTTATTTATTCATTTTCTGTTTACATTTTTTAAATTGGGAAACCATTTTTTTTGTTATTTATTTATGTAGCTATTTATTTTACTTTCTGTTAATCTTTTTTTATCTTTACTTTTCATTTTTTTATAGCCCTAGACCAGAAAAGAAACCTGGGTTTGCTTAAACCCCTGTATAATGTACTGCAATACTTTTGTATTGCACTACACTGTACATAGGCTTCCTATGTGTCATAGGGAAAGGCAGCCAGGAGGCCTTTGTTTGGCCTCCTCAACTGCATTGTGTCAGAGTTAAAAATAACCCTAGGTAGATTAGGTAAATAAGTCAGGTGTAACCCAACCCGGTACCGGTAATAAGACAGAGACGACACAGATTTGTCAGTAACTGCCAGAGATCTCCTGTGGGAGGAGCACTGGTCGTTTATTTTATAGAGTATAAACCAAGAGTAGCAATCAACCATATTACGTAAATTGGGGATGGGTTATTGGCATACAAATATGGGATTTTACACAATTTCTGGGAATTCATCTCAAATTATATTTAACCCATGTCACACAATAGTTCTAATGTTACCTAACAATGATGGATGAAGTAATCTTGACTCCCTCGCATCCTTTAACCATATCTGTGACCATATCTGGTCAGACTATCTACACAAAAAGTTGGCAGTACAAGTTGTTTACTGTGTATAAAAATGAGAATATGTACAAAAATGGTAAAAACAAGAAAAGGTCATGTGATATGAAATACAAAGTCTTTTTGAAACATTGGTTCATAATGCATGAGTATATATGTTTGGTTATATGAGGTTATAATGTAGGATATATGAGATTAACTATAATATTACTCTAACAAATGCAACCCCTCAGAGTCTGCAATTTTATTTTTGGGGGGATCCAAACTACCCAGATGCCTTGACTGCTATTGATCATGACATCTTGGGGGATAAGCTGCAGGAGTCATGGCATTTTCCAACTCCTGCAGATATTACCAGGTCTCAGATGGAACGAAAATCCAATTACCAGGCACAACTCCTGTGCCTGATGAAGCTCTGTATCAGCATTAACTATATGCTCAGAGCAGCATAATAGTACATCACAGAGGTTAAACAATTGTGAACAGCTGCATACAAATTGTGCAAACATAATTTTTTTGAGATATGGAAGATCAGAAGGGGCAACTACCCTGCTCAGGTATAACAACTATAGGGAGTAGAGTAAAGCCTTGGTCTTTGAGTATAATGTAAAACATAGGATGACAGCAGAGGTGTAACGTGAAGCTCCTGGGCCCCATTGCAAAATCTGTAATGCAGCCACTACCTACCCTCTTCCATTTAGAATAGTGGTATATTTTATGTAGTAGAAGGACCTATGGGGCACCTTCAAGGTCCTGGGCCCAGTAGTGACTGCTACCATTCCACTCCCTATAGCTATTCCCCTGGACATCAGGATTTAGTAGAATCATTGTCGCCAATGAAGTCTCCTGAAATCAGAAAAACTTTTTGATAATGTCAAAAGACAACTTAAAAATGTAAGGGTACAATAACTTGTAAATCTGCTGTCATCTGGCAGTTTGGGGTCTACCAGTTGGTGCTGATGTCACTTCCTGATCTCTCACCAATGATAACCTGACAATGTGATATCTTTACAATGAAAGATATCACCAAAAGTCAAAAAAGTTTCCACTAATATATCATAAATATGAATATTTTTAAAGCTAAAAAGTCAGGAAGTTTACAAAAGTGGGGAAAAAGGATTGCGGAGGGCAGACATATGTACAGTAGTACTGCCGGCAAAAGAAATAAAAATCATAGGAGCCCAAGTCCAGTTATATTTACAGAGCTTCGATTACATTTGAGGAACCATAAAGCTAATAAAGATAATTCCTTAAAAGTAGACTTTATGTGTAATCCTAGGATTTCTGCCTATTGTCAAACAACCCAATCTCATGTACCCTACTAGAGAATTTAGGGGGTCTATTTCTGGATCTTCATGTCTTGGCCATAGAGGAGACTAGGTGCAAAGAAAATCTCTTGCTCTGTAGGATTTATCCTGCTCTGCATTGCACCAAACACTGTTTGAATTAAATGGACGCAGTGGAATGTTTCGAGTAATGCTTAATTTCCATGGGGGGAAATTCTGCTACCTGATCACTGTTAATCCCAGCAGAGGACACTTTGTGATTAGTTTAACCCCCTAACAATCACATTAAAATTTTTCATTGTGTTTTCGCAGAGTTTTCGTCTGCGGACATTCTGCCCATATAATACCTATAGGAAAAACAATAGAGTTTCTGCAGGTATAATTGACATGCTGTCTTTTTCAAAAACACGGGCATTTTTAAAAACACAGCTATTCCGCTCCAGATTTTTCTGCAATGCGTGGATGGGATTAGCAAGAATCCAACCACTGTGCAGCTACTGTGAAATGCAGCTTTTTTTTGCTATAGTGTTTCCGCAGCAGGAAAAACCCAGCATTTTTACAATATTCGGCTTATCTATATACGTAGATAATTAAAAGTTAAACATTTTTGCAAATATAAGTAGTTAAAAATTCTGCAGATTTTTAAAATTTTATCTAACTATCTTAGTGGTGACATCTGTTGTCTTGATCGGTTGCCAATGGATACGACCACGAATGCAGAAACTTTCGATGGTCTGGGACTTGTCAAACACCCAGCCATGATTTTCTTTTTGTGGGCAGGTTATCATGCAGGTGCACTACATGTATGAGGAGATAACCCAGTCACAGGAAGGACATCATTGCTGATTTTCTGACCTTAGAAAGGTCCTGTATTCATGGTTGTATCCATTGGCAACCAATCAAGACTGTGATCACAAGATATTAGAGAAAATCATTAAAACTCTGCAAAATATTTGCAAAAATCTTACACTTTTTATTATCTACAAATTTTAAAAAAGGTTAGGTTTGTGGGAATACTCATTTTAAGTGCATTTTAACAACTTAATGACATACCTAATTTAAGCTTTTAGAACCAATAAAAATGTTTCTCCCTCTGTGTTACAACAATTTTTATATTGGTCATCAGTGTAGCTATACAAGAGCTTGTGTTGTGCTGGACAAGTCAGCACTGACCACAGCATCTGAGGGGTTAAGGATCTTTCTAAGTTTTTGAAAGATTCCTATTAACAACTTATTAACATGTATTCAGAGCCAGGGACTCTGTAGCAATCGCAAGCAGGAGCGGTGACAGGGGGAAACCCTGTTGCATTCCTCTAAACAAAGAGAGCAATGCAAAGAGAAGGCCATTTGTCCATACCTGAGTCTTAGGGAACTAATAGAGAATGGAGACCCATTGATAAATGTAGCTCTGAAGCACAGACAGTGCAGAGTGGACTAAAGGTAAGGCCACTCCACACTGTCGAAGGTCTTCGAGGTATCAAAGGACTCCACAGCAAAGTAATTTTCAGTAACATTTGAGCAACTCAACTGAAGGGATTGGATACCGAGCTTGACTCCACATGTCTCCCCAGTCGTCCAAGCTATCCCCCCAACACAGGGCAAATAAGACATAGTCCAGACAAATCTCAACCCTCTCCCCTAATTTCCCTTTCCATAGAAAAGCAGCCAAAGGAGAAGAACTAGGACTAGAAATATAGACATGTTATTATTTAGAACCTATATTATGTGTAGGATATTTCAATATTTGGATTATGTACAGTATATATATTCAATATTTTTCTGCAGGTCATATTAAAGGAGACATCTTGCTTGACCTCAGCCATGGTTCCATGGTTCATCATCTGTATTCTGCCTGTGAGTGTTTCAAAGACATCATAGTGCTGAAGGTCAATGACAGATGTATCATGGAGCTGAAAAGATGGGTGGACAAACGTACAGGAGCCTTTCATTGGGGACATGCCGCAAAACTTCATGTAGACCTAGACGGAAAAAGGTGAAGTATTTGTACAACTATTAAGGAAAACCCAATGTCATTGTTGTACAGAACATATGGATACAGATCTAGGGAATGTTTAG
The DNA here is from genome assembly GCA_947044405.1 of Leptodactylus fallax. NCBI lineage: Eukaryota > Metazoa > Chordata > Amphibia > Anura > Leptodactylidae > Leptodactylus > Leptodactylus fallax. The sequence continues at coordinate 582,035 of CAMRHE010000617.1, read as the reverse complement.
GCAATTTATCTTCTATCCCGCTGGAAGTGCCCTATGTACAGTAGATTGATAATGTAGTGCAGTCATGTCATGGTCAAAGAACAAATTAATGCTCATATATACCATAACTAGACAAATAGGGTGAATAGGTCTGTAACAAACCGGATTCAACCTGAGTTTTCCAAATTGTTTGGTTTTTAATGAAACCAATAAATTTGGAATTTGTTTAGGGAGAACACAGGCACGAGAAAGAGAGCTAAGGACTATTTTTTTGCCTTTGGATAAATTAAGTGTTATACTATAACCAGGACCACATAATTTATATAATTTGGAACTGTTTCCTAACAATGGGGACACTGAAGTCCCCTTGCTAGGAAGAGTTACTCGCGGTCAGCATTGATTTCGATTAACCTATTAATACATTGTCCTACCCCCTATTAAACATCCACCCCCCCCATATTAAAACAAATATATAGTGTATATACAGTGCCTTGCGAAAGTATTCGGCCCCCTTGAACTTTTCAACCTTTTGCCACATTTCAGGCTTCAACCATAAGGATATAAAATTTAAAATTTTTGGTGAAGAATCAACAACAAGTGGGACACAATCATGAAGTGGAATGAAATTTATTGGATATTTAAAACTTTTGTAAAAAATAAAAAACTGAAAAGTGGGGCGTGCCAAATTATTCGGCCCCCTTAAGTTAATACTTTGTAGCGCCACCTTTTGCTGCGATTACAGCTGCAAGTCGCTTGGGGTATGTCTCTATCAGTTTTGCACATCGAAAGACTGAAATTCTTGCCCATTCTTCCTTGGAAAACACCCGGAGCTCAGTGAGGTTGGATGGAGAGCGTTTGTGAACAGCAGTTTTTAGCTCTTTCCACAGATTCTTGATTGGATTCAGGTCTGGACTTTGACTTGGCCATTCTAACACCTGGATACGTTTATTTGTGAACCATTCCATTGTAGATTTTGCTTTATGTTTGGGATCATTGTCTTGTTGGAAGATAAATCTCCGTCCCAGTCTCAGGTCTTTTGCAGACTCCAACAGGTTTTCTTCCAGAATGGTCCTGTATTTGGCTCCATCCATCTTCCCATCAATTTTAACCATCTTCCCTGTCCCTGCTGAAGAAAAGGAGGCCCAAACCATGATGCTGCCACTACCATGTTTGACAGTGGGGATGGTGTGTTCAGGGTGATGAGCTTTGTTGCTTTTACACCAAACATATCATTTTGCATTGTGGCCAAAAAGTTGGATTTTGGTTTCATCTGACCAGAGCACCTTCTTCCACATGTTTGGTGTGTCTCCCAGGTGGCTTGTGGCAAACTTTAAACGAGACTTTTTATGGATATCTTTGAGAAATGGCTTTCTTCTTGCCACTCTTCCATAAAGGCCAGATTTGTGCATTGTACGACTGATTGTTTTCCTATGGACAGACTCTCCCACCTCAGCTGTAGATCTCTGCAGTTCATCCAGAGTGATCATGGGCCTCTTGGCTGCATCTCTGATCAGTTTTCTCCTTGTTTGAGATGGAAGTTTAGAGGGACGGCCGGGTCTTGGTAGATTTGCAGTGGTCTGATACTCCTTCCATTTCAATATGATCGCTTGCACAGTGCTCCTTGGGATGTTTAAAGTTTGAGAAATCTTTTTGTATCCAAATCCGGCTTTAAACTTCTCCACAACAGTATCACGGACCTGCCTGGTGTGTTCCTTGGTCTTCATGATGCTCTCTGCGCTTTAAACAGCACCCTGAGACTATCACAGAGCAGGTGCATTTATACGGAGACTTGATTACACACAGGTGAATTATATTTATCATCATCAGTCATTTAGGAAAACATTGGATCATTCAGAGATCCTCACTGAACTTCTGGAGTGAGTTTGCTGCACTGAAAGTAAAGGGACCGAATAATATTGTACACCCCACTTTTCAGTTTTTTTTTTTTTTTACAAAAGTTTAAAATAACCAATAAATTTCGTTCCACTTCACAATTGTGTCCCACTTGTTGTTGATTCTTCATCAAAAAATTAAAATTTTATATCCTTATGTTTGAAGCCTGAAATGTGGCAAAAGGTTGAAAAGTTCAAGGGGGCCAAATACTTTCGCAAGGTACTGTATATCAACCATAGAGGAGCTGCTGCCACTATTATCAGCAGTGGTCCCACTATCACAGAAGAGCCACTGTTGCTACCAAATTCAATAGCTGCAGCAGCTCTCCTGTGATTGGCCATTTAGAATTAAGCACCAGAGCAGCACTAAATTGAAATGGCCAAAGTGTCTATACATAGCGGGACCACTGCTGCTATTATCAGTGGTGGTCTCGCTATCACAGAAGAGCCACTACCACTATTCTACACTATGTTTTAAGCCAATTTAAGGTGTGGTTTGTACTGAACTTGTTCAATCCAAAACGAATCAAGGACCCAAACTGGCTGAACCCAAAATAAAACAAATCCTGAGGTAGTCATCCAGCTCTATCTGTAACCAAGACTTTAAACTTAAACGTTCTTGTGGACAGTGCCTATCAGATGGGGTATGTCATTAGGCTTTTCCTCTTTATGGACAGGTATTTAATATGGTAACTAGAACAACTCCTTTAATATTCTCATAAAAATACTTTCCTTTATTGATACACCAATTGTACAAATATTAAAAAGCACCAATTAAAAACATAACCCCATCGAAGGACAGGATCTCCTGGTATTAATCATTTCATTATTTTCAGCTGGCTATATTGATTTAAGCCCCCACCACTGTCTCATCACCGCCTGATGAAGCCTAGTGCAAAATACGTGTTGAGGTTTTGGACACTGAGAGAGTTCTCATAATGTCTCTTGGTGGGAATTCATATTAACTATATTATTGAATGGTGATTAGAGATGGGCAAATTGGTTTGTAATGGTAATCGTTTTTTAACAAAACCGAACAAATGGTGAGTCACTTCGGACGATCAAAAATGGCTGCACTATGAGAAAACGGCTGCCGCCACTTGTTTTGTCCGGGAAATACAGGGCAGACATGTGTGAAATGACTCATGTAGTAACATCTGACAGCCTTTCAGCCAATAGACAGTGGTAGGTGGACCTTACAGTGCTGATGCTATATGAAATATAAAAGCTTGGATACTATTGATCAACCTTCAGTTTCTGTAGTGGTGGACATGCAAATAGATCTGTGATCCATCTCACTGCATCATAGCTAGGCTATAGGTAGCACAGTCAAAAATTCAGGAATTCCAGCAATAGTTACAGGACTAGGAGAACTAAGAGAATCAAGCAATTATTACACAGGCAGATTAGTGGTAGAATTCCATAGACATAGTTAGGACAGGTTCATAGGCAGTGACTGGAATCTGTGCTGCTGCTTACACAGTTAACCCTTTCATTGTCAATAATCTAATATTTTCTGACAGTACTTGCAATAGAACAATTTCATCTCTGTACACATTCCACATAGTATATGACTCCCTTTTTACCCCCCACACAGCAGATGGTCCCCCTTTTTATGGCCACCACACAGTTTATGACCAATTTTATTATACTACCCACACAGTATATGACCCCTTTTTATGGCCCACATTCAGTATTTGACCCCCTTTCTAAAAAATGCCACCCTCCAGTTTATTCCATGAGGCACTGCCTGAGGCCATCTCCCTTTATAATCTTCCATTTACTGTACTGCTGCTGATGCTGGATGCTACTCCTAAATAGCTACCACCACTGCCACTACTCAAGCAGACATGTCCTGTGGCCTGGTCCACCAACACATTCCACTAAATAACACTGTTGGTTCCACACAGTGTTGGTATAAAAAATATTAATAATAATAATTGATTAATTTCATATTTGCTCCCATCACAAGATCATTTTTGGTACCTTTTTTTTTTTTAAGCCATCAAGTGTCTCACAGCTATACAGTTTTCTCCCAAATAACAATAAGCCCCTGTAGCGCTTACAAGACATCAAAATGAGCTATTTTTTCTACAAAACCATAGCTTTTTATAGTATACCACCATGTGTGTGTAAAAAACCACAGGCAAGCACAATTTTCTCCCAAAAAAGTTTAATTTTTGGAGAGTTTTAAATCTTAAGTGCATAAAAGTGAGTCAGTCCAGTGTATGGTTAAACTCTGAGTTTCTATCCACTTCTTACCATTCATTTTGCCTTAGACATACATGACATTTTCAATTTGACTTAACATTGACTGTGTTTGCCTTAGAGAGCTAGAAATTGAATAGATAGTTTCCTAGTTCCTAGGTCCTAAGAGTATTCTACACTATGTTTTATATATAGGTTCCTAGGAGTCCTAAGAGTATTCTACACTATGTTTTATAGATAGGCTCCTAGGAGCCCTAAGAGTATTCTACACTATGTTTTATAGATAGGTTCCTAGGAGCCCTAAGAGTATTCTACACTATGTTTTATAGATAGGTTCCTAGGAGCCCTAAGAGTGTTCAACACTATGTTTTATAGATAGGTTCCTAGGAGCCCTAAGAGTATTCTACACTATGTTTTATAGATAAGTTCCTAGGAGGCCTAAGAGTGTTCAACACTATCTTTTATAGATAGGTTCCTAGGAGCCCTAAGTGTGTTCTACATTATGTTTTATAGGTAGGTTCCTAGTAACACTAAGAGTATTCTACATGTTTTATATATAGGTTCTTAGGAGCCCTAAGAGTATTCTACACTATGCTTTATAGATGGGTCCTAAAAGTATTCTACATTATGTTTTATATATAGATTCCTAGGAGCCCTAAGAGTGTTCTACACTTTGTTTTAAGCCAATTTAAGGTGTGGTTCGTACTGAACCTATTGGACTGAACCACCCGAACCCGAAAAAACTCATCTTGAGCGATTCATCCATCTCTTTGATGATATACTTTATGGTCTGTTATGTTATTGAATTGTTTATTGGCTGTCTCTTAGTCGTGATTTATAGATCATTGATTTTATTCTGATATTTATCATTTTGAGCCCTGTCCGATGTCACACTGTCCTTATATGGGGTTATGTTTTTAATGGGTGCTTTTCAATGTTTTTACAATTGATGTACCAATCAAGCTTAAAATTATTTTTTATGTTATCTGATATTTTGACATTTTGATATAGTGGGAAATTTTGTAGGCAATATTTGATATGTTTAGTTCCCTGTATTGTTTTATTTATTACAATGAGATCTAGTATTGTTTATAGGTTGAATTGGGCTTTTATTTTGCCCTATTGATGATGGTTCCAACATAACATTTCACACTGAATAGGTATCCCTAGGCTTACATGAAATGTATATGGCTTGGTATATATATTTTTGCCGAAAGCCTCTGCACAGAAAGCACAGAAAACTCTGCTTTGAAACACTTAAAAAAAGCTTTGATATGAACATAGTCTTAAGTCTGCATGTCTGAAATTAGTATGTAAATTATTAAAATGGCATAATATAAACCAGGGCTTACTGTGTGATATTATTTACCAACAATTTATAAAGAATTTTGTCAATTTGCTTAAGTAGGGACTTGGTTGTAAAAAGTGTTTTACACTATAGATCCCAGAAGGTGCATTGTATTAGTGCTTTCAAAATGTTCTAATTATATAACACTACTATTTTTTAGTGAATGTCCAACCTTGTAAATTTATGTAAGTGCAAAATTCTGTGAGTTACAATTTCTTAATCAATCTTTTCTTATACAGAGCTTTAAATCATCTGCATAGACATTAACGATAAATAATGAAATACTGTCCAACTGCAGACACCACTAGAGGGAAATTAGGAGCTAAGAAATGGTGACTGTATGAAGCCCAAATTTTTGTAGTTTTAATTTACGGATAAAGTGTGTGTTCACAGCTGTATAACTGAAGACTTAAACTTTACAACCTTTAAACGGATGTAATGTAGAATGAATCAGTACAAAATTATGGATGGAATAAAGCATAATGGTGGAGTGTGCAGAGTACTGTTCTTATTCACAACCTGCACATAATGAAAGGCTACGATAAATTAAGAAGCACAATAGGCTTTGTTGCTTGATAGATAAATATGATTTTAGAGCGATGTATTCAGGACTTTTTTTTTTTTAAAAAGGAGTTGTTCCAACCAACACCCCGAGAAATTTTGATAAGGGGCGGGACTTAGTGGCACAGTGGTCACCATGATCTCAACAAGACCGATATTATCCATAGCTTGATAATATAACATAGAGATCAACCATTTGGAGATATTTAGTGGTGAAAAATAAAAGCAAATAGTTGTGACTCTCATTTCAAACCCCAACATATTCCCCCCAAGTCTCAACACCAACTCCATAAACACTAAAGCCTAAAAATGCAGATTTATAGATGTATCAGAATTAACCTAAACTTCTACAATTGGATAAACTTCTGCAGCGTGATATCTTATCACAGAAGATACCAATAAACAACGAAAAGCCATTGCAAAAAACATTTTTCAATTACTTTTCATTGTTTTTGTTGTCTTCTGTTATAAGATATCACACTGCAGCAGTTTATCCAATTGTACAACTTTGGGTTAACTCCACTACATCTGTATATCCCAAACAGCAATATGAGGATAACTATGTAGGAAGAGTACAGTTTGTCCAGGTCCGATCCATCCCTCAGGGTAAGAGGTTGCCATATGGAAGGGTTAGCAGGCAAGGAGGATGGTCAGCAGTAGAATTGAGAGAAGACCCAGGGTTGAGTTAGTGGAGGGGATTGTCATACAGGGGTAATAGAAGGGGAAGGAGCAATACAGATATTGGAACAAAACCATCCAGTAAACAAAAAATAGTAGAGCATACCAGAATGAGGCTCAAACACGGCGCTAATAAGAATGCTAAGATCTTTGGAATGTTTCTGTACCAAGGCACCAGGCAGTTCATCCAGTCATGATGTGGCAACCTTCAAAGGGTTAAAGAAGTGAGCCTTTCCTTTCCATTGCACATGAAGGCATGCAGGGAAAGACAAAGTACACAATGCCAGCATCCTGAATTTTACGTTTAACAATGGTGAATGAGGCTCTTTTTTGAAGAAAGTCAGGGAAAAAGGAGATGTGTGCATAATGTTGCTTGATATAGCCCTTAATCCAGACCAGGTCCAGGATTCTGTCTCAGTCCTTGTAATTAAGTAGGCATATGAGGAAGGGCCTTGTAGGGGCTCCTGGTAGAAGAGCTCCACCATAAAGGCCACATGAAAAGCATCATCACCAAACAACTCACAGAGCCAGGGCTCTGTAAATTTCTCAGTGTGCTGCTCCTCAGTGTGCTCAGGTAGGTCCACTACAGGAACATTGTTGAGCACTTAGCTGTTCTCTTGCTCATTGTCTTCAATCTGCTTGTTTACATAGGATTCTTCTCCGTATTCAGTCTCACACATATAACTCAATGGAGAAAGAAGGGGTGGTGTAGGGGACATCTGCAGACTAGTTAATTGATTTATTGCCTCATTCTGTGCACTGGTAGCCACTTATGTACAACCTAGCTGTATTTAAAGATCACAAAGTAGCAGACTACAGCAGCAGCAACTATTTGATTCTTTTTGAGCAGTCTCATCCTACTCCTCCCCTCTTCACAAACTAATATGGAGAAAGTAACTCACCAGAAAAGTGGAAAAGAAAACATTTATGTAATAAGCGATATTACAAAGTTTCTTATATTTAATTGTACTACTCATTTATGAAATTTTGTTTATAACTAGAGATACACTTTAAAAATGACTCCAATTTTTCACTGTGACAGTGAAAGTATCTTGCAGTCCTATTCCTTCTCAAATATGGCCATATCAGCCCAACAAAGAGGAAGTTTCAACTTTCAGTTGGGGATTTTCACAGTCCACAGTTTTACAATGGTATTGGATTATAGGTAGTTTTTACTTGACCTTAGACCATAGACCTTATCTGTTTCTGTGGCATACTATGGAATAGCTCAAGTAGGAATTCCAAAATAAATCTGGGTATTGCTTACATAGCAAATCTATAGCAGATACAGTCAGGATTGGGATATTTATTTGCAGCTTCTCTGAATCCCGACTGTTATTTCAACTGATGTTATCTCTGGAAATAATACAGGCAGTGTCATAAGAAAGAGGAGATAATATTTCACATGATATCAGAAGCAGGAATCTTTTTAGCTGTATCACAGCCTAGATTTGCAGTCCAGTGTCCCTGGATGTCTTATATTATGTTTACTTGGCCTTTTCTTAGCTATTTAGTTGCTATGTTATAGTTATTACATGTAGAGTAACCAGTGGTAGTAATAATGGATGGGGGACAGACTGCTCTGTATTGTACATGCCTCCTGTAGCATGAGTTTTTTTCTCCTTATTCTTTACATTGTCTCCTGTCTTTTTCCTCACATTTTACTGCTTTTAATATTTTTAGTATGAATGAATTTTATGCAGCAATTTGGGTAAATGCATCCTACACAGCTGACACTTCAATGCAAGAAATATATTACTGTGTGGATGTCCTCCAAGATGGTATGTTTAATGTGGCCAGTACACAACGTAACTGCAAGAAATATAATTGTGTAAACCATATATTAAACTTGTAAATGTGCCCTACACACAACTGGCTGGTAACATTGGCACTGCATAGAATTGATGTGTGGACAGCTTCCAAAATGTTAAGATAAATGTGGTCTACACTGCCACAAAATAACTGCAGGACATATAACTGTGTGGATGCTCTGTTAATGTTCTGTTAAATGTCCCTCGCTCACTGCCCTTCCCACAACTGGCGCATCACACTGAGACTACAAAAAATTGCTGCATGGGCGGCTTCCAAAATGTAATGTTTAAAGTGGCTCTCACAGGCATGTAAATACTGTGTGACAGTAACATGTGGTTTTCCTTCTCCTCCTTTACACTGTCACTTGCCCTGTCCATTTCCAGACAATTTGCTGCTTACAGTTTTTTTTTATTATGAAAGAATTGAATGCAAAAATGTATCATAAATTCAGCCTACATAACTGGCACTTCAGTTCAAGAAAAAAAAACAATATTGTGTGGATGCTTTAGGCTGAGGCCCCACATTGCGAAAACGCAGCTTTTTTTGTTGCAGATTTTGCTGCGGTTTTTTTAGCCAAAGCCAGAAGTGAATTGAGCAAAAGTGAGAAGTATAAGTATTCGATATATATTTCCCATTCCTTTTGTAGTCACTCCTGGGTTTGGCTCAAAAAACCGCAGCAAAATCTGTAACAATAAAAACTGCATTTCCGCAATGTGTGGCCTCAGCCTTAATTGATTTTTTTTTTTATATGTGCGGCCTAATCAAGTGACTTGCTGCAGGTGTAACAGTCTGCATGTGAAAAATACAGTCATTCATTACACAGAATGTATGTAAAAATGTATGCTTTGAGCTAAAAAATGATTTGGCACTGAAAAGGTTACTGTGACAGCAGTTCAGACAATGTGTGTAAAAAAAAAACATGCACTACTGCACATAATTTGATGCATTTTTTGAAAGAAGCAAAAAGTTAGGTTTGTCACCCTATCCCTGTATTTAAGGACTCTGGCCAAAGCAAAGTGACTTTTTGGTGCCTCCTCTGGCATTCAGTACCTGGGGCACTTGCCCCTGATTACACCCCCTAGCTATGTCCCTCCATTTTGGTGCAATAAGCAATATCCCCTTTACTCACGACCAGATAGGATTAAAGGCTTCCACAGTGTGGTTCAGGGTAGCAGTCAAAAATTCAAGGCTGCAAATTTCTTTCATGCGGGCAATCAGTTCAGACCCCGCGGGGGGGAAGCGTCTCCCTCCAGTGTCTGGAAATAAGAGTCTTTGCTGCAGTACACAAGTAGACAAACAGCCTGAAAGTCTTCTTGCCCAGGTGTCTGGGAGGTAAGTTGAGCAAATAAGTCATAGGGTCCAGCAGGACCCCCTGTACAAAGAAAGCTTCAGTAAAGAGTTGCACCTCCATCCAGAAAAGGTGGATGATAGGGCAATCCCAGAAGATATGACACACCGTACACAGCGAGGTCTGGCAACACTAACACAAAGAGGGAATAGTGGGGTTAAGAGTATGGAGCAAGGCTGGAGTGTGATACGAATGCAATAGGATCTTGTATTGGGTTTCACGAAACGTGATGCAGGATGAGGATTTGGCAGCTCGGGACCATATGGTCTGCCAATGTCCGGGTGAGACCTGTCTACTCAAAGCTTCCGCCCACTTAGTCATGTACTTATGGGTTGGGGGGGATCGATCCTCAGGAAAGAATAAGAGCCTATATATACTGGATATAAGCCGCTTTGTAGAGGTGCCAGATCGGCACAGTCTCTCAAAAGCAATTTATAATTTATTTTTAAATTTGCAACTGGATACAAAAATAAAATAGTAAGCCCATAGGATTACCCTTCTGTACTGGTTGTTTTTAAATGATTTTAACTATAGTCTCGGGTGAAAGGGGTGGTTATGGTGAAAGATTGTGGTGCCTTTTTTTCTTCCTTTATTTTTATTTTATATATATGCTATGCCATCGAGGGGCATCCAGCGATGACAGGTTCAATATAGGTAGTGTCTCTGCTGCTTCCTTTATTCATTATATAATCCTCATTGAGCACTAGGTAGCCTAGAAAAGACGAGACATAACAGGTATAAACTCTTTCTATCTTCTCCTCTGAGCCCTAGGCTGTAACTGACAGTCTGACACCTGATCTATTCCTGCTAGATTGCCCTGAAGTGTTAGGCTGAGGCCCCACGTTGTGGAAACGCAGCTTTTTTTGTTACAGATTTGCTGCAGTTTTTTAAGCCAAAGCCAGCAGTGGATTGAGCATAAGGTAGAAGTATAAGAATTTCCTATATATTTTCCATTCCTTTTCTAGCCATTCTTGGCTTTGGCTAAAAAACTGCAGCAAAATATGCAACAAAAAAAAGCTGCATTTCCGCAATGTGGGGCCTTAGCCTTAAATTTGCTGTCATGTATTTCGTGATAATGGCAGTGTTGTGGTAAAAATACAGTGGAGCAGTCGTGTGCATCTCGTACTCAGCCATTAGTTATTTCTCCTCATGTGAGAATTAAAAGGAATTTGTCATTAGAAAAGAACTTTTTTTATTTTTTTAAATTATGTTTATGTTTAATATATTTAAGAATTTTTGGTGATATTTTAAAATTTTTAAATCCATATCCTAAAACATGTTTTTATTGTGCAAAAGAAACAAATTAAAAAAATAAATAAAGAAATTGGGTATTGCTGTAATTGTACTGATCCCACAGAACAAATTTAAGATATCATTTAACTGTATAGTAAACAATGTAGAGAAACAAAATGCAAAATATAACACCCACAGTTGAAGAATTGCTGTTTGTTTGTTTTTTGCTACCCCCCCCAAAAAAAAAAAAAATTAAGATAATTAAAGATAATTAAGTATTTTTTTTAGTTTTTTTTATGTGTAATATATACTTCAAAATGGTTCCATTTATAAATATATCTTGTCTCGGCAAAATCAAGTCATCATAGGGCTACGTCAATTGAAATAAAAAAAAAAATGTCTCACAGAAGACAGGAATGAAAAAGGAACAGGTGTGCCTGTCCATGTCATTAAGGGGTTAACAGAAATGTGAACATAGTCTAATAAGAATGGAAATAATGCATCACAATACAGTCTTGCTTTCTGAAAATCAGATTATAGAAGTCAACAAGACATTATAAGTCATGAGCTGCAGGCAGTGACAGACACTTATAGCATGAAGGGTGACTTAAACTTGTCACCACTTGAGACTGATCGACTAATAACAGTATATTAGTACAGCAAATAACACATGAAGGTATTTATAGCACATGTATGAAAATATCATATTCATCATAACTCCTGAGGGGAAGTAGGTCTAAGCCATGAAGTCCACAGGTCATTGTTCATGAGCCCCAATGCTAAACCGCTGCATCAGGTACCTGGTTGGGAAGTAAATAAATGGATTTTATTGCTGTGGGGGGGTGGGGTGTTGAAAACAATGGGAGGCAGATTCGGGACAGAATCTGCTACAGATTCAAGGGCAGAATCCACTCCCAAATCCATGGCAGATTCCTACGTGTGAAGCTAGCCTTAATTCTGCAAATTCAACAAATGATCATTTTTAGTTCTTGACATCCTATAAAATGTTTAGAAACTCTGTTGTGCAGAATAGTTTGGAACAGTGGATTTAGTTTTTTTAATTTGTGAAAAAAAAGTTATCATAGGGAGGTTTGTCCAATAAAATGTGATTTATCTTCTAACGGTTGAAGATTTGATCATTAGATTGACTGTCATTTGCATCGACCATTTAGGAAAATCAGAGAAAAATATAATTTGCATAATAATTTGGAACGTGGTGCACTTTGATTATCCAGGGTTGTTCTTGTATTGGCAGTATCACTAAGCATGCGCCTGCGCCGGGTCCTTTTTACACATGCTGGCAGTGGGCGCGGGTTTCTTTTTGACAAGGAGTCCAGCCATGGACCTAACAAAGTGGATAGCTACAATATTGTCCATTATCTATCTACCTTCTCTCTGTAAGGCTGAGGCCCCATGTTGTGGAAAAGCAGCTTTTTTTGTTGTAGATTTTGTTGCATTTTTTTGTGCCAAAGCCAGGAGTAGATACAGCAGAAGATAGAAGTATAAGAACTTCCTATATATTTCCCATTCCTTTTGTAGCCATTGTTGCCTTTGGCTCAAAAAACCACAGAAAAATCTGCAACAAAAACAGCTGTGTTTCCGCAACGTGGGGCCTTAGCCTTATATTGTTTTTTTGGTCTATGATTTACCACTTTTGCTAAATAAATCACTATTTTTTGTTAAATAATATTTGACATGCAATATTCAAGACCTTTAAGGGTTAAATTGTATTCTGCTGACATAACTCTTGTAACTTATGGTGCATGGGTGTGGATAGCATATGACTATTTTAGTATTGTCCAAGTACAGTAGTAGAAAGTATAAGGATGTTGGGAAACCCCTTTCATGTATATAAATGACTGACAGACACACATGTGGTGGTCTCACTACTCGGTGGGGGGTCTCCCTCTCCCTGTTGGGATCTGTCCCTGTCTCTGTCTCTCACTTTGGGTGTCTATATCTCCAAACCTGGCTACTTCCTCTAAGACCTTGGGAAGGATGTCGGAATCGTCCTGCAGATGATCAACACACATTGATGAATAAGCATGAGCCAAGATGTCTGCAAGGGATCCATCTTGAAGAAACCTAATTCTGTGACATGTAAGACATTGACTGATGTTTCTGTTATGCTGGAAGTTTTTCATATATTTGTTTCCCATGAAGACTTCAATAAATATCTCCATGTTTTATATGAAGCAGAGTCCTCCAATAATGTTACCTTAGGGGTCAACACGTGAGTAAGGATTTCATTCAATTGTAGACTATTTTATAGTTTACGGACAATTATTATTTTACATTTTTCAAAAAAATAACCAATTTTCTTCGTGGCACGGTATTCTGATCTCCATAACTTTTTAACTCTTTTGTTGATGGAGCTATAGCAGGGCACTTTTTTGAGGGCACAAGTTTAGTTTCTATTACTGCCATTTTTTTGGTATGTACAACTTTCTGATTATTTTTTACTACTAGTTTTGGGTAAGGCGAGGTGACCAAAACACTGCGCATTGTGTTTTTTTTTTTTTTATATGGTATAACTAATGATTTTTGATAGCTTGTACTACTACACACACAAGAATACCCCTCGGAGTCTGCAATTTATATAGAAACTTGCTTTTGGTGTCATATGAAAGAAGAGATTCTCGTCTTTCATATGACACTAAGGTTGCAGTGCTGCCTGTATAATTTCCAGGGATATCATTGGTTGAAAACACAGGATTAGGATATTTTTTATGCAGCTGTATAATATATATATTATATAAACATCCTAATATCTCTGGGAATAATATAGATAGCCTTAGTGTCATATGAAAGACAAGAATATCCTCTTTCATTTCACACCAAAGGTTTCTACGTTTTATAATGTCCCAGATAGAACTGTGTGAAGTGACCCTCCCCACCCCCATTTTCTCTACATATTACACAGTATGGAGTACACAGTGTATGGAGTACTGTGTACTCCATACACAGTAACATTCAGTAAGAGGCAGAAACAGATCTCAATACAAAAGGGGAATAGTTAAGAGATGCAGCATGTCCCAGAAAGGGGACAAAATGTGATAATAAAGTATATTATAAAATGCATTAATGACACAAGTACTGCCAGAAAATCACAAGTTGTCAGAAAGATTAGCTATGTTTTAAACTGATGGACAAACTGTGAACATCGTAAACTACATCAGCATGTTTTTTCATCAGATAATTTTTATTGAGGTTTTAAAATACAAATATAATAACAGTAACCAAAACTAATCTCCCAAATCCGCACCCCTTCTACCCCCTCCTTAAATCCCAGCCCCATCTGCCAAAAATAGTCCTAAACCATACTAGTATAATCACATCTCTGTATGAATGAATAGGTTGCAGTGTTTGATATGGGTGTAGCCCATGGCTCCTGCGGCCACCCAGCAGTTCAATATAAGAGAGAAACTCTAGAAATTTGGGAACCCTAAAGGGTGTGGCTACAGATTAGGCATATCTTCAATTAGCAGAGTGTAAGATTCAAGAGTTCAGTATAATACATTACAGTAGGAATAATATCAACTCTTTGAATAAAGAGTATCATTAGGAGGGCCAGAGCCTGGGCCATCCGAGTCCCCATACAGGTACTGTAGCCACAACTGATCTCTATCATCATATAATCTAACCACTGTGCCTATAGTTCTTCAAATGTCTTGTATGTGCCTCTTATTAAATATAAAACATATACAAAAATAGGACAGTGTTCACTCTAGTTTTAAATTAGGACACCTTTGGGGGATCACCATCTCTCCAATGAACAGCTATCAATTTACAGGCCTGATAAAGAAGTCTCAGGATAGCCAGGCGCCAACCCTCCATCATAGGAACTTCAGCAACATATCCCAACAAACATACAATTGGATCTAGCTGAATGGAGCAATCATAAACTCTTCCCACACAATGAGTTACTCTCCTTCAAAAGTCTCAAATAGCTCCACAAAATGTGGACAAAGTCAGACATCAGAAATATAGGTACACACCACCTGGGTAACAGGCCCATGTCTCGATCCCATTTAGATTGTAAAGTCACTGGTCTAGTTTGTAATACTACCTCCATCAAACACCTGTAGTACAGATATATAACCCCACTAATGCTCCCTCCTGAGCAGCTATATCTAAGAAAGTGGTTGATGAGACAGGGTGGATAGGAGTCTGCCATCTCTGAGTGTCATATGTGTGTCTTAACTGGAGGTTTTGGTAAAATTGTTGTGTCAGACCCAGCTCTTTTTGGATGACAGAAAATGTATTGAATCAGTCTTTCACAAATACTTGTGAGGCAAGTCTGAGTCCAGATCATATGTTCTCCAGACCAGAAAATTGTGGATAGTGTACATTATCCCAAATAGGGAGAAGACAGTATAACCCATCAATGCCAGTGTCCCTTTGGTGTTGTCTCACGCTTTCTGAATTATTTGCAGCATGGGATATCTAGGGTCCCAGGTATCCCTCTTACTCGCCTCTAATGCTTCCATAAGGGAAAACTCCTGAAGGACATGACTAAGCAAGTCCTTGGATGCTAAGTTGGAATCAACCGCTCCCCATCCTTTAAACTGCTGTAGCTGAGCCAACAAATAATAGATCCAGTGGTTGTAAAATCTCTAGGCTAATGTGTGGTGTACCCTTTTTCCATATCAGATCATGGAAGATCCCATTATACCTGTGAAAATCCCGAAAAGGGATCCATATCAGGGCATTATGAAGCACATATAATATTTAAGGCATAAAAATCATTTTAATGAGATTTGTGCGACCGATCATACTAAGGGGGAGTTGGCACTAGGCCGCCATCTTTTGTTGAAATTAGGGGGACCACATTAAGTGAATGAAACTCCAGCACTGAAACTGTCAGGGATCTTACATCTGTTATTGCTGCTTTAAAGTTGTCAGGTCAACATAAAGAATGATTGGTGGTTGCTGCTTTAAGGTTGTCATGACAACATAGGGAAGCTTCCTGAACAGGCCTATTTAAACCCCTCCCTATCACTCAGCTTTGCTGACTATCAGTTTCCTAACCCCTGCTAAGCGGCTGACTTTGATTTGACTGCTCCTATACCTGATTTTTGGCTGTGTACCTGGATTCCTCTTTTGTCTTGCGATTTTGTTCTGGCATTCCTGATCGGTTCCGACTATTGGCTTGTTTCCCGGATTTGTCTTCGTCTTGTGATTTGGATCTGTGTTACCCTCCTCAGCTGCTGACCCGTGATTGTCGACCATTCTGTTTTCTCTGTCCCTGTTAGTAGTGTGTGTGGATTTGGTGTAGGCCTCTGCTGCAGTGCATTTATTTGTAATACACTTTTTGGTGACAATTCCGGTCTTCAGATTCAGCAAAAGTCCATCTCTTCTTGCGAGGAGCTCTGGTGTAGGCTTCTGAGGCCGGTCTTGGCTCGCAGTAGTGTTTTGCCTTTAACTAGCATTTTCTACTGCTCGCAGTTGTCAGCCCATTTCTGCTGCTGCTCTCCTGTAAGACTTGTAAGACTAGTACATTCCTTACCTTGCATCTGAGTCTTAACAGAAACACTGACATGTATACCTAATTATTTAAAGGTCAGAACTATCTGTAACTGCATTGTCTCCTCATTTTTAGCCTGAGACTGTAGTCCCACTCAGGGATGATATTGACAAATTAATCTGCAGGCCTGACAAATGCCCAAAGTCAGAGATAAGGGATACCATCCGATTTAGAGATCTTGACCAGTCACTAAGAAATAATAGCATATCGTCCACATAAAGAGCTATTTTTTCATGTAAGGTGCCATATCGAAATCCCTGAATCTCCTCCACTTTCTGCACTGCCACTGTCAGGGATTCTATAGCAATTGCGAACAGGAGCGGTGACATGGGGCAACCCTTTTGTGTTCCTCTAAACAAAGAGGACAATGCAAAGAGAAGGTCATTCACCCATACCGAGTCTTAGGGGACACATAGAGAATGGAGATCCATTGATAAATGTAGCTCTGAAGCCTGAACAGTGAAGAGTGGACAAAAGGTAAGGTCGAAGGCTTTCGAGGTGTCAAAGGATGCCACAGCAAAGTAATTTTCTGTAACATTTGAGCAACTCAACTGAAGGTATTAGATACCTAGCTTGACTCCACATGTCTCCCCCAACTCCCTCCCTAATCTCCCCCAAATTTCACTTTCCATAGAGAAGCAGCTAAAGGAGAGGAACTAAGACTAGAAATATAGAGATATGTTATTATTTAGAACATATATTATGGTTTATCATGTAGGATATTTCAATATTTGGATTATATCTATATATTCAATGTTTTCCTACAGGTCATATTAAAGGAGACATCTTGCTTGATCTCAGCATTGGTTCTCTGATTTATCATCTATATTCAGCCTGTGAGTGTTTCAAAGACATCATAGTGCTGAAGATCAAAGACAGATGTATCATGGAGCTGAAAAGATGGACAGACAAACGTACAGGAGCCTTTCATTGGGGACATGCTGCAAAACTTCATGTAGACCTAGAAGGAAAAAGGTGAAGTATTTGTCCAACTATTAACGAGAACCCACTGTCATTGTCATACAGAACATATGGAGACAGATCTAGGGAATGTTTAGGAAGTTTATCTTCTGCCTGTAATAACCACACACAGACTACACCAAGCTGTGAACACCCAACTCATGTAGACTGATGGTGTAGTGCAGTCATGTCATGTCATGGTTAAAGAACAAACTAATGCTCACATATATCATAACTAGACGAATAGGGATAATAGGTCCATAGCAAACCAGATTCGACCCAAGTATTCCAAATTGTTTGATTTTTAATGAAACAAAACAATTTGGGATTCATTTAGGTAGAAAGAGGTAAGGCCTTTGGCTAAATTAAGTGTTATACTATAACCAGGACCAAGTGATTTATATAACTTGGCCTTGCTAGGAAGAGTTACTCGTGGTCAGCCATTGATTGCGATTAACCTATTAATACATTGTCCTACCCCCTATTAAACATCCACCCCCCATATTAAAACAAATATATACTGTGTATATATATATATATATATATATACATATCATAGAGGAGCTGCCGCCACTATTATCAGCAGTGGTCCCACTATCACAGAAGAGCCACTGCTGCTATTGACTTCAATAGCTGCAGCAGCTCTCCTGTGATTGGCCAATTAGAATTAAGCACCAGAGCAGCACTAAATTGAAATGGCCAAAGTGTCTATACATAGCGGGACCACTGCTGCTATTATCAGTGGTGGTCTTGCTATCACAGAAGAGCCACTACCACTATTCTACACTATGTGTTAAGCCAATTTAAGGTGTGGTTTGTACTGAACTTGTTCAATCCAAAATGAATCAGGGACCCGAACTGGCCGAACCCAAAACAAATCCTGAGGGGATTGTCTAACTCTACCTGTAACCAAGACTTTAAACTTAAGTGTTCTGGTGGACAGTGCCTATCAGATGGGGTATGTCATTAGGATTTTTCTCTTTATGGACAGGTCTTTAATATGGTAACTAGAACAATATTTTACGCTATTGATACACCAATTGTATAAATATTAAAAAGCATCAATTAAAAACATAACCCCATCGAAGGACAGGATCTCCTGGTATTAATCATTTCATTATTTTCAGCTGGCTATGTTGATTTAAGCCCCCACCACTGTCTCATCACCCCCTGATGAAGCCTAGTGCAAAATGCATGTTGAGGTTTTGGACAGTGAGAGGGTTCTCATAATATCTCTTGGTGGAAATTTATATTAACTATATTATTGACTGGTGATTAGAGATGGGCAAATTGGTTTGCAATGGAAATAGTTTTAAAAAAAAAAAAAACGAACAAATGGTGAGTCGCTTTGGACGATCAAAAAGGGCTGCACTATGAGAAAATGGCTGCCACCACTGGTTTGACATGTGTGCAATGACTCATTTAGTAACATCTGACAGCCTCTCAGCCAATAGAAAGTGGTAGGTGGACCTTACAGTGCTGATGTTATATGAAGTATAAAAGCTTGGATACTATTGATCAACCTTCAGTTGCTGTAATGGTGGGCATGCAAATACAGTGCCTTGCGAAAGTATTCGGCCCCCTTGAACTTTTCAACCTTTTGCCACATTTCAGGCTTCAAACATAAAGATATAAAATTTTAATTTTTTGGTGAAGAATCAACAACAAGTGGGACACAATTGTGAAGTGGAACAAAATTTATTGGTTATTTTAAACTTTTATAAAAAATAAAAAACTGAAAAGTGGGGTGTGCAATATTATTCGGCCCCTTTACTTTCAGTGCAGCAAACTCACTCCAGAAGTTCAGTGAGGATCTCTGAGTGATCCAATGTTGTCCTAAATGACTGATGATGATAAATATAATCCACCTGTGTGTAATCAAGTCTCCGTATAAATGCACTTGCTCTGTGATAGTCTCAGGGTTCTGTTTAAAGCGCAGAGAGCATCATGAAAACCAAGGAACACACCAGGCAGGTCCGTGATACTATTGTGGAGAAGTTTAAAGCTGGATTTGGATACAAAAAGATTTCCCAAACTTTAAACATCCCAAGGAGCACTGTGCAAGCGATCATATTGAAATGGAAGGAGTATCAGACCACTGCAAATCTACCAAGACCCGGCCGTCCCTCTAAACTTTCATCTCAAACAAGGAGAAGACTGATCAGAGATGCAGCCAAGAGGCCCATGATCACTCTGGATGAACTGCAGAGATCTACAGCTGAGGTGGGAGAGTCTGTCCATAGGACAACAATCAGTCGTACACTGCACAAATCTGGCCTTTATGGAAGAGTGGCAAGAAGAA
Source organism: Leptodactylus fallax (assembly GCA_947044405.1). NCBI lineage: Eukaryota > Metazoa > Chordata > Amphibia > Anura > Leptodactylidae > Leptodactylus > Leptodactylus fallax. The sequence goes on along the minus strand of CAMRHE010000617.1, from coordinate 562,187 downwards.
AGCCATTTCTCAAAGATATCCATAAAAAGTCTCGTTTAAAGTTTGCCACAAGCCACCTGGGAGACACACCAAACATGTGGAAGAAGGTGCTCTGGTCAGATGAAACCAAAAGCGAACTTTTTGGCCACAATGCAAAACGATATGTTTGGTGTAAAAGCAACACAGCTCATCACCCTGAACACACCATCCCCACTGCCACACATGGTGATGGCAGCATCATGGTTTGGGCCTGCTTTTCTTCAGCAGGGACAGGGAAGATGGTTAAAATTGATGGGAAGATGGATGGAGCCAAATACAGGACCATTCTGGAAGAAAACCTGTTGGAGTCTGCAAAAGACCTGAGACTGGGACGGAGATTTATCTTCCAACAAGACAATGATCCCAAACATAAAGCAAAATCTACAATGGAATGGTTCACAAATAAACGTATCCAGGTGTTAGAATGGCCAAGTCAAAGTCCAGACCTGAATCCAATCGAGAATCTGTGGAAAGAGCTGAAAACTGCTGTTCACAAACGCTCTCCATCCAACCTCACTGAGCTCCAGCTGTTTTCCAAGGAAGAATGGGCAAGAATTTCAGTCTCTCGATGTGCAAAACTGAGACATACATAGAGACATACCCCAAACGACTTGCAGCTGTAATCACAGCAAAAGGTGGCGCTACAAAGTATTAACTTAAGGGGGCCGAATAATTTGGCACACCCCACTTTTCAGTTTTTTATTTTTTACAAAAGTTTAAAATATCCAATAAATTTAGTTCCACTTCACGATTGTGTCCCACTTGTTGTTGATTCTTCACCAAAAAATTAAAATTTTATATCCTTATGTTTGAAGCCTGAAATGTGGCAAAAGGCTGAAAAGTTCAAGGGGGCCGAATACTTTCGCAAGGCACTGTATATTACCAAGTTTCTTATATTTACTTGTACTATTCATTTATGAAATTTTGTTTATAACTAGAGATACACTTTAAAAATGACTCCAATATTCCCTGTGACAGTGAAAGTATCTTGCAGCCCTATTCCTTTGCAAATATGGCCATATCAGCCCAACAAAGAGTTTCATCTTTCAGTTGGGGCTTTTCACAGTCCACACTTTTACAATGGTATTGGATTATAGGTAGCTTTTCCTTGCGTAGACCTTATCTGTTTCTGTGGCATACTAGGGAATAGCTCAACCAGGAGTTCCAAAACAGATGTGGGTATTGTTTACATAGCAAATCCATAGCAGATACAGTGCGGATTGGGATATTTATATGCAACTGTTCTAAATCCCGACTGTTATTTCAACTGATGATATCTCTGGAAACAATACAGACAGTATCATAAAAAAGAGGAGATTTTAATATTTCACATGTCACCAGAAGCAGACATCTTTTTAGCTGTATAACAACCTAGATTTGCAGTCCAGTGTCCGTGAATCTCTTATATTTTTACTTGGCCTTTTCTTAGCTATTTAGTTGCTATGTTATAGCTATTACATGTAAAGTAACCAGTAGTAGTAATAATGGATGGGGACAGACTGCTCTGTATTGTACATGCTTCCTGTAGCATCGGTTTTTCCTCCTTCTCCTTTACATTGTCTCCTGTACTGTCTTTTTCCTCACATTTTACTGCTTTTAATATTTTTTAGTATGAATGAATTGTATGCAGCAATTTGGGTAAAAACAGCCTATACAGCTGACACTTCACTGTGAGAAAAAAATGACTATATGGATGTCTTCCAAGATGGTATGTTTAATGTGGCTGGCACACAACGTAGCTGGAAGAAATATAACTGTGTAAACCCTATGTTATATTTTCTTGAAATGTGCCCTACACACAACTGCATAGAATTGTTGTGTGGAGAACTTCCAAAATTTTATGTCTGCAGAGGTTTACACCACGTTGTGGGGCCCTGGCCTAGCATGTGGTTTTCCTTCTCCTTTACACTGTTCCTTGCCCTGTCCATTTTCAGATAATTTACTGCTTATGTATATATTTTTTTGTATTATGAATAAATTGAATGCAAAAATTTATGATAAATTCAGCCTACATAACTGGCACTTCACTGCAAGAAGAAAAAAAATACATTGTGGATGCTTTGATATATTTTTTTGATGTGTAAATCAAATGACTTGCTGCAGGTGTAACAGTCTTTCATTACACAGAATGTATGTAAAAATGTATGCTATGGGCTAAAAAAATGATTTGACACTCAAAAGGTTACTGTGACTGCAAGTCAGACAATGTGTGTGTAAAAAAAAAAAAAAAAAAAAAAAAAAAAAAAACATGCACTGCACCATTAAATAATTAACAAAAAGTAATTTAACACTCAAATGGCTACTGACAGCAGGCCAGACAGAGTGTATGTAAAAAAAACATGCACTACTGCACAAAATTTGATGTATTTTTTGAAACCAGAGAAAGTTGGGTTTGTCACCCTATCCCTGTATTTAAGGACTCTGGCCAAGGCAAAGTGACTTATTAATGCCTCCTTTGGTATTCAGTACCTGGGGCACTAGTCCATGTTTCCGCACCCTAGTTATGTCCCTCCATTTTGATGCAATAAAATATCCCCTTTACTCACCAGGCCACATTACTTCCCATGAAGCCAGAAAAAATGGTAGTAATGCACAAATTTGCAACACATTTTGGTATATTTTACAAGTCTGTTTATTAATACTATATATATATATATATATATATATATATATATATTTGTTTTAATCAATGTATAATTTATTTTTAAATTTGCTACTGGATACAAAATTAAATTAGTAAGCCCCCATAGGATTACGCTTCTGTGTTGCTTCTTTTTAAATAATATTATCTATAGTCTTGTGTCAAATTGGTGGTTATGATGACAGATTGTGGTGCCTTTTTTTTTCCTTTATTTTATTTTATATCTTTATATGTAGGCCATGCTATCCAGGGGCATCCAGCGATGACAGGTCCAGTAGAGATAGTGTTGTTGCTGATCCCTCTATTCACTACATTACAGTGCTCATTGTGCACTATGTAGCCTGGAAAAGACCAGACATAACAGGTATAAACTCTTTCTATCCTCTCCTCTGAGCCCTAGGCTGTAACTGACAGTCTGACACCTGATCTATTCCCGCTAGATTGCCCTCACGTATTAAATATGCTCTCATGTGTTTGGTAATAATGGCAGTGCTGTGCTAAAAACACAGTGGAGCAGCCGTGTGCATCTCGTACTCAACCTTTAGTTATTTCTCCGCATGTGAGAATTAAATGGAACTTGTCATCAGAAAATCACTTTTAAAAATTTTTAAATTATGTTTTATTTTTAATAGATTTTTAAGAATTTTTGGAGCTTTTTAAAACCAAACCCAAACAAAACTGTGTGTTCATCATGCTTAGTGGGTGTCAGCTGTTATACATATAACACTAGCTAACACTGTCCTCTAACACCCCTGCGACATGTCAGGGGTTTTACTATCTATTGGGGTCCCAGCAAAGTGTTCGGGGGGGGCGTTGTTATTTGGCAGCCCGGGGGTCTGATGAGCGACCTCGGCTTTGCCCCGCTGCTGCCCTCCACATCCCTGCATAGGCTCACAGCCTCCTATACACTGAAATTCATGTGTATTGCAGTATATATCTATTGCACCAGCAATCAGAAGATCACTGGTTCTTGTCCCCTATTGAGACAAAAATAAAATGTAAAAAAAAAAGTGAAAAAAAAAGAAGTTAAAACATGGTAAAAAAAAATTAATAAATGAATAAAACCCCAAAAATCCTATTTTCCCATATAAAAAGTTGTATTACGTATCACCACATCCGTAAAAACCCAAATAAAACTAAAACATTATTTAGCCCACACAGTGAATGACATAAAAAAAAAAAAACTAGAAAACCACAGGAAATAATGATTTTTCGCCGTCTTGCCTCACAAAATTTCTAACAAAAAGTAATCAAAAAGTCAGATGAACCCCAAAATGATACCAATAGAAAACACAGCTGGTTCTGCAAAGAATATGCCCCCAACCAGCTCTGTCAGGAGAAAAATGGCGATACAAAAAATAACTGATATTTTTCACTAAATGGAATTTTATTCTGCAAAATTACTAACACCAGAAAATAAAAACAAATATATAGCTTGCACAATGTAAAGACAAAAATAATAATAATAATCCTTTAATAGTCCCACCATGGGGAAATTCAGTGTGTTACAGCAGCAAAGATAAGCAATACAAATACAACATACAGTATACAAGAATGTTCAAAGGTAGAGGCATTTCATTGATAGTAGACAGACAGATAAGAGGTAGCGGGGGGGGGGGGAATATCACAAACAGAAAGATATTTCAGTTCTCTGTATGGACTAATCTCCGCTTAGGTCGGTGTTGGTTGTGCAGTCTGACCGCAGTGGGGAGGAGAGACTTCCGATAGCGCTCCTTCTAACACTTAGGGTGAAGTAGTCGGTCACTGACAGTACTGCCCAGCGCTATCATGGTCTCATGCATGGGATGGGACTTATTCTCCCGCATGGAACTCACCACGGACTTCTGTCACCCACCCCCTGCACTGGGTCCAGTGGGCTCCCCAGGACAAAGCTGGCCCTTCTCATCAGCTTGTCAAATTTATTTCTATCCCTGGTTGATATACTGCTCCCCCAGCAGGCCACTCCGAAGAAGATGGGTGATGCCCCTACCGAGTTGAAAAAAGTCCTAAGAAGTGCCCCCTGGACTCCAGTGAGCCTGCTGTGGGATGTGTGAGAACCAATCTCTCTAAGATCTTCATCAAGTGGGATGTCAATGCTACAGGTCTGTAGTCGTTGAGGTCCATAGGGTAAGGTTTCTTTGGAACCGGTACCACACAAGAAGATTTCCATAATTCAGGGACTATTTCCAGCTTCAGGCTCATATTAAACATATATGCAATAATACTACACAGCTGCTCCCTACAAGTCTTAATTAGCCTTGCACTGATGTCATCTGGCCCTGCGGCTTTCCCCGCCTTGATCTTTTCCAGCTCCCTTCTCACCTGGGCATGTGTGAAGGTCAGACTGTGGTCAGCTAAAGACGGATTTCTGGATTTACTCATCTGGGGGAAAGTAGCCGCAGGGGGTGAAGTCATTGTGGTAGGGGGAACTGAAGGACATGCTGGGGTGGGAGGAGCTGGTGTGTGATCAAATCTATTGAAGAATAGATTTAGTTCGTTAAGCCAATTAACATCTGCCTCTATCTGGGAGACAGACTGTCTATGACCCGAAATTGACTTAAGGCCATCCCAGACTTAGTTTATGTCTTTTTGCTTTTCCATTTTAATCTTATAATTGGCTTTTTTCTGCCTGATTTCACGCCTAACCTCATTCTATACCTCCCTCAGCCCCTCCTTAGCTCTTGTCTTGAATGCCATCTTTTTCTCCTTAAGTAGTGTTTTTATATCAGAATTAATCCATGGTTTGTTGTTAGAGAAACACCTCACCACTTTTGTGGGTACTGTGTTGTCCACACAAAAATTAATGTAGTCCGTTATGCAGTGTGTGAGTCCTTCTATATCTTCTCCATAAGAATCCTGCAGCACTTCCCATGCGGTTGTGTCAAAACAGTCACTCAGAGCCTCATCCCTCTCTTCAGACCATATTCTCACTGTGCGGGTGACAGCTGGTTCTCTATGTACAAGTGGCTTGTACACAGGTCGGAGATGCACTAGGTTGTGATCCGATCTTCCCAGGGGCGGTAGGGCTGATGAGTTGTATGCCTCCCTCGCATTAGCAAAGAACAAGTCTAATGTTTTGTTGTCTCTTGTGTGGCAGGTTACATACTGTGTGAGATTGGGCAGTGTGGATAATGGAGAGACATGGTTGAAGTCTCCAGACACAAGAAGGAGGGCCTGGGAGTGTAACGACTGCAACGGGCTCACTGTGGCTTGTAGGACCTCAGAGGCAGCGTTAGCTTTCGCAGGGGGGGGGGACATATGCAGCTATCACGATGACATGCAATAGTTCCCTCGGTAAATAGAAAGGTCTCATGCTCACAGCTAATAGTTCAATGTCCTTACAGCAAGTTTGCTCCTTAATCACAATGTGCCTAGGATTACACCATCTATAATTCACAAATATCGCCAGCCCTCCTCCATTCCTCTTACCGCTCTCCCTTGTTTTGTCCACCCGAAGGAGTTTAAAGCCATCCAGGGAGACAAGAGTGTCCGGAGTAACTTCATTGAGCCAAGTCTCTGTAAGCAGCGTCATGTTACACTCCTGAAACTCCTGATGATGCCTAGTGAGCGCCGTCAGTTCGTCCATCTTGTTTGCAAGAGATCTCACATCACCCATAATGATGGAGGGGAGAGCTGGTCTAAAACATCTCCTCCTAAACCTACGAAGGGCTCCAGCTCTACACCCCCTTCTTTTCTTTCTCCAAAGTTCTTGGGGGATGTCTGGTCTATTAGCATGCAGCCCTGCTGTGTCTCTAAGCTGCAACAGTTCATCCCTGGAGTAGACAAAAGAATCCTAGGCACACGCAGGGTCTGCAGACTCAATAGTTCCCATTGAAAGCACAACAAAACAAACAAAAAGTATCACAAAGGTCCAATTCCAAGTTCTCATATGGTTCTTCATAGTGCAATGCCTCTTACATAGAGTGATAAGACAAAAACAAAGAAAGGAAAAGAAGAGAAAGACTCAAAGCTGCTGTAATAGGCTACCACTCCAGCAGCGCCATCTTGGAAAAAAAAAAATCACCAAATCATTAAATCATTAGGACAAAACTGGCTGTGGAAAGAAGGAAATGTATAAGATGTGCGAGCATATATCAGGGGACACCCCAGATTTACAACTTATGAGGGAAAATACACCAGCACTGACCCCCACCCAAGAGTAACACGCCTCCTCCCATGTCATAGGAGCAGTGGCGTAAGTACCGCAGTAGCAGCCGTAGTGGCTGCCACAGGGCCTGGACCTTAGGGGGCCCGGCGGGCCCCTGATGTTATTTATGTATTTTTTTAATAGGCCGTTACCTGCTGGAGTAACTCCAGCAGGTAACAGGTCCTATTTACTTACCGATCCCGGCCCCGGCTCACGGCCACCTCTGCTTCCCCTTTTGCATCCCATATAATGTCGCTGGGGTCCCCTGGAGGGCAGAAGGGGAAGTGGATGTGGTTCTGAGCAGGAGTGGGGATCGGTAAGTGAGGGCATGGTCCCGCGGAAAGATTATTTGTAGGACAAACCCCAACAAATACTGCTATTATTATACTGTGGGGTCTTTTCAGACCTTGGAGTATAATCATCAGAGGCCCAGGGGAGGTGAGAAAACATAAAAAACAGTGTTACTCATCTCTCCAGCGTAACTCCCTGCAATCTTTGGGCCTCTTTAGTGATGTCCCAGACGTCACATAGGCCAAGCCCATTATGCGTTGTGACCCCGGTCTGTCCCATGTGACGAGAGCAGCAGGGAGTAATAATGTAATGTAGGGGCCACTGTGGGACATAATACTGTGTGGAGGGGCCACTGAGGGACATAATACTGTGTGGAGGGGCCACTGCAGGACATAATACTGTGTGGAGGGGCAGTTATGAGAAATAATATTGTCTGGAGGCCACTTTGGGACATTATAGTATGTGTAAATGTGACGTTATACTGTATGGAGGTCAGGAAAGGAGGTGCTATGCTGTGGAGGCAGCCAAAGTCAAAAGTTTGCTGGGGGGCCCAGTCTTTGCTAGTTACACCCCTGCATAGGAGCTAGTGGGAAATAGCGTGGGACTTTGTGTGCCCATTGTACTCCACACAGCTTACATATTCACTTCTGGAAAACTAATGCTCACTACTCCACTTGATAAATTCTAGGCAAACGATTAGGGTTACATGTAGGGTGTTTCCAAAATAAGAAAACAGAGCATAATAACTGGAGAGCTGACTTTTCATAGTTCCATGAGATCGCCATGACCTGTTGGGCACTGAAACGGCCTTTTCTGGAAAAATGTAAATTTTCATTTTGCATCATCTGCTGCATATTTCATTTTGGAAAGCACCGTCTCCCTTTATCATCATCTTCCATTTACTGTACTCTTTCTGTAACTCCTAAATAGCGACCACCACTTCCACCACACAGGCAGACCTTTCCTGCAACCTGATCCTTAACATTATACCCTGCACATGTTGCCAGAACTACCACCACTGCCACCTCTCAGTCAGATATGTCTTGCAGCCTGGTCCACCATCACATTACACTATAATACACTGTTGGTTCCATTACCACAGTGTTGGTATTTAAAAAAAAAAAAAATTGATTTCACATCTTCTCCTATCCCATAATTAGCCAATTCTTCATCACGCTCACAGCCACAAATTTGTCTCATAAATAACAATAAGCCCCTGTAGCACTTACAAGCCAGCAAAACTGGCTACTTTTTCTACTAAACCGTTGCTTTTTGCAATATAAAAACATATGTGTCTTAAAAAAAACACGGGCAAACCCCATAAAAGTAATTTTTGGAGCATTTTAAATGTTAAATGCATAAAAGTGAGTATCAGCACAACGTATGGTTAAACTCTTAGTTTGTATCCTCTACCTACTATTCTATTTTCCATAGACATATATAAAATATTCACTCTGACTTAACATTAGCTGTGTTTGACTTAGATAGCTAGAAATTGGATATATAGGTTTTGAGTAGCCCTAAGAGTATTCTACACTATATTTTATAGATAGGTTCCTAGGAGTCCTAAGAGTATTCTACATTATGTTTTATAGATAGATTCCTAGGAGCCCTAAGAGTGTTCTACACTATGTTTTATAGATAGGTTCCTAGGAGTCCTAAGAGTATTCTACACTATATTTTATAGATAGTCCTAGGAGCCCTAAGAGTATTCTACACTATATTTTATAGATCGGTTCCTAGGAGCCCTAAGAGTGTTCTACACTATGTTTTATAGATAGGTTCCTAGGAGCCCTAAGAGTATTCTACACTATATTTTATAGATAGGTTCCTAGGAGCCCTAAGAGTATTCTACACTATGTTTTATAGATAGGTTCCTAGGAGTTCTAAGAGTGTTCTACACTATGTTTTATAGATAGATTCCTAGGAGCCCTAAGAGTATTCTACACTATATTTTATAGATAGGTTCCTAGGAGTCCTAAAAGTGTTCTACTCTATGTTTTATAGATGGGCCCCGGCCTTAGGGCTCCTAGGAACCTCAAATAGCGTAAATGCCGAGGTAAAAAAAAAATGTGGCTTTTTACAGAACCTGCTAAGTATTCTGGCTAATCCCTTCCATACATTGCAGACTAAAATTGCACAACAGAAATGCTGTGATTTTAAAAATGGTTGCGTTTTTGTAAATTGCAGCATGTCAATTATACCTACGGAAATTATGTCATTTTCCATTTAGGTATAATAGAGGAAAACTCTGTGGACTTTCTGTGAAAATTGCTGTGGAAAAAAACGTGATAGGTTTCCGCCACAGTCTTTTCCACAGCACTTTTTGGCTGCGGCTCGCTATGTGGGGGCTTAGCCAATTTAATGTGTGGTTCATACTGAACTTATTTGACCAGAAACTAATCTTGGGACTGAACCACTCAAACCCGAAACAAAACTAATCTTGAGAGATTTGCCCATCACTATTGGTGATATGCTTTACGATCTGATCGTTCTGCTATTGAATAGTTTATTGGCTGTGTCTTGTTTGGTTCCCTGTGCTGATTTATTTATTGCAATTGAGATCTATAATCCTTTTCAGATTGAATTGAGCTTTTATTTTGCCCTATTGATGATGACTGTGGGACAATCAATTTCTTCACTTTTTCTATTTTTTTCAGTAACCAGGTTGAGGACAAAGAAGCAAAAGTGAGATCATCAATGCAACATGTTGTGAAATGTGACCTCGAGAAAAAAAAATATGACCGAGCCGATAGTTTTACCTCCAGCTGATTGGTATCTGCAAAGACCAAGATGAATACATCAGATATCTCAGGATGTTCTCAAGATTGCTGAAACCTGGAGGACACTTGCTATTATTTGGGAATTTAACTATGACATATTTCACGATTGGGAAAGACAAGTTCCATGCTTTCAGCTATGATGAGAATTTTGTCAAGAAAGCTTTAGAGGGAGAAAGTTTTATAATAGATGACTATAAGGTGTATAAGAGAACATCTGTGAGTGACCTTATTGACTATAAGGCTATGATATTCATTGTAGCTCACAAGAAGAAGTAGCTCTAGGTAGAAATGCAGTGAACTAACTAGACTCTTGTCAGACTATATTCAAGCCTTCATCAGGAGGATTAACGAATATATATCTCCAATAGAAGGTTCCAACATCCATTTGACACTGAATAGGTGCTCTTAGGCTTACATGAAAAGTTTGCGGCATATATTTGCAGGATGTCTCTGTACAGACAACTATGCTTAGATATACACTCAAAAAATAAAAACATTGATATGATCATAGGCTTAAATATGCATGTTTGAAATTTGTTTGAAAATCATTAAAATGGGATAAAATAAACCTGGGCTTCTGTGATATTATTTACCAACAATTTAGGAATAATTTTCTTAATTTGCTTAAGTAGGGTCTTGGTTGTAAAAAGTGTTTTACACTATAAATCCCAGAAGATGCATTATATTATTGCTTTGCTTTAAAAATTTTCTAATTATACAATATAACTACTAGTTTATAGTGCATGTTCATCCTTGTAAATTTATGTAAATCCAAACTTCTTTGAGTTGCAATTTCTTAATCCATCCTTATATAAATTAGAGCCCCTGTGTCTTATACAGATATTTAAATCATCTGCATAAACATTAAAGTTAAGCAATAAAATTCTATCTGACTGCAGGCACCACTAGAGGGAGCTTATATATATAATGGAATACATTGAGAGTTGTATACAAGCTCCTAGTGGTGACTCTATGAAGCCAAAATTTTCGTAATTTGGTGGGTGTGTGGGATTACAACTGTATAACTGAAGAATTTAAACTTTACAACCTTTATAAAATGTGATGTAGAATAAATCAGTACAAAATTATGGATGGAAGAAAGCATTATGGTGGAGGATGCAGAGTACTGCTCTTTATTCATATTCACAACTTGGACATAATGAAAGGCTAGGATAAACTAAGAAGCATAATTGGTGTTGTTCTGATTGAAGAATATGATTTTAGAGGGACGTATACGGGACTTTTTTTTTTTTTTTTTTTTTTTGGGGGTGTTCCAACCAACACACCCTGAGATTTTTGAATAAGAGGTGGGGTTTAGTGTCACAGTAGTCACCATGATCTCGACTAGTCCGTTAGTATTCATAGCTTGATAATTTAACATAGAGATCAACCATCTGGAGATAGTTAGATAGATGGTTGAGGAATAATTCGAATAATGCAACAGATGCATCCAGTTAACAACATATAGCAGAGCATACCAGAATGAGGCCCAAACACGGCGCTAATATGAATGCAAACAAAGATCTTTGGAATGTTTATGTACTAAGGCACAAGGCAATTCATCCTTCAGAGAGTTAAAGAAGTGAGCCTGCAGAGAAACACATAGAGTAGGTGATGCCAGCATCCCGAATTCTGTGTTTAACAATTATAAATGAGGCTCTTTTTTGTATAAAGTCAGGGAAAAAAGGAGATATGCGCAAATCTTGCTTGATATAACTTTTTACCCAGGCCCGGACCAGGATTTTGTCGCAATCATTGCAATTAAATAGACATATGAGGAAGGGCCTTGTAGGGGCTCCTGGTGGAAGAGCACCACAATAAAGGCCACAGGAAAAGCATCATCTCCAAACAACTCACAGAGCCAGGGCTCTACAAATTTCTCTGGATGCTGCTCCTCAGTGTGCTCAGGTACTACAGGAACATTGTTGAGGCAGAGACAACTTTCAAGAGCGTCTGCCTTTTGCTTCCAGGCCAGCAATTGAGACACAACCTCATCCACCCTTGCATGGAGCGGTTTATAGTTGTCTTCCACAACAAGCACTGTGTTTTCCAGCTCTGTAGCATCTGGACATCTTGGTGGAGGTAGCTGAGGTCTACACGTACCTTTTTTGCCGGTAAGTGTGACTTGGCATGAAGTGATCGCTGCAAGGATCTGGTTAGAGAGTTAATGTAGGGTGAGCTCAGGTTGGTCTTAGTGCTTAGACTGGGAATGCATCTGTGAGCCTGGGGAGAAAGAAGACTATTATTTTAGGTTTAGCGGCAATAGTAGGAATTGCAAGATTTTTATGCTTTATTTTAAATGCAGATAACTTGGAAATTAAAAGCATCATCAAAAATTCTTAAAAGATATGTTTAATATAAAATATGAGGAATTGTGTATATATTGGTCTAGTTATGGATTTCATTCATTGTAGTAGTGAAGTTATGTTGACCTTTGTGTAATTGTCTGCGCTAAGTCAGAGGATGTCCTGTGTAAAATTATTCACAATTCACAGCTTAGGCTACAGATGGGAACTAAGTGTCAGGTGTTAATTCTGGTCAATCTAATCAGCAAGCCTTTGTAGGTGCCTTGTATCGAGATGTTCCGACAACCTTTTTTGGTCAGGAAGCATCCAAATCTGTATCTGCAACAAAAGGGAAGATAACATCAAAAGCATGGATGTCAGAATGTGTGGACAACTTCCAAAATTGTATGCTTACAGTGGACTGTATGCTTGCAGGACATTTAACTGTGTGGATGCTATGCTAATGTTCTGTGTCATATCCCATATATTAAGCCATATCCCCTTTACTCACCAGTCCACATTACTTCCCATGTAGCCATGGCTCTTCTCGAGAAAGAAAAATGGTCTAAAACTAAACATTCAAAATACGACAGAAATGCACAAATTTGCAACACATGTTGGTGTATTCTACATCAAAATAGACATACAAGGCTGTTTATTAATACATAAATATATATTTTATCAACTTATAATTTATTTTTAAATTTGCAACTGGATATAAAAATAAATCTATAGTCTCATGTAAAAGGGCTGGTTATGGTGACAGATTGTGGTGCCTCTTCTAAAGACAGAAAAAATGGTCTAAAACTAAACATTCACAATTCACAATACAGTAATGCACAAATTTTTAACACATTTTGGTGTATTTTACATCAAAATAGACATACAAGGCTGTTTTATTAATACATAAATATATATTTTATCAACAAAAATAAATCTATAGTCTCGTGTAAAAGGGGTGGTTATGATGACAGATTGTGGTGCCTGTTTTCTTCCTTTATTTTATTTTATATTTTTATATGTAGGCCATGCTATCCAGGGACATCCAGCGATGACAGGTCCAGTGGAGATAGTGTCATTGCTGATTTCTCTATTCATTACATTATAGTGTTCATTGTGCACTATGTAGCCTGGAAAAGACAAGACATAACAGGTATAAACTCTTTCTATCCTCTCCTCTGAGCCCCGGGTTGTAACTGACAGTCTGACACCTGATCTGTTCCTGCTAGATTGCTCTCACGTATTAAATCTGCTGTCATGTGTTTCGTGATAATGGCAGTGATGTGCTAAAAACACAGTGGAACAGCCGTGTGCATCTTGTACTCAGCCATTAGTTATTGCTCCTCATGTGATAATTAAAAGGAATTTGTCATCAGAAAATACATTTTTTAAATTATGTTTCATGTTTAATATATTTTTAAGAATTTTTGGTGATTTTTTAAAAATTTCTAAATCCATATTATTATCTATATTTAAAGTTTATCCTAAAAATTCTGCAGTTCTGAGACTTCCTGTTTTCTGTAGGAGATTTCTTTGGAGTGACCTCCTCACTTTTCAAATCACTGATGATCACGGTTATCATGTACATGTAGAAAACGCACAAAATCCACCAGTCACAATAGGTGATGTCACAGCTTATCTATTCCCCTCTCTCCACAGGTCACAGAACATGCCTAGAAAACTCTTCCAGAGAGATCAATATGGTCTGTTCCAGACCATTGTGTCTATGGGCCATGATCCAACTCCAGGAATTAGGAAGTCACACATTATTTTTGGCTTAATGGCAAGAGTTGGAATGGCAAATTTTTTTTGAATTTATTTTAAATAAAGATAATAACTTGGAGAATTAAACAGATCACCAAAAATTCTTTAAAAATGTTTAATGTAAAAAATTTAAGCAATAGGTTATTTTCTCACAACACATTCACATTTAAATAAAGTTATGTTGTATGCCTGAAAATGTGCGTCTCTTCTTGACAAAAACTACATCCCTTTATACTGATGCTTATTTTACACTGTCACAGTATTGCACTATGTGGGCACTGTATGGCCACTGTTGGGCATTGTCTTGCTCTAAGGGTAGATCATCAATATCAGTTCTCAGAGACCCCCTGTAAATACACAATGTATGGCCAGATGAATTACACAGGTCTGCGACTAAAGCTGTTTGATTATTTTCATCTAATTCCCATGTATTTTGGTGTGCTGAAAACAAATAAAACATTGAAAAAAACTCCTAAACGTCAGGATTTGCCGCAAAATACAAAATCGTCTTCAAATTTATCAAATTATTTTTAATTTTTGGTATTTTTTTTTATATTATGGATTTTTAACCAGATTTAAAGTCCAAATTACTATTAATTAATTTATATAAGTGCATTTAAGATATAAAATACCAAAAAACCTTAACTCTCAAAGAAAAGAACTTCCAGAGTGAGCTAATGGAAACCAGCGTCAATATGTCTGACATGCCCAAGCTTGATTCAATTTTTTTTTCTTGGTTCTAGCCTGTTCACACTTTTTCATCGCAGCTCATGTTAGCTCCTCATTCTTCAACCATTTTTCCCAGTGTTATGGCTCTATGAAAGTGTATTAATTTGACAGACAGTTTCTGTTTCATCTGTGGTGAATACACAGTTTAGAAGCAACAGCAGAATATTACAGATTTTGTACTTCGTATACTTTGGACTAAAACTTGGAAATCAAGATAAAGTTTGGGCACCTCATAAAGTGTGCAAACGGTGTGTTGAGGACCTCCAAAACTGGTTCAAGGGTAAGAAAAAATCTTTCCGTTATGGCGAGAGCAAAAGAACCTTAGTGACGACTGTTACTTTTGTTCATGCGATGTGAAAGGGTTTAATTCCAAATGGAAGCATTCAATTTCATACCCCATTCTTCACTCAGCAATTCGTCCCATCCCCCATGGCACAGATATACCAGTACCCAAGCCCCCTGCTACCTTGGAAGAGACACCTAGCTCCGATGAAGGTGAAGTCATACCTGAACCAGATGACGAATCAAGTTCTGACTTTGAAGATGATACAAAAACAAAATAGTTTTCTCAGGAGGAGATGAATGATTTGGTAAGAGACTTGAATCTTCCCAAAGATGCCGCTGAGTTACTCGGATCAAGGCTGAAAAGCAGGAATTTATTGTTGTCAGGAGTGTCATTTTCATGGTTCAGACATCATGAAAAGGAGTTCATTCCTTATTTCGCCCAGGAAGAAAAGTTGGTTTATTGCATCGATGTCGAAGGTCTGATGGGTCAATTTAAAATCCAATATGATTCAGAGCAATGGCGTCTTTTTATAGATTGCTCAAGAAGTCTCAAAGCAGTTTTACTGCACTACGGTGGTTTTTACTCTTTCATCCCTGTAGGTCATTCCGTACACTTGAAGGAAACCTACTAGAACTTGGAATTGGTTCTTCGTACACTTAAATATGAAGACCATGGTTGGCAAGTGTGTGGGGATTTGAAGTTCTTGTGCATGCTGCTCGGGCAACAAGCTGGGTATACCAAATA
This sequence comes from Leptodactylus fallax, assembly GCA_947044405.1. Lineage (NCBI taxonomy): Eukaryota > Metazoa > Chordata > Amphibia > Anura > Leptodactylidae > Leptodactylus > Leptodactylus fallax. The sequence continues at coordinate 546,499 of CAMRHE010000617.1, read as the reverse complement.
CCCTTGTTTTCTGTGTCTATGGAACAGTCGAGACCAACAAAATCACTGGACCAATTCGAGTTGGCAGCTGAGGGTGTCCTCGAGAAACTTTGGTACCTCCCCATAAAGTTCTTCTGCCACCTCTCCACATAAAATTGGGATTGATTGAAGCAATTTGTAAAATCACTTCCAAGAGATGGAGAATGCTTCAAATACTTGGTCACCAAGTTTCCAGGCCTGTCGGAGGCAAAATTTGAAGGAAAGTGTGTTCGTCGGACCAGACATTAAAAGGCTTATAGTTGATCAAGAGCTTGTCAATACCATGACGGATCCTCAAAAAGAAGGGTGGATTGCATTTACAGAAGTCATAGAGAAATTTTTAGGCAATAATAAAGATCCTAACTACAAAAAGATTGTCGGACGAATGTTGAAAGCATTTCAAGCTTTAGATTGCCTGAGTTTGAAAGTGCATTTTCTCCAGTCCCACCTTGACTACTTTCCTGAAAATTTGGGAGCTGTGAGTGAGGAACAAGGTGAATGATTCCACCAAGACATTAAAGAGATGGAATGGAGATACCAGGGAAAATGGAGCATTACAATGATGGCAGACTACTGTTGGATGCTTCAGAGAGACATTCCAGATGCTACTCACAAGCGTAAATGCACCAAGAGGAGCCTCACAGGGAAGAGGAATTGAGTTTAGTGTGTGTTAGTGAGCTCATTTCAGTTCAAAAAAGGATTTTCATGAGAAAATTGTAATAAAACATTAATTTTATAAGTATATTTCCACTTATTTTGAGGTATTGTTTTATCTAACATAGTTAACTAAATTGTCAGGAAACGTGATGTCCTATGACAAAAGGGAGGTCATTTTTGGATTCAGCGCACCAAGAAACATAAAGATTACGTGGAATAGCCATAACAGCTCTTGAATTTTTTTATTTTTTTTTTTGCAGACCTGTGTAATTTTGCACAGTTGATAAATGACCTGAATAGTAAATACTGAGCACTGATATCATCTGGTTCCTTATGATTTCTCTGTCAATAAGAACTAAGAATGTTTTTGTGTGTAAAAGTCATTTACAACGATCCATGACTGTACATGAGAATCAGAAGAAGCATCAACTACTGACAGCAAAGTCTACTAACAATATACTGTAATACAAAGGTACAGGACAATCTGTGTTTTATTAACCATTTAATCCACCAACAGGCAGGCACCCACAGACTCTGCTGTTCTCAAGGAGAATCCTCACTTGTATTTTTCTTTACAAACATAATATGACATTATATAGAGATATATTTGTATATGCCAGTAAATTGTGTATTATAAAAATATAATTTTTTAAGCATACACAGCACAACTACTGGCATCTTATGTCTGTCAATAGACAGTGCTAGATGGACCTTACAATGTAGTATAAATGCTTGGACACTACTGATCAGCTTCAGTTGCTGAAATGGTGGACATGCAAACCGGTCTGTGATCCATCTCACTTCATCATAGCTAGGCTATAGGCAGCACAGTTTAGAAAACTCAGGAATTCCAGCAAAAGTTAATTAGTTACTGTATAGGAGGACTTAGAGAATCAAGCAATTATACAGAAGCAGATTAGTGCTAGAATTCAATAGATATAGATAGGACAGGTTCACTTCATAGACGGTGAGTGACTGGAATCTGTGCTGCTGCCTACACAGACAGTTAACCCTTTAATTGCCAGTAATCTAATATTGTCTGACAGTACTTGAAATAGAGCAATTTCATCTCTGTACACATTCTTTAAACATACATATTTGTTTTTTGTTTTTTTTACTGAAGACAATCCTGTTAGTGAAAAATGTTTTGTTAAAGACTTTTTGGGCAAGAGTTAGCATTTTTTAATTATATACATACTTCTGTTTTAACAGAAAAGTGCTGCTGATATTGCATGCACAAGTCTTAAAAAGATAACTCCATTAATTTATATACAAGCGGTTTCTTGTTGTTGTTCACCCACTATACAGCCCTGTGTAAATCTTAAAAAAAATAAATCAGTTATACACAAGTGGGTTCTTGTTGTTGCCCAGCCAATATAAAGCCTATTCTGCACTAATTTAAAATAAATAAAGAAATAATAAAATTTAGAATTTCATACCATTTTTCCATTCTGGTCTGGAGTCTAATCCATACAGTGTGAAGGAGCATTGTTGCTAATCTTAACAAAATATTTTAAGTGTTTCTTTGTATGTGCAGGTGGGCATATCTAACTCTAGATATACATTACACACAGTAATAGGGGTACTAGTAGTGCATCCTCCACTAATTGGGTGTTCACCCAATATACAGTCTAGCCTGTGCTAATCTTAAGAAAAAAAAAAAAAAAAATTTGGGAATTTATTGTTTTGGGTTTTTTTTTCACTCTGGTCTAGTGTATGACCCATACTCCGTGTAAAGGAGAATTGTTGTTATTATCTTGTACAGAAGACTTTTTTTCCCAACTGTTTAATTTTAAAACAATGGACACCCGACAGACTCTATTATAGTTTGTATCCACTGCTGACCATTCATTTTCCATAATTATACATTTCATTCTCACTTTGACTTAAAATTGGCTGTGTTTGCCTTAGAGTGCTAGAAATGGGATATATAGGTTCCTAGGATCCCTAAGAGTGTTCTACACTATGTTTTATAGATAGGTTCCTAGGAACCCTAAGAGTATTCTACACTATGTTTTATAGATAGGTTCCTAAGAGTGTTCTACACTTTGTTTTAAGTCAATTTAAGGTGTGGTTCATACTGAACCTTTTCAACCAAACCACCCGAACCTGAGACAAAACTCATCTCGAGAGATTCGCCCGTCTGTTAGTGATATGCTTTATGGTCTGTTATGTTATTGAATTGTTTATTGGCTGTCTCTTAAACATGGTTTGTAGATCTTTGATTTTATTCTGGTATTTATCATTTTGAGCCCTGCCCGATGTCACACTGTCCTTCTATGGGGTTATGTTTTTAATGGGTGCCTTTTAATGTTTGTACAATTGATATACCAAAAAAGTTTGAGATTATTTTTTATATTATCTTATATTTGGACAGTTAATATTACCGTATTTTTTGGACTATAAATTTTGGTGGAAAATGGGGGCGCGTCTTATAGTCCAAATGTGGGTGTTGGGGGGGGGTGAAGCAGTGGGGTCGCAGCATTACCCCACTCCTGCCGCCACCGACTTCCTGCAGAGAGGCTTCCTGCAGCGGGACGAGTGGGGTGATGCTGCAGGCCCTGGGCTTGAAGGAGAGGGTGTCCCGGCGGTGTGAACCCATCCTGACATCCACTGTGCTATTACGGCAGATGTGGGGTCTGTAAAGATGCTGGTGGCCGCTCAGCTGCAGAGTGGTTGCCATAGCTAACAGTTCTCTGCTGTAATGTACAGCGGAGACCTGAAGCTAATACCTGTGATCAGAGTCCACTCTGATTATGGGCATTACTACCTGTAAGCCCCCCCATAAAGTATTAAAACTGACCCTAGGCCCGGTGGGTACCTTTCTTGTTGCAGGTCGGCTTGCGGGATCGTGAGAGCTGACCTGTTCCTGTGACAACTGCGAACCTTATGAAGGCTCCCAGGCTTGTCATAGGAATATTACTATTGAGGCTGGTCTATGACCAGCCTCAGTCGTAATGTACAGAATTTCCCATAGACTGCAATACAGTTGTATTGCAGTCTATGTAACTTGCAATCAAATGACTGTAGGTTCAAGCCCTCTAGGGGTGTTAATAAAATAGTAAAAAAAAATAAAAATTTTAAAAATATAAAAAAAAAAAAACTAAAAGTTCTAAATTACCCCCTTTCCCTAGAATACATTTAAAAGTCGAAAATTACTGTGAAACACATAAACATTAGGTATCCCTGTTTCCGAAAATGCCCAGTCTTCAAACTTATACAAATATTTTTCCCGCAGGGTGAACGTCGTAGCGAGAAAAAGAAAATCAAAAGTGCCGAATTGCTGTTTTCTTCACTGCTTTGCCTCTGATTTGAATAAATAGTGATCAAAGCATTAGACATTCCCCAAAATGGTATAACTAAAAAGTACACCTGGCCCCGCAAAAAAAAAAAAAAAATGCCCTATGTATCCCATACAGCTGCAGGGTCACCTTTTCAATGTGGCCTTGCAGCTGTTGCAAAACTACAACTCCCATATGTTATTAAATATTTTAACACTTTTTTTTACTTCAAAATTTTTTCCCTATTTTCCTCCTCTAAAACCTAGGTGCGTCTTATGGTCCGGTGCGTCTTCTAGTCCGAAAAATACGGTACTTAAATTGTGATATATTGTGAAAATTTGAAGGCAATATTTGATATGTTTGGCTCCCTGTACAGATTTACTTATTACAATGAGACCTAGTATATTTTTTCAGGTTGAATTGGGTTTTATTTTGCCCTATTGGTGATGACTGGGGGACAATCACTTTCTTCTCTTTTTCCATTTCTTTCAGTCACCGGTTAGAGGACAAACAAGTAAAAGTGAGATCAGCAATACAACATGTTGTGAAATGTGACATCGAGAAAGAAATATGACCGAGCCGATAGTTTTACCTCCAGCAGATTGTATCATCAGTGCTTGGCTACTAGAGGTTATCAGCAATGACCAAGATGATTTCAGCAGATATCTCAGGAGGTTCTCAAGATTAATGAAACCTGGATATAGAACAGGAGGATTAACCAATGTATACCTCAAATAGAAGGTTCCAACATCCATTTCACACTGAATAAGAATCCCTAGGCTTACATGAAAAGTATACGGCTTGATATATAAATTTCTGCAGAAAGCCTCTGCACAGAAAGCACAGACAACTATGCTTTGATATACACTAAATATAAAAAGTATTGATATGAACATAGGCTTAAGTCTGCATGTCTGAAATTTGTATGTAAATCAATAAAAATAGAATAAAGTAAACCAGGGATTTCTATGTGATATTTTTTACCAACAATTTATAAAGAATTTTGTTAATTTGCTTAAGTAGGGTCTTGGTTGTAAAAAGTGTTTTAGACTAAAGCCCCACGTGGCGTAAACGCCGCGATTCGCCCGCGACGGAAGCGCCGTAGAAAAAATCGCGGCATTTTACAGTCAGAGCAAAGTGGATGGAATTCTAGTGAATCCCATGCCCACTTTGCGGAAAAAAACGCGCTGCGGACATGCACCGATTTCCAAAATCGGCACGGTTTTGGAAATCGCGGCATGTCAATTATATCTATGGAAACGCCAGCGGTTTACCCACAGGAATAATTGACACAGAAAGTCCGCAGAAGAAAACTCTGCAAACTTTCTTTCTAAAAGTGCTGCGGGAAGAACCGCGATGCGATCCCGCTGCAGTTTCTCCCGCAGCACTTTTAGCTGCAGGACGCCATGTGGGGCCTTAGCCTTACTCTCTAGATCCCAGAAGGTGTATTTTATGCTTTGCTTTCAAAATTATATAATACTACTGTGTTTTGGTGAATGTCCAACCTTGTAATTTTATGTAAGCGCAAAATTATTTGAGTTACAATTTCTTGATAATCTTTATATAATTTAGTTAAATAATGAAATTCTGTCCAACTGCAGGCACCACTAGAAGGAAATTAGGAGCTTAGAAATAGTAACTGTATGAAGCCAAAATTTTTCTAGTCTAATTTATGGATAAAGTGTGTTTTCAGCTGTATAACTGAAAAATTTTACTTTTCAACCTTTGAATGTATGTAATGTAATGTAGAATGAATCAGTACAAAATTATGGTTGGACTCATGATGGAGGGTGCAGAGTATTGCTCTTATTCACAACTTGCACATAATGAAAGGCTACCAGAAGCTAAGAAGCACAATAGGCTTTGTTGTTTGATTGATGAATATGATTTTAGAGGGATGTATACAGGACTTTTTTTTTTTTTTTTTTAAAAAGGAAATATTCCAACCAACACACCCTGAGAAATATTTCTCCTGTCCTGTATTTTTCCTCACTTTTTACTGCTATTAATATTTTTAGTATGAATGAATTGTATGCAGCAATTTGGGTAAATGCATCCTACACAGCTGACACTTCAATGCAGGAAAAAATGACTATATGGACAACCTCCAAGATGGTATGTTTAATATGGCTGGCACACAACGTAACTGCAAGAAATATAACAGTGTAAACCATATGTTTTCTTGTAAATGTGCCCTACACACAACTGGCTGGTAACACTGGCACTGCATACAATTGTTGTGTGAAAAACTTCCAAAATTAACTGTGTAACTGTAACTGTGTGGATGCTATGCTAACGTTCTGTTACATGTCCCTCTCTCTCAATACCCTTCACGCAACTGCACATAACACTGAGACTACAAAAAATTGCTGTATAGGCGGCTTCCAAAATGCAATGTTTAAAGTGGCCCTAACAGGCATATAAATACTGTGTGAGTCCCCACGGGCCAACGCATCGTGGTTCTTCCCGCAGTGCTTTGCAGAGAAAATTCACAGAGGTTTCCTCTGCGGACTTTCTGCTTTAATTATACCTATAGGGAAACCACCGGCATTTCTGTAGGTATATTTGACTTGCTGTGATTTCCAAAACTGCAACGGTTTTGGAAATTGCAGCGTGTCCGCTGCGCGTATTTTACCACAAAGTTGGCATCAGATCCACTAGATTACACCACGGGCAGACCCTGGCATTTACGCCACGCCATGGGGCCCTGGCCTAGTATGTGGTTTTCCTTCTCTTCCTTTACACTGTCCCTTGCCCTGTCCATTTCCAGTTAATTTACTGCTTATATATATATTTTTTTTTATTATGAATGAATTCAATGCAAAAATTTATGATAAATTCAGCCTACATAACTGGCACTTCAGTGCAAGAAGAAAAAATACCATGTGGATGCTTTGATATATTTTTTTGATGTGTGGCCTAATCAAATGACTTGCTGCAGGTCTTACATTCTGCAAGTGAAAAATACATAGTAGCTATGGGCTAAAAAAATGATTTGGCACTCAAAAGGATACTGTGACTGCAGTTCAGGCAGTGTGTGTAAAAAACAAAACAAAAAAAAACAAAAAAACATGAACATTAAATAGTTAACAAAAAGTAATTTAACACTGAAAGGGCTTCTTACAGCAGGTCAGACAGAGTGTATATACAAAAACATGCACTACTGCACAAAATTTGATGCTTTTTTTTTTGAAACCAGAGAAAGTTAGGTTTGTCACCCTATCCCTGTATTTAAGGACGCTGGCCAAGGCAAAGTGACTTATTGGTGCCTCCTTTGGTATTCAGCACCCGGGGCACTTGCCCCTGATTCTGTCCCTGCATTTTGGTGCCATATCCCATATATTAAGCCATATCCCCTTTACTCACCAGGCCACATTACTTCCCATGAAGCCAGGCCTCTTCTCGAGAAAGAAAAATGGTCTAAAACTAAACATTCAAAATACGACAGAAATGCACAAATTTGCAACACATTTTGGTGTATTCTACATCAAAATAGACATACAAGGCTGTTTATTAATACATAAATATATATTTTATCAACTTATAATTTATTTTTAAATTTGCAACTGGATACAAAAATAAATCTATAGTCTCGTGTAAAAGGGGTGGTTATGGTGACAGATTGTGGTGCCTGTTTTCTTCCTTTATTTTATTGTATATTTTTATATGTAGGCCATGCTATCCAGGGACATCCAGCGATGACAGGTCCAGTAGAGGTAGTGTCATTGCTGATTCCTCTATTCATTACAATACAGTGCTCATTGAGAACTATGTAGTCTAGAAAAGACAAGACATAACAGGTATAAACTCTTTCTATCCTCTGTGCCTCGGGCTGTAACTGACAGTCTGACACCTGATCTGTTCCTGCTAGATTGCCCTCAAGTGTTTAATCTGCCGTCATGTGTTTCGTGATAATGGCAGTGTTGTGGTAAAAAAACAGTGGAACAGCCGTGTGCATCTCGTACTCAGCCATTAGTTATTGCTCCTCATGTGAGAATTAAAAGGAATTTGTCATCAGAAAATCACTTTTTAAATTTTTTTTAAATTATGTTTTATGTTTAATATATTTTCAAGAATTTTTGGTGTTTTTTTTATTTTTAAATCCATGTCAATATTTACATTTAAAATTGTTCCTAAGAATTCTGCAGTTCTGAGACTTCCTGTTTTCTGTAGGAGATTTCTTTGCAGCAGTCACCTCACTTCTCAGATCACTGATGATCACGGTTATCATGTACATGTAGAAAACGCACAAAATCCACCAGTCACAATAGGTGATGTCACAGCTTATCTATTCCCCTCTCTGCGCAGGTCACAGTACATGCCTAGAAAACTCTTTGAGAGAGATCAATATGGTCTGTTCCCGACCACTGTGTCTATGGACCATGGTCCATCTCCAGGAATTAGGAAGTCACACATTATTTTTAATGGCAAGAGTTGGAATGGCAAAATTGTTTTCGATTTATTTTAAATATAGATAATAACTTGGAGAAATAAACAGATCACCAAAAATTCTTAAAAAAATGTTTAACTCCTTTAAATATTTAAATATGGTGGCCGCTCAGCAGAGACCCAGCGCTAATGCCTGCGATCAGTGCCCGCACATGCACCGCCATTTTGCAGGGGAAAGCCGGAGTAAGCTTCGGGACCAGTGTCCCATTGCTATGACAGCCAGAAGCCTTTTGAAGGTTCCCAGGCCTGTCTCTCTTAAATTACAGATTTTTTTTTTTCTTATTAGGACAGGTTGCAAGACTGTTTAGAGGGTAAGCAACAACAACAACAAAAAGTTTAAAAACAAATATTTTTCAGATATTCAGGCTCCATTACACTGATCACAAAACTCCCTCAGATAATGGAGATTTTTTTTTCATATTAGCACAGACTGTGCATGACTGTTTACTGGGTGCGCAAAATAAAAACGCTTAAATAACTGATATTTTTTTCAGATTAGCGCAGACAGAATCAGTGTTTTCACTGTTGGAATAGAGGTTTCTCTGTATTTAACCACTTCTATACCAGGCACATTTTCAAGTTTTTTGTATGTGCGGTTTTGGAGGGCTATAACATTTTTATAATTTGCGTTATTCAACTAATTTCTGCGTCTTTTTTCGGTGACACATAGGGCTTTATTTTTATGTTGTTTTTATTTTTGCATGTGTTTTAATTTTTTTTTATATCTGGGAAAATATAAACAAAAGAGGAGGGAAAACGTGTCTGTTTTTCACTTTTCATTTTTTCTTTTATTTAATAACACAAAGTGCTACTAAAAAACGTTATAAAATAGTTTTTTCTCTCTGTTACGGTAATTTTTATTTTTTATGGTGTCATCGGGGGTGGGGCTATAACCTGTAATAAGGGCGTTTTATTGGTGTATTATTTTATTTATTTTTTTAATTATTTTATTTACATATTTTTTTTACTTTTCTATACTTTTTTTTTTTTTTTTTTTTTTTTTTTACATTGTGTCTCCATAAGGTCATAATAGACCTTTGGGGACATCTGATCACTTTTTTTTGTTGGTGAGGCTGATTTCCCCTGTAACTGGGGCTGGTACATTTAGCCCCAGTTGCAGGAGGAATGCAACCTCCTACACGTTACTTTCACATAACTATAGAGCTGATCTGGGTCCAGTAGGACCCAGCAGCTCTAACAAACTCTGATCCCAGTGGATCACATGACCGCCAGGTCGGAGGGGAGCTGCAAGATGGCGGCACCCATAGCACTGTATACAGGGATGGTAATAAACCTTCCCTGCCTTCTCTCTTGTAGCTATGGCTAAAGTAACAGCCGGCTCCCCGTTTCAGCAGCTGCACAATTTTGTGCAGTTGCTGAATGCCTTCTGGACGTATATAGTCTATGGTCCGTACGGAAGCCGTTAATTGGAAAAAAAAACTTTAAGAAAAGCTTTTTCACTAACAGGACTGACTGTTAGCAAAATTATGTATAAGCACTCTGTAGACAGATGAAACTGCTCTATTGCATAACAGTCTTAGACAAAATTAGATTTTTGGTAATAAAAGGGTTAACTTTTTCTGTATTAGTGCAGCACATATATTCTCCCTCACTCCATGCTATTTATGATCATTGTCACGTCCTACTTACAGTGGGGAAAAAAGTATTTAGTCAGCCACCAATTGTGCAAGCTCTCCCACTTAAAAATATGAGAGAGGCCTGTAATTGTCATCATAGGTAGACCTCAACTATGAGAGACAAAATGAGAAAACATATCCAGAAAATCACATTGTCTGATTTTTTAAGAATTTATTTGTAAATTATTTTGGAAAATAAGTATTTGGTCACCTACAAACAAGCAAGATTTGTGGCTCTTACAGACATGTAACTTCTTCTTTAAAAGGCTCCTCTGTCCTCCACTTATTACCTGTAGTAATGGCACCTGTTTGAAATTGTTATCAGTATAAAAGACACCTGTCCACAACCTCAAACAGTCACACTCCAAACTCCACTATGGTGAAGACCAAAGAGCTGTGGAAGGACCAGAAACAAAATTATAGACATGCACCAGGCTGGGAAGACTGAATCTGCAATAGGCAAGCAGCTTGGTGTGAAGAAATCAACTGTGGGAGCAATAATTAGAAAATGGAAGACACACAAGACCACTGATAATCTCCCTCGATCAGGGGCTCCATTCAAGATCTCACCCCATGGGGTCAAAATGATACAAGAACGGTGAGCAAAAATCCCAGAACCACATGGAGGGACCTAGTGAATGACCTGCAGAAAGCTGGGACTAACGTAACAAAGGCTACCGTCAGTAACACACTACGCCGCCAGGGACTCAGATCCTGCAGTGCAAGACATGTCCCCCTGCTTAAGCCAGTACATATCCGGGCCTATCTGAAGTTTGCTAGAGAGCATTTGGATGTTCCAGAAGAGTATTGGGAGAATGTCATATGGTCAGATGAAACCGAAGTAGAACTGTTTGGTAGAAACACAACTCATTGTGTTTGGAGGAGAGTGAATGCTGAGTTGCATCCACAGAACACCATACCTACTGTGAAGCATGGGGGTGGCAACATCATGCTTTGGGGCTGTTTCTCTGCAAAGGGACCAGGAAGACTGATCCGTGTACATGAAAGAATGAATGGGGCCATGTATTGTGAGATTTTTAGTGCAAACCTCCTTCCATCAGCAAGGGTTTTGAAGATGAAACGTGGCTGGGTCTTTCAGCATGACAATGATACCAAGCACACTGCCAGGGCAACGAAGGAGCGGCTTCGTAAGAAGCATTTCAAGGTCCTGGAGTGGCCTAGCCAGTCTCCAGATCTCAACCCATAGAAAACCTTTGGAGGGAGTTGAAAGTCCATGTTGCCCAGTGACAGCCCCAAAACATCCCTGCTCTAGAGGAGATCTGCATGGAGGTATGGGCCAACATACCAGCAACAGTGTGTGCCAACCTTGTGAAGACTTACAGGAAACATTTGACCTCTGTCATTGCCAACAAAGGATATATAACAAAGTATTGAGATGAACTTTTGTTATTGACCAAATACTTATTTTCCACCATAATCTGCAAATAAATTCTTTAAAAATCAGACAATGTGATTTTCTGGATTTGTTTTCTCATTTTGTCTCTCATAGTTGAGGTCTACCTATGATGTCAATTACAGGCCGGCCTCATCTTTTTAAGTGGGAGAACTTGCACAATTGGTGGCTGACTAAATACTTTTTTCCCCACTGTATTCTATCACTAGTCTGTCTGTAGTTAATTAAATCTGTCTAAACGATCCTATTCCTAAGACTCTCTAGCTTTATTGCTTGAAATTTTAAGCTTTTAGAACTCAGTGCTCTGTATGATGCAATGGAATGAATCACAGATCCTTCCCTATCTCCACCATTACTGTAATATCTTGTGTTCATGCTTGCAGCACCTTATATAGTGTATATGACATCAGCACTGTAAGGTGTCCATATACCACTGACTATTGGCTAAGAGGCAGTCAGCTGATGTCAGTTTGTGCTAGAAGACCTCACTGACTTACAAGACACATGTATCTTCTATATTTTTCCTGAGTATTATATGTGGGGGTGACCATTTTTTTCATCCAAGATGAATTGGCATTTGGTAATTTAATTAAAACCAAACACTTTGAAATATTTGGATCGAACCTGGTACATGATGAATCAGTTCGCCCATCTCTAATTACAATGCATTGTATAAACCCTATACTTCTATACCAGGATGCCTAGAGCAGCCTGTAATAGAAGTCTGCTAATGACTAGCCTGGGAGCCTTCAATAGGCTTCTGACTATCATACTATTGGATCGCCACTCTCAGACCAGGGGCCATCGATCCACAGCAAACTCAGTTTTTACCATAGCATCTGGAGAGTTAATGTCTGTGGCCACCATATTTAGGTAACTGACATCTGCTGTAATAGTATGGAGGATATCTGGAAGAGATCAATAAAGTTCATTGTTCTGTCAGCCATACATAGAAGATATCAGACTGTTATCTTTCATTTGGAACTAACCTTCATCTATTGGTCATACAGAAAGCATGTAAAGTGGACTCCGTCTGCCAGTAAAATAAATTGGCATTGACTTGTTTGAAACAACCCACGCTAAAAAGCGAACATGTTATTCTATCAACACAATGAACACTGTAAGAAAAATAAATTATAAAACAACACAAAAATTTATATTTTTGTCTCACTTCCCAAAAAATGGAATAAAAAGTGATGGACGTCGCAACCATTTTAGGGAGGATTGTCAGGACCCAGAACGAGATTCGGGGCCAACAATCCATTTCCATGACAGCCAGGAGCCTATTGAAGGCTCCCAAGCTTGTCTGACATTAACTTCAATTACAGGCTGCATAGAGCAACAAGAGAAAGACTAAAGAAATGGAACGATAAGAGGTTAACAAGTAAAATAAAATATTTTCAGTAAACATAACTTCTTTTCCATGTGACTTTCTCTTCCCATGACTGGCTCATGAATATAACACATGATCTGATAAGTAAATCTAACTATCATACTAATGTACATAGATCCCAAGTACTTATATACAGAGCTTGTGCACCAGTCTAGAAGGAATCACATCATCTGTACCACAAGATTACACGATGGATCCCTGTACTTATAAGCGCTATCATATACATGACCATGATTCCAGACAACATCTGGACCATTATTTTTCAGATAAAGCTCAGACGGTCTTTGGAGAGGACTCCTTGATATTTCCCATCAAAAGCTTTACAAAAGCTTTTGCAGCAGGTATGTATCCGGATTGTCGAGGTTTCATTTATTTTACCCAGTGACTTTTTTCATATTTCTTTTTTCATCTCTCCCTTCCAAAATTCATAACTTCTTTATTTTTCTGTCTGCACAGCAAAATCAGGGCTTATTCTTTGCACAACAAGTTGTATTTTTAGGTTACCACTATTAATTTATCTTAATCCTAAGGATACAGGACAGTGTGTTAATGCTTGACAACTTTTTTAGTATTTTCCATTTACAGTCTCCAAAATTTTTTAAATTTTTTATTTTCATGTTGACTTTTGTTGATGGAACTATATGAGACTACTTTTTTGAGGGATAAGTTTTGTTTTAATTAGTGCCATTTTTGATATGTACAACTTTCTGATCACTATTTATTACTATATTTGGGGTAGGCGAAGTGACCAAAACACTATGCTTTTTTTTTTTTAACCACTTCCAGACCACCCATTGGGTTTTTACGTCGTGAGAGTGTCTCTCTTGTTCTGAGACGTCCTTGCAGTTTTCAGCAGCTGCACAAAATCATGCAGCTACAGAAATGGTGAGCCAGCTGTAACTACAGCCAGAGCCCCCCTAGAGAACGTAGGGAAGGTTTATTACCAACCCTGTCTTCCCGATCGCTGGGATCAGAGGCTGTTAGAGCTGCTGGGTCCTACAGGACCCAGATCAGCACTGTAGTTATTGGCAGGAGGCTGTATTTCTCTTGCAACTGGGGCTAAATGTACCAACCCCAGTTGCAGAGAAAATCAGCCCACCTCACCAAAAAAACAGTGATCAGATCTCCCCAAAGGCCTATTATGATCTTATGGGTACACAATGTAAACAAATAAATAAATAAAATGAACAGAAAAGTTAAAAAAAAAAGTAAAATAAATAAATAATATGCCAGTAATACACCCTAATTACAGGTTCTAGCCCCACCCCAGATGATACCATACAAAAGAAAAATTTCTGTTTTTTAGTAGCACTTTGTGCTATTAAATAAAAATAAATAAATACAGTGAAAAACAGGCACGTTTTTCCTCCTCTTTTGTTTATATTTTCCTGGATATAAAAAAAAATTAAAAAATATGCAAAAATAAAAACAACAAAAAAATAAAGCCCTATGTGTCACCGAAAAAAGACGCAGAAATTAGTTGAATAATGCAAATGATATTATAGCCCTCAAAACCACACATACAAAAAACCCAAAAATGTGTCTGGTCCTGAACCAGAAATTGGCCCCGTACTGAAGTGGTTAAGTGATTTTTTTTTTTTTTTTTTTTTTATTTCTTTATTTTTTTAAGTGTTCACTGTTTAACTAATAACTAATGATTTTTGATAGTTTGTACTTACATACAGATGAGGATACCTAGTATGTTTGTTTGTTTGTTTGTTTATTTATTTATTTTTGAGAAACAGGTTTTTTTGTTATTTATTTATGGATTTATTTATTTTAATTTCTTTAAATATTTTTATCTTTACTTTTTCATTTTTTTCTTCTCCCAGAACAGAAATTGAATCTGGGTTCGCTGGATCCCCTGTATAGTGTACTGCAATACTTTTCTATTGCAGCACGCTGTACATAGGCTTCCTATGTGTCATATGGAAAGGCAGTCAGGAGCCCTTTATTTGGCCTCCAAAATTGCATGGCAACCCCTTATAGTCTGCAATTTTATCGTTGGGGAAACCAAACCATCAGTTGCCTTTACTGGTATTGATCATGACATATTGGGGATAAATTGCAGGTGTCATAGCATTTTCCAACTCCTGCAGATATTATAGAATACATATTACATTACAGAATCCATTTAGCAAGCACAGCTCCTACGCCTAATGCAGCTCTTTGTCACACTATTACAGCGCTGAGCATTAACTATATGCTCAGTGCAACATAATAGTACAGCACAGACCATTAAGAAGTTTGCACAATTGTGCAAAATTGTGCAAAATTGAGCTATGGAAGATCAGAAGGAGCAACCACACTGCTCAGGTATAACAACTAAAAGGCATCAGAAGCCATGGTCTTTGAGTATAATGTAAAATATAGGATGACAGCAGAGGTGTAACTTGAAGTTCTTGGGCCCCATTGCAAAATCTTTAATGGGCCCCCTATCTAGCAGAAGAACCAATGGGGCCCCTTCAGGATCCAGAGCCAAGTAGCTACTGGTACAGTTGCACTCTCTATAGCTATGCCCCTGGACATCAGAGTAAAGCAGAATCATTTTCCCCCTATGTAGCCTCCAAAAATCAGAAAAACATATTGGCATCTGGCAGTTTGTGGTCTACCAGTTTATGCCTATGTCACTTCCTGACCTCTCACCAATGATAAACTGTCTATATCGTCAACATATTTTTTATCAGATAATTTAATTGAGGTTTTAAAATACAAAAATAACAGTATCCAAAACCAATATCTTGCTCCCATTTAGATCGCAAAATCACTGGTCTAGTTTGAATCGAGAACAGCTAGGAGATGAGATGCATCTCACTAAGAGAAACCCATGGCATCGCCATGGTGCCCACTAGTGCCCCCCTCCTGAGCAACTATATTTAAGAAAGTAAATGTCATATGTGTGTCTTAACCAGAGGTTTTGGTAAAATTGTTGATGTGTCAGACCCAGCTCTTGTTGGAAGTTAGAAAATGTATTGAATCAGTCTTCCACAAATATCTGTGAGGCAAGTCTGAGTCCAGATGTTCTCCAGCCCTCAAATCCTTCAAGTCTAGACAATTGTGGATAGTGTACATTATACCAAATAGGGGAGAAGGCAGTAAAACCCATCAATCCCAGTGTCCCTTTGGCCTTGTCCCATGTTTTCTAAATTAGTTGAAGCATGGAATATCTAGGGCTCTAGGTATCCATCTTATCCACCTATAATGCTTCCATAAGGGAAGACTCCCCCAGGACATGACTAAGAAATTACTTGAATGCTGAGTTGGAATCAGCCGCTGCCCATCCCTTAAAATGCTGTAACTGAGCCAACAAATAGATCCAGGGGTTGGGGATCACTAGGCCTCCATCCTCCTTAGGCCGTTGTAACGTTTCTAGGCTAATGTGTGGTGTACCCTTTTTCCATATAAGATCACAGAAGATTAAACCTGTGAAAACCCCAGAGAGGAATCTGTATCAGGGCATTAAGAAGCACATATATGTTGTAATATTTGAAGCATAAAAATCATTATAATGAGATTTGTGCGACCGAAATACTACAGTAAGGGGGAGTTGGCACCAGGCCATCATCTTCTGTTGAAACTGGGGGGGGGAGCACATTAAGTGAATGAAACTCCAGCACTGAAACACTGACATGTACAGTTGAGCTAATAAGTTTACATACCCCGGCAGATGTTTTGGCCTTTTTTTCAGAGAATATGAATGATAACACAAAAACTTTTTCTCCACTCATGGTTAGTGGTTGGTTGAAGCCATTTATTGTCAAACTTCTGTGTTTTCTCTTTTTAAATCAAAATGACAACCAAAAACATCAAAATTACCCTGTTTAAAAGTTCACTTACCCTGGTGATTTTGGCCTGATAACATGCCCAGAAACCAAACCATGGTCAGGTAGACCAACCAAAATTTCGGCCACAACTACCCGGAAAATAGTTTGGGATGCAAAGAAAAACCCTACACATAACATCAGCTGAAATACAAGACTCTCTGAAAACTATCAGTGTGGCTGTTTCAAGATGCACAATAAGGAGGCACTTGAAGAAAACTGGGCTACCTGGTCGAGTTGCCAGAAGAAAGCCATTACTGCGCAAATGCCACAAAGAATCTCACCTTCAAAAAGCTAAACAGCACAGAGACAAGCCTCAAAACTTCTGGAACAAGGTCATTTGGAGTGATAATTCAAAAATTGAACTTTTTGGCCAGAATTATAAACGTTACATTTGGAGAGGTGTCAACAAGGCCTATGATGAAAGGAAAACCATTCCTATCCTACTGTAAAACACAGAAGTGGATCACTGATGATGTGGGGATGTGTGAGCCAAATCGACCTGTCATTGACTACAGCAGAAGAAAGTGAAGGTTCTGGAGTGGCCATCTCAGTCTCCTGACCTCAATATCATTGAGCTACTCTGGGGAGATCTCAAGCGCGCAGGACATGCAAGACAGCCCAGGAATTTACAGGAACTGGAGACTTTTTGCCAAGAAGAATGGGCAGTTTTACCATCTGAGAAAATAAAGAGCCTCATCCAGAACTACCACAAAAGACTTCAAGCTGTCATTGATGTTAGAGGGGGCAATACACGGTATTAAGAACTGGGGTATGGGAACTTTTGAACAGGGTCATTTTGATGTTTTTGGTTGTCATTATGATTTAAAAAGAGAAAACACAGAAATTTGGCAATAAATGGCTTGAACCAACCACTAACCATGAGTGGAGAAAAAGTTTTTGTGTTATCATTCATATTCTCTGCAAAAAGGCCAAAAAGCCAAAAAATCTGCCGGGGTATGTAAACTTTTTAGCACAACTGTATACGTAATTATTTAAAGGTCAGGGCTGTCTGTAACTGCTTTGTCTCTACATCTGAGACTGTAGTCACACTGAGGTCCAATTTTGACCAATTAATCTGTAGTTCTGACAGATACCCAAAGTCGGAGATAAGGGATACCAACCAACTCAGAGATCTTAGCCAGTCACTAAGAAATAATAGCATTTATTCCAAGTGAAGAAATATTTTTCCATGTAAGGATATATCGAAAGCCCTGAATGTCCTCCACTTTCCAATGCCAAGAGAAGGCTTTCACTCTTACCCGAGTCTGAGGGGACACATAGAGAATGGAGATCCATTGATAAACGTAACTGTGAAGCCCAAACAGTGCAGAATGAACAAAAAGTAAGGCCACTCCACACTGTCGAAGGCTTTCGTGGTGTCAAAGGACGCCACAGCAAACTAATTTTGTGTAACATTTGAGCAACTCAACTGAAGGGATTAGATACATAGCTTGACTCCACATGTCTCCCCAGTCGTCCAAGCTATCCCACAACTCAGGGCACTTAAGACATATTCCAGACAAATCCCAACCCTCTCCCTAATCTCCACTCTGGCCTCCCCTCAACCCCTAAAACTACAGAGAGAGAAAGAAAACTAGCTGTAGCACAGGGTAGCCCCGGATAAATTTCCTCTTCCATAGAAAGGAAGCCAAAGAAGAGGAACTAGGGATAAAAATATAGAGATGTATTATTATATAGAACATATATTATAGTTTAACAAGTAGGATATTTCAATATTTGGATTTTTCTGCAGGTCATATTAAAGGAGACATCTTGCTTGACCTCAGCTTTGGTTCCATAATTCATCATCTATATTCAGCCTGTGAGTTTTTCAAAGACATCATAGTACTGAAGGTCAAAGACAGATGCATCATGGAGCTGAAAAGATGGACTGACAAACGTACAGGAGCCTTTCATTGGGGCCATGCTGCAAAACTTCATATAGACATAGAAGGAAAAAGGTGAAGTATTTGTCCAACTATTAAGGAAAACCCACCGTCATTGTCATACAGAACATATAGAGACAGATCTAGGGAATGTTTAGGCAGTTTATCTCCTACCTGTAATAACCACACACAGACTACACCAAGCTGTGAAAACCCAACTCATGCCAAGTGTTATCCCACTGGACATGCCCTATGCAGACTGATGGTGTAATACAGTCATGTCATGCTCAAAGAACAAGCCAATGCTCATACAAACCATAACCAGTGAGGGGTAAATAGGTTTGTAATGAAAGTGAACAATTTGGGATTTGTCTAGGATGAACTAAAATGGACGCCACAAATTCCCTCCCCTCCCCCACTCTTTAATCAGCAGCTCTGCAGGTGAGGGGGAGAGAGGTAAGGACCATTGTTTAGCCTTTGGCTAAATTAAGTGTTATACTGCAACCAGGACTACATGATTTATATCACTTGGCCCTGATTACCTAACCTTTGTAATAAATTGTCCATCCTCTATTAAACATCCTCCCATTATTAATAACACCTTCATTGGTGGCAGAGGGAAAACTTCAAAAAATATCTTAGTGGAGCTTCCGCCACTATCATCATTGGTGGTCCCGCTATCACAGAAGAGCCACTGCTGCTATTGAATTCTATAGAGACAGTGTCTCTCCTGTGATTGGCCCATTTAAATTTAGTTCCAGGTTTTTGGAAAGCCTGAGAGCATTCTATACTTTGTTTGTAAGCCAATTTAAGGTGTGGTTCATACCAAACTTATTTGACCCAAAACCCGAACAGGCCGAATCCGAAACAAAACAAATCTTTGTCCCTCTCTAACTATAATCAAGATTGTAAACTTAAAGGGGTTTTCCGGGCATTTTTTTTTAAAGATCTGTTAGTGCTATTAATGGGTTAAAAGTACACCCATATACTTTTAGCAGTGTTTTGAGTTATTTCTGGGTTTCTGTGGGAGTTCCTGGCATCTTCTGCATTTGTTTACATGGTGTAGCTTCCTGCTATATAGTTTTCTGTGTACCTTCCACACTACCTCCCTGTCACTGCTCCCCCTCCTCTCTCACTCCATTATACCCCCCTCCCTGTCTCACTAGCTAAGCTATCCAGCCCAATACTGGCGTACACCCCCCTTGTCTCCCTAGCTAAGCTAGCTATCCTGCCCACTACTAAGAACCCCTTGCCCATCGCATCACACTTGCCTATCTTACGATCTGAGAGATGGCTCCTCCTTTCTCCTTCTCTGTGCGCAGGCTGGAGTCGCTGCACACAGACCAGAAGTACCTGTGAGGTCTGCGCATTAGAGATGGAGTGCTATCTCTACTGTGCATGTCTAACAGATGCAGCGTCTCCAGACTCCAGCAAGCGCTTGAAGAGAGGAAGAGGGGAAGAGCCGTTCCCGGACAGGAAGGCTGGTAAGTATTGATGGTGTCGGGGTGGGGAGTACTGTTGATGTTTCGGTTCAGAAGCGGTGAAACGGAACGGAACTGGATTATCAGAAAGTGTCCCTGGGGCTGTGGGTATATGGGTAATATAGGGATATAGGGTATATAGGGATATGGATAATTATACATTATTTTTTTTTATATAAGTCAATTAGAAGTTAGGCGTTGGGAGAGGGTTTAGTTTAGGGATTCATTTGCAATTGATGCTGGACAACCCCTTTAAATGTTCTGGGTGACAGTGCCTATCAGATGAGGTATGTCATTAGGCTTTTCCTCTTTATGGACAGGTTTTTAACCCCTTAAGGACACCGCCTTAACACCTCATTTTTTTTAAATCTGACATGTATCACTTTATGTAGTAATAACTTTGAGACACTTTAACCTATCAAATGCTGAAAATGTTTTTCATGGCACATTGTAATTTGTGTCAGTTGTAATTTTTGTTCAATATGTTTTGTCTTTAATTATGAAAAAATAGGAAATTTTGTGCAAATCTGGAAAGAAAATGCAGTTTTCAAGCTTTGAAATTGCCTAAATTTTGTATAGATAGTCATGTTATAACAAGCACAGTAGTCATGAACCAAGCGGACCCAAAGAACAGAAAGCCAAATGCTAATGTGAACCTAGCGTTACATATTCACTTCTGGGAAACTAATGCTCACTACACCATTTGATAAATTCTTTGAGGGGTGCAGTTTTCAACATGGGGTCACTTTCAGGCAGATTCTTCTTTACTAGCACCCCAGAGACACTGCAAACATGACATGGCGTCCAAAAACAAAAGCCAAATAGAGCTTCTTCTCTTCTGTGCCCTGCTGTATGCCCACGTATGACACTGTTGTATCCGGGTTATCCCACCTAACTATCATATGTGGGTACAAACTGCTGTTTAGGCACACAGCAGGGTGCAGAAGGGAAGCAGCACTATTTGGATTTTAGGAGACGTTTTGGTTTTTGGATGTCATGTAATTTTGTAGAGTTCATGAAATGCCAGTAAAGTAAAATCCCTTGACACGTGACCCCATTTTGTAAACTACACCCCTCAAGAATTTATCAAGGGGTACAGTGAGCAGTCTTACCCCCCAAATGTTACATTAATGTTTTTTTCCAGGAATGAATGCATCATCAGATGCGCAAAGTGAAAATGACAATATTTCCAGGAATACGCCATTTCATTGCACAATATGTTGTGCCCGGTTTATGTCAGAGATGAACACTCTAAAGGCTGTTGTACCAAGGATAGACCGCTTTACAGTTTTTGGAGTGTGTGTCTCTGCTGTCATGAGCTGGGCGCAACATATCGGGCACTGAAATAATGTATCTCTGGAGAAATTTTAACTTTTCACTGCACATTTTAACTCTGGAAATTAAAATAATGCAATACTTGAGGTGTAAAAATGCTCACTATGCCCTTTATACTTTCCTTGATGATTTTTTTTTATTTTGCCTCAGACCCTCTGTAATTACTCGCCAATGCAGTGTGAAATACCAAACTAGACCTCTAATGTGCATGGTGCTTCTTCACTTCTATGCCTGCCGTATATCTAGGCAAATGATTAGGGCTACATGTAGGGTGTTTCCAAAATCAGGAAACAGAGCATAATAACTGGAGAGCTGACTTTTCAAATTTCCATGAGATGTGCATGACCCTATTGGGCACTGAAATGGCCTATATGGAAAAAAAGTCAATTTTGATTTTGCATCTGCTGCATATTTTTTTTTTTTTTTGGAAAGCACCTCTGGGGTCAAAATGATCACTAACACTCTTTGAGGGGTGCAGTTTCTAAAATTAAGTCACTTCTTTTTACTCTCCACTGCATTAGCACCTTAGGGGCAAATATGATTCTGCCCTTCAAAAGCCTAATGCACTCCCTGGCTTCTGTGCCCTGCCCTGTAGGGTATTTCCGTAGTCAGGAGAAATTGTGTAACAAATTGTTGGATACATTTTCTCCTTTTAACTCCTTGTAAAAATGAAAAAAATGTTGTGGCTAAAACAACATTTTATTGTAAAAAATATAATTTTTCATTTTCACTGCCCAATGTTAATAAAATGTATAAACCAGCTGTAGGATCAAAATTCCCAGTATAGCCCTTGATAAATTCCTTGAGGGGTGTAGTTTCCAAAATTGGGTCATGTTTTGGGGTTTTCTGTTGTACTGGTATTTTAGGAGTCTATCAATGAGACACCCAAAAACAATTCCAACAAAATTTGCCCTCTAAAAGTCAAATAGCACTCTTACCTTTCCAAGCTCCACCATGTACCCATACAACAGTTTATGATCACTTATGGGGTATGGCCGTGTTCAAGATAAATTGTGTAGCAAACTTTGGGGAACTTTTTTCTCCTTTAACCTTTTGTGAAAATGAGAAATTTGGGCCTAATGCAACATTTTACTGGAAAAAAAAGTAATATTTAATTTTCACATCAGATTGGTAGTAAATTTGGTGAAACACCAGTGGGTGCAAAATGCTGACTAACCTTAAGAAATTCCTCAAGGGATCTAGTTTCCAAAATGGTAATTTGTTGGGGCTTTCCACTGTGCTGGTACCTCAGGGGCTCTGCAAATGTGACATGGCGCTTGAAATCAATTCCAGCAAAATCTGCCCTCCTACAACCTCAGTGGTTCCCTGCTGTGTATCAATACAGAAACTTATATTCACATTGCTTAACAAATTGTGGGGTGCATTTGTCCTTTAATCCCTAGTAAAAATGAAACATTTTGGGTTAGAGCAACATTTTATAGATAAGACTGTGATTTCCCATTGTCATAGGCCAATAATGTGAAAGATCTGTAAGGTCAATGTACTCACTATACAGTGCCTTGTGAAAGTATTCGGCCCCCTTGAACTTTTCAACCTTTTGCCACATTTCAGGTTTCAAACATAAGGATATAAAATTTAAATTTTTTGGTGAAGAATCAACAACAAGTGGAACACAATCGTGAAGTGGAACGAAATTTATTGGATATTTTAAACTTTTGTAAAAAATAAAAAACTGAAAAGTGGGGCGTGCCAAATTATTCGGCCCCCTTAAGTTAATACTTTGTAGCGCCACCTTTTGCTGCGATTACAGCTGCAAGTCGCTTGGGGTATGTCTCTATCAGTTTTGCACATCGAGAGACTGAAATTCTTGCCCATTCTTCCTTGGAAAACAGCTGGAGCTCAGTGAGGTTGGATGGAGAGCGTTTGTGAACAGCAGTTTTCAGCTCTTTCCACAGATTCTCGATTGGATTCAGGTCTGGACTTTGACTTGGCCATTCTAACACCTGGATACGTTTATTTGTGAACCATTCCATTGTAGATTTTGCTTTATGTTTGGGATCATTGTCTTGTTGGAAGATAAATCTCCGTCCCAGTCTCAGGTCTTTTGCAGACTCCAACAGGTTTTCTTCCAGAAAGGTCCTGTATTTGGCTCCATCCATCTTCCCATCAATTTTAACCATCTTCCCTGTCCCTGCTGAAGAAAAGCAGGCCCAAACCATGATGCTGCCAGCACCATGTTTGACAGTGGGGATGGTGTGTTCAGGGGGATGAGTTGTGTTGCTTTTACGCCAAACATATCGTTTTGAATTGTGGCCAAAAAGTTGGATTTTGGTTTCATCTGACCAGAGCACCTTCTTCCACATGTTTGGTGTCTCCCAGGTGGCTTGTGGCAAACTTTAAACAAAACTTTTTATGGATATCTTTGAGAAATGGCTTTCTTCTTGCCACTCTTCCATAAAGGCCAGATTTGTGCAGTGTACAACTGATTGTTGTCCTATGGACAGACTCTCCCACCTCAGCTGTAGATCTCTGCAGTTCATCCAGAGTGATCATGGGCCTCTTGGCTGCATCTCTGATCAGTCTTCTCCTTGTTTGAGATGAAAGTTTAGAGGGACGGCCGGGTCTTGGTAGATTTGCAGTGGTCTGATACTCCTTCCATTTCAATATGATCGCTTGCACAGTGCTCCTTGGGTTGTTTAAAGTTTGGGAAATCTTTTTGTATCCAATTCCGGCTTTAAACTATTCCACAACAGTATCACGGACCTGCCTGGTGTGTTCCTTGGTCTTCATGATGCTCTCTGCGCTTTAAACAGAACCCTGAGACTATCACAGAGCAGGTGCATTTATACGGAGACTTGTACACACAGGTGGATTATATTTATCATCATCAGTCATGTAGGACAACATTGGATCACTCAGAGATCCTCACTGAACTTCTGGAATGAGTTTGCTGCACTGAAAGTAAAGGGGCCGAATAATATTGCACACCCCACTTTTCAGTTTTTTATTTTTTACAAAAGTTTAAAATAACCAATAAATTTCATTCCACTTCACAATTGTGTCCCACTTGTTGATTCTTCACCAAAAAAATTTTAATTTTATATCTTTATGTTTGAAGCCTGAAATGTGGCAAAAGGTTGAAAAGTTCAAGGGGGCCGAATACTTTCGCAAGGCACTGTACCCTTTGATAAATTCCTTGAGGGGTCTAGTTTCCAAAATGGGGTCACTTTTGGAGGGTTTCCACTGTTTTGACACCTCAAGGGCTCTGAAAATGGGACATGCTACCTGCAAGTTATTCCAGCAAAATCTGTCCTTCAAAAGTCAATTAGCGCTCTTTCCATTTCAAGTGCTGCCAAGTGCCTGTACATCAGTGTACCAGCATGTATGGGGTATTGTCGTGTTCCGGAGAAATTGTGTAACAAAATGAGTGTGCAATTTCTCCTTTAACCCCTTGTGAAGATTAAAAATTTGGGACTAAATCAACATTTTATTGGAAAAATTTTCATTTTCACATCCCAATGGTAATAAATTCAGTGAAAGACTTGTAGGGTTAAAATACTCACTATGGCCCTTAAGAAATTCCTTGAGGGGTCTAGTTTCCAAATAGGCTCATTTTCTGGTTGTATTTTAACTTTTTTGGCAACTCAGGGGCTCTGCAAATGCAACGGTAGTCGGGAGAACTTGCATAACAAATTGTGTGATGCCTTTTCTACTTTAACCCCTTGTGAATGTGTAAATTCTAGGGCTAAATGAAAATATTAGTAAAATAAATTGAGACGTGTAATTTTCACCTCTATTTTGTCTTAATTCCTGTTAAATGCTTATAGGGTTAAGATAATTTGTATATGCTGTTTTGACTTATTTAAGGGGTGAAGATTTGAAAATTGGGTAAATGCTGGAGTTTTCTAATACAAGGCCTTTTAAAACCCGACAGCCGGAAGCCTGTGAAGACCTGTCTTTTATTAGTTTCTATTGCAGGCCGCTCAATGCAGCCTGCAATAGAAGAGCTGTTTTTTTTCAATGCATTGCAATGCATTAGCACTGTAATGCATTGCATTAGTGATCAGACCCCCTGGGGTTCAAGACCTCTAGGGGGTCTAATAAATGCAAAAAAAAAAATTAAAATTAAAAAAGTAAAAAAAATGTATATAAAAAAATATTAAAAGTTCAAATCACCCCCCTGCCCCTAGAACACATATAAAAGTACTTAAATACTGTGAAATCCATACACATTAGGTATCCCTCTTTCCAAAAACGCCCAGTCTACAAATGTATAAAAATATTTTTCCCGTACGGTAAACGTCGTAGCGGGAAAAAAAAAATCAAACCACCATTTTTTCGCCTCTAATTAAAATGTGAAGAAAAAGTGATCAAAGCAATAGCAATTCCCCAAAATGGTATAACTAAAAAAAGTTATGGGTGTCAGAATATGGCGACTTTTATAAAATTAAATTTTTTTTGCACAATTTTGTATTTTTTTTTAATGGGTTAAAATGTAAATAAAACCATATAAATCTGGTATCCCTGGAATCGTACCAAAACATAGAATACAGATGACAGGTCATTTTGGCTGCAGAGTAAATGCTGTAAAAACGAATCCCGTGAGAAATTCGCACAAAAGCACTTTTTCATCAAATCCACCCCATTCTGAATTTTTTCCAGCTTCCCAGTACATTGTACAGAATAATAAATGGTAGCATCATGAAGAAAAATTTGTCCCACTAACATTAAGATCTCATATGGCTCTGAGAGTGGAAAAATAAAAAAGCGATGGGGTTTGGAAGGGAGGGGAGTCAAAAACAAAAAAACGAAAATCGAAAAATTCCTCTGGTGGGAAGGGATTAAAGCCATTTTTAAGCAAGAGTTAACATTTTTTTCATTAAATACATACTGCTGATTTTGCCTGCAGAAATCTTAAAAAAAAATAACTCCGTTATATACACGTAATTTCTTGTTGTTCACTTAATATACAGCCTAGCCTGTGCTAATGTTGAAAAAAAACATTTTGTTATTTCATGGATTTTTTTTCTGCCCTTCTCTGGTGCATCAACCCATACACAATACACAGTGTGAAGGAGCACTGTTGTTAAACTGAACAAAATATTTTAAGTATATTTCTGTATTCACAAGTACAAACACACACATATATATATATATATATATATATATATATATATATATATATTGCTCAAATAAAATAAAGGGAGCTTTGTGGACTTTCTGGGAAAAGAGCTGTGGAAAAAAACGTGATGTTCTTTTCTGCAGCACTTTTTGGCTGAGGCTCGGAGCCTTCGCCTAAGAGTATTCGACACTATGTTTCAAGCCATTTTAAGGTGTGGTTCATACTAAACTTATTCGACCAGAAACTAATCTTGGGACCGAACTACCTGAACCTGAAACTGATATTGAGAGATTCGCCCATCACTATTGGTGATATGCTTTATGGTCTGTTATGCTATTAAATAGTTTATTGGCTGTCTCTTGTTTGGTTCCCTGTACGGATTTATTTATTACAATGAGATCTAGTATTGTTTTCAGGTTGACTTGAGCTTTTATTTTGCTTTATTGATGATGACTGTGGGACAATCACTTTCTTCACTTTTTCAATTTCTTTCAGTCACCAGTTGGAGGACAAAGAAGTAAAAGTGAGATCATCAATGCAACATGTTGTGAAATGTGACATCGAGAAAGAAAATATGACAGAGCCGATAGTTTTACCTCCAGCCGATTGTATCATCAGTGTTTGGCTGCTAGATGCTATCTGCAAAGACCAAGATGATTACATCAGATATCTCAGGAAGTTCTCAACATTGCTGAAACCTGGAGGACACTTCATATTAATTGGGTGTTTAGGTATGACATATTTCAGAGTTGGGAAAGAAAAATTCCATTCTTTCAGCTATGATAAGGAGTTTGCCAGGAAAGCTCTAGAGGGAGAAGGCTTTATAATAGATGACTGTAAGGTACATAAGAGAACAGCTGTGAGTGACCTTATTGACTATAAGGCTTTCATATTCTTTGTAGCTCACAAGGAGAAGTAGCTCTAGGTAGACATGTAGTGACCTAACTAGACTTTTGTCAGATTATATTCAAGACTTCCATTGTGGGTATACATCAGGAGGAGTAACCAATGTATATCTCTAATAGAAAGTTCCAACATCCATTTGACACTGAATAGGTGCTCTTAGGCTTACATGAAAAGTGTACGGCTTGTTATATATATTTTTGCAGAATGCCCCTGCACAGACAGCACAGACAGCTATGCTTTGCTATACACTTAAAAAAACATTGATATGAACATAGTCTTAAATCTGCATGTTTGAAATTTGTTTGAAAATCATTAAAATGGGATAAAATAAACCTGGGCTTCCTGTGTGATATTATTTACCAACAATTTAGGGAGAATGTTCTTAATTTGCCTAAGAAGGGTCTTGGTTGTAAAAAGTGTTTTACACTATAGATCCCAGAAGGTGTATTTTATTAGTGATTTGCTTTCAAAAATTTCTAATTATACAATATAACTACTACTTTATAGTGAATGTCCATCCTTGCAAATTTATGTAAATCAAAAATTCTTTCAGTTGCAATATCTTAATCCATCCTTATATAAATTAGAGCCCCTGTGTTTTATACAGATATTTAAATCATCTGCATAAACATTAAAGTTAGGTAATAAATTTCTATCTGACTGCAGGAACCACTAGAGGGAGCTTATAAATATAATGGAATGTAATGAGAGTTGTATACAAGCTCCTAGCGGTGACTCTATGAAGCCAAAATTTTCTTAATTTGGTGGGTGTGTGGGATTACAACTGTAGAAATGAAGAATTTAAACTTTACAACCTTTAAAAGGATGTGATGTAGAATAAATCAGTACAAAATTATGGATGGAAGAAAGCATTATGGTGGAGGGTGCAGAGTACTGCTCTTTATTCATATTCACGACTTGGACATAATGAAAGGCTAGGATAAACTAAGAAGCACAATTGGTTTTGTTATAATTGAAGAATATAATTTTAGAGAGACGCATACAGGACTTTTTTTTAAAAAAAGGGGTTGTGCCAACCAAAACACCCTGAGAAATTTGAATAAGAGGTGGGGCTTAGTGGCACAGTAGTCACCATGATCTCGACAAAACCGATATTATCCATTGCTTGATAATTCAACATAGAGTTCGACCATCCGGAGATTGATAAATTGGTTGAGGAATAATTTGAATAAAGCAACAGATGCATCCAGTCAACAACATATAGCAGAGCATACCAGAATGAGGCCCAAACATGGCGCTAATATGAATGCAAACAAAGATCTTTGCAATGTTTATGTACCAAGGCACCAGGAAGTTCATCCAGCCATGATGTGGCATCCTTCAGAGAATCAAAGAAGAGAGCCTTTCCTTTCCATTGCACCTGAAGGCATGCAGAGAAAGACATAGAGTAGGTGATGCCAGCATCCTGAATTCTGTGTTTACAATGAAGAATGAAGCTCTTTTTTGAAGAAAGTCAGGAAAAAAGGAGATGTGCAAAAATCTTGCTTGATATAGCCTTTAACCCAGGCCAGGACGAGGATCCTGTCTCAATCATTGCAATTAAATAGACATATGAGGAAGGGCCTTGTAGGGGCTCCTACAATAAAGGCCACAGGAAAAGCATCATCTCCAAACAACTCAAAGAGCCAGGGCTCTGCAAATATCTATGAGTGCTGCTCCTCACTGTCCTCAGGTAAGTCCACTACAGGAACATTGTTGAGGCAGAGACAATTTTCAAGAGTCTATTTTGCTTCCTGTCCATCAATTGAGACACAACCTCATCCACTCTTGCATTGAGCGGTTTATAGTTGTCTTCCACAGCAAGCACTCTGTTCTCCAGCTCTGTAGCATCTGGACATCTTGGTGGAGGAACCTGAGGTCTACACGTACCTTTAATGATTTTGCCGGTAAGTGTGACTTGGCATGAGGTGATCGCTGCAAGGAGCTGGTTAGAGAGTTGATGTGGAGTGAGCTCAGGTTGGTCATAGTGCTTGGGAATGCATCTGTGAGCCTGGGAAGAAAGAAGACTTGGCATCATGGTTCCCAGGTTTGCAGACAAAGGGGACCATCATCTTGGCAGTGGTGATTTGATAGATTTTCCAAGGATAGAAATGCTTCAGGCAAGTAATGGAGTCACAAAGTCAATCTTTCTTGGTAGCTGACAGAATAAGAGGTATCAGGATAAGGCATCAGGAGTGTGGATGATGGAGCTCGGTGTAAATATGTCTATTCACATCCTCAGTTAGGCTGCACTTCCTAAAAATTATTTTTTTAAAATCAAGTTTTATGTTACATATATTTTTTGAAGAATTTTTGGTGAGGTTTTTTTTTTTTAATCCTGTTTTCTGTAGAAGAATTCTTTGCAGCAGCGACCTCACTGATGATCACACCTATCATGTATATGTAGATAACACACCAAATCCGCAATAGGTAATTTCACAGTTTATCTTCTTTCCTTGCTGCACAATGACCTCTCTACAAGTCGCAGAACATGCCTAGGAAATTCTTCCATAGATACCAATATGGTTTGCTCCAGACCATCATGTCTATGGCCCATGGAAGTCACAGATTATTTTAGGCTTAGTGGCAATAGTAGGAGTTGCAAGATATTTTAAATACAGATAACTTGAAAAATTAAAAGCGTTATCAAAAATTCATAAAAGATATTTTTAATATAAAATGTGAGGAATTGTGTATATATTGGTCTAGTTATGGATTTTATTCATTGTAGTAGTGAAGTCATGTTGTCCTTTGTGTAAAAAGTCAGAGAATTTCCTGTGTAAAGTAATTCCAATTTGCAATTCACAGCTCAGGCTACAGATGTGAACTAATTGTCAGGTGTTAATTCAATTATGGTCAATCTAATCAGCAATCCTTTGTAGGTGCCTTGTAACGACAAGTTCCGACAACCATTTTTGGTCAGGAAGCATCCAAATCTGTATCTGAAACAAAAGGGAAGGTAAAATCAAAAGCATGGATGTCAGAATTCATGTTTTATAAATATCCATGCACCAAAAGATGACCAGAGAACCATAATCAGTTAGTTACTTACAAAATCTGGACCTTGAGAATTAATAAACACCCCAAATTATGTATCTGGGGAATGGAGTATAAATTTATCTTACTGTTTGGTATGCCTGAACGTGTAAAAACATTTGGCATCACTAGTCGGACATATACCTAAATGCAGTAGCCACCATGATTTATGGCATATTCAGATCCCTGACAGAATTGGTTGGCAGCAAGTGGGATATATATTTTTTTTTATTAGAGTGACACCTGACAATTATTTTCTCATGACACATTTTGTTTAAAGGCTTTTATATTCTAAACCTACAAAGAGTATGTGTGACTCTCCTTGACAAGAACTGACTCCCCCACCTTATACCTATGCATATCTTACACTGGCACAGCATGGAACTATGTGGGCACTGTTTGACACAAAAGACACTGTATGGATATAAGGATAGACCATCATTATTACATTCTCAGAGCTCCCTATAAATACACAATATATACATAGTTACATAGTAACATAGTAGACGAGGTTGGATGAAGACATCAGTCCATCAAGTCCAACCCTACAGTCCCCTACAGTGTTGATCTAGAGGAAGGCAAAAAACCCCATGAGGCTCATGCCAATTGCCCCATTTCATGGGGAAAAATTCCTTCCCAACTCCAGTCTGGCAATCAGTATAAAACCCTGGATTAACGTGCCGTTAAAATCTAGAACCCATAACCCGTAATGTTGTTCTGTTCGAGAAAGGCATCCAGGCCCTCTTTGAACTTGTTCAATGAATCCACCATCACCACTTCCTGGGGCAGAGAGTTCCATAGCCTCGCTGTTCTTACTGTAAACAATCCTCTTCTATGTTGCTGGTGAAACTTTCTCTCCTCCAGTTGTAGAGGATGTCCCCTTGACACTGTCACTGGCCTAGGGGTAAAAAGATCATTAGAAAGATCTTTGTGCTGGCCCTTCATATATTTGTACATTGTTATTAGATCTCCCCATAGACGTCTTTTCTCTAAACTGAATAACCCCAAGTTTGTTAATCTATCGTTGTACTCCAATCCACCCATTCCCCTAATAATTTTGGTCGCCCTTCTTTGCACTCTTTCTAGTTCAATTATGTCTTTCTTGTATACTGGGGCCCAAAATTGTGCACAATAGTCTAAGTGTGGCCGTACCAGTGATTTGTATAGAGGCATAACTATGGTCTTGTCATGAGAATCTAGACCTCTTTTGATGCATCCCATAATTTTATTTGCCTTGGCAGCAGCTGCCTGGTACTGGTCACTAAAGGTAAGCTTATTGTCCACCACAATCCCCAAGTCTTTTTCATTGGCAGTCTTTCCCAGTAATTTACTAAGTACAGTGGGGAAAAAAAAGTATTTAGTCAGCCACCAATTGTGCAAGTTCTCCCACTTAAAAAGATGAGAGAGGCCTGTAATTGACATAATAATAATAATAATAATAATAATAATAATAATAATAATAAAAATATTTATGTAGCGCCAACATATTCCGCAGCACTGCACAATTTGTAGGATTCAAGTACTGACAAAAAAGATACATTACAAAGAAATAGTCAATTCACACACTGGGACTGGGGGCCCTGCTTGCAAGAGCTTACTATTTATGAGGTAGAGGGGGTGACACAAGAGGTAGCAGGGGCGTCAACACACGTAGCATTGCTTGTACAATGGTCAGTCAATTTTTTAATAGAAGTTACTGTCATTACACATATACCGTATAAAGCTGTATGAGCCATCACCAGTCGTGTCCTTTAACGTGCAGATGGTGCCTGGACATATAAAGTTAGTCTGATACGGAATCATATCCTGTGAGGTAATGTTGGAGCATCAACAGAGGAGGGTATGTTTTAGGGATTCTAACTATGGAAGGGTTTACATTAGGAGTTGTGATAGGCCTGTCTGAAAATATATGTCTTTAGTTTACGCTTGAAGCTGTGGAAATTGGGGGTTAATCTGATAGTCTGGGATCGAGCATTCCAGAGAAGTGGTGCAACTCGGGAGAAGTCTTGTATACAAGCGTGGGAGGTTCTGATAATAGAGGATGTTAGTCTTAGGTCAATGAGTGAACGGAGAGTACGGGTTGGGTGATAGACAGAGATGAGGGAGGAAATATAGGGAGGTGCAGCATTATGGAGAGCCTTGTGAATGAGGGTGATAAGTTTATATTGTATTCTGTATTGAATAGGAAGCCAATGTAGTGACCGGCACAGATCGGTGGCCTCGCTGTAGAGTCTAGTCTGATGGATGAGCCTGGCAGCCGCATTCAGAATAGATTGTAGAGGGGAGAGTTTAGTAAGGGGAAGATCGATTAGTAAGGAGTTACAGTAGTCAAGGTGAGAGTGAATCAGGGCAACAATAAGTGTCTTTAGTGTATTTGTGGTAAGAAAAGGGCGAATTCTGGAGATGTTTTAGAGGTGGAGATGACATGAGCGTGCGAGTGATTGGATATGGAGGGTGAAGGAAAGGTCTGAGTCAAACAAAACCCCGAGGCAGCAGGCATACTGCCTAGGAGTTATGGTAAGGCCAGAGACTGCAATGGAGATATCAGGGACAGATCTATTAGATGGTGGAAACAGCAGTAATTCAGTCTTTGAGAGATTCAGTTTCAGATAGAGCGAAGACATGATATTTGAGACAGCAGAGAAACAGTCACTGGTGTTCTGTATTAGTGCAGGGGTGATGTCACGGGATGACGTATATAATTGGGTGTCATCAGCATAAAGATGGTACCGGAAGCCAAATCTAGTGATGGTTTGTCCAATGGGGGCTGTGTAGAGGGAGAAGAGCAGGGGGCCTAGGACCGAGCCCTGAGGAACCCCAACGGCAAGGGGAAGAAACAGAGCCCGCAAATGATACACAGAAAGTGCGGTCAGAGAGATAAGAGGAGAACCAGGAGAGTGCGGTGTCCATGAGGCCGACACAACGGAGCATAGTGAGGAGGAGTTGATGGTCAACAGTGTCAAATGCTGCTGAGAGATCTAGAAGAGTAAGAGAGTAGTCACCTTTGGATTTAGCCATCAGGAGATCATTGGAGACTTTTGTGAGGGCCGTTTCAGTAGAGTGCAGAATGCAGAAGCCAGATTGTAAGGGGTCAAGAAGAGAGTTAGCAGAAAGATCATGGATTAAACGAGAATAGACTAAGCGTTCCAAGATTTTGGAGATGAAAGGGAGGTTAGAGACAGGTCGATAGTTAGCAGCACAGGATGGGTCAAGGGAGGATTTCTTCAGTAATGGGGTTATGACAGCATGTTTGAAAGAGGATGTGAAAATTCCAGAAGAGAGAGAGGTTAAATATTTTAGTAAGGTAAGTCGTGATGGCAGACGACAGAGACTGGAGAAGGTGTGAGGGTTCACTACTGCAGGTCGTAGGGTGAGAAGAAAAAAGTAGCTGCGATACTTCCTCCTCTGTAACAGGTTCAAAAGATGAGAATGAACAGTCTGTAGTGTGGCTGGTGAGGGGGTCAGTGCCACCTGGGCATTGGGCAGCAATTTCCTGACGGATCTTATCAATTTTATCATGGAAATAAGTGGCCAGGTCATCTGCGCTAAGGTGTGTGAATGGCATCTGCACCTTGGGAGTGAGTAAGGAGTGAAAAGTTTCAAATAGCCTTTTAGCGTAACAGGAGAGAGAAGAGATGAGAGCGGTGAAATAGGCTTGTTTGGCTAGGTGAAGGGATGAATTATAGGTTTAAGCATAAATTTAAAGTGGAGGAAGTCTGCAAGTGAACGTGATTTTCTCCACAGACGTTCAGCACACCTAGAGCACCCCAGAAGAAAATGTGTTTGTGGCGTGTGCCAGGGTTGCTGCCTCCTGTGTCTAACTTTTCGAGTGGAGGGGGGAGCTGCCTCATCCAATGCACTCTTAAGGGTTTCATTATAGTCACTGGTGGCCAGATTGGGACAGAAGAGTGAAGAGATGGGGGCAGAGAGGACTGTAGAGTATCTGAGAGGTGCTGGGTGTTAATAGCACGTAAATTCCTATATGTATGATGAGTAGGTGTGTCCTGTGAAGGAGAGAAAGCACTGATGGTGAGAGACAGAAGGTTATGATCAGAGAGTGGCAGAGAAGAGTTAGTAAATTTAGAAACTGTCGATGGAAGACAAGATCAATGGTGTTGCCATCTACATCTGTGGTGGAAGTGCAAATTTGTGAAAGACCAAAAGCCGTGGTTATAGAGAGAAACTGTGAGGCAGCTGGGGAGATAGGGGTGTCAGTGGGGATGTTAAAGTCACCTATGATGAGGGCAGGAATTTCACTGGATAAAAAGAGGGGAAGCCAAGAAGCGAAGTGATCCAGAAATTGGTAGGGTGAGCCGGGTAGACGGTAGATCACAGCTACACGTAAGGAGAGTGGGTGGAAAAGTCTGATAGCATGGACTTCAAATGAGGGGAATGTGAGTGAGGATACCGGTGGGATGGCCTGAAAAGTGCACTGCGGTGACAGAAGTAACCCTACCCCTCCACCCTTCCTGTTGTCAGGCCTAGAAGTGTGTGAGAATTGTAGGCCACCATGAGACAGAGCAGCAGGGAAGGCCGTATCAGACTGCTGGATCCAGGTTTCAGTAAGGGCAAGCATGTTGAGAGATTTACTGAGGAATAAGTCATTAATATATTCTAGTTTGTTACACACTGAGCGGGCGTTCCAGAGAGAACAGTTAAAAGAAGCAGGAAAACGATAAGGAGAGGGAACACGGTAAATATTGATTAGGTTTGTAGGATTCCTGAGTGTGTAGGAAGAGGAAAAATTAGGGAAAGAAGGAGGGCCAGGGTTTGGAGAGATGTCCCCAGCAGCTAGGAAGAGCAAAATGGACAGAGACAGAAGATGGTTCAGTGATTTATATGGATGTTTATGTTTGGTTTCACTGCTAAGAGCAGTATAGGGATTAGGGTGGTTGAAGAGAGGGGAAAAGTGTGTGAGAGCTGTACATGAGAGAAGGCAGAAGAGAAGGACTGATATGGATAGTGTGCACTGGTGGTAAAGATGAAGGGGAGGTCTGCAGGAAGACAATTGCTAACATAGTAAGTGACAGTGCAGCTACTGTATATCATACCGTGTGTTAAAGTTTGTTTTTTTGGTTTTAAGTTTACCTGGTGTTCTTCCATGGCTGGCCTGTCTTGTGCCCTGTCTTAGTGCCATGTGTAAGTGCACTTTGGTTAATATGCACTTAGGTTAAGATGGACACTGCATTAGAAAATGCCCCCCTGCATTGGAACGGCTTCCCCCATAAGCTGTATCTACTTATATAGGGATGCAGAGCTTCATAACTAGCACTAATTTAAGTTGTTAACCAATTAATCAACAAACTGTGGCACATGAGGAGACTGGCCTATGTAGTTACAAATACACTGACCAGGGAACTGCCATAAAATCACTGAGCATCAAAAGACTGACACTAGGACAGATAAGGACACATGGGATTGCAAAAAAATACAACCTGGATGAAATTCTAGGATAGGGGTCAGTGAACAGCCATGTAAAGATGGGTTGAAGAGAATATGTACCATTCAAAGTTGCAGGATGAGTTGAAGGTAGACACAGCAAGCAGAGATCATAAGTAGACCTCAACTATGAGAGACAAAATGAGAAAACATATATAGAAAATCACATTGTCTGATTTTTTAAGAATGTATTTGCAAATTATGGTGGAAAATAAGTATTTGGCCATCTACAAACAAGCAAGATTTCTGGCTCTCACAGACCTGTAACTTCTTCTTTAAGAGGCTCCTCTGTCCTCCACTCATTACCTGTAGTAATGGCTCCTGTTTGACATTGTTATCAGTATAAAAGACGCCTGTCCACAACCTCAAACAGTCACACTCCAAACTCCACTATGTTGAAGACCAAAAGAGCTGTGGAAGGACCAGAAACAAAATTGTAGACCTGCACCAGGCTGGGAAGACTGAATCTGCAATAGGCAAGCAGCTTGGTGTGAAGAAATCAACTGTGGGAGCAATAATTAGAAAATGGAAGACATACAAGACCACTGATAATCTCCCTCCATCAGGGGCTCCACGCAAGATCTCACCCCGTGGGGTCAAAATGATCACAAGAACGGTGAGAAAAAATCCCAAAACCACACGGAGGACTTAGTGAATGACCTGCAGAAAGATGGGACTAACGTAATAAAGGCTACCGTCAGTAACACACTACACCGCCAGGGACTCAGATCCTGCAGTGCCAGACGTGTCCCCCTGCTTAAGCCAGTACATATCCATCTGAAGTTTGCTAGAGAGCATTTGGATGTTCCAGAAGAGTATTGGGAGAATGTCATATGGTCAGATGAAACCGAAGTAGAACTGTTTGGTAGAAACACAACTCGTCGTGTTTGAAGGAGAGTGAATGCTGAGTTGCATCCAAAGAACACCATACCTACTGTGAAGCATGGGGGGGGGGCAACATCATGCTTTGGGACTGTTTCACTGCAAAGGGACCAGGACAACTGATCCATGTACATGAATGAATGAATGGGGCCATGTATCGTGAGATTTTGAGTGCAAACCTCCTTCCATCAGCAAGGGCATTGAAGATGAAATGTGGCTGGGTCTTTCAGCATGACAATGATCCCAAGCACACCACCAGGGCAACTAAGGAGCGGCTTCGTAAGAAGCATTTCAAGTTCTTGAAGTGGCCTAGCCAGGCTCCAGATCTCAACTCCATAGAAAACCTTTGGAGGGAGTTGAAAGTCCGTGTTGTCCAGCGACAGCCCCAAAACATCCCTGATCTAGAGGAGATCTGCATGGAGGAATGGGCCAACATACCAGCAACAGTGTGTGCCAACCTTGTGAAGACTTATAGAAAATGTTTGACCTCTGTCATTGCCAACAAAGGATATAGAACAAAGTATTGAGATGAACTTTTGTTTTTGACCAAATACTTTCCACCATACTTTGCAAATAAATTCTTTAAAAATCAGACAATTTTTGATTTTCTAGATATGTTTTCTCATTTTGTCTCTCATAGTTGAGGTTTACCTATGATGTCAATTACAGGCCTGCCTCATCTTTTTAAGTGGGAGAACTTGCACAATTGGTGGTTGACTAAATACTTTTTTTCCCCACTGTACATAATTATACATTTTATTACGTCTACCAAAATGCATAACCTTACATTTGTCAATATTAAACTTCATTTGCCAAGTCTCCGCCCATGCTTCTAGCTTCCTTAGATCCCCTTGTAATAATCTATTATCCTCCTCGTTCTTGATTACCTACAAAGTTTAGTATCATCTACAAATCTGGACACCCTGCTTTGCAAACCGTCTACCAGGTCATTAATAAAGATATTAAACAGGAGAGGACCCAATACTTACCCCTGTGGCACCCCACTGGTGACTGTGACCCAGTCTGAATATTTATCATTAATAAGCACCCTCTGTTTCCTATCAGTGAGCCAGTTGCGTACCCAAATGCATATGTTTTCCCCAGTCCCAACAATCTCATTTTGCACACAAATCTTTTATGTGGTACAGTATCAAAAGCCTTTGAAAAGTCCACATACACCACGTTCACTGCATTACCCATGTCCAGTCTTGAACTGACCTCTTCATAGAAGTTGATCAGATTAGTCTGACAGTACCGATTCCTCATAAATCCATGCTGATTGGGTGTTATAAAATTATTTACATTAAGGTACTACAGGATAGTATCTCTTAGAGAGCCTTCAAATATTTTACCCACCACAGAGGTCAAACTTACTGGCCTATAGTTTCCAGGCTCACTTTTAGACCCCGTTTTGAAAATTGGCACCACATTTGCTATCCGCCAATAAAGTGGAACAGACCCAATCATTACTGAATCCATAAATATTAGATATAAGGGTCTGTCTATCACCGTGCATAATTCCCTCAGAACTTGGGGGTGTATGCCATCCGGACCTGGTGATTTCTCTATTTTAGTGTTTTGAAGGCGGCACCACACTTCCTCCTGGATTAAACAGGTGACATTTAATTGAGAGTTAACATTACCCCTAATAATTTTGCTGGCCATTGGATTTTCTTGTGTAAACACCATAGAGAAGAAGGCATTTAATAGTTATGTTTTTTCCTCATCCTACTCCACTATTACACCCAGATTATTTTTGAGAGGGCCCACATTGTCAGTTTTCATTCTCTTGTTATTTATGTAATTGAAGAATAATTTTGGATTATTTTTACTTTCCTTGGCAATTTCTCTCTCAGTCTCGATCTTCGCCTCTATATTTGTCTTTTGGCCAGATGAATTGTTTTGCACAGTTGATAAATGACCTGAGTAGTAAATACTGAGCACTGATAGAGGTGACATCATGTTATCATCTGGTACCTTGTGATTTCTCTGTCAATAGGAACTAGCAATGTTTTTGTTTGTACAAGTCATTTACAGCAACCCATGACTGTACATGAGAATCAGAAGAAGAAACAATAACTAACAGTAAAGTCTACTAACAATATACTGTAATATAAGGTTACAAAACAAGCCTCATTTTATTTAACCACTTAAAGGGATTGTTGGGTCACAGCAAGTTACCCCTAACCACAGGGAATACAAGAAACTGATTGGGGTTCATAAAAGTCCTGCCCCAGAATTTATCCCAAAATGGTGTTCATTGACCTGTTGCCTGTGTGGTCCTACTGGAGGCATCAGCTGAAAACTTAGCATCTTAGGCTTGTGGACATCTCTTTGGACATTGGTCTCCCAAGAATTAGGACAAATGTGCTTTTCAGCAATATCATGTCCTGCATACTTCAGAAACAGCCTCCTTTCCCTGGACCTATAGTCTCTGAATTAATAGGGGAGTGTAGTTGACCCATACTATGCTCTAATTAAAATCAGCCTTGGACAAATGGGTGGCGTGCACAAACCAAAATGGAGGTCAGCAACACCCCCCAAAAGTACAATGTAACAAACACAGACAAATTGGTGGCTGACTTACTATAAGCACTAAGATCACACCCTAATGTACAAGGCCTGTGTGTAGGAGATATTGTTCACCTTAATGCGGCCTTTGCTGATGATTTATTAATGCTTATCACAAACCCCGCTGATGCTTTCCCAAGCTTACTTGAATTGCTAGACAAGTTTGGTGAATCATCTAACTTTAAAATAGATTACTCTAAATTGGAAGTTCTTAATATCTCATCTCCTACCAAACTAGTGTCTGGTCTTAAATCTACCTATCCCTTTCATTAGCAAACTCATCAACTGAAATATTTAGATATCCAAGTAACTGCTGATCCTGACCAACTCTATCGGGCCAATTACACTCTTACTCTATCTAAAATCAAGTCCCAACTTAATTCAACTTAGGCTGGATTCACACTTGCGCTCTTTGCCTGTTTGGGCATTCCTTCCATCATTCCACTTAATAATAATAATAATAATAATAATAATAATAATAATAATAATATTATTATTGTTTCTTTATACAGCACCATTAATTCCATGGTGCTTTACATTTGCTGGATTTACATACAGTACACCAGATATACAAAACAGATAATGCTAACAGAGACCAACTGGCACAGTGGGACAGAGGGCCCTGCCCGCAAGGGCTTACAATCTATGAGCGAAAGTCCTGCAAGCAGAACTTTTCTCTCCGCATTTTTCTGGCGTAAACCAGGTGGACCCCTTTATAGTCTATGGAGTCCGTGGGTTTCCACTGGTAACCGCTTTTTTAAGCAGATTAGGTTGGGGCCCCGAAGAACGGAAACCCAAGCACAGGTGTGAACCTAACGTAAAACTCTCTTTTCTTGCTATTTGTCTCCTGGATAGGCAGAAAGACTCTACTGAAATCCTTCATCCTCCCTAAGATAGTTACTTAGTTACATAATTACAAAGTAGATGAGGTTGGATGAAGCCATCCGTCCATCAAGTCCAACCTATAACCCTACAGTGTTGATCCAGAGGAAGGCAAAAAAAAACCCCCATGAGGCTTATGCCAATTGCCCCATGTCAGGGGAAAAAAATTTCTTCCCGACTCCATACTATACTATCAGTGGCGTAACTAGGAATGGCTGGGCCCCAAGGCCCCCAACCCCCCCACACAAACCGCATTCCTGCGCACACTATTATGCCCCATAGTGGCCCCTGCACATGGTATTATGTCCCATGTGGCCACTGCACACGGTATTATGTCCCATAGTGGCCCCTGCACACGGTATTATGCCCCATAGTGGCCCCTGCACTGGTATTATGCCCCATAGTGGCCCCGGGACACGGTTTATGCAGCATAGTGGCCCCTGCACACAATATTATGCCCCATGTGGCCCCTGCACACAGTGTTTGCCCCATGTGGCCCCAGCACACAGTAGTTTGCCCCATAGTGGCCCCTGCACACAGTAGTTTGCCCCATAGTGGCGCCTGCGCACAGTAGTTTGCCCCATAGTAGCCCCTGCACACAGTAGTTTGCCCCATAGTGGCCCCTGCATACAGTAGTTTTCCCCATTGTGGCCCCTGCACATAGTAGTTTACCTCATTGTGGACCACCTATGAACGATTATTATACTCTGGGGTCTTTTCAGACCCCAGAGTATAATGATCGGAGACCCAGGGGAGGATACAAACATAGAAAACACTGCAACTTACCTCTTCCTCGCTCCGGTGCACTCCCGTGCGCTACTTCGGCCATCTTCAATGTTGGACCGGATCTCGCGCGATCCAGGCCGGCGTCACAACTCATAATGACGTCGGCTGACGTCTGGGACGTCACCAAACAGGCCCGAAGCCTGCGGAGCGGCGGAGAGGTGAGTTACAGTGTTTTTTATGTTCGCTCACCTCCCCTGGGCCCCCGATCGTTATACTCCGGGGTCTCAAAAGACCCCGGAGTATAACGATAGCAGTGTTTGTGGGGTTCGCGGTAGCGACTGCCACAGGGCTCCGGGCCCCGTAATGTTCCGGGCCCTGTGACAGCCGCTACCACTGCTACCCCGATAGTTACGCCCCTGTATACTACGATTCTATAGATACTATATTATCTAGTATTATTTGATACATGTATAGATACAACATTTATTTCAGATGGTCCCGATCTACCTTGATGGTGACCGTCATTTTTCAAATATATTAGATCAATGTTCATTACCTTCCTCTGGGCTAAAAGGAAACCATTTTGGTGGTCTTTGTTAACCTGACTAGGTAGTATCGAGATATCCAGCTAAAATACTTAAACTGAAACTTAATCCCAACAACCTACTAAATTAGGTATAAAACTACTTGGAGAAGCCATGTTACCTCAATTTTAAGCACAAGTTCCCCCACTTAATCTGGTCTTGAAAGGACTTATTTTTACATTTCATACAATTATTAAGAATCACCCCAACCTCATATCCCACCCATTACCATTTATGCTAAGTCATCTTATTCTCTTCTTTGTCAGATGCAACATAATGGATATCCCACCAGTTTGGGCCCTTTTATCCTCACTGTCTCCTCAAAAATTACGAGAAGTAGCAGACAATGAATATACCCTGCTATCCATCCTCCTTAGAACTGGTCCGCTCCACTTTTTACAGACACACAGAAAAGAGCCAACATTAGTTAACAAAGTATATTAAACAATTTATCAATGACTCAAATACTGACAGAAAATCAAAAGGTGTTTGAAAGTTTAGTTATGCTTTAAATTTTCCATATTGAACTCTCTCTAATAGAAACATTTGCAGCATTAATCTGTCTATGTGTAACAGCTGCTGATTATGTGGATACAGTGACAATGCCCACAAAATCTCCTTGATGTGTATATCTCTTAATGAGCAGTAATTGTTATTCACTCCTGATAGATAAATATATCATGGAATGTTAAGGGGTTAAAAAAAAAAAAAAAAAAAAAAAACAGATTTGCTTATATAAAGATCATATCTTTTCCATATGACTTTCTGACTGGCTCATGAATATAACACATGATGTGATAAGTAAATCTGCCTACCGTACTAATGTACAGAGATCCCAAGTACTTCTATACAGAGCTTGTGCACCAGTCTAGAAGGAATCGCATCATCTGTACCACAAGACTACACGATGGATTCCAGTACTTATAAGCGCTATCATATACATGATCATGATTCCAGACAACATTTGGACCATTATTTTTCAGATAAAGCTGAAAAGGTCTTTGGAGAGGATTCTTTGATATTTCCCATTAAAAACCTTACAAAAATTTTCGCAGCAGGTATGTATCCGGATTGTCTATAGTTAATTTATTTTACCAGGCGACTTTTTTCATATTTTCTATCTCTCCCTTCCAAAGTCCATAACTTCTTTATTTTTCTGTCTGCACAGCAACACGTTATACTTTTAGGTTGCTACTAATTTGGGGTACATTTAATGTTTTGATTAGCTTTTATTAATGTTTTGGGGAGGTCCATGTAAAAAAAAAAAAAAACAAAAAACACCTTACAATTCTGTCATTATTCTTTGAATTTTGATTTTATGCCATCCACCCTGCACTAAAAATGACACAATGACAACTTTGTCCGGGGAGTCATTAGGACTATGGCGAAACCATATTTATATCGGTTTTATTAGGATTTACCGCTTTTACAAAATAAAAGGCCATTTTTTTGAAAAAAAAAAAAAAACATTTTTACTGGGGTCACTGAATTCTGATGTCAATAACTTTTTAATAGTTTTGTTAATGGATATATGTGAGGGCTCTTTTTGGGGCGGCAGGCAAATTTTTAGTTTTTGTTGGTACCATTGTTTGGCATGTACAGCTATGTGATGACTTTGTATTATTGTATATGATGGAGGGGAGGTAACCTAAACACATTAACTCATGCACTGCTGTAATTAATTTTTTACAGCATTTACCATACATAATAAATAATTTAATTTTTTGCAACATTTGTATTTATACATTTACCTATTTTCTTTACATTATTGTTTCTATACTTTCAATTAAGCCTCTGATTGCCTGATTCCCTGTATAATGTACTGAAATACTTCTGTAGTGTATTACATTGTACATATTATTTCTATGTGTCATAGGGAAATGCAAATGGGAGGACACTGATTGGCCTCCAATGGGGTAAATTTTGCCCCCTAACCACCCCAATGCATTAATTTCTATTGATAAAGGCATCTCAGAGGTTAAGCTGTAGGAGTCGCAACATTTTCCAACTCCTGCAGCTGCTACCAGGTCCTAGCTGGGCCCATATGCTTTTTAGCAGGCAAAGCTCCTGTGACCAGACAAGACCAGACCAGATCCCAACCCAAACAGTAGAAGCTGCCACTGCCAGGAGATACATCTGCT
Organism: Leptodactylus fallax; assembly: GCA_947044405.1. Taxonomy (NCBI): domain Eukaryota; kingdom Metazoa; phylum Chordata; class Amphibia; order Anura; family Leptodactylidae; genus Leptodactylus; species Leptodactylus fallax. Next base: position 502,874 of record CAMRHE010000617.1, on the reverse strand, counting down.
ACGAATTTCCCGCTCTCCCTGCAATAAAACTGATGGACGAAAAGAAGAAATCAGAAACAGTAATGGACTTTGCCATTTGAATGAATCCTGTTTGTTGCAACCAGTAGGTGGGATTCATTTGTTTTATGAACTAATAGTTTAATGGTACCAAATCTTATCCTATAAAACATTTCAGGATACTTGTGCAATATTTCCATATTTTCTGGAGAAGATAAAGACATAGGTTATTATCTACAACATATATTATGGTTTAATGTGTTGGTGGTTTCAATATTTGGATTTTTCTTACAGGTCATATTAAAGGAGACATCTTGCTTGATCTCAGTTTTGGTTCCGTGGTTCATCATCTGTATTCAGCCTGTGAGTTTTTCAAAGACATCATAGTACTGAAGATCAAAGACAGATGTATCATGGAGCTGAAAAGATGGACGGACAAACGTACAGGAGCCTTTCATTGGGGACATGCTGCAAAACTTCACGTAGATCTAGAAGGAAAAAGGTGAAGTATTTGTCCAACTATTAAGCAAAACCCACTGTCATTGTCATACAGAACATATGGAGATAGATCTGGGGAATGTTTAGGCAGGTTATCTTCTACCTGTAATAGTCTCTTCTTTACATATTGTACATAATGTTTTGATATATTGTGATATATCTATATATGCTTCTCAGCAGTGGCGTAACTAGGAATGGCTGGGCCCCAAGGCGAACATTTGACATGGGTCCCCCCCCCCAAACCGCTGCCCCAATTGCCCCCCCTGGACCGCCCCCTCCAACCCCCCAAAAAAACGCATTCCTGTGCACACTATTATGTGCCATAGTGGCTCCTGCACACAGTATTATGCCCCATAGTGGCCCCTGCACACAGTATTATGCCCCATAGTGGCCCCTGCACACAGTATCATGCCCCATAGTGGCCCCTGCACACAGTATCATGTCTCCTAGTGGCCCCTGCACACAGTATCATGCCCCATAGTGGCCCCTGCACACAGTATCATGTCCCATAGTGGCCCCTGCACACAGTATCATGCCCCAAAGTGGCCCCTGCACACAGTATTATATCCCATAGTGGCCCCTGCATGCAGTATTATGTCCCATAATGGCCCCTGCACACAGTATTATATCCCATAGTGGCCCCTGCACACACTATTATTCCCCATAGTGGCCCCTGCACTGAGTATTTTGCCCCATAGTGGCCCCTGCACACACTATTATATGACCCATTGTGGACCACCCATGAACAACTATTATAGTCTGGGGTCTTTTCAGACCCCAGAGTATAATGATCGGAGACCCAGGGGAGATTTGAAACATAAAAAAACAACGTTGCTTACCTGTTCCTCGCTCCGGTCCACTCCCTGCTACTTCGGCCTTCTTCAATGTTGGACCAGGCCGGCATCACGTGATGCGGGCTGGCGTTGCAATGCAAAATTACGTCCGCTGACATCTGGGACGTCCCCAAACAGACCCGAAACCTGGAGAAGCGTAGGAGAGGTAAGTACATTGTTTTTTGTGTTCCCTCACTAACTCTGGGCCTCCGATTATTATACTCCGGGGTCTGAAAAGACCCCGGAGTATAATGATAGCACATAGCAGTGATTGTGGTGTTCGGCCCACGCGGCCTTACCTACCGATCCCCTCTACTGCTCACAGCCGCCTCCACAGAATCGGAAGTGCAGGTGGCCGTGAGCTGGACCCCGGGGAACGGTAAGTATATAGGGCCCGTTACCTGCTGGGGTTACTCGAGCAGGTAATGGCCTATTAAAAAAAAAAAAAAAAAAAAAGCATCGGGGGCCCACGGGGCCCCGTAATGTCCCAGGCCCTGTGGCAGCTGCTACCCCGGTAGTTACGCCCCTGCCTCTCAGTGAAACACATGTTGGGTGGTCATAGGTAGGTAGGGTGGGATTGAAGTAGAAAGTGGTGTAGGCGGCACTCTATTATTTGCTGAGTGCAGAAATAGGGTCCCAACCTGTAGGATACAGGAAGTAAGAGACTTGGTTGAAGTGACAGCAGAATATTTATTTGCCACACTGGTGCAAATATGACACGTGATACCAATAATTCACATAGACTAAGTGTGAGTAACGTTTCGGTCGATTGCCCTACCTCAGACTCTTGAAAATGAAGTAAAGCACAGAGTGCTATATGGAGTAGTAAGAGCATAGAAGAAGAGCGGAAGTATCGCAAATAGAAAGCTTTCTATCAGATGATATGTCATTGGACTTTTCAGAACTGGTGACAGGTCATCTTTATGGCTAGGTTTTGAAAAATGAAGTCTTGGACAAATGATGTACTATCCATTGTGATCCTTATAATAATGGGTTCTGTTGGAAGTGCACAGTATGATCTTGACACTTAGTACACCGGTTTTGGTCGAATTCACAAGTCTCTATCAGCATTTGTAAGCCTAAATGCCAAAGAAAATTGAGCTTTTATTTTGCCCTATTGATGATGACTGGGGGACAATCACTTTCTTCACTTTTATTTTCCATTTCTTTCAGTCACCAGTTGGAGGACAAAGAAGTAAAAGTGAGATCAGCAATACAACATGTTGTGAAATGTGACATCGAGAAAGAAAACATGACAGAGCCGATAGTTTTACCTCCAGCCGATTGTATCATCAGTGCTGGTCTTCTAGAGGTTATCTGCAAGGACCAAGATGATTATATCAGATATCTCAGGAAGTTCTCAAGATTGCTGAAACCTGGGGGACACTTGCTATTATTTGGGTGTTTAGGTATGACATATATCACAGTTGGGAAAGACAAGTTCCATGTTTTCACATATGATGAGGAATTTGTCAGGAAAGCTCTAGAGGGAGAAGGTTTTATAATAGATGACTGTAAGGTACATAAGAGAACATCTGTGAGTGATCTTCTTGACTATAAGGCTCTCATATTTATTGCAGCTCACAAGGAGAAGTAACTCTAGGTAGAAATGTAGTGAACTGATTATACTGTCAGATTGTCAGATTATATTTAAGCCTTCTATTGTGTGTATACATCAGGAGGATTAACCAATGTATATCTCCAATAGAAAGTTTCAACATTCATTTGCCGGGAGCAATATTGCCCCCCGTCTGCCACCGCTCGGATCCCTTGTGAACAGTTAAAAATAAAGAATAAAAAATTTATAAATAATAAAAATAAAAAAAACACCTTTATATGGGGGATACCTAACAATGTGTTAGGTATCCCCCATATGCTTACAAGGCCGCACTATCCTAAAACAGCATTATTTATCCTGTATGGTGAATTCTATAAAACACAATAAGCAAATTAACATATTTTGTTCACCTTGCTTTCCCTAAAAAATAGTAATAAAAAGTCATACCAAAAATTGATACCAATAAAAACTACAACTTTCATAAAGTAACATAATTTTTTGTCCCAGGTTACCTTGATCATTCCTAGAGCCATCTTACGTCCATTCCCCAAGCTTCCTTCTATCCTGTTATTTGCCTCCAATAAGTCTGAACCAGCCACACAAACTTGTTAAATATATCTGTATGGCTGCCTGCATACATATTGCTTCGAACTGGAAATTTTCACTCCTTTCAGTGGCAAAGGTTAAAGCCAGGGTGAACCAGATGATGATTTATGAGAAGATCTCTGCGATCAGGGAGGACTGTGTGTTAGGGACATGGGACCCTTGGATCATATATCTGGGAGACCCAAGGATTGTCACAGTACTATTGCCATAATTTGGTTACTTATGTTGTCACGCCTTACCAAACGTTTTTTCTTTCATATCGCACAAATGAAATCTCGTTATACCACACATGCATGAGACCACTCGGGATCCTGCCCTCTTGTTTCCCCTTTTCGATAACTATAGATAATATACCCCACCCGCCTTGCCTCCCTACTGTGTAATGTTGTTTTTGTTTACTGTCGATAATTAAAAATAATCATTATAGTCTTTATTAATAATTAATTGCTAATATATTGTAATCACATGGTATATATGTATACTGATGATTCCTTTATTGCTGACATTTTTACATGTTGCCTTGTCATATGAGCAAGAATTTTCATCTATGATCTAGTTACTTGGAACCTAGCGAGTCCAGAAACATTGTTTTACATAAATGAGACAAAACAGTTTGGTAAGCGCTGCCTTGAAGGGAGACAGACCTGATATTTAGGCTACAGAATGTTCTTTAGAATTAACTACAATTCACATATATAGTTATGCTAATTCTGCTATGAGAGTGACATTGGTTGTAAGATGATGCTCTGATGGCTGGTTGCCAGAAATGTGGCTTATGATCCCCGTTTTAGGACATTTGCCAGATTTCTGAGCCCTATCAGAGGTCTCTGTAGTTATGTCTCTTTGTTCAGTTTATTCTTTCTATCTATAATATAATATAATATAATATAATATATCTATCTTTTTGCTGTAACTTCACTTCTAAATAAACTTTCATCTGCTTTATCCACCTGACCATTTATCTCTTGGTTTTGTGTAAAAGTTCCCATAACACTGTCTTCCACCATGTCACTCTAATGACTTTTGTTATGCTTTTTTTACTGATGACCCCTGTGTGGGGTTTTATGGCGGAATGTGCCATTATTTCCTGCAATGGAAATCACAGGTGGACTGCACGGGAGAGGTTTTAATTATTTAACCACCGCCTTGTGTGTGCCCAAGTGATTTTAATATAAATTTCTTTTTTTACAAACATTGGTTAATCAGTTGTCATCACGACTTTGTTTTTGGAACCATTTTTGGATTGATAATAAGGCTTGAACCTGGGATCATTTGGGACATTGTGCGGTATTATAAGACTTGTGGCTATTTCCATTGAACTGTGTTTCATTCCCTTCAGTTTACCAATGTTACCTACCTGTCTCTTGGCATAAGAGATATTAAAGGGGTTACCCAGTTTCTAATATTGATGGCCAATCCCTAGGATAGGTCTTTGATATTAGATCTGCAAGGATCCAACAGCCGGGCCCCCCCACAGACTTCAGCATTTATAGGTACTGCACAGGTATCCAGTGAAGTTTACAGGATATCTCTGCAGTACCGAAACCTACGGCTACAGTTTGACTGATGAGTGAACCATTAATATTGGAAACTGGATAACGCATTTAATCTTCAAGTATTACCCATAGATTAAAATAATAGTTAAAATAAATAGGCAAAACCAGTAAGAACTCTTACCATGAAATTGTTGCTTAGGATTTAATCACACAGATTTACAGTATTATGGCTCCACTGTGGCAACTGAAGGACTCTGCGTGTCAGCATACGAAGGATGTCAGGTTCCAGTCTCACGAGCCATATGGCCTCTATGTATTGCTGTTCAAGTTCAATGCAGGGTGCAGAAGGTTTAGCACAATTTGTAAATGTTGGAATATATTATATTCTCCTAGTTGCACTGACTGCACATGAAAAATGAGTTGATTGCCATTTTGAAATATGGAGGAAACTATTCCTGATAACTTTTGTAGAGATGAATAATACATTAGTCAGTGAATCTTTATGTCTTGCTTTACTTTTGGAGCTCTCTTAACAATTCCAAAATTGGAATAAAACAAAATTGAGTAAAAATAAAGTAAATATAAAACCTACAAAAATCTTCGATAAATCAATTAAAACAATTTACAGAAATCTACATATGTATAAGGTAAGTATAACCCCAAATGTACAAAAATAATAGTCTTTACTTTATTATTGTGCAGTAAATACAAACAGTATAATATCTATTAAAAACTATAAATCTACTGATTAAATAGCAAATGTAATTATGCCAAATAAGGCTGGAATATTAACAAAATGGATATGGATCAGAATGAATATACCATCTGGTCATGTATACCTCCAATAGAAGGTTCCAATATCCATTTGACACTGAATAGGTGTCCCTAGGCTTACAAGAAAAGTATACGGCTTGTTATATATATTTTTGCAGTAAGCCTCTGTACAGAAAGCACAGACAACTATGCTTAGATATACATTTAAAAAAAACAAAAAAAAACCCAAAACATTGATATGAACATAGGCTTAAATCTGCACGTCTAATGAGAGTTGTATACAAGCTCCTAGTGGTGACTGTATGAAGCCAAAGTTTTCGTAATTTGGTGGGTGTGTGGGATTACAACTGTATAACTGAAGAATTTAAACTTTACTGCTCTATATTAATATTCACAGCTTACACATAATGAAAGGCTAGCATAAAGTAAGAAACACAATAGGATTTGTTATAATTGATTAATATGATTTTAGAGGGACGTATACAGGACTTTTTTTTTAAGAAAGGGAGGGTTCCAACCAACATACCCTGAGAAATCTGAATAAGGGGCGGGACTTAGTGGCATAGTAGTCACCTTGATCTTGACAAGACCGATATTATCCATAGCTTGATAATATAACATAGAGATCAACCATTCGGAGACAGTTAGTGGTTTCAGCATGTTGCCGAACAAAAATAGTGGTGAAAAACAATAGCAAATAATTGTGAGACATCAAGCCTCAACATATTCCCCCCAAGTCTCAACAACCAACCCACATACACTAAAGCCTAAGCTGTGCAGATTTATAGATGTAGCACAGTTAAAGGGGTTGTCCATGATAACCATTTTTTTATATGAGGCCTGGAAGGTGAAAGAAAAAAACAAACAAAACAAAACATACTCATCTGTCCCCAGTACTCTGATATTTCCCAGCGTGCTCCAGTCCTAATACTCCAGTGTTTTCTTCTGCACAACACCTTTAGCCTGAACTTCAGGAATTGGTTGAACTGCTGCAACATGATATCTTATCATAGAAGACAACAAAAAAAAAATGAAAAGCCATTGGATAAACATTTTTGAATGACTTTTCATTTTTTTTGTCTTCTGTGATAAGATATCATGCTGCAGCAGTTTATCCAGTTGTAGAACTTTGGGTTAACTCTGATATATCTGTATATCCCAAACAGCAATATGAGGATACGTACGTAGGAAGTGTATAGTTCATCCAGGCCTGATCCATCCTTCAGGGTAAGAGGTTGCCATTTGGAAGGGTTAGCAGGCAAGGAGGATGGTCACCAGTAGAATAGAGAGAAGACCTAGGGTTGAGTCAGTAGAAGGGAATGCCATACATTGGTATTAGATGGGGGAGGAATAATCCAGATAATGGAAGAAATCCATCCAGTCAACAACATACAGCAGAGCATAGCAGAATGAGGCCCAAAGACAGTGCTAATATGAATGCTGACTAAGATCTTCGGAATGTTTTTGTACCGATGCACCAGACAATTCATCCAGCCATGATGTGGCATCCTTAAGACAGTCAAAGAAGTGAGCTTTTCTTTTCCTTTGCACCTGAAGGCATGCAGGGAAAGACATAGAGTAGGTGATGCCAACATCTCGAATTCTGTGTTTTTCAATGGTGAATGAGGCTCTTTTTTTTAAGAAAGTCTGGGGAAAAAGGAGATGTGTGCATAATCTTGCTCGATATAGCTCTTAACTCAGGCCAGGATCCTGTCCCAGACTTTGCAATTAAGTAGGCACATGAGGAAGGGCCTTGAAGGGACTCCAGGTGGAAGAACTCCACCATAAAGGCAACAAAAAAAAAAGCATCATCTCTAAACAACTCAAAGAGTGAGGGCTCTGAAAATTTCTCTGGATGCTGCTCCTCAGTGTGCTCAGGTGCTACAGGAACATTGTTGAGGCAGAGACAATTTTCAAGAGCATCTGCCTTTTGCTTCCAGTCCATTATTTGAGACATAACCTCATCCACCCTTGCATGGAGCGATTTATAGTTGTCTTCCACAGCAAGCACTCTTTTCTTCAGCTCTGTAGCATCTGGACATCTTGGTGGAGGAAGCTGAGGTCTACACGTATCTTATTGATAAGCTTCATTTTTTTAACCACTTTAAGGGATTGTCGGGTCACAGAAAATTACCTCCTAATCACAGGGAATACAAGTAACTGTTTGGGGATAATAAAAGTCCAGCCTCAGAATATAGATTGGTGTTCATTGACCTGTGTCCTGTGTGGTCCTACTGGATACATCAGCTGAAGACTGAGCACCTGAGGCTTGTGGACACCATGAAGCTTAATAATAATTGTAAAATGAAGTAACTGGTCACTATGTGTATTATTTATCCACTAGATGGAAGTATTACTGTGTGCGGCTCTGATATTCAGGTCCTGTACAGGTTATTTTTTCTACACTAGTATTTGCTATTCAGATGACGTGGTTATTTAGACAAAATCCTACATAAAGCTGATAGTGATACATTTTTTGGTATATTTTTATACACTATAAAACTATAATATTTTTATATACTGTAACAGAAGATACCACAAAGACTATTTTCAATGTAAGGCTTGACCTTTGCTCAGGCAAAAACACCAAAATGATCAGGGTGACTATGTGATGTGATCATGTATGTCATTGGACTTTTCATACCTGATGACAGGTCCTCTATAAAGATACAGTAGGGCTAAGGCCCCACATTTTGGAAACACAGCTTTTTTGTTGCAGATTTTGTTGTGTTTTTTTGAGCCAAAATCAGGAGTGGATTGAGCAGAAGGTAGAAGTATAAGAACTTCTTATATATTTTCCATTCCTTTTGTAGCCACTCTTGGCTTTGACTCAGAAAACTGCAACAAAATCTGCAACCAAAAAAAAAACTGTGTTTCCGCAACGTGGGGCCTCAGCCTAAGTCATCAATATCAGATTAGTATGGTCCCAACAGTGTGTACAGAGCCAGAAGCATATGTCTCTGCATACACTACTGCTACTGGAGTACAAGCCATAAAAAAAGTCTCTCCACTTTCCTCGCCCATTAGATTTGTCATCATTTACACCAGTTTTCTTGTATAACTGATGCCAGAATTGCATGCCAGCAAGGAGCTGGAGAAAAATTCTTTTTAGCCACATGGGCTCCGGAGGATGTTAATAATTTATGAGGAGCTGGAACACAAACACCAGCAGGTGGAAAACATTGTTCTTGATAAATCAGCCCTTATATTTTCTATAATACTTAGAGGTGGCACAGTCAGTTTTGATTGTGGCATCTGATGGGTTCAATGGCTGGATTGTACTCTCAGTCATTAAAGCAGGCACTATCACTGCAATAAAGTGGTTAGCAAGAATAAAACTGCAACTCTCAGCAGGTCCTGAGGATCTAGGTCCGCTGGGGGTTGTAGTGGATGGCATATTTAATCAAGTTTCAGTGATTTTATTCAGCTTTGTACAATTTACAGCATGCATGTGTGAAAAACTGACATGTAAAGAAGTTTTTAGGGTTTCATAGAATATTTTTGCCCAATGTAGTCTCCAGAAAACTTGTTGATAATGTCAAAGGGTAACTCAAAAATTTAAGTGTACAATAATTTTTAAATCTGCAGTTAGTTTGAGGTCTACCACTTAGTGATAATGCCACTTCTGGACCTCTCCCAACAATAACTAGAAAAGAAAAAACACACACAAAAAAAAACAAGCAAGTAAATGCATGAAATAGAAACAATTGTTGGTGACTTCACTCATAAACCTAACCAGAAAAAAACTCACACAACTAATAAAATACATTAATTTATATTAATCTATTAAAAAGAAGAAAAAAAGAAAGAAAAAAAAAATAATGAAATAAAGGGAGAGTTGCCCAGAACTCATATCACATAAAGCCAAATCTGAAATGGAAGGTATGTATGAAAATGGCGTCACTATCACAATAAATCCATGTAGCAAGCCTTTTCATTAAGAAACAGAAGGATTCTTCCTTTATGAGGTGTATCGTGTCTAAGGTGTGTAAGAAGGTAAGTACCACCGAACACATAGCCTCTGAGCTTCAGAGATTTTATTCAGTTTTGTACAATTTATCCCCGGGAGCATCTTCTCTAGCTGCTGACATGAGCCCTATTGTACAAAAGACAATAACAGAGGCACCGAGCAGTGCATAGTGCATTACCACTTAAAGTAGAAAAGAACCAAGTTTCTAAAAGTGGTTCCTCACCTTATAAGGTTGTGTGGGCCACAACAAACTCAGATCGCAGTTTTTTAATCACATCCAAAGAGCGGGATCACAGCAGGACCTGTTATCACCATGTGGCAGGTGCAAGGGAAATATTAGCAAAAAGGACCAACAAAGGGAGCTGCGCGGATCCAAAGTTGATTGTAAAACAAATTCTTATATTCCAGAACAAACAAAATAGGACCCACGACGCGTTTCGGGGGTTTGATACCCCTTTATCAAGTGTGTAAAACACTTAAAAGCTGGAAGATACTGAATAGAGTGCAGATACATGACTAGCCCTATTGTGTCCTCTTCCAAGTGAGCTTACATTTTGCCACAGCTTACTTGAATTGCTAGACAAGTTTGGTGAATTGTCTAACTTTAAAATAAATTACTCTGAATTGGAAGCTCTTAATATCTCATCTCCTTACAAGCTAGGGTCTTATCTTAAATTTACCTATACCTTTAATTGAACAACTCCCTTTCCTGACCAACTCTATCAGGCCAATTACACTCTTACTCTATCTAAAATCAAGTCCCAACTTAATTCAACTAAAACTCTCTTTTCTTGACGTTTGTCTCCTGTATAAGCAGAAAGAACCTTCTAAAATCCTTCATCTTCCCTAAGATACTATATCTATTTCAGATGGTCCTGATCTACCTTGCTAAGTCATTTTTTAAATATATTAGATCAATGTTCATCACCTTCCTCTGAGCTAAAAGGAAACCAAAGATTTCTTATGATCAATTAATCCTCTAGAGACATGACTTGACAGAGTCTTGGTTTACCTGACTGCTTACTATTGAGATATCGAACTAAAATACTGGATTCAAACTCAATCCCAATAACCTACCAATTTAGGTGTCACCTCAATTTTAAGCACAACTCTAGGGAGAAGTTTTCCCACTTAATCTGGTCTTGAAAGGACTTCCTTTTACATTTTATACAATTATTAAGAATCACCCCAACCTCATATCCCACCTATCACCATTTATGCTAAGTAATCTTATTCTCGTCTTGCTCAGGCACAAAATAACGAATATCCCACCAGATTGTTCCATTTCATCCTCACTCTCACCACAAAAGCTAAGAGAAGTAGCAAACAAAGAATATACCCTGCTATCCATCCTCCCTTGTACAACTGTCCCACTCCACGTTTTACAGACCCACAATCTCACAAGTTCATATGCTATATTACTAAAGCATTATCCTTTCTCAACCAGCCACACATTTGGATAAGTATCTCTCATCATCATGTTTACCTAAGAAATGCATTTCCCTGCTATATGATTCTGAACTTTGTTGGAGATGCAACCTAGAGAGAGGCACATAAGGTCACATTTTCTAGCACTGCTCTCACATTACACCCTTTTCTAAAGATATGGGGTCCCATATCAACAACATTTGTGGCAAGTCTTTGGCTCTGACCTCTGCCTTGGTTGCCTCTTCACCATTAGTTGCCCTTGAAAAATGATCTTATAATCTTCAAGTGGCCAAGGTTCTAACTCCTCTAAACTGGCTGAACAAAGACCCACCAACTCTAGATCTGTGATTATTAAAAGTGGACCAGATCTGCATGGAAGAACTAGACAGTTGGGAAACATGGTCTCATGCTACTTCTTTTGAAACTATGGGAACCAAGGATGCTATTTCAATATTGCCCACTTACACAGTCAATCAAGAAAATGCCAAGAGTGTGCAAAGCAGTAATCAAAGCAAAAGGTGGCTACTTTGAAGAACCTAGAATATAAGACATATTTTCAGTTGTTTCACACTTTTTTGTTAAGTATATAATTCCACATGTGTTATTTCATAGTTTTGATGCCATCAGTGTGAATGTACAATTTTTATAGTCATGAAAATACAGAAAACTCTTAGAATGAGAAGGTGAGTCCAAACTTTTGGTCTGTACTGTATATAGCGCCAACATATTCCGCAGCACTGTACAATTTGTAGGGTTCAAGTACACACAAAAAAGATATATTACAAAGAAATAGTCAATTCACACACTCTGACTGAGGGCCCTGCTCGCAAGAGCTTACAATCTATGAGGTGGAGGGGGTGACACAGGAGGTAGCAGGGGCGGCATCGGAGGTAGCATTGCTTATACAATAGTCAGACAATTGTGTAATAGAGGTTACTGTCGTTACACATATATAAAGCTGTATGAACCGTCACCAGTCATGCCCTTTAATATGCAGATGGTGCCTGGACATATAAAGTTAGTCTGATATGGCATCATATCCTGTGAGGTAATGTGGGAGCGTGAACAGAGGAGGGTACATTTTAGAGATTCTAACTACGGAAGGGTTTACATTAGGAGGTGTGATAGGCCTGTTTGAAAAGCTATGTCTTTAGTTTGCACTTGAAGCTGTGGAAATTGGGGGTTAATCTGATAGTCCGGGATAGAGCATTCCAGAGAAGTGGTGCAACTCGGGAGAAGTCTTGGATACGAGCGTGGGAGGTTATGATAATAGAGGATGTTAGTCTTAGGTCATTGAGTGAATGGACAGCATGGGTTGGGCGATAGACAGAAATGAGGCAGGAAATGTAGGGAGGTGCAGCATTATGGAGAGCCTTGTGGATGAGGGTGATATAGCGTCTAGACTGATAGATGAGCCTGGCCGCTACATTTAGAATAGATTGTAAAGGGGAGAGTTTAGTAAGTGGAAGACCGATTAGTAAGGAGTTACAGTAGTCAAGGTGAGAGTGAATCAGGGCAACAATAATGTCTTTAGTGATTCTCTGGTAAGGAAAGGGCGTATTCTGGACATGTTTTTGATGTGAAGATGACATGAGCGTGCGAGTCAAACATAACCCCGAGGCAGCGGGCATACTGCCTAGGAGTTATAGTAAGGCTAGAGACTGAAATGGAGATATTAGGGACAGATCTATTAGATGGTGGTCTTTGAGAGATTCAGATTCAGATAGAGCGAAGACATGATATTTGAGACAGCAGAGAGACAGTCACTGGTGTTCTGTATTAGTGCAGGGGTGTTGTTATGGGATAACGTATATAATTGGGTGTCATCTGCATAAAGATGGTGCCGGAAGCCAAATCTGGTGATGGTTTGTCCAATAGGGGCTCTGTAGAGAGAGAAGAGTAGGGGGCCTAGGACCGAGCCCTGAGGAACCCCAATGGCAAGAGGAAGAGGGGAAGAAACCAAGTCTGCAAATGATACACAGAAAGTGCGGTCAGAGAGATAAAATGAGAACCAGGAAAGTGCAGTGTCCCAGAGGCCAACAGAGCGGAGCATAGGGAGGAGGAGTTGATGGTCAACAGTGTCAAATGCTGCTGAGAGATCAAGAAGAATAAGTCACCTTTGGATTTAGCCATCAGGAGATCATTGGAGACTTTTGTGAGGACTGTTTCAGTAGACTGCAGAGTGCGGAAGCCAGATTGCAAGGGGTTAAGAAGAGAGTTAGCAGAAAGATAGCAGATTAAATGAGAATAGACCAAGCGTTCCAAGATTTTGGAGCTGAAGGGGATGCTAGAGACAGGTCAATAGTTAGCAGCACAGGATGGGTCAAGGGATGATTTCTGCAATAGTGGGGTTATGACTGCATGTTTGAAAGAGGATGGGAAAATACCAGAAGAGAGAGAGAGGTTAAATATTTTAGTAAGGTAAGTCATGACAGCAGAAGACAGACACTGTAGAAGATGTGAGGGGAAAGGGTCATTACTGCAGGTCGTAGGGTGAGAAGATGAAAGTAGCTGAGATACTTCCTCTTCTGTAACAGGTTCAAAAGATGAGAGTGAATAAGTCTGAAGTGCAGTTGGTGAGGGGATCAATGCCACCTGGGAATAAGGCAGTTATTTCTTGATGGATCTTATCAATTTTGTCACGGAAATAAGTGGCCAGGTCATCTGCGCTAAGGTCTGTGAATGGCACCTGCACCTTGGGGGTGAGCAAGGAGTGAAAAGTTTCAAAGAGTCTTTTAGGGTTACAGGAGAGAGAAGAGATGAGAGCAGTGAAATAGTCTTGTTTGGCGAGGTGAAGGGCAGAATTATAGGTTTTAAGCATAAATTTAAAGTGGAGGAAGTCTTAAGGTGTACGTGATTTTCTCCACAGATGTTCAGCACACCTAGAGCACCGCTGAAGAAAATGTGTCTTTGGCGTGTGCCAGGGTTGCTGCCTCCTGCATCTAACTTTTCGAGTGTAGGGGGGGAACCACCTTGTCCAATGCACTCTTAAGGGTTTCATTATAGTGACTGGTGGCCAGATTGGGACAGGAGAGTGAAGAGATAGGGGACAGAGAGGACTGTAGAGTATCTGAGAGGTGCTGGGTGTTAATAGCACGTAAATTCCTATATATATGATGAGTAGGTGTGTTCTGTGAAGGAGAGGAAGCACTAATGGTGAGAGACAGAAGGTTATGGTCAGAGAGTGGCAGAGAAGAGTTAGTAAATTTAGAAACTGTGAGGAGTCGATGGAAGACAAGATCAATGGTGTTGCCATCTACATGTGAGGTGGAAGAAGAGAGTTGTGAAAGACCAAAAGAAGTGGTTATTGAGAGAAACTGTGAGGCAGTTGGGGAGACAGGGGTGTCAGTGGGGATGTTAAAGTCACCTATGATGAGGGCAGGAATTTCACTGGATAAAAATAGGGGAATCCAAGAAGCAAAGTGATCCAGAAATTGGTAGGGTGAGCTGGGTAGACGGTAGATCACAGCTACACGTAAGGAGAGTGGGTGGAAAAGTCTGATAGCATGGACTTCAAATGAGGGGAATGTGAATGAAGGTACCGGTGGGATGGCCTGAAAAGTGCACTGAGGTGACAGAAGTAACCCTACCCCTCCACCCTTCCTGTTGTCAGGCCTAGAAGTGTGTGAGAATTGTAGGCCACCATGAGACAGAGCAGCAGGGGAGGCCGTATCAGACTGCTGGATCCAGGTTTCAGTAAGGGCAAGCAAGTTAACATTTCACATTACATCAGAAGAATGTTTCTATATTTTAAAATACCCAAGCTATAACTGTTTGAAATGACCCTCCCCCACCTTTATTTTCCCTGCATTACACACGATGCCCATACACCATCCAAATTGAGAAGTAAGGATAGATCTCAATAGAGAAGCAAGGGAAAGAATAAAGAAATGCAGGATTTCACGGAAATGAGCCAAAATGTGTTAATAAAGTATATTACAAAGGTTATTAATGATGCAAATACTGCCAGAAAATCAAAAGTTGTTTGAAAATGTAGTTTCATTTTAAACTTTCCATATTGAACTCTCTGATAGAAACATTTGCAGCAATAGTCAGTCCATGTGTAACAGCTGGCCTTCTGCTGCTGATCATGAGGATACAATGACAATGCCCACAAAATGTCCATGATGTGTATATCAGTGGTTAGCACTGAAGCCTTGCAGTGCTGGAGTCCTGGTTCGAATCCTACCAAGAAAAGCATCTGTGAGGAGTTTGTATGTTCTCCGTGTGGTTGCATGGGTTTCCTCCCACACTCCAAAGACATACTGATAGGGAATGTAGATTGTGAGCCCTATATGGGACAGTGACTGACAATGTCTGTAAAGCGCTGCGGAATATGATGGAGCTATATAAATAAACATGATCAATAAATACAGGAGGAATCTCAATAAATTAGAATATCTGTGAAATGTTCATTCATTTCAGTAATTCAGTAATACAATCCATAATCAGCGTCTTCCATGATTGTGTGTCCTACTGAACCAGACTGAGGGACCATTTAAAGGCTTAGGAAACCTTGGCAGGTGACACTGAATTTACAAGACTGAACTGAACTTACAATATTCTCATTTTCTTAGATTTGGGTTTTCATTACCTGTAATCCATAATCAACATTTGCAGAAATAAAACACTTGAAATAGAAGACTCTGTGTGTAAAGAATCTAGAAAATATAGGAGGTCACTTTTTAATTTAATTACTGAAAGAAATAAACGTTTCAAAGAGATGCCCCTGTATCTGTCAATGAGATGTAAATGCTCCTTACTCATGATAGATAAATACATCATGGAATGATAAGGGGTTAACAAAAAATAAAAACACAAAAAAATAAACATGTGACTTTATCTTCCCATGACTGGCTCATGAATATAATAACACATGACGTGAAAAGTAAATCCAAGTAACATACTAATGTACATAGATCCCAAGTACTTATATACAGACCTTGTGCACCAGTCTAGAAGGAATCTCATCATCTGTACCACAAGACTACACGATGGATCCCTGTGATTATATGCGCTATCATATACACGGCTATGATTCCAGAAAACTTCTAGAGCATTATTTTTCAGACAAAGCTGAAATGGTCTTTGGAGAGGACATCTTGGTATTTCCCATTAAAAGCCTTATAAAAGCTTTTACAGCAGGTATGTATCCGGATTGTCTATAGTTCATTTATTTTTATAGTTCATATATTTACCCGGAAACTTGTTTCATATTTCCCATCTCTGCCTTCCTAAATTCATAACTTCTTTATTTTTCTGTCTGCACAGCAATATTGGCTTATTCTTTGTACAACTTGTACTTTTAGGTTGCCACTATTTTGGGGTACATTTAATGTATTGATTAGCTTTTATTAATGTTTTAGGGTGGTCCATGTAAAAAACAAAAACAAAAAAAACAAATTGCAATCCTGTCATTATTCTTTGAATTTTGACTTTATGCCATCCACCCTGCACTAAAAATGACTCAATGACAACTGTGTCTGCCAGATCTTTACGATTATGACGATATAATATTTATATCAGTTTTATAAAGATTTACCAATTTTACTAAATAAAAGGCCGTTTAAAAAAATAAAATAAAATAAAATAAACAATTTTCAAAGTCAATAACTTTTTTATTGTTCTGTTAACAGAGCTATTTGAGGGCTCGTTTTTTGAGGGGCAGACACATTTTTAGTTTTTATTGGTACCTTTGTTTGGCATGCACAACTATATGATCACTTTGTATTATTGCATTTGGAGAAGGGGAAGTGACCTAAACACATTAACTCCTGCACTGCTGTAATTAATTTTTTTTTACAGCATTCACCATACATAATAAGTAATGTTATTTTTTGGACCATTTGTATTTATACACAAGGATACCTAATACATTTTTTTTTTGTTGCATTATTATTTTTATACTTTCAATCAAAATTTTTAACTTTAGTGTTTCATTTTTTTTTACTGTTTCACAGGGCGACTTTAACCTCTGATCACCTGATCCCCTGTATAATGCACTGAACTACTTTTTCTATTGCATTACATTGTACATATGCTTCCTATGTGTCTTAAGGAAAGCTGATAGGACACTGATTGGCCTCCAATGGGGTAAAAGAGGCACAATCTGGCCTCCTAACCACCCCAATGCAGTGATTGCTATTGATAAAGGCATCTCAGAGGTTAAGCTGTAGGAGTTGCAACATTTTCCAATTCCTGTAGCTGCTTCCAGGTCCTAGCTTGGCCCGTATGCTTTTTTGCAGGCACAACTCCTGTGTCTACTGCCCCTCTGTGAAGAGCGGCATACAGTACTAGATGTGCAAATTTTTTTTTTCTCAGATATTCAGATATGGAAGATCAGAAGGGGCAACCTCACAAAAACTGATCAGAGTAAAGCCTTGGTCATTGAGTATGATGTAAAATAAAGGATGTCAGGCTTTAGTAGAATCATTTTACCCTATGTAGTCTTCAGAAACCAAATTGATTTATTTAGTTATTTTTTAATGCTATTTGACTTTTCTAAATATTAATTGACTTTTCACTGTAAAACCACTCAGATACCATGGTCAACATTACCAACAGCATCTGATGGGTTAAGGACTTTTCTAACATTTTGGAGGATTCCAATTAACTTGTATACTGCTCAGAGAGGGAGGAAGAGGTTAAAGACATGCAAAGACAGAAATATTTATTGTGGGTCAAGGAGGGCATAGAGTAGAGGTGAGGACCTATGAAGTTTCCATGGATATGGGGAGATAAGTTATTCTTACACAAGGTGAGGAGGCACAACCCGAACAGTAGAAGCTGTCACTGCCAGTAGATATATCTGCTATGAATTTCCTGCTCTCCCTGCAATAAAACTGATGGACAAAAAGAAGAAATCTGAAACGGTAATGGACTTTGCCAACTGATTGATTCCTGTTTGTTGCAACCAATAGGCGGGATTCATTTGTTTTATGAACTTATAGTTTAATGGTACCAAATCTTGTCCTATAAAACATTTTAGGATACTTGTGCAATATTTACATATTTCCTGGAGATAATATAGACATATGTTATTATCTACAACATATATTTTGGTTTAATGTGTTGGTGGTTTCAGTATTTTCGCAAGCGCAGATACCCTCCAAAACCAGTGGTCATCCAGGGGATGGGCATTGAGATAGTCAACACCTATAAGTACCTGGATGTGCTCCTCAATAATAAGCTGGACTGGGCAGATCATATGGAGGCCCTGTACAGGAAGGGCCACAGCAGGCTCTACCTGCTTAGGAAGCTGAGAGCCTTTGGAATCCGGGGGGCACTTCTTAGGACTTTCTTCAACTCGGTAGTGGCATCAGCCATCTTCTTTGGAGTGGCCTGCTGGGGGAGTAGCATATCAGCCAGGGATAGGAATAGACTTGACAAGCTGATTAGAAGGGCCAGCTCTGTCCTGGGGAGCCCCCTGGACCCAGTGCAGGTGGTGGGTGACAGAAGGATACTGTCCATGGTGAGCTCCATGCTGGAGAATAACTCCCATCCCATGCATGAGACCGTGATTGCGCTGAGCAGTACTGTCAGTGGCCGGCTACTCCACCCTAAGTGTGAGAAGGAGTGCTATCGGAAGTCTTTCCTCCCCGCTGCGGTTAGGCTGTACAACCAACACCAACCTAAGTGGAGATCACTCCATACAGAGAACTGAAAGATCTTAAGTTCTACTACTTTTTTACCTCTACCTTTTTTGCTACTACTGTCACTGTAATGTCTCTACCTTGGAGCTTTTTTGTATTTGTATTTGTATTATCTATGCTGCTGTAACACTCTGAATTTCCCCATGGTGGGACTATTAAAAGATTATCTTATCTTATCTTATTTGTATTATTCCTACAGGTCATATTAAAGGAGACATCTTGCTTGACCTCAGTGTTGGTTCCATGGTTCATCATCTGTATTCAGCCTGTGAGTTTTTCAATGACATCATAGTGCTGAAGGTCAAAGACAGATGTATCATGGAGCTGAAAAGATGGGTGGACAAACGTACAGGAGCCTTTCATTGGGGACATGCTGCAAAACATCATGTAGGCATAGAAGGAAAAAGGTGAAGTATTTGTCCAACTATTAAGGAAAACCCACCGTCATTGTCATACAGAACATATGGAGACAGATCTAGGGAATGTTTAGGCAGTTTATCTTCTACCTGTAATAGATAAAGACTCAACTGTTCTTAATGGAAAGATCTTCACTGACAAGCCTGTGTATCTCCTATTTACCTACATAATGTTTTGATATATAGGGATATATCTCTATATGACTCTCTGTGAAACATATGTTGGGTGGTCATACGTAGGGTGGGATTGAGAGTCAGATAGATTTACCACTCTCCATCATACTCACGGCCTAGGCTTCTACATACTCACTGTTGCACCTAATGCATAGTTTCTGTGATCTCACATATATGTATGGGGCAGCGGCTCCATTACTCTGCTGCCGTGTGCACTTCAAGGTGTCCCTAGTCATAGTAACCTCTCCATCTGTTATGGAATGGTTTCTTTGCTTACCTCACCTGTGCTGTCCAAACCTGCAATCACTGTATCCCAGCCGCTAATATAGACAGAAGCTGGAGACTTGACAGGACACTATCCCAGGCTGCTTGGCAAAGCTGAAGACGCGGTCCCAAGTGACCCACTTCAGCAAGTGCTTTTACTTTGATCACTCATCTATACTCACATGTTGGTGCCTGAATTCTAACTGGTGATTTTGCTTGCCACTATCTTTCCATCCTGGCACTGAATAGATTATAGTTTGGTGGTAACAGGGTTATTATTTTTCTTACTCTGGCAATGTATTGACTATGAAGTTGCAAGGGTCCAGTTCAGAGGCGTAGCTAGCGGGGGGGGGGGGGGAGGGGCTGCTGCCCCGGGCACTTTTTGGGGCCCACCCCGGGGCCGCCATTAATACAGCCTTTATTTCTAACTAGATCGGTGTCTGCAGACACCGATATAGTTATAATGCTTCCTGGTGCTTAACTGTCTTGTAAACCGCAAGCCAATACAGGCCTGCGGTTTACAAGACGCCGAGACCACAGACGGATGTCCGCTTCTCAGCACGGGCGGCGCAATGACGTCATAACATCGCGCCGCCCGCGCTTAGACACAGACGTCCTGTACGTGGATAGGGAGGAAGCAGCGGCTCCGTTCATCAGCATCGCAGGTGAGTATGACTTTTTTTTTTGTGGGTATATTAATAGTATAAGGGGTAAATAGGAGGGAGAAATATAACTATAAAGGAAGGATTCATTAGGGGGCATTATGACGATGGGGGGTCCTTTATATAGGGTTATTGGGGGTCCTTTATATAAGGGTTATTGGGGGGTCCTTTATATAAGGGTTATTGGGGGGTCCTTTATATAAGGGTTATTAAGGGGTATTATTA
The DNA here is from genome assembly GCA_947044405.1 of Leptodactylus fallax. Lineage (NCBI taxonomy): Eukaryota > Metazoa > Chordata > Amphibia > Anura > Leptodactylidae > Leptodactylus > Leptodactylus fallax. Next base: position 482,321 of record CAMRHE010000617.1, on the reverse strand, counting down.
ATACAAGGGGAGGTTATTTACATAAGGGGCCATTAGGGGGCATCATTTACTGTATATTATGAGGCATTATGAACATAAGGGGTGGTCATTGATATAAGGGGTCATTAGAGGTGCAGTATTTATGTCAGGGGGAATCAGGGACATAATATGAGGGAGCAATTAATTTAATGAAAGTGGCACTTGGGCTTTAGTAAGACTAAGGCCCCACGTAGCGGGCTGCAGGAAAAACCATGGCGGTAACATTGTGGTTTTTCCTACAGCGCTTTTCACAGAAGGTCTGCAGAGGTTTCCTCTGTGGACTTTCTGTTTTCAATACAGCTATATGGAAACCGCCAGTGTTTCCATAGGTATAATTGACATGCTGCGATTTCCAAAACCGCAACGGTTTTGGAAATCGCAGTGCGTCTGCTGCACATATTTTTCTGTAATGTGTGGATGGGATTTACTAGAATGCCACGGTTTTTTTCTGTGGGTTTTCGCCACAAGGGGACACATCCAATCCCCACTTTGCAGTAAAATATGCGCAGTGGAAACGCTGCAATTTCCAAAACAGCCGCAGTTTTGGAAATCTCAGTATGTCAATTATACCTATGGAAACGCCAGCGGTTTCCCTATAGATATAATTGAAGCAGAAAGTCCGCAGAGGAAACCTCTGTGAACTTTCTGTGCAAAGTACTGCAGGAAAAACCACAATGCGTCACCGCCGTGGTTTTTCCCACAGCTGTTTTTACAGGAATGCTACATGGGGCCTCGGCCTTAAGGAGTTTTCCAGCTCATTTTTATTGATGGTCTATCCTCAGAATAAATCATCAATAAGAGATAAGTGATTCCCCACTGATCAGCTGTATGAAGGGGCTCCGGCGCCTGTTTATATCATACGCTGTCTGTTTATAGTGACCGTGTGATGTCATTACAGCCTTGTCACATAGACGTGTATAGGATGAGGTTGTAGGTACATTACATGGCCGCTATGAGATGAATGACACTATGTAAACAGAGAAGGAGTCACGGCCCTTACACAGGTACCACAGTTCATTCAAACAGCTGATCCTGGGGTCCCGGGTATTGGAACCCCAATAATTTTTCAATTGAGAAATACCTTGGACATTATTAATAAGGGGCACTATTTAAAGGGAGTGCACAGGGAAGTTATTAATTTAAAGATGCACTTAGGGGTATTATTCATTATGGGGGGTTATATTATATATTTTATAATTGGGGTAGCAGCAGGATGGGTGTGCAGGTGAGGACAATGTGGGTCAGGTGCCTGGAAAAGTGAGGAGCCAAAGATGTCTGTGTTGCAAACTTTACAGAGACTGGAAGAAGTGGTCATGGCCGTTCGGATGAAAGAGATGGGGAATGTGAAGGATTAGTCAGAGACGTCACTGGTAAGTCACTAAATGCTACTGCCCTGTATTCACCTAAATTGTCTGCAGAGCCCTGTGTAGAGCTGCTATATACCACTATACGCTCACCGTATACTGATAGTATCGGTATACGAACATGTCCAAGTTGGGGGCCCACTTGGACATGTTCGCCCCCCTGTGCTGAACCCCTAGCTACGCCTCTGGTCCATTTACAGCTAAATGACAACTGTATATCTGTGCACATACAAAACAATTTTTAACCCCTTGGGGACACAGCCTAAAAGTAACTTAAGGACTAGGCCTCATTATAGGCCAATAACTTTGAGATGTTTTAACTTAGGCAAGTGATATTGAGTGATATTTGTTTTTTGTGACACATTGTATTTCATGTAAGTGGTAAACATTGATTAATATATAAAAAATAGGAAATTTGATGGACATTTGGAAAAAAATTGCAATTTTCAAAATATGAAGTGTTCTGCTTTTCAGACAGATAGTCATACCACCCAAATACATTAATAAATGTTGTCTACCATATCTCTGCTTTATATTGCATCATCTATTAATCGTCCTTTAATTTATTTTGGATGTTAGAAGGCTTACAAATGTAACAGCAATTTTCCAGATTTACAAGAAAATTTCCCAAACTAATTTTTTAGGGACCATTTCAGTTCTGAAGACCTATATATTAGAAAATCCCAATAAATTACCTCATTTTCAAAACTACATCCCTCAAATAATTCAATTCAGCTTTTGGGAAGTTTGTTAACAATTAAGAATTTTATGGTATTAAAACAATATGGAGGTGAAATTTAAACATTTCATTTTTTTCAATAATATACTCATTTAGCCCTAAACTTAACACATTCACAAAGAGCTAAAGGAGAAAATGCATCTCACATTTTATTATGCAATTTATCCCAAGCACTGAAATACCCCACATGTGGTTGTAAACTGATGTTTGGGCACACAGCAGTGGACGGAAGGGTGTTTGGAGCGACACTGGGTGTTTGGAAAGCAGATTTTGCTGGAATAGCTTTCAGGTGCCATGTCTCATTTGCAGAGCCCCTACAGTACCAATACAATGGAGACCACCCAAAAGTGACCACATTTTGGAAACTACACCCCTGATACAATTTATCAAGGGGTATAGTGAGCATTTTGACCCCACAGCCGTTTCACAGATTTTATTAAGATTGGGATGTGTAAATGAAAAATTACTTAAACGTTACTTTATCCCCAAAGTTTTCATTTTCACAAGGGGTTAAAGGAGAAAATGCACCCCACAGGTTGTTAAACAATTGCTCATGAACATTGGAAATACCCCATATGTGGTCGTAATCTGCTGTATGGGTACATGGCGGGGCTCGGAATGAAAAAAGCGCTATTTTGGCAGATTTTGCTGGAATACATTGGAAACCCCCAAAGTACAGGTACAATGGAATCCCCTCAAAAGTGACCCCATTTTAGAAACTACACCCCTCAAGGAGTTTCTCAGAGGGTTTATCATTTTGAGTCCAATAATGCTTACCAAAAATAAATGTACAAAGTGAAAATTGAATTTTTAAAAGAAATATGCAATTTCAGTGCCCAATACGTTGCGCCCACTTTGTGTCATCAGAGACATGCACTCCTAAAACTATTAAGTGGGCTATCCCGGGTACAAAAAAGTTATATATGTGGGTGTAGACCGCTGTTTTGGAACACGAAAAGGCTCAGAAGGGAAGCTTTTGGAGCAAAGGTTTAGAGGAACATTCTAGACACCATGTTGTTTTTGCAGTACATTGGAATTCCCCAAGAAGTGACCCCATTTTGTAGGGGCAATTTTAGGGTCTCTGCAAATGTGACATGGTGTCCAAAAACCAACAATCTAAATATGTGCTCCAAAAGCACATAGTGCTCCTTCACATCTGCACCCTGCTGTGTCCCCAAACGGTAGTTTATACCGACATGTATGACATTGGTGTACCCAGGATAATAGTTACTGTCATATGTGGGTATAAACTGCTGTTTGGGCACAGCCGGGCACAGAAGGGAATTTGCGCATTTTGTTTTTTGCAGCACAGTTTGGTTTTTGGACGTCATGCCAATTTTGCAGAGCCCCTGAATTGCCAGCTAAGTGGAATACGCAGACATTTTGGAAACTAAACCACTGAAGGGATATATCAAGTGATGTAACAAGCATTCTTAACCCTTGAGCGTTGCATTAATTTAATTTACAGAAATGAATACTGAGCTGATAATAAGTGAAAATTGCAATTTTTCCCGAGATTTCCAGAGATGCCATTTTAGTGCCATATATGTTGCGCCCAGCTAGTTTCAGCAGAGACACACACTCCAAAAACTGTTAAGCAGGTATCCCGGGCACAACAGCTTTTGGAGCGTTCATCTCTGATACAAGCCGGGCACAACATATTACACACTAAAATTAGATATTCCTGGAAAAATTGGCAGTTTCACATTCACCATCAGTTCCATATTAATTTCTGGAAAATAAATTAGTGCAACACTTGGGGGTTAAAAATGATCACTTTGCCCTTGTATAAATTTCTTCAGGGGTGTAGTTACCAAAATGGGGTCACATGTCATGGGATTCCACTAAGTTGGCACTTCAGGGCTCTGTAAACATGGCGTCCAAAAACCAGTCTAAATCTGTGCTCCAAAAACCACATGACATCCCTTCCTTTTTGTGCCTGGCTGTGCCCAAATAGTAAATTATACCCACATATGACATTAAGTACATTATCCTGGGTACACCAGTGTCATACATGTGGGCATAAACTGCAGTTTGGGCACACAGCAGGGCGCAGAAGGGAAGGAGAGCTATGTGGCTTTTGGAGCGCAGATTTACAGTCGATGTTTGGAATCTGGACACCATGTCATGATTGCAGAGCCCCTAAGGTGCCAATAAAGTGGAATACACTAGGGAGTGACCCCATTTTGAAAACTGCACCCCTCAAATAATTTATCAAGGGGTGTAGCGAACATTAGTATCCCAGACGTGACTGCACAGCGGATGGGGAAAAGCGAATATGTAAGCTGTGCGGAGTACATTGGGAACACCAAATTCTGTACTATTTCCCCAGTAGCTCCTATGATGGGGGGATCACTCTGGGGTCACTTTTGGTGTCTTTTCCCTCATAAACTCTAATTTATGGTGTATAGATTCAATGTGATGATTCACGTTGTACAAGCTATATTTATTTTTATTTTTATTTTTCTGGTGATATAGCCATATGAGGGCTGTTTTTTGTGGTATGAGATGCATTTTGTAATGACAGCATTTTGGGCATGTTGGGGTGCCTAAACCTTATTGAATAATTTTTATTAACTCTTTGATGGATTAAAAAATAAATAAATAAATAAAAATTCTGGCATTGTGTTTTATTGGTTAAATTTTTTTTGCCATGCAGCGTACAGCACGTTTTTCTTTTATTCTGCGGGTCAGTACGATTACAGAGATACCTAATTTATATTTTTTTTATGCGTTACTAATTTTGCAGAATTTAAACCCATTTGGGGACATAAATCTATTTTTGCTTCACCATTTTCTGAGATGTGTAACATTTTTATTTTTTGGTTGACAGAGTTGGTTGAGGGCTCATTTATTGAAGGACACCCTGTGCTTTTTATTGGTATTGTTTTGGGGTACATATGACTTTTTGATCACTTTTTATAGCATTTTTTGTAAGGCAAGATGGGCAAAAATCATTAGTGTTTTTTTTTTCCATTTTTTTTCCAGACATTTACTATACAGGTTAATTAATGTTTAACTTTTATTGTACGGATTGTTACAGACATGGCGATATTAAATATGTATTGTTATTATTAATTTTTAGGGTTTACTTTTATACAATTCATTTTATATAGGAAATAGACATTTTGGGACTTTATTTATTTATTACCGTATTTTTTGTACTATAAGATGCACTTTTTTCCCCCAAATTTGGGAGGAAAATAGTGGTGCATTTTATAGTCCAAATGTGAGGGTGTTTTAGCAGGGGGGGGGGGGGGGCGGAGGTGCGGGGTCTCAGCATCGCCCCACTCCTGCCGCTGCTGACTTCCTGCAGTGGGAGGAGTGGGGGCGATGCTGCGGGCCCTGGGCTAAGAGGGTGTCCCAGCAGTGTGAACCTCCCAGCATCCGCTGTGCTGTTACGGCGGATGCCGGGCCTGTAAATAGTGTCCCTATAAAAAAAACACTATTAAAATCCCACTGTGACTGAGATATCCTAATATAACTGTAAAAGTCTGAATTGTCATCTTTAGCAATTCACTTAACTGTAAAGGTATGGGAACTGGGCAAGTCTGCAACACTGCCCTGATTTGCAATTATATTTGAGATACAAGTGTATTAATAACATACAATTATCACCCCCAATAATTGTGTTTTTAATACACTTGCATCTGAGTTGAAATGGGCGAAACTCGTGAGATTTGTTTCAGCAACAGTTTGTAAGGTTTGACCTTCTGGTTCATTTTAACACAAAATAACAAACAGTTATATTCACCTTGCCTCATCTCCCCTCAGGGGACATCACAGAGGCCCAATCATATGTGATATCATGCAGAGCCCAGAATAGACCTATAGAGAATGCCGGGGGTTGGGGGGCCATTGTGCCGGATGCCCAGGAGAGGTGAGACTAGGTGAGTATAACTATTAGTTAAACTAAGGAGGTTAGACTTCACCTCTTACCTATTATATTTTGCAGAAATAGTCTATTCAAGATCAAATTTCTAATGCCAGTGGAAAAATCTAAATTTATGTATAAATAAATACAATAACACTTAAAGGGGTGTCCAAGACTTTTTGATACCCATTTATGTGAATGGGAGCCGAGCTGCAATAACATGGTATGGCCATGTAGAAAAAAGTGGATTAATGTTGTACCCCAATTTATCTGATATTGATGACTTAAATATGATGCAATTCTTAATCAGATGATGTATATCATTGGACTTTTCAGAACTGATGAAAGATCAGCTTTATGGATAGGTCTTCAAAAACGAAGACTTGGACAACTGCTTTAATATTTTCTTTCAGTGTGATCTGTATAATATTGGGTTCTGTTGGAAGGGCACATTATGAGCTGGACACTTAGTACACCAGCTTTGGTCGAATTCACATCTCTATCGCCTGATTTCTTCACTCTTCCACATCTCTTTTCCAGTATGTGGAATCCAATAATCCAGAGATAACTACTGAGCTTTTATTTTGCCCTATTGATGATGACTGGGGGACAATCACTTTCTTCACTTTTTCCATTTCTTTCAGTCACCAGTTGGAGGACAAAGAAGTAAAAGTGAGATCATCAATGCAACATGTTGTGAAATGTGACATCGAGAAAGAAAATATGACAGAGCCGATAGTTTTACCTCCAGCCGATTGTATCATCAGTGTTGGGCTTCTAGAGGCTATCAGCAAAGACCAAGATGATTTCATCAGATATCTCAGGAGATTCTTAAGATTGCTGAAACCTGGAGGACACTTCATATTATTTGGGTGTTTAGGTATGACATATGTCACAGTTGGGAAAGACAAGTTCCATATGATGACGATTTTGCCAGGAAAGCTCTAGAAGGAGAAGGTTTTATAATAGATGACTGTAAGGTTCATAAGAGAACAAATGTGAGTGATCTTGTTGACTATAAGGCTCTCATATTCATTGCAGCTCACAATGAGAAGTAGCTCTAGGTAGAAATGTAGTGTATGAATCAGACACTTGTCACATTATATTCAAGCCTTCCATTGTGGGTTCACATCAGGAGGATTAACCAATGTATATCTCCAATAGAAGGTTCCAACAACCATTTGACACAGCAACTATGCTTGTTCAAATATGAACAGATTAACCTCTTCCTGCTCTGTGTCATACTATAATGTTGTGATGAGAGTATAGTTAACGCTCAGCACCATAATAGTACAGAGCTGTAATGCCACGGGCATAGGAGCTGTGCTTGAGGCATTTCTTCTGGCAATTGGCTGTGTTACACAGCTGAAACCCGGGACTACTTGCCAGAGTCAGAAAATACTCCGACTCAATAGCAATCATGGCATACGAGGGTTCCGGAGGCAAGATTACCCCCACCACTCCTCTAATCCCCAGAAAAAAGATTGCAGGGTCCAAGTGGTTGCCATGGCAGCCAGGAGGACAAGCAACAGCCACCTGACTGCCACTCTCCATAGCACATAGGAAGCCTATGTGCGATGTATTGCAGTACATTGCACTGAGGATCAGAGATCCCAGGTTAAAATCCCCTTGTGGCACAGGTAAAAATCTATCACAGGTAAAAATCACTATCCTAAAACAGCGTTATTTATCCTGTACAGTGAATGCTGTAAAAAATATACCACAATGAGCAAATTAACTTATCTTGGTCACCTTACTTTTCTTAAAAAATAGCAATAAAACGTGATCAAAAAGTCATACATACCAAAAACTGGTTGCATTAAAAACTACAACTTTCCCCACAAATAAAGAGCCTTTACTTATCTCGGTCAACAAAACAGTAAAAAACAGTTATAGACGTCAGAATACGATGGCCCCGGGAATATCGTTCATTTTCAAAAAGTGCTGTTTTATTTGTAAAAGCGATAAAACTTAATAAAACCAATATAAATCTGGTATCGCTGTAATTGTAATGACCCACTGGACAAACCTGCCATGTCATTTATAATGCATGGTGAAAAGCATAAAAACAGAAAGTGAAGATAGAATTGTGTTTTTTTTATTTCACATGGGCCCCCCCCAAAAACAATAATAAAAGCTATTCAGAACATTATATGTACCCTAAAATGGTGCAAAATGAAAGTACAGCTTGACACATATAAAATAAGCCCTCACATAACTATGTTAACAGCCAAATAAAAAAGTTATGAGGTTTGGAAGGTGGGAAGGAAAATATGAAAAAAGTCGCTGAAAATTAACATACAAACTACCCTGTGTCCTTAAAGGGTTAAAGGGGTAATTCAGGTTTAGAAAACATAGCTGCTTTCTTCTTCTCAGTAAGTGACATCATATCCATCGGTCACATGGCTATGCTGAAGCCCAGTCCCATCCTTTTGAACTGAGCAGGAACAGGAACTGAGCTGTACTAATGGCCATACGACCAATGGACATGATGTATTAATTTGATAAGGATGAAGTCATTACCCGAAATTTATACCTGTTTCTATGCCTGCCTACTCTCCTACGTACACTTTACAAACTCTTCAAAAAGATCTCTTTAGGTGTATTTGGGTTGATAAATGTCCGCACATTAAGACCACCATAACGCACTACCATGAGTCCATAGGAGAGATGTCGATCCCAAATTTGCTTTAAGTGTAACTCCCATTTCATTTACTTTTTTTGTATTTTTTTGCTATTGGGTTGGGGAATGGGGGGTTTGTGGTGAACATTTTTGTAATATACTTTATTAATCTATCAAGCTTCCTTTTAATAGAAAACAGACAGTAAAGGCTCAAAAGTTCCCATTAGCAATGCTCAAATTAATAATTGCCAGGAATAATCATTCCTTACAACTTTACTTTATACAGTATTTAGAGCTAAAGCATTTACCAAAGGGGGAAGAGTCACTTTAAATGACTGTATCTCCGGTTTTATGCCACCTACAAAAATTGGCTCTGGCGTCATAAGAAAGCTGAGATTCTCAGATTAAAGTTCTAGTTTAAAATATTTAGAGATATCACTGGTTAAAAACACAATCTGGACTGTGAGTTTATATGCAGTTACTGTGTAACACATGTTGTTTATTGTTGATAAATAAAAATAATCATTATAGTCTTACTAATAATTAATTGCTAATATATTGTAAACACGTTATATATGTATACTGATTATTCCTTTATTGCTGACATTTTCACATGTGGCCTTGTCATATGAACAAGAATGTTCATCTATGATCTAGTTACTTGGAACCTAGCAAGTCCAGAAACATTGTTTTACATAAATGAGACAAAACAGTTTGATAAGCGCTGCCTTGAAGGGAGACCGGCCTGATGTTTAAGCTACAGAAATTTTTTTAGAATTAACTATAAGTGATAAGTGAACAGCGTAAACATTACTGGGAGTCGCGCTGATCCAGAACAGCTGATATGCAGGCTTCTCGACCTTGCAAATCTAATATTGAAACTGATATTGATGGCCTATCTAAGGATAGGCCATTATTATTGGAAACTAGATAAATTATTTAATCTTCAAGTATTACCCATAGATTAAAATAGTAGTTAAAATAAATAGACAAAACCAGTAAGAACTCTTACCATGAAATTGATGCTTAGGATTCAAGCACACAGATTTATAGTATTATGGCTCCACTGTGGTAACTGAAGGACTTTGTATGTCAGCATACGAAGGATGTCAGGTTCCAGTCTCAAGAACCATATGGCCTCTGTGTATTGCTGTTCAAATTCAGTGCACGGTGCAGAAAGTTTAGGATGATTTGTCAATAGTTGGAATATAATAATATATAATAATAATAGTATATCCTTCTCCTAGTTGTACTCACTGCACATGAAAAATGAGTTGATTGCCATTTTGGTTAATCTTCCATTCAACACAACCCTTGAAATATGGAGGAAACTATTCCTGATAACTTTTGTAGAGATGAATAATACATTAGCCAGTGAATCTTTATGTCTTGCTTTAGTTTTGGAGCTTTCCTAACAATTCCAAAATTGGAATAAAATAAAATTGAGTAAAAATAAAGTAAATATAAAACTGCAATAATCCTCGATAGATCAATTAAAACAATTTACAGAAATCTACATGTGTATAAGGTAAGTGTGACCCCATATGTACAAAAACATCAGTCTTTATTTTATTATTGTGCAGTATATACAAACAGTATATAGTGTTCTTAGTTGTGTGGTTTGGGTCATTATCCTGTTGCAAGACCCATGACCTGTGACTGAGACCAAGCTTTCTGACACTGGGCAGCACATTTCTCTCTAGAATCCCTTGATAGTCTTGAGATTTCATTGTACCCTGCACAGATTCAAGACACCCTGTGTCAGATGCAACAAAGCAGCCCCAGAACACAACAGAACCTCCTCCATGTTTCACAGTAGGGACTGTGTTCTTTTCAAGATATGCTTCATTTTTCCGTCAGTGAACATAGAGCTGATGTGCCTTGCCAAAAATTTTGATTTTTTTTTTTTGTCTCATCTGTCCATAGGACATTCTCCCAGAAGCTTTGTGGCTTGTCAACTTGTAGTTTGGCAAATCCAGTCTGGCTTTTTTATGATTTGTTTTCAACAATGGGGTCCTCTTTGGTCGTCTCCCATGAAGTCCACTATGGCTCAAACAATGACGGATGGTGTGATCTGACACTGATGTTCCTTGAGCTTGAAGTTCAAATTTAATCTCTTTAGAAGTTTTTCTGGACTCTTTTGTTACCATTCGTATTATCCTTCTCTTTGATTTGTCATCAATTTTCCTCCTACTTTATTACACTCCGTTCACACTAGCATTCGGGTTTCCGTTCTTCGGATACCCAAGCGGGAAATGTAAATTTATTTACTGGCTGGATGCTACAAATTTGGCTTAAGGACCCTTGTTTTTGGGACATGAGCCAATCTTCTGTGCCTTTTTCAGAAAACCTCCTTGGGACTAAAGCTCAACGTTGTGGAAATGCAGTTTTTTTTGTTGCAGATTTTGCTGTGTTTTTTTGAGCCAAAGCCAAGAATGGCTTCAAAAGGAATGGGAAATATATAAAGGAAGCTTCTTATACTTCTCCCTTCTACTCAATCCACTCCTGGCTTTGGCTCAACATATATATATACAGTCATATGAAAAAGTTTGGGCACCCCTATTAATCTTAATCATTTTTAGTTCTAAATATTTGGGTGTTTGCAACAGCCATTTCAATTTGATATATCTAATAACTGATGGACACAGTAATATTTCAGGATTGAAATGAGGTTTATTGTACTAACAGAAAATGTGCAATATGCATTAAACCAAAATTTGACCGGTGCAAAAGTATGGGCACCTCAACAGAAAAGTGACATTAATATTTAGTAGATCCTCCTTTTGCAAAAATAACAGCCTCTAGTCGCTTCCTGTAGCTTTTAATCAGTTCCTGGATCCTGGATGAAGGTATTTTTGACCGTTCCTCTTTACAAAACAATTCCAGTTCAGTTAAGTTTGATGGTCGCCGAGCATGGACAGCCCGCTTCAAATTATCCCACAGATGTTCAATGATATTCAGGTCTGGGGACTGGGATGGCCATTCCAGAACATTGTAATTGTTCCTCTGCATGAATGCCTGAGTAGATTTGGAGATGTTTTGGATCATTGTCCTGCTGAAATATCCATCCGCGGCGTAACTTCAAATTCGTCACTGATTCTTCTACATTATTCTCAAGAATCTGCTGATACTGAGTTGAATCCATGCGACCCTCAACTTTAACAAGATTCCCGGTGCCGGCATTGGCCACACAGCCCCAAAGCATGATGGAACCTCCACCAAATTTTACAGTGGGTAGCAAGTGTTTTTCTTGGAATGCTGTGTTTTGTGGACGCCATGCATAACGCCTTTTTGTATGACCAATCAACTCAATCTTTGTTTCATCAGTCCACAGGACCTTCTTCCAAAATGAAGCTGGCTTGTCCAAATGTGCTTTTGCATACCTCAGGCGACTCTGTTTGTGGCGTGCCTTCAGAAACGGCTTCTTTCGCATCACTCTCCCATACAGCTTCTCCTTCTGCAAAGTGTGCTGTATTGTTGACCGATGCACAGTGACACCATCTGCAGCAAGATGATGCTGCAGCTCTTTGGAGGTGGTCTGTGGATTGTCCTTGACTGTTCTCACCATTCTTCTCTGCCTTTCTGATATTTTTCTTGGCCTGCCACTTCTGGGCTTAACAAGAACTGTCCCTGTGGTCTTCCATTTCCTTACTATGTTCCTCACAGTGGAAATTGACAGGTTAAATCTCTGAGACAACTTTTTGTATCCTTCCCCTGAACAACTATGTTGAACAATCTTTGTTTTCAGATCATTTCAGAGTTGTTTTGAGGAGCCCATGATGCCACTCTTCAGAGGAGATTCAAATAGGAGAACAACTTGCAATTGGCCACCTTAAATACCTTTTCTCATGATTGGATACACCTGGCTATGAAGTTCAAAGCTCAGTGAGGTTACAAAACCAATTTTGTGCTTCAGTAAGTCAGTAAAAAGTAGTTAGGAGTATTCAAATCAATAAAATGATAAGGGTACCCAAATTTTTGCAGCGGTCAAATTTTGGTTTAATGCATATTGCACATTTTCTGTTAGTACAATAAACCTCATTTCAATCCTGAAAATATTACTATATCCATCAGTTATATAGATATATCAAATTGAAATGGCTGTTGCAAACACCCAAATATTTAGAACTAAAAATGATTAAGATTAATAGGGGTGCCCAAACTTTTTCATATGACTGTATATATATATATATATGAATTTATCTTTTGTTTTTATTTATTTATTTTTACAAAACACTATTTAAAAAATAAATTAGGAAAAATGAGATTTGTCATTTGGCCAATGACTAGAGCACTGTGCTACACTCATATTGGAGCATTGGAGGGACAATGTCAGTGTTTCAGTTTTTTTTTAACAAAAAAACAATATTGCAAAAATACTTAATAAGAGCATGAAATTTAGCAGTGAAATTGTGACGTGGCCAGTGAATATTAGAGCATGTCAGTATATTTTTAAACACTATTGCAAAAAATTCTTAATAAGTAGATAAAATGTATCACTGAAAGGGTGACCTGCCTAGTGAAAATTAGACTAATACACACTGAATGTCACAATCAGCTTGTATTTTTGGAATATCTGTATTTCTTAAAAAAAAAAAAAAAAAAATATTGCAAAAAAAAACTTACAAGAGGATGAGATTTTGCAAGAAAAGTGTGACCTGGCTAGTGAATATTAGAGTAGAACATAGTATGTGACAGTCACATTGGATTTTTGGAGTGGCAACGACAATTTTTATGTATTTTTATGCAAAAAAAATTATAGAGAAAAACAAAAAAATACCTTAACAAAATGAGATTTTGCACTGAAACAGTGACTTATGCAGTCAAACTAATGTAAAACACTCTCTGGACAATCAAAGATCACAGTGCAGCACCAATGGAAGATTTAACAATGTATTTTTTTTTCTTTAATAACATCAGCAGTATAATCTCTCCAACTACCATTCATGAATGACCGAGAGGCTGTTAGGTGATGCCAGAAACCCACCTAGGTCACAGAGACCATGTAATCCTCTTCATTTGCTCTTCTACCGCTTGTTGTATGAGGCAGCCGCTGTTGTAGTTTATCCAAGATGAATTGAAAACGTTTTGGTTTTCTTGGAAACCAAAACTTGGAAATTTTGGGTCAGAACCAACTTGTTCCAAGCTGGTTTGCTCCTATTTAATATATGTGTACTGCTTATAGCCTACTTTATTACTGACATTTTCAGATATAGCTTTGTTACTATGACCCTTTCAAGAATGTTCTCCTGTGATCTAATTACCTAGAATCTTTTCTCCCCACCATCTCTGGAAACCTTGGTTGAGGTTTTTTTTTTTTGGAACTACCTGGCCTAAATATTAGATAGCACTGCCTTGAAGAGAGAGACAGACCTGTTGTTCAGACCACATAATACTTTTTCAGAATTAACTGTATGTCACATGTATAATTATGCTAATTTGTCTATGATGTACAGTAGATTGTAAGGGGTCATTCTGATGACTGGATAATAGAAATTTAGCTTAAAACCTCCTGTTTTTGGGTTCTTTCAGAAAACCCTCTTGGCCATGTTTTTCTGCTTCATGAATTTCATTTTTAATTCCCTCTATCTATAAATCTTTTTTATTTCTGTAACCTCACTTCTAAATATATTTTCTGCTTTTATCCATCACCTGTGAGACAGAGATGGATTTGTCCCGAATATCTCAAATTGTTCGCTTTTTACCGAAACTAAACAATTTGGTATTTGCCTCGGGCAAACTAAAATGATTTGTGGTAAATTAATAAACTCTGGGGTCTCTTCAGACCCAAGAGTATAATAGCAGTAGGGCCAAGGGAGGTGTAAGAAATAAAAAAAAAATATACTCTATACTTACCTTCCCTCACCTTTTTTGGGCCTCCTCACGGCATCTGGCGATTTTTGTCTTCCTCTGAGCACGTGACGTCTCAAAAGAGCACCAGATGCGCTCTTCTGTGATGTTATTTTTTACATTTTGGACCTACTTTTATTATACTCTGGGGTCTGAACCCATCCTAGAGTGTAATAATTTCATGTCCGCTTCTATCCGAACAAGTTTGGACCAAACTGAAGCAGAAGATCACTTCAACCGAACATCAGACTTCAGAGATTCGCCCATCCTTGATAAGTTGCATTTCAAGTGCTTTCATATTATATAACTGATGTTTAATGACTTTCTTTAGGGGTAATGCACTATTGTACAACAGTCCTCACTATATATTACTTATTGTTGATGAGGTATTCAGACTCATGTTTAGGGGATTGTTTTTATATTATATACTGTATGTAAACAGGGTGATTTGATCCACTGCTGTAATAACTCTTGATATCTTACAGATATTACCAGTTGATATACTCATACTGGTCCATGTCCATTTTGTTAATGTTCCAGCATTACTTGGTACAATTACATTTGCTATTTCATCAGTAGGTCTATAGTTTTAGCTGTTATTGGTGTTAATGTATGGAGCACCTATAATTGTGGGTAACTCACTTTGGTGTATTATCTGCATAATCTGTATTACATTCTTATTAATTATGTGATTATCTTAGATTCAGATATATTAGAATCTGATATTATATACTTTTTCATGTGTCCATGTCCCTGCGTTCTGTCCTGGTTGTGTTTCTTAATATTCCTGTCTGTATTGTACTGCACATTCCCTCTTTTGTGTCTTATGTTTTGTGTTTTTTTCTTCATTCTTTAATTGATATTATACTGTTTGTATTTATTGTACAATGATAAAATAAAGACTGATATTTTAGTACATTTTTGGGCATTCTTACCTTGTTGACATGTAGAGTTTTTGTAAATTGTGATTTATTGAGGATTATTGTAGGTTTTATTATTCATCTGTACTAAAGTTGTCAGGAATGGTTTCCTCCATATTTCAGTGGGTGTGTTGAACAGAGGACTCATAGATTGTAAGCCCCTCTATCCCACTGTTCCAATTGGTTACTGTTAGTATTGTACTTGTTTAGTGTATTTTGTGCATTGTATGTAAACCCTCAAATGTACAGCACGATGGAATTAATAGTGTTATATAAATAATAATAATAATAATAATAATAATAATAATATAATAATGATAAACTACCTAAAGGGGCAATGGATTCATGTTTCATGTTGTCATGTGCAGTCAGGAGGAGGATACTTTACATTCCAACCAGAGGCAAATCATCCTAAACCTCACTCCCTTCTGCACCACACATGGAACCTGCAAGCAGTGCACAGAGGAAATATGGATCGTGAGAGTGGAATCTTACAGCCTTTGATCCATTCTTGGGAGTCATATGGCTCCCTACAGACCCAATGAGATGCCAAAATGGAGCCATAATACTGTAAATTTGTGTGCTTGAACCCTAAGCAACAATTTCATGGTCAGAGTTCTTAATGTTTTTGTCAATTTTTTTTTACTCTTATTTTATGGGTAATAATTGAAGGGATTATCCAGTCTCTAATATTAATGGTATATCCTTAGGAAAGGACATCAATATTAGATCTGAAAGGGTCTGACAGCTGAGACCTCTGAATATCAGTTACCATGGGTCAGCATGTCTCCCAGTAATCTATGCATGCTGGGAGCCACGCTTCTCATTTGCCATACAATCTGTAGGGTTTTGGTACTGTAGCTCTACCTCATAGACTTCATTGGACAGCTGTGCAGTACCTATAGCCATTGCAACAAACCATACAGCAAGTCAGCAGCATGGCTCCCGGCATGTAAATAGATCTGCGGGGGATCCAGACCATTGTAGATCTAATATTGATGACCTATCTTAAGGATTGGCCATCAATATTAGACACTGGGTAACCCCTTTAATATCTCTTATGCCAAGAGGCAGGTAACATTGGTAAACAGAAGGCATGAACATAGTTCAATGCTGTATGTGTACCTTTATTACAGCACTGATACAATGGAAAAAGCCAGAAGCCTTATAATACTGCACAATGTCACAAATGATCACAGGTCCTGGGATTATTATCACTCTACAAAAGATTCAAGCAAAGACAAAGCAAAGACAACAAATGTACCAGTTTTCTAAAATAGGAGGTTACATGGTTCAAGTCACTCCCTTGCAGTCCCATTGTCTCCTCCATCGCTCTCCTGTTGCACTGGGAATGTCATAAATCATCATTGTCAATGACCCAACTACAACATGAGAGCATGATGAGGATCAGGAAGGGGTTACCTCTCTGCTAGGAAATTTGAATAAAGTGGCCGAGCTTAGTGGTGCAGCAGGTAACCTGGATCTGAGCCCCCATTTCATCACCTGACTGGGACTTCCTTAGAAAACTCCGGTGTACACCCCTGTAAAATCATATTCATCAATAATAACAAAGCCTATTGTGCTTCTTACTTTATGCTAGCCTTACATTATGTGCAAGCTGTGTATATTAATAAAGAGCAGTACTCTGCACCCTCCACCATTTTACTTTCCTCTATCTAAACAGTTCCATAATTTTGCACTGATTCATTCTACATTATATCCTTATATAGGTTGAAGTTTAACAACTAGTACTGCATACAGTGGGGAAAAAAAAGTATTTAGTCAGCCACCAATCGTGCAAGTTCTCCCACTTAAAAAGATGAGCGAGGCCTGTAATTGACATCATAGGTAGACCTCAACTATGAGAGACAAAATGAGAAAACAAATCCAGAAAATCACATTGTCTGATTTTTAAAGAATTTATTTGCAAATGATGGTGGAAAATAAGTATTTGGTCAATAACAAAAGTTAATCTCAGTACTTTGTTAATTATATTCTTTTTTTTTGGCAATGAGAGAGGTCAAACGTTTTCTGTAAGTCTTCACAAGGTTGGCACACACTGTTGCAGGTATGTTGGCCCATTCCTCCATGCAGATCTCCTCTAGAGCAGTGATGTTTTGGGGCTGTTGCTGGGCAACATGGACTTTCAACTCCCTCCAAATGTTTTCTATGCGGTTGAGATCTGGAGACTGGCTAGGCCACTCCAGGACCTTGAAATGCTTCTTACGAAGCCACTCCTTCGTTGCCCTGGCGGTATGCTTGGGATCATTGTCATGCTGAAAGACCCAGCCACGTTTCATCTTCAGTGCCCTTGCTGATGGAAGGAGGTTTGCACTCAAAATCTCACGATACATGGCCCCATTCATTCTTTCATGTACACGGATCAGTCCTCCTGGTCCCTTTGCAGAGAAACAGCCCCAAAGCATGATGTTGCTACCCCCATGCTTCACGATAGGTATGGTGTTCTTTGGATGCAACTCAGCATTTACTCTCATCCAAACACGACGAGTTGTGTTTCTACCAAACAGTTCTACTTTGGTTTCATCTGATCATATGACATTCTCCCAATGCTCTTCTGGAACATCCAAATGCTCTCTAGCAAACTTAAGACGGGCCCGGATATGTACTGGCTTAAGCAGGGTGACCCGTCTGGCACTGCATCATCTGAGTCCCTGGCGGCGTAGTGTGTTACTGATGGTAGCCTTTGTTACATTAGTCCCAGCTTTCTGCAGGTCATTCACTAGGTCCCCCGTGTGGTTCTGGGATTCTTGCTCACCGTTCTTTTGATCATTTTGACCCTACGGGGTGAGATCTTGCGTGGAGTCCCTGATGGAGGGAGATTATAAGTGGTCTTGTGTGTCTTCCATTTTCTAATTATTGCTCCCACAGTTGATTTCTTCACACTAAGCTGCTTGCCTATTGCAGATTCAGTCTTTCCAGCCTGGTGCAGGTCTACAATTTTGTTTCTGGTGTCCTTCCACAGCTCTTTGGTCTTCACCATAGTGGAGTTTGGAGTGTGACTGTTTGAGGTTGTGGACAGGTGTCTTTTATACTGATAACAATGTCAAACAGGAGCCATTACTACAGGTAATGAGTGGAGGACAGAGGAGCCTCTTAAAGAAGAAGTTACAGGTCTGTGAGAGCCAGAAATCTTACTTGTTTGTTGGTGACCAAATACTTATTTTCCACCATAATTTGCAAATAAATTCTTTAAAAATCAGACAATGTGATTTTCTGGATTTGTTTTCTCATTTTGTCTCTCATAGTTGAGGTCTACCTATGTTGACAATTAATAATAATAATAATAATAATAATAATAATAATAATAGTCCTTTAATAGTCCCACAATGGGGAAATTCAGTGTGTTACAGCAGCAAAGATAAGCAGATACAAATACAAATACAACATGTACAGGAATATTCCAAGGTGAGAGGCATTACATTGATAGCAGACAGACAGATAGGGCGTAGCAGGGGGGGGGGGGGGGGGGATTTAACAGGCAGAGAGATATTTCAGTTCTCTGTGTGTAATGATCTCCGCTTAGGTCGGTGTTGGTTGTACAGCCTAACCGCGGTGGGGAGGAAAGACTTCCGATAGCGCTTCTTCTCACACCTAGGGTGGAGCAGTCGGTCACTGACAGTACTGCTCAGCGCGATCACAGTCTCATGCATGGGATGGGACTTCTTCTTCTGCATGGAGCTCACCACGGACAGTATCCTTCTGTCACCCACCACCTGCACTGGGTCCAGTGGGCTCCCCAGGACAGAGCTGGCCCTTCTAATCAGCTTGTCAAGTTTATTTCTGTCCCTGGTTGATATACTGCTCCCCCAGCAGGCCACTCCAAAGAAGATGGCTGATGCCACTACCGAGTTGAAGAAAGTTCTAAGAAGTGCCCCCCGGATTCCAAAGGCTCTCAGCTTCCTAAGCGGGTAGAGCCTGCTGTGGCCCTTCCTGTACAGGGCCTCCATATGATCTGCCCAGTCCAGCTTATTATTAAGGAGCAAACCCAGGTACTTATAGGTGTTCACAATCTCGATGCCCGTCCCCAGGATGTCCACTGGTTTAGGAGGGCTTCTGCCTTTGCGGAAGTCCACCACCATCTCCTTGGTCTTCCCCGCGTTAATCTTCAGGTGGTTCCGGTGGCACCAGTCCACAAAATCCCGGTTCAGTTCTCTGTACTCCCTGTCATCATCATCTGTGATGAGACCCACTATTGCAGAGTCGTCAGAATACTTCTGTAGGTAGCAGCTGGATGAGTTGCACCTAAAATCTGCAGTGTACAGTGTGAAGAGGAAAGGGGCGAGAACCGTACCCTGAGGTGCCCCCCGTATTACAGATCACTGTACCTGACACACAGTCTCGGGCTCTCACGTATTGAGGTCGATTTGTGAGGTAGTCTAGGATCCAGTTGGAGAGGTGGTGGTCCACTCCAGCAAGGCCCAGCTTGTCCCTCAATAACCTGGGCTGTATGGTGTTAAAAGCACTGGAGAAGTCAAAGAACATTATTCTCACTGTGTTCCCTGGTTTCTCCAGGTGAGACAGAGCCCTGTGCAGAAGATGGATGATGGCATCATCTACCCCAATGCCCGGCCGATAAGCAAACTGGAGTGGGTCCATAGCGGGGCTCACTAGAGGGCGGAGATGTGTGAGAACCAATCTCTCCAAGATCTTCATCAGGTGGGATGTCAGTGCTACAGGTCTGTAGTCGTTGAGGTCCATAGGGTGGGGTTTCTTTGGAACTGGTACCACACAAGAAGATTTCCATAATTCAGGGACTATTTCCTGCCTCAGGCTCATATTATACATATATGTAATTATACCACACAGCTGGTCCCCACAAGTCTTAATTAGCCTTGCACTGATGTCATCTGGCCCTCCGGCTTTCCTCGCCTTGATCTTTTTCATCTCCTTCCTCACCTGGGCCCGTGTGAAGGTCAGACTGTGGCCAGATAAAGATGGATTTCTGGATTTACTGGTCTGTTGGGAAGTGGCCGCATGGGGAGAAGTCATTGTGGTGGGGGGAGCTGAAGGACATACTGGGGTGGGAGGAGCTGGTGTGTGATCAAATCTGTTGAAGAATAGGTTTAGTTCATTAAGCCAGTTAACATCTGCCTCAATCTGGCAGACAGACTGTTTATGACCCGAAATTGACTTAAGCCCCTCCCAGACCCCCCTTATGTCTTTTCTTTCAATTTGCTTTTCCATTTTTTCTTTATAACTGGATTTTCCCTGCCTGATTTGATGCCTCAGCTCCTTTTGTACTTCCCTCAACCCCTCCTTATCTCTTGTCCTGAATGCCATCTTTTTCTCCTTAAGTAGTGTTTTTATATCAGAGTTAATCCATGGTTTGTTATTGGAGAAGCACCTCACCACTTTTGTGGGTACTGTGTTGTCCACACAAAAATTAATGTAGTCCGTTATGCAGTGTGTGAGTCCTTCTATATCTTCCCCATAAGAATCCTGCAGAACTTCCCATGCGGTTGTGTCAAAACAATCCCTCAGAGCCTCATCACTCTCCTCGGACCATATCCTCACTGTGCGGGTGACAGCTGGTTCTCTACGTACAAGTGGCTTGTACACAGGTCGG
Source organism: Leptodactylus fallax (assembly GCA_947044405.1). Classification (NCBI taxonomy): domain Eukaryota; kingdom Metazoa; phylum Chordata; class Amphibia; order Anura; family Leptodactylidae; genus Leptodactylus; species Leptodactylus fallax. The sequence continues at coordinate 461,346 of CAMRHE010000617.1, read as the reverse complement.
AGATGTAATAGGTTGTGATCCGATCTCCCCAGGGGCGGTAGGGCTGATGAGTTGTATGCCTCCCTCACGTTGGCAAAGAACAAGTCCAGTGTTTTGTTGTCTCTTGTGTGGCAGGTTACATACTGTGTGAAACTGGGCAGTGTGGATGATGGAGAGGCATGGTTGAAATCACCCGACAGAAGAAAGAGGGCCTGGGGGTGCTGAGACTGTAACTGGCTCAGCGTGGCTTGTAGGACCTCGCAGGCAGCGTCAGCTTTCGCAGAGGGGGGACATATGCAGCTATCACGATGACATGTGATAGTTCCCTTGGTAGGTAGAAAGGTCTAATGCTCACAGCTAATAGTTCAATGTCCTTACAGCAAGTTTGATCCTTAATCACAATGTGCCTAGGATTACACCATCTATTATTCACAAACATTGCCAGCCCTCCTCCTTTCCTCTTACCGCTCTCCCTTGTCCTGTCTGCCCGAAGGAGTTTAAAACCATCCAAGGAGACCAGAGGGTCAGGAGTAACTTCAGTGAGCCAAGTCTCTGTAAGTAGCATCATGCTGCACGCCCGAAACTCCTGATGCTGCCTGGTGAGCGCTGTTAGTTCATCCATCTTGTTTGCAAGAGATCTCACATTGCCCATGATGATGGAGGGAACAGCTGGTCGGTAACGCCTCTTTTTAATCCTCTGAAGAGTTCCTGCTCTGCATCCCCTCACCCGCTTTTTCTTTCTCCAAATCTCACGGGGGATGTGTGACCAGATGGTATGCCCTCCTGCTGTGCCTCTGAGCTGCAGAGTTTCCTCTCTTGTATAGACAAAGGAATTGTCTGCATACACAAAAGATCCCATTTTCAAGCAGAACAAAGACAGATAAAAACAAAAAAAAAAAAAAAGTATCACAAGGGTCCAAGTCTTTGTGTGTGTTTCATAGTGCAAAGTCCTTAAGTGGAGAGGTACAAAACGAGTCATAGAAAGAAAAATAAGATAGAGAGTCTCAGAGCTGCTGTAGCTGGCAGCCACTCCAGCGGCGCCATCTTGGAAAAAAAAAAAAAAAAAAATTACAGGCCGGCCTCATCTTTTTAAGTGGGAGAACTTGCACAATTGGTGGCTGACTAAATACTTTTTTTCCCCACTGTATCAGTATATGAAAGCTGAGAATCTCAGCTTTCGTGAGATACCAGAACTATTTTTCTAGGTGGTATAAATCCAGAGATTTATTTGAAGTGACCATCTCCCCCTTTTGGTAAATGCTTCAGCTCTGCATATTTACAACTGTGTACGGACTTTCCCTAGTAAAAACACAGATAGAGGGTTGCTACAGCCTGTTACAGCCTGTTTTTGATTTTTTTTTTCCCACTAAGCAGTCATTATACTTTATATTCTTCTATATATATACGTAGATTGAAGCTTAATTTATCTGTTTTATAACTAAAAACCTGCATTTTATCAATTAAATTTATGAAAAATCTGACATCAGTCACCAGTAGGAGCTTGTATACAACTCTCACTTCTATTATATTTATAAGCTCCCTCTAGTGGTGCCTGCAGTCAGACAGAATTTTATCATTTAAAGTAATGTCTAGGCAGATGATTTAAAGCTCTGTATTAAAAAAAAATGAGGGAAAGGTCTGGACGGACGTCCGACACATTATTGAGACAGTTACAGGTGTTGACTCGGAGGATCATCCGGTACCTCCTCTCCACCTCTCTACTTTCCCCAGGAAGTTTAAGAGATTGCACCCCCCCTCCCCCCGATTTCTGTTTAGATTTCTGCTGTTTTATTTTATCTGTAACAAACTTAATAAAAACTTTAACGAAAAAAAAAAACATGAGGGAAAGGTCTGATAGTTCTAAAGATTGATTAAGAAATTGTAGCTCAAGAATTTTAGACTTACATAAATGATTTATAAGATAAATGTAGATAATGTAGATAAACCAGCACCTTACTTAAGCAAATTAACAAAATTCTCTATAAATTGTTGATGGTAAATAATATCATAGGTATGGTCCTATTTTGATTATTACATCCCATTTTAAAGCTTTACATATAAATTCTAGACCTGCGGACTTAAAGGGGTTATCCAGGAATAGAAAACATGTCAGATTTTTGTACTCAGGAAGTGACATCACATCCATTAGTCACATGGCCATGGGACCGAGGTGCAGGATGGTCATGTGATCAATGGATGTTATGTTGCTTCCTGAGAAAAAAAGTAGCTATGTTTTCTAATCCTGGATAACCCACCTAAGCTTGTTGTTGATATCAAGGAAGTCTTGAATATAATCTGACAAGAGTCTAGTTAGTACATTACATTTCTACCTAGAGCTACTTCTCCTTGTGAGCTAGAATGAATATTGAAGCTTTGTAGTCAGTAAGATCACTCACAGCTGTTCTTTTCTGAACATTACAATAATCTATTATAAAACCTTCTCCTTCTAGAGTTTTCTTGGCAAACTCCTCATCATATGTAAAAGAATGGTACTTGTCTTTCCCAACTGTGTAATGTGTCATACCTAAACACCCCATTAATATGAAGTGTCCTCCAGGTTTCAGCAATCTTGAGAACTTCCTGAGATATCTGATAAAATCATCTTGGTCTTTGCTGATAACATTTAGTAGACAAGCACTGATGATACAATCGGCTGGAGGTAAAACTATCGGCTCGGTCATATTTTCTTTCTCTATGTCACATTTCACAACATGTTGCATTTCTGATCTCACTTTTACTTCTTTGTCCTCTAGCTGTTGACTGAAAGAAATAGAAAAAGTGAAGAAAGTGATTGTCCCCAGTCATCACCAATAGGGCAAAATAAAGCTCAGTAGTTATCTCTGGATTATTGGCTTCCAAATACTGGGAGAGACTTGAATTCAACCAAAGCAGGTGTAATAAGTTTCCAGCTCATACTGTGCCCATCCAACAGAACCCAATGTTATACATATCACAATAAATGGAATATTAACCCTTACGTGATGCAGACATTTTTCATTTTTGTGATTTTGTTTTTTCACTCCCTGCATTCCCAAAGCCATAACTTTCTAATTTTTCTGTTTATGTAGTCATAGGAGGGCTTGATTTTTGTGTGACAAGTTGTACTTCAAAATGGTACCAATTATTATTCTGTACAATGTACTGGGAAGCAAGAAAAAAATTCACAATGGGGTGGAATTGAGGAAAAAATGCAGTACAGACATTGTCTTATGGTTTTTGTTTTTACGGCTTCCACTCTGTGGTAAAAATGCTATGATAGCTTTATTCTGCAGGTCAGTATGATCATGGTGATACCAAACTTATATAGTTTTTTCGGGTTTTAATAATTTTAAAAAAAATTCTGGATTTTGAAGAAAATAAATTTTTTGAATCACCATATTCTGACACCTGTAACTTTTTTATATTTCAATCTATTGAGCTGTGTAAGGTGTCTTTTTTTTTCAGGAGAATATGTAGTTTTTAGGATAAGAAAAGATAACATAATCTTTTAATAGTCCCACCATGGGGAAATTCAGTGTGTTACAGCAGCATAGATAATACAAATACAAATACAAGAGCTCCAAGGTAGAGGCATTACAGTGACAGTAGGTACAGATAAAAAGGTACAGGTTAAAAAGTAGTAGAAGGGATATAACAACTTAAGATCATTCAGTTCTCTGTGTGTAATGATCTCCGCTTAGGTCGGTGTTGGTTGTACTGCCTAACCGCAGTGGGGAGGAAAGACTTCCGATAGCGCTCCTTCTCACACTTAGGGTGGAGCAGTCGGTCACTGACAGTACTGCCCAGCGCAATCACGGTCTCATGCATGGGATGGGAGTTATTCTCCAGCACGGAGCTCACCACGGACAGTATCCTTCTGTCACCCACCACCTGCACTGGGTCCAGTGGGCTCCCCAGGACAGAGCTGGCCTTTCTAATCAGCTTATTGAGTCATTTTAATACCATGTTGGGGAATGAATGCTGTTTTGATCACTTTTTATTCCATTTTTTTAGGGAGGCAATTTGGCAAAAAAACGCCAAATCGGCCATTTAGATTTTTTTTTTTTCCTGCTATGCTATTTTTTTCCTGCTATTTACCGTATGGGACACATGTTTTTATATTTTATTAGTTTGGGCATTTTCAGACTTAGCAATGCCTAATGTGTTTATGTTTACTTTTATTTGTTTATATTTATATGTGATCTGTTTTTTTTAACCCCCCCCCCTCAGGGTCTTGAACATGTGATCTTTAGATTACGTATGCCCTAGACTGCAATATTATTGTATTGCAGTCTATGGCAGATTTGCTATGCAACTATAGAAGTCTGCTGCCGGCAGGCTTCAGTCGTTATTTTACTATGGCAGGGCTGAGAGCCTTCAGAAGACTCCTGGCTGCCATGGTAATGGGACAGCTCCCAAAACTGTGCTGTTGGGGGGGTGCCCCGTTACCGAACATGAAATGGAAAGTGAAAGTAACCACTCAGTTGCTGTGGTCACATTTGGCCACGGCATCTGAGTGGTAAAATGCCCTTGATCAGAGTATCATTGCTGCCGGGTCCCTGCTGTATGAAACATCACAGACCTGGCAGCTGTTTCAGAGCGACCACCATACTTAGTCACACACACCTGATTGCGCAACATCTCTGCAATCAAATCAAGTCTTGGTTCCAGTATATATCAGCACTGGTGGTTTTTTGAGCATGACAAGACTGCACTACTCCATCAGTCTACACTGGGCACTTCCAGTGGGATAACACTTGGCATGAGTTGGGTGTTCACAGCTTGGTGTAGTCTGTGTGTGGTTATTATAGGTAGAAGATAAACTTCCTAAACATTCCCTAGATCTGTCTCCATATGTTCTGTATGACAATGACAGTGGGTTTTCCTTAATAGGAAATACTTCACCTTTTTCCTTCTATGTCTACATGAAGCCACTTCAGAATAGTTCAATGTTTTCCTCTTAGCCATTCTTGGGTGTTTTTAGCTGTGTGTTTTGGGTCATTATCCTGTTGCAAGACCCATGACCTGCGACTGAGACCAAGCTTTCTGACACTGGGCAGCACATTTTTCTCTAGAATCCCTTGATAGTCTTGAGATTTCATTGTACCCTGCACAGATTCAAGACACCCTGTGCCAGATGCAGCAAAGCAGCCCCAGAACATAACAGAGCCTCCTCCATGTTTCACAGTAGGGACAGTGTTCTTTTCAAGATATGCTTCATTTTTCCATCTGTGAACATAGAGCTGATATCCCTTGCCAAAAATTTTGATTCTGTCTTTTCTGTCCATAGGACATTCTCCCAGAAGCTTTGTGGCTTGTCAACATGTAGTTATATAGTATTATGTTTGTCAGATTCAACTTATTCATTGTGGGTTTTTCTTTCATTAAACGAGGGGTACCAACAATTTTGTCCACTTGTGTATGTTGTAGATAATAACACATGTCTATATCATCTCCAGAAAATATAGAGATATTACTTTTCAAATAACTAAAGGATTAGACATTATATTATTCAACATATTTTTGAGAAAATAAAGTCTACCATTTAAGGAATTATTATTAGCTTTATGTTTCTTCAACTGTGAATGAAGATCTGTAAATATAGCTGGACTTGGGGCACCTAAGACTTCTCACTTTTATGCCCTTTGCTGGCTGTACTACTGTACATATGTCTGCCCTCTGTATACCTTTTCCTCCACATTTGTTTCATGATCTACCCATCCTGAATTTTCCCCTTTAAGTATTTAAGTTCTTGCAAAATGACTGAACCTGATTCTGTAGAAAATTCTAAGCAACACAGAAATATGGTACAATGCTTTAGATATCTGCATGGTTAATACTGTTACTTTATAGCACTGGAGTCCTTGGTTTGAATCCAGCCAAAGACAAAATCTGCAGGGAGTTTGTATGTTCTCCCTGTGTTTGTGTGGAATTCTTCTCATACTCCAAAGACATACTGTTAGGAGATTTAGATTGTGAGCTACTTGGGACAGTGAGTGATAACAATATCTGGAAAGAGCTGCTGAATAAGTAAAATAATATATTGTCACATTATCATTGGTGAGCGATCAGGAAGTGACATCAGCACCGACTGGTAGACCCCAAACTGCCAGATGACAGCAGATTTACAAGTTATTGTGCCCTTACATTTTTGAGTTGCTCTATGACATTATTAACAAGTCTTCCTGGTTTCTGGAGACTACAAAGGGGGAAATGATTCTACTAAACCCTAATGTCCTAGATTTTACATTATACTTAATGACCAAAACTTTACTCAGATCCCTTTACTTGTTATACCTGAGCAATGTCTCAAAAAAAAAAAAAAAATGCACAATTTTTATGCAACGGCTCACAATTGTTTAACCACATATCGGTCTGTAGCTATTACATCACACTGAAAGTATATTTAATACTCAGCGATGTAATAGAGCAACATAGAGTTACAGCAGACACCGGAGTGACGCTTGCTACATGGCTTCCGGGTCCAGCTGGGACCTGGTAATAATGTAACGAGGGTTGAATATGACTTGAATATAGCAAATTAACCCTGTATTCCTTCACAAATAGTGATTATAGCACCAGGGAGCTTGGGAGGCGAGATTACCCCCCTAAAATGCCTTTCCCTATGACACATAGGAAGAATATGTACAATGACACAGGCTCAAGTCCCCTAGTGGGCCTGGAAAACATGAAAAAATGCATTTTAAGTATCCCTGTGTGTGAGTATGAACTATCAAAGAATAACGTTATTTATTCTGTAAAGTGAATGCCGTAAAAAAATAAATAAATAAATAACGCATTGCACAAACTAATGTGTTTTGACCTCTCTCATATATACTGTAGCAATAAAAAGTGATCAAAAAGTTGCACATACCAAAAAATGGTACCTATAAAGATAAAAACAAAAACTTGTCCCAGAAAAAAGTGCCCCTGCATAGTTCTGTCAACTAAACCCACTTCACCGGGGATAAATCTCTCTCAAAAAAATTTTCACTGACGAGAAAATGGCAAAAAAAATTGATAAAATAAAAAAAATTATTATTGATAGGCATTAAAAATGTGATCCCAGGTTTATATTTAAAAGATTGTTTTATACCCATCCGATTCCTCTAATTTTGGGTAATCAGATTTAGAGAGGAGAGATACTTATTAATACAGATAGGTCTAGGAGAACAAATCAATCAATCAATCCAACAAATTGGTGATGTTTTCTATGTGCATGTTTTGGCATTTGTAGAAAACATCACCAATTGGTTGGAGGAGAATTCGCCTGGTACAGGAGGTGGTTCAGGGAATTTGTTCTCCTAGACCAGTGATGGCTAACCTTTTAAGCTCGGTGTGTCAAAATTCGTAAAAAAACCTAGCTTAACTCGGGTGGTGTGTCACATCCAGAAATATCCATAATTTTGAGAGATACTGTAGCTATTTAAAAAGAGACAAAGCTATTGAGATATCCAGCTGAAACTAAAAGTTATCTTTGACATAGGTAGGTAAGATCACTAGCTTCCATTACCTACTGAGTCCAATATCCCACATGCAGTTGAACGATGGGAGTTTTTGAAATAATTACACTCTCCTAGTTTTTCTATCGTGAATCTGGGTGTTTGTCTGTGGGTCTACTGACCGGCACATGTGTATTATCATAACCAGGTTATGGCGGTTGGGACTCTCACATGCATAATATTTAATCATGAAACGCCAGATTCAATGTATCAGCGAGGACAGGGCTGTGATTAAATACATGTTTCGGCATTTATAGAAAACATCACCAATTGGTTGGAGGAGAATTCCCCTGGTACAGGAGATGGTTCAGGGAATTTGTTCTCCTAGACCTATCTGTATTAATAAGCCTCTCTCTCTCTAAATCCTATAACCCAAAATAAGAGGAATCAGTTGGGGACATGTGTGCAAAACAATATTTTAAATATAAACCTGGGATCACATTTTTAATGTCTATCAATATATTTTTTTTATTCTATACATTTTTTTTGCCATTTTCCTGTCGGTGAAAAAGCATCAAGGAAACAGTAAAAAAAAAAAAAAAAAAAAAATTATGGACATCAGACCACAGTGCCTCCAAGCAAATCATGTTTCGAAAAATGGTGTTTTATTTAGTAAAAGAAAATAAATAAAATAATAATAAAAGAAATATAAATAAGGCATCCCCATAATCGTAATGACCTGCCAGATAAAGTCACCAGGCCATTGTTTAGTGCAGAGTGAACGCTATAAAACAGAATGCAAGGAATAATGATAGAATTGTACATTGTTCTACACAGACCAGAAACATTAATAAAAGATAATAATAAAATAATATGTACCCCAAAATGGTGCCAATTGAAAGTTCAACTTATTATGAAAAGAATAAGCCCTGATATTGCCGTGCAGACAGAAAACTAAAGAAGTTATGAGTTTTGAAAGGCAGGAATGGAAAATATGGAAAAGGTCACCGAGCCTTAACACTGAAACCACCCTGCATCCTTAAAGGGTTAAATCAATTAAACATAGACAATCCAGATACATACCTGCTGCAAAAACTTTTGTAAGGTTTTTAATGGGAAATATCAGTCCATCCTCTCCAAAGACTATTTTAGCGTTATCTGAAAAATAATGGTCCAGATATTGTCTGGAATCCTGGTCATGTACATGATAGCGCTTATAAGTACTGGGATCCATCGTGTAGTCTTGTGGTAGAGATGATGAGATTCCTTCTAGACTGGTGCACAAGCTCTGTATATAAGTACTTGGGATCTCTGTACATGTAGTTTGCTAGTTAGATTTACTTATTACATCATGAGTTCTGTTAGTCACATGGAAAAGAAATGATCTTTACTAAAACAAATCAGTTTTTTTTTTTTCTTTTTGTTGACTCCGCATCGCTCATGATGTTTTTATCTGTCATGAGCGAGGAACAAGTTGGGCACATTGACAGAGATTGTGTGGACACTGCCACTGTATCCGCACGATCGTCAGCAGAAGTCCAGTTGTTACACATGGATGGACTGTTATAGCAACTGCCCCATCGGAGGTAACTGCCATCTGGAAAGTTTAAGCACTTGGATACTGCAGTCAGTAGCTACCATAGATAGTATCTAAGCCATTATTCAGAGATAAGGAGTTCCCTTTGCCATTCCCATGTGATCACATAACGTTGAGGGCTTGTCATGATAGTAGGAGGCCTAACAATGGCCGCCAGTTCTGCCATCTATAGAACCTTGTTAGACTCACTTTCAAAATTACTTTTTGTACAAAAGTGGTAAAATAAAAAAATGAAAAATCTATACATATTTGATATTGTTTGTACTGGCCCACTGAATAAAGTTAACATGTTATTCATAAGACGTTATTAGAAACCACACAAATGGGGCAAAATTGTGGAAAATCTAGTGGGGACAATATAAAGAACATGAGCACAGAGATACTCCTGACCAATAATAAAGTACTACAATAGTAGACAATGATAAGGGCTCAGACCACAATGACTATAATGTGCCACACAAAGCTTGTACTTTACATGCATTAGTTATAGAAATCTACATATGTATAAGGTAAGTATGACCCCCAAATGTACAAAAATATCAGTCTTTATTTTATTATTGTGCAGTAAATACAAAGAGTATAATATCTATTAAAGAATGAAGAAAAACACAGAGAGAATGAGCAGTAAAATATAGGTAGTACAAGGTGTAGACCACACTCAGCAATGTTGTGAAGATTGGATCCCAATCCAGTATATCAATTATAGAAAGGACTTCACACTTCTCAATAACGTATATGCAAATTATAGTGTTTTATTCACACAAGTGGTACAGAGAAACGTTTCGGCCATACATACAAGGCCTTATAGAGCCTGATGAAGGCTGTGTATGTACTGCCGAAATTATACAATTATACATAGATAATGCACCAAAGTGAGTTCCCCACAATTATAGGTGCTCCATACATTAACACCAATAATAGATAAAACTATAGATCTACTGATGAAATAGCAAATGTAATTGTACCAAATAAGGCTGGAACATTAACAAAATGGACACGGACTAGTGTGAATATACCATTTGGTAACATCTGTAAGATATCAAGAGTTATTACAACAGTGGATCAAATCAACCTGTTCACATATACAGTATAATATATATAGACAATCCCCTATACATGAGTCTGGACACCTCACCAATAATAGTTAATATATAATATATAGTGCCGCTGCATTTTTTTGAGCCAGAGCCAAGAATGGCTTCAAAAGGAATGGAAAATATAAAGGAAACTTCTTATACTTCTCCCTTCTACCCAATCCACTCCTGGCTTTGGCTCAATATATATAAATATATATATATATATATATATATATATATATATATATATATATGTGTGTGTGTATATATATATATATATATATATATATATATATATATATATACAGTGAGTTTATCTTTTGTTTTTATTTATTTATTTTTACAAAACACTCTTTAAAAAACAAATTATGAAAGAATGAGATTTATCACTCTATGGATAACATGACCAATGACTAGAGCACTGTTTCCCACTCATACTGGAGCTTTGGAGGGACAATGTCAGTTTTTCAGTTTTTTTTTATCAAAAAATCAATATTGCAAAAATACTTAATAAGAGCATGAAATTTAGCAGTGAAATTGTGATGTGGCCTGTGAATATTAGAGTAGAACACACGATGTGACAGTCACAATGGAGTTTTGGAGTTACAATGGCAGCATGTCTGTATATTTTTAAACACTATTGCAAAAAATTCTTAATAAGTAGATGAAATGTATCACTGAAAGGGTGACCTGCCTAGTGAAAATTAGACTAATACACACCGAATGTCACAGTCAGCTTGCATTTTTGGAATATCTGTATTTCTTAAAAAAAAAAAAAAATATTGCAAAAAAAAAAACTTACAAGAGGATGAGATTTAGCAAGAAAAGTGTAACCTGGCTAGTGATTATTAGAGTAGAACATACTGTGTGACAGTCACATTGGATTTTTGAAGTGGCAATGACAATTTTTATGTATTTTTATGCAAAAAAAATTATAGAGAAAAACAAAAAAAAAACCTTAACAAAATGGGATTTTGCACTGAAAGGGTGACTTATCCAGCCAAATTAATGTAAAACACTCTCTGGACAATCAAAGATCACAGTGCAGCACCAATGGAAGATTTAACAATGTATTTTTTTTTCTTTAATAACATCAGCAGTATAATCTCTCCAACTACCATTCATGAATGACCGAGAGGCAGTTAGGTGATGCCAGAAACCCACCTAGGTCACAGAGACCATGTAATCCTCTTCATTTGCTCTTCTACCGCTTGTTGTATGAGGCAGCCGCTGTTGTAGTTTATCCAAGATGAATTAAAAACATTTTGGTTCTGTTGGAAACCAAAACTTGGAAATTTTGGGTCAGAACCAACTTGTTCCAAGCTGGTTTGCTCCTGTTTAATATATGTGTACTGCTTATAGCCTACTTTATTACTGACATTTTCAGATATAGCTTTGTTACTATGACCCTTTCAAGAATGTTCTTCTTTGATCTAATTACTTAGAATCTTTTCTCCCCACCATCTCTGGAAACCTTGGTTGAGGTTTTTTTTTGGAACTATCTGGCCCAAATATTAGATATCAATGCCTTAAAGAGAGAGACAGACCTGTTGTTCAGACCACATAATACTTTTTCAGAATTAACTGTATGTCACATGTATAATTATGCTAATTTGTCTATGATGTAGATTGTAAGGGGTCATTCTGATGACTGGATGATAGAAATTTAGCTTAAAAAACCCTGTTTTTGGGTTCTTTCAGAAAACCTTCTTGGCCATGTTTTTCTGCTTCATGAATTTCATACTTAATTTCCTCTATGTATAAATCATTTTTTTTTCTGTAATCTCACTTCTAAATATACTTTTTGCTTTTATCCACCACCTGTGAGACAGAGCGGGATTTGTCCCGAATATCCCAAATTGTTCGCTTTTTACCAAAACTGAACAACTTGGGATTTGTCTCTGGCAAACTAAAATGATTTGCGGTAGATTATTAAACTCTGGGGTCTCTTCAGACCCAAGAGTATAATAGGAGTAGGGCCAAGGGAGGTGTAAGAAGTAAATCTATACTTACCTTCCCTCACCTTTTTTGGGCCTTCTCACGGCATCTGGCGATTTTCGTCTTCCTCTGTGCGCGTGACGTCTCAAAAGAGCACTAGATGCGCTCTTCTGTGATTTTTATTTTTACATAAAGATTTTGGGCTTATTTTGATTATACTCTGGGGTCTGAAGTCACCCTAGAGCAGTGATGGCGAACCTTTTAGAGACTGAGCGCCCAAACTGCAACCCAAAACCCACTAAATTATCGCAAAGTGCCTACATGGCAATTTAACCTTAAATTAACCAGGATCTGTTTTATATTGACCGTGCAATGTTATTACAGCCTGTAATAATATCACATGTCTGCTATAAAACAGATACTGTGATATAAATAGTGAAGGGCCCCCATACAGTACAATGCGCTCCGAAGTGGCCCCCAGACAGTATTATATGCTCCAGAATTGCCCCCACTCAGTATTATATGCTCCACAGTGGCCCCCACTCAGTATTACATGCTCCAGAGAGGCCCCAGCTCAGTATTATATGCTTCAGAGGGGACCCACTCAGTATTATATGCTCCACTTTGGCCCCCACACAGTAGTATATGCTCCACAGTGTCCCACACACAGTATTAGATGTTTCAGTGTCCCCCATACAGTATTAGAAGCATCTAATACTGTATGGGGGACACTAAAGCATCTAAAACTGTGTGTGGGGGGGGACACTGAAGCATCTAATACTGTGTGGGGGACACTGAATCATCTAATACTGTATGGGGGGACACTAAAGCATCTAATACTGTGTGGGAGACACTGAAGCATCTAATACTGTGTGGGGGACACTGAAGCATCTAATACTGTGTGGGGGACACTGAAGAATCTAATACTGTATGGGGGGACACACTGAAGAATCTAATACTGTGTGGGGGACACTGAAGCATCTAATACTGTATGGGGGACACTGAAGCATCTAATACTGTATGGGGGGACACTGAAGCATCTAATACTGTGTAGGGGACACGGAAGCATCTAATACTGTATGGGGGGACACTGAAGCATCTAATACTGTGTGGGGGACACTGAAGCATCTAATACTGTGTGGGGGACACTGAAGCATCTAATACTGTGTGGGGGGACACTGAAGCATCTAATACTGTGTGGGGGACACTGAAGAATCTAATACTGTATGGGGGGGACACTGAAGAATCTAATACTGTGTGGGGGACACTGAAGCATCTAATACTGTATGGGGGGACACTGAAGCATCTAATACTGTGTGGGGGACACTGAAGCATCTAATACTGTGTGGGGGACACTGAAGCATCTAATACTGTGTGGGGGACACTGAAGCATGTAATACTGTGTGTGGGGGGAGGACACTGAAGCATCTAATACTGTGTGGGGGACACTGAAGCATCTAATACTGTGTGGGGGGATACTGAAGCATCTAATACTGTGGGGGGGGTGTGTGTGGGGGGGGGGCTCTTCTGTGGGGGGACACTGAGCACTGTGGGGGCACTGAAGCATCTAATACTGTATGGGGGACACTGAAGCATCTAATACTGTGTGGGGGACACTGAAGCATCTAATACTGTGTGGGGGGACACTGAAGCATCTAATACTGTGTGGGGGGACACTGAAGCATCTAATACTGTGTGGGGGACACTGACAGCATCTAATACTGTGTGGGGGACACTGAAGCATCTAATACTGTGTGGGGGACACTGAAGCATCTAATACTGTGTGGGGGACACTGAAGCATCTAATACTGTATGGGGGACACTGAAGCATCTAATACTGTGTGGGGGACACTGAAGCATCTAATACTGTATGGGGGGACACTGAAGCATCTAATACTGTATGGGGGACACTGAAGCATCTAATACTGTGTGGGGGACACTGAAGCATCTAATACTGTATGGGGGACACTGAAGCATCTAATACTGTGTGGGGGACACTGAAGCATCTAATACTGTGTGGGGGGGACACTGAAGCATCTATCTGTGTGGGGACACTGAAGCATCTAATACTGTGTGGGGGACACTGAAGCATCTAATACTGTGTGGGGGGACACTGAAGCATCTAATACTGTGTGGGGGGGACACTGAAGCATCTAATACTGTGTGGGGGACACTGAAGCATCTAATACTGTATGGGGGACACTGAAGCATCTAATACTGTATGGGGGACACTGAAGCATCTATCTGTGTGGGGGACACTGAAGCATCTAATACTGTTGGGGGGCGTTTCGGGGGGACACTGAAGCATCTAATACTGTATGGGGGACACTGAAGCATCTAATACTGTATGGGGGACACTGAAGCATCTAATACTGTATGGGGGACACTGAAGCATCTAATACTGTATGGGGGACACTGAAGCATCTAATACTGTATGGGGGTACACTGAAGCATCTAATACTGTATGGGGGACATTGAAGCATCTAATACTGTATGGGGGACATTGAAGCATCTAATACTGTATGGGGGACACTGAAGCATCTAATACTGTATGGGGGACACTGTGAAGCATCTAATACTGTGTGGGGGACACTGAAGCATCTAATACTGTTTGGGGGCCACTGTGAAGCATCTAATAATGTATGGGGGACACTGAAGCATCTAATACTGTATAGGGGACAGTGAAGCATCTAATACTGTATGGGGGACACTGTGAAGCATCTAATACTGTATGGGGGACACTGTGAAACATCTAATACTGTATGGGGGACACTGAAGCATCTAATACTGTATGGGGGGGATACTGAAGCATCTAATACTGTATGGGGGACACTGAAGCATCTAATACTGTATGGGGGACACTGAAGCATCTAATACTGTATGGGGGACACTGTGAAACATATACTACTGTGTGGGGGACACTGAAGCATCTAATACTGTGTGGGGGACACTGAAGCATCTAAGACTGTATGGGGGACACTGAAGCATCTGTGGTCCTTTTTGTTAATGTTCCAGCATTACTTGGTACAATTACATTTGCTATTTCATCAGTAGATCTATAGTTTTAGCTGTTATTGGTGTTAATGTATGGAGCACCTATAATTGTGGGGAAGTCACTTTGGTGTATTATCTGCATAATCTGTATTACATTCTTCTTCTTCTTCTTCTTCTTCTTCTTATTATTATTATTATTCATGTGAATATTTTAGATTCAGATATATTAGAATCTGATATTATATACTTTTTCATGTATCTGTGTTCCTATGTTCTGTCCTGGTTGTGTTTCTTAATATTCCTGTTTGTATTGTACTGCACATTCCATCTTTTGTGTCTTATGTTTTGTGTTTTTTCTAAATTCTTTCATTGATAGTATATTGTTTGTATTTGACAATGATAAAATAAAGACTGATATTTTAGTACATTTTTGGGCATTCTTACCTTGTTGACATGTAGAGTTTTTGTAAATTGTGATTTATTGAGGATTATTGTAGGTTTTATTATTCATCTGTACTAAAGTTGTCAGCAATGGTTTCCTCCATATTTCAGTGGGTGTGTTGAAAAGAGGACTCATAGATTGTAAGCCCCTGCAGACAGGACCCTCTATCTCACTGTTCCAATTGGTTACTGTTAATATTGTACTTGTTTTGTGTATTTTGTGTATTGTATGTAAACCCTCAAATGTACAGCACAATGGAATTAATAGTGTTATATAAATAATAATAATAATAATAATAATAATAATAATAATAATTATTATTATTATTATTATTATTATTATTATTATTAAAAACTACCTAAAGGGGCAATGGACTCATGTTTCATGTTGTCATGTGCAGTCAGGAGGAGGATACTTTACATTCCAACCAGAGGCAAATCATCCTAAACCTCACTCCCTTCTGCATCATGCATGGAACCTACATAGCAGTGCACAGAAGTAATATGGATCGTGAGAGTGGAATCTTACAGCCTTTGATCCATTCTTGGGAGTCATATGGCTCCCTACAGACCCAATGAGATACCAAAATGGAGCCATAATACTGTAAATTTGTGTGCTCGAACCCTAAGCAACAATTTCATGGTCAGAGTTCTTAATGTTTTTGTCAATTTTTTTACTCTTATTTTATGGGTAATAATTGAAGCGATTATCCAGTCTCTAATATTAATGGTATATCCTTAGGAAAGGACATCAATATTAGATCTGAAAGGGTCTGACAGCTGAGACCTCTGAATATCAGTTGCCAATGGTCAGCATGTCTCCTGGTAATCTATGCATGCTGGGGGCCACGCTGCTCATTTGCCATACAATCCTCATAGACTTCATTGGACAGCTGTGCAGTACCTATAGCAATTGCAACAAACCGTACAGCAAGTCAGCAGCATGGCTCCCGGCATGTAAATAGATCTGTAGGGGATCCAGAGCATTATAGATCTAATATTGATGACCTATCTTAAGGATTGGCCATCAATATTAGAAACTGGGTAACCCCTTTAATATCTCTCGTGCCAAGAGGCAGGTAACATTGGTAAACAGAAGGCATGAATGTAGTTCAATGTTGTATGTGTACCTTTATTACAGCACTGACACAATGGAAAAAGCCAGAAGTCTTATAATACCGCACAATGTCACAAATGATCACAGGTCCCGGGATTATTATCGCTCTACAAAAGATTCAAGCAAAGACAAAGCAAAGACAACAAATGTACCAGTTTTCTAAAATAAGAGGTTACATGGTTCAAGTCACTCCCTTGCAGTCCCGTTGTCTCCTCCATCGCTCTCCTGTTGCACTGGGAATGTCATAAATCATCATTGTCAATGACCCAACTACGACATGAGAGCATGATGAGGATCAGGAAGGGGTTACCTCTCTGCTAGGAAATTTGAATAAAGTGGCCGAGCTTAGTGGTGCAGCAGGTAACCTGGATCTGAGCCCCCATTTCATCACCTGACTGGGACTTCCTTAGAAAACTCCGGTGTACACCCCTGTAAAATCATATTCATCAATAATAACAAATCCTATTGTGCTTCTTACTTTATGCTAGCCTTACATTGTGTGCAAGCTGTGTGTATTAATAAAGAGCAATACTCTGCACCCTCCACCATTTTACTTTCCTCTATCTAAACAGTTCCATAATTTTGCACTGATTCATTCTACATTATATCCTTATATAGGTTGAAGTTTAATTATTTTGTTTTAGAACTGTAAACCCGCACTTTATCCATAAATTAAAAATATCAAAATTTTGACTTCATACAGTCACCATTAGGAGCTTATATATAACTCTCATTGTATTCCATTATCATTTATAAGCTCCCTCTAGTGGTGCCTGCAGTCAGACAGAATTGTATCATTTAAAGTATAATTTCCATTTTTATTATTATTATTTTTATTTGTATTGCGTCAGGGAATGTCTGGCAAACATTTTTTGTATTCTACTTTATTAATCCATCTAATTGCCTTTTAATAGAATACAAGCTGTAAAGTTTCCATTAGCAATGCCTTAAAGGGATTCTATCATAAAAAAATCGATTTTTTAACTAAAACCACGTCGAAATAGCCTTTAGAAATATACCTCTAATTTTCATGTTCGCGCCAACGTTTGTGAGTTTTGTCTTCTTTCTTCGCTATGCAAATTGGTCTTCAGAAAGCACAGGCTTGTCATAGGTTCCAGCACTGCCTCTCTCTTCTGCTCCTGACGCATCTCCTCCTCTTCACTCCTCTTCTTACACGAGACCACCGCAAAATAGCCGACGGAACAGCTGACTGCGCATGTTCCGTCGCCATTTTGTGGTGGTCTCGTGTAAGAGACCACTGCAAAATGGCCAACGGAACAGCCGACTGCGCATGTTATGTCGCCATCTTGTGGTGGTCTCGTGTAGGAAGAGGAGTGAAGAGGAGGCTATGCGTCAGGAGCAGAAGAGAGAGGCAGCGCTGGAACCTATGACAAGCCTGTGCTTTGAGTACAGGGGGAACACCCCCTATGCTTTCTGAAAACCAATTTGCGGACCTGAAAAAATAAATGTAGGAGAACAATAACCTTTCTAAAGGCTATTCCAACGTGCTTTTAGTTAAAAATCGATTTTTTAATGATAGAATATCTTTAACTAACCATTTCCAGGAATAATCTGTCCTTACACGTGTACTCAATGCAGTATGTGGAGCTAAAGCACTTATCAAAGGGGGTAGTCATTTCACATGGCTGTATGTACGGTTGTATACTACCTAGAAAAATGGTTCTGGTATCACAAGAAAGTCAAGATTCTCTGCTTTCATATGCTGTCAAGATTGTACATTAAAAACTGTGTTTTACAACTAGTGATATCTCAGGTTATTCTACAACTAGTACTGCATATCAGTATATGAAAGCTGAGAGTCTCAGCTTTCTTGAGATACCAGAATTATTTTTCTAGGTGGTATAAATCCGGAGATAGATTTGAAGTGACCATCTCCCCCTTTTGGTAAATGCTTCAGCTCTGCATATTTACACCTGTGTATGGACTTTCCCTAGTAAAAGCACAGATAGAGGGTTGTTACAGCCTGTTTTTATAATAAAAAAGAAATTAGATCCCCCGACTTCTGTTTGGATTTTGTGTTGTTTTATTTTATCTGTAACAAACTTAATAAAAACTTTAATGAAAAAAAAAACAAACAAACAAGAGGGAAAGGTCTGATAGTTACAGGTGCATCTCAAAAAATTAGAATATCTTTCAAACGTTTATTTCTTTCAGTGATTAAATTAAAAAACTGACCTCCTATATTTTCTAGATTCTTTACACACAGAGTCTTCTATTTCAAGTGTTTTATTTCTGTAAATGTTGATTATGGATTACAGATAATGAAAACCAAATCTAAGAAAATTAGAATATTGTAAAAAAAGTTCAGTCTGTAAATTCAGTGTCACCTGCCAAGGTTTCCTAAGCCTTTAAATGGTCCCTCAGTCTGGTTCAGTAGGACACACAATCATGGAAGACGCTGATTATGGATTGTATTACTGAATTACTGAAATGAATGAACGTTTCACAGATATTCTAATTTATTGAGATGCAGCTGTATAAAGATAGATTAAGAAATTGTAGCTTAAGAATTTTAGACTTAAATAAATGATTTATAAGATAAATGTAGATAATATAACCAACACCTTACTTAAGCAAATTAATAAAATTCTCTATAAATTGTTGTTGGTAAATAATATCATAGGTATGGCCCTATTTTGATTATTACATCCCATTTTAAAGCTTTACATATAAATTCTAGACCTGCGGACTTAAAGGGGTTATCCAGGAATAGAAAACATGTCAGATTTTTGTACTCAGGAAGTGACATCACATCCATTAGTCACATGGCCATGGGACCGAGGTGCAGGATGGTCATGTGATCAATGGATGTTATGTAGCTTCCTGAGAAAAAAAGTAGCTATGTTTTCTAATCCTGGATAACCCACTTAAGCTTGTTGTTGATATCAAGGAAGTCTTGAATATAATCTGACAAGAGTCTAGTTAGTACATTACATTTCTACCTAGAGCTACTTCTCCTTGTGAGCTAGAATGAATATTGAAGCTTTGTAGTCAGTAAGATCACTCACAGCTGTTCTTTTCTGAACATTACAAAAATCTATGATAAAACCTTCTCCTTCTAGAGTTTTCTTGGCAAACTCCTCATCATATGTAAAAGAATGGAACTTGTCTTTCCCAACTGTGTAATTTGTTATACCTAAACACCCTATTAATATGAAGTGTCCTCCAGGTTTCAGCAATCTTGAGAACTTCCTGAGATATCTGATGAAATCATCTTGATCTTTGCTGATAACATTTAGTAGGCTGGAGGTAAAATTATCGGCTCGGTCATATTTTCTTTCTCAAGGTCACATTTCAGAACATGTTGCATTGCTGATCTCACTTTTACTTCTTTGTCCTCTAGCTGGTGACTGAAAGAAATGGAAAAAGTGAAGAAAGTGATTGTCCCCCAGTCATCACCAATAGGGCAAAATAATAGCTCAGTAGTTCTCTAGATTATTTGCTTTCAAATGCTTACAGAGAGATTTGAATTCAACCAAACCTGCTGTATTAAGTGTCCATATTCTGACACCTGTAACTTTTTTTATTATTCAGTCTACGGAGCTGTGTAAGGTGTCTTTTTTGCAGGACAATATGTAGTTTTTTTGATACCATGTTGTGGAATATATGATGTTTTGATCACTTTTTAATCCATTTTTTTAGGAAGTAAATTTGGCAAAAAAACGCCAAATCAGCCATTTTGATTTGTTTTTCCTGCTGCGGCGTTTACTGTATGGGACAAATGTTTATATATTTTAATAGTTTGGGCATTTTCAGACTTAGTGATGCCTAATGTGTTTATGTTTACTTCTATTTGTTTATATTTATATGTGATCTAGGGAAAGAGGAGTGATTTAAACTTTTAGTTTAAAAAAAAATGTATATTTTTTAAAACTTTTTTTTAACCCTCCCCCAAAGGGGCTTGAACATGTGATCTTTAGATCACGTGTGCTATAGAATGCAAAACTATTCTATTGCAGTCTATGGCAGATTTGCTATGTAACTATTGAAGCCTGCTGCCGGCAGGCTTCAGTAGCTACATTACTATGGCAGTCTTCAGAAGGCTCCTGGCTGCCATGTTAATGGGTCGGCTCCCGTGATTGTGCTAGGGGTGGTGGTGCCCCATTACCGAATATGAAATGGAAAGTGAAAGTAACTCAGATGCCCTGGTCGCATTTGAGCACGGCATCTGATTGGTTAAATGCCCGTGGTCAGAGTCATCTCTGCTCGCGGCAATACTGCCGGGTCCCTGCTGTATGAAACATCACATTCCCGGCAGCTGTATCGAGCCATGTCCTGGTGCGTGTAAGTGTTAAACAGTTGTCAAAGACTTCATATGTAAGATTTAATAAAGTTGACTTGTCACCAGGTCTAAAAGACCAATGACAGACATTATCTGAAAGGCACTGTCATCCTGAATGTGTATGTTTAACCTGAACAGGGGGGAAGGAGGCACAAAAAATTGCTTGCATGGGCACCAAGACCTGATTATGCAACCTCTCTGCAATCAAACCAAATCTTAGTTCCAGTATATATGAGCATTGGTGGTTCTTTGAGCATGACATGACATCAGTCTACATGGGACACATCCAGCAGGATAATAGTTGGGGTGAGTTGGGTGTTCCCAGCTTGGTGTAGTCTGTGTGTGGTTATTACAGGTAGAAGATAAACTACCTAAACATTCCCTAGATCTGTCTCCATATGTTCTGTATGACAATGACAGTGGGTTTTCCTTAATAGTTGGACAAATACCTCACCTTTTTCCTTCTAGGTCTACATGAAGTTGTGCAGCATGGCCCCAATGAAAGGCTCCTGTACGTTTGTCCACCCATCTTTTCAGCTCCAGGATACATCTGTCTTGTACCTTCAGCACTATGATGTTTTTGAAAAATTCACAGGCTGCATATAGATGACGAACCAGGGAACCATGGCTGATGTCAAGCAAGATGTCTCCTTTAATATGACCTGCAGAAAAATCCAAATATTAAAACAACCAACACATTAAACCATAATATATGTTATAGATAATAACCTCGAGAAAATATGGACATATTACTTTTCAAATAACTAAAGGAAAAAAAATAATAATCCTGAAATGTTTTATAGGACAAGATTTGTTACCATTAATCTATTAGTTGTTAAAATAATTTAAAAGTTTTCTCCACTTTGGTCAGTCCCGACTTTTTAGAAGCCTCCCTTGATAGTAAACTAAATACAAGGTGTCCTCCTGTTGGGATAAACAGTGATCAGTTAGAAGAATTTTCTTACAGTGCCCCTGCTTGGAAATTGAGCATTAAGCTATATTCACATGACAGTAAATAATGGCCGTGTATGGTCCATTTTTTTAATGGCAGTCACACAGCAACATTAAATTCAATTCAAGTGAATGGGAATTATTCACATGATCGTTATTTTTATGGTCTATTGTAATGGACCGTCAAAATATTTTGACCTACAAGTGTATATATATATATATATATATATATATATATATATATATATATAGGTCATGTCCTATTTTTGTCTGTTTTCATGGATTCCTCTATACACTGTATTGTAATCCTACAGAGCAAGAGATGTTCTTAGTATCCAGTCTTATATATGGCCAAAGATAAAGATCCTCAAAGATTCCCCCTAAATTCTCTAGTAGGGTAAATGGGATTCAGGACTGAGCTATTTAACATGTCTCAGAACTTGTTTTTTTTTTTTTTGTTTTTTTTTTTTTTATTGGTACATGAGCTTTTGAGGACTATAACATGTTTTTTTTTTAATTTGTGTTATAAAACTAATTTGAGTGTCTTTTTTCAGTGTCTTTTATTTTTATTTTTTTTTAATCTGAGAAAATGTAAATTGAAGGGGAAATGAGTCTTTTCAAATTTTTTAACTTTTTTGTTTTACATAGTATGAAAAAATACCACAAAGTTTCTCCTCTGCTATGGTAATTTTTATGTAGATGACAATGTTGTGTCTCCAGGGGAGGTGCTGTAATCTGTGATGGGATTGGCATTTTTTTTAGCTTGCTTTAAATTTTATTTCTTTTCTTTCTATTTATTTTTATAAATTGGCCCCCCCCCCCCCCTTCATAAAGTCATAATAGACTGAACTCAAGAGCTAATCTGGGTCCTCTAGGACTAGGCAACTCCTACAGTTCATGTCCCCAGGTAGATCACATGACCGTTAGGCTGGAAGGAGAGCCACATCATGGCGGCTCCCATAGTTGTATGCACAGCACTCATTGAGCCCTGTGTATACAGTGACCAGGAGGGCAGGGATGGGAATTAAAAAACATTCCTGCCTTCTCTCTGGGCAGTCCAGTTGTTTTCATAGCCACCTGACTGCTTCTGTAGCTGCACAATTTCTGCATCTGCTTATCTCTTCAAGAATATACAGTTCCTGACAGAAGTTCTGTCGCTTATCCATGATGTGGAATCAAAAGCTTATAACCTGACTTTAAATTCATCCATTGGTTTTAGAAATGACTCATATGAAAGCTGAAACCCTCCTAAATGATTTTTTGGTTAAGAAAATAAATTGGCTTCACTGCTGAAATATTCATCATTTAATGAACACAGAAAGGTCAGCTTTTGGCAAGACAAAAGTTTTGTCGCCTTGTCATATAATGCACCCAATCCTAGTTTAAAGCCTCACCTGTGCTCACTAATTGATCGGTTAATTAGTGGGTGTGTATAAAAAGAACTCCAGCACCCCAGACCTTCACTTGAACTGCAACTTCACCTCTGACAACATGCCAAAAATCAACCCTGCGACCAAAGCCTTGATTATCAAGAGGCTGAAGACCAGATTCACTGCAGAGGTGACTGCACCTGTAATGTGTCTCTGCGTCAAGTACAAAGAATTAAAAAAAGATTTGAACAGACTGGAGATGTTTTTGACAAGCCCAGGTCCGGCAGACCCCGCAAGACAACTGCTCAGGAGGAACGTTTGTTGGTTAGAAAATCAAAAGCCAGCCCCTCTTCCACTGCAGCAGAGCTCCAACAGGCCTGGTCACCTCAAGTCCCTGTGTCAGCTAGAACAGTTTGTAGGATTCTGTCTCGAAATGGCCTCCATGGTGGAATCAGTGCTCAGAAGCCAGCACTAAACAAAAGGCAATTAAAAAAATGTGTGGCATTTGCCAAGGCCCACAGCCTGCTAAACGGATGGACGCTGGAAAAGTGGCAGAAGGTGGATTTCTCAGATGAATACAAATACTGCAAGAGACCTACTGGAGCCCGTATGGATCCAAGATACACCCAGAAAACAGTTAAGTTTGGTGGTGGAAAGATCATGGTCTGGGGTTACATTCAGTATGGGGGTGTGCGAAACATTTGCAAGGTGGAAGGCAATATCAATAGCCTAAAATATCAAGAAGTATTAGCTTCCTCTTACATTCCCAATCATAAAAGGTGTCAGATTTTGCAGCAGGATGGTTCTCCATCTCATCCATCCATCTCTACATTAAAGTTCCTCAAAGCAAAGAAGATCAAGGTGTTCCAGGACTGGCCAGCCCAGTCACCAGACATGAACATCATTGAGCATGTTTGGGGTAGGATGAAAGAGGAAGCTTGGCAGACAAAACCAAAGAATCTTGATGAACTCTAGGAGGCATGTAAGACGGCATTCTCCGCTATTCCTGATGACTTCATCAATAAATTGTATGAATCATTGTTGAAACACATGGATGCCGTCCTTCAAGCTCATGGAAGTCACACAAAATATTAAATATGGCTCTAATAGCACCACAACTTCATTCACCAATGTTAGGAAACACATCTTTGTTTTTGAACAGAATTATTGGTTTGATTTTCACATTACTTTATGTGTGCGACAAAACTTTTGTCTTGCCAAAATCTGACCTTTCTGTGTTCATTAAATGATGAATATTTCAGCAGTGAAGCCAATTTATTTTCTTAACCAAAAAATCATTTGGGAGGGTTTCAGCTTTCATATGAGTCATTTCTAAAACCAATGGATGAATTTAAAATCAGGTTATAAGCTTTTGATTCCATAACATGGATAAGCGACAGAACTTCTGTCAGGGACTGTACAGGAAAGTCCTTGCTGAGCTAGATGACAACCTCCCGAATGTATATATAGCCAATGGGTGGTCGGCATCTGGTTAAAGTAGACAGACAGTAGTAAGAAATCCTAGGATTAGACATTATATTATTCAAAATATTTTTGAGAAAATAAAGTCTACCATTTAAGGAATTATTATTAGCTTTATCTTCAACAGTCATTGAAGTTCTGTAAATATAGCTGGACTTGGGGCACCTAAGACTTCTCATTTTTATACCCTTTGCTGGCTGTACTACTGTACATATGTCTGCCCTCTGTACACCTTTTCCTCCTCATTTGTTTCATGATCTACCCATCCTGAATTTTCCCCTTTTAGTATTTAAGCAAAATAGCATCAAGGAAAATGACAGAACCTGATTCTGTAGTATATTCTAAGCAAAACAGAAATATGGTACAATGCTCTGGATATCTCCATGGTTAATACTGTTACTTTATAGCACTGGAGTCCTGGGTTTGAATTCAGCCAAGGACTTGTTATACCTGAGCAATGTCTCCAAAAAAAACCCCCAAAAAAACGTTTGCACAATTTTTATGCAATGGCTCACAATTGTTTAACCACATATCGGTCTGTAGCTTTCTATTACATCACACTGAAAGTATATTTAATGCTCAGCGATGTAATAGAGCAACATAGAGTTACAGCAGACACCGGAGTGACGCTTGCTACATGACTTCCGGGTCCAGCTGGCACCTGGTAATAATGTAAGGAGGGTTGAATATTACTTGAAAATAGCAACTTAACCCTTTATTCCTTGATAAATAGTTATTATATCATCAAGGAGGATGGGAGGCGAGATTCCCCGCTCCTTAGATGCCTTTCCCTATGACACATAGGTAGAATATGTACAATGACACAGGCTCCTAGTCCCCCTGGACATGAAAAAATGCATTTTAAGTATCCCTGTGTGTGAATAAGTATGAACTATCAAAGAATAATGTTATTTATTCTGTATGGTGAATGCCTTAAAAAAAAATAAAAAATTACACAAACTACCGTATTTTTCGGACTATAAGACACATCTTATAGAAAAACTAGGAGGGTGTTTGTAATTATTTCAACAACTCCCATTGTTCTTAGTACATTTAGTAGCTGTGCCCACTATCACGGCATAGGGAAATGCAGTTGTAACTGCACTCATTCACAGGGCTGTACTATTAGTTGTCTCATGATGGACCCACTATACAGACAAGCGGTGGAAACGCTTTGAGACTGAAATAGAGACACACAGTTACTGTGACATGTAGCTGTGAGAGATAGCTATTTAAAAAGAGACAAAGCTATTGAGATATCCAGCTGAAACTAAAAGCTATCTTTGACATAGGTAGGTAAGATCACTAGCTTCCATTACCTACTGAGTCCAATATCCCACATGCAGTTGAACGATGGGAGTCTTTGAAATAATTACAAACACTCTCCTAGTTTTCCTATCATGAATCTGGGGTGTTTGTCTGTGGGTCTACTGACCGGCACATGTGTATTAACATAACCAGGTTATGGCGGTTGGGACTCTCACATGCATAATATTTAATCATGAAACTCCAGATTCAATGTATCAGCGAGGACAGGGCTGTGATTAAATACATGTTTCGGCATTTATAGAAAACATCTCCAATTGGTTGGAGGAGAATTCCCCTGGTACAGGAGATGGTTCAGGGAATTTGTTCTCCTAGACCTATCTGTATTAATAAGCCTCTCTCTCTCTCTAAATCCTATAACCCAAAATTAGAGGAATCAGTTGGGGACATGTGTGCAAACCAATATTTTAAATATAAACCTGGGATCACATTTTTAATGCCTATCAATAATTTTTTTTGATTCTATCCATTTTTTTTTTGCCATTTTTCTGTCGGTGAAAAAGCATCAAGGAAACAGTAAAAAAAAAAAAAAAGTTATGGACATCAGACCACAGTGCCTCCAAGCAAATCATGTTTAGAAAAATGGTGTTTTATTTAGTAAAAGAAAATAAATAAAACAATAATAAAAGAAATATAAATAAGGCATCCCCATAATCGTAATGACCTGCCAGATAAAGTCACCAGGCCATTGTTTAGTGCAAAGTGAACGCTATAAAACAGAATGCAAAGAATAATGATAGAATTGTACATTGTTCTACACAGACCAGAAACATTAATAAAAGATAATGATAAAATAATATGTACCCCAAAATGGTGCCAATTGAAAGTTCAACTTATTACGAAAAGAATAAGCCCTGATATTGCCGTGCAGACAGAAAACTAAAGAAGTTATGAGTTTTGAAAGGCAGGAATGGAAAATATGGAAAAAGTCACCGAACCTTAACACTGAAACCGCTCTGCATCCTTAAAGGGTTAAATCAATTAAACATAGACAATCCAGATACATACCTGCTGCAAAAACTTTGGTAAGGTTTTTAATGGGAAACATCAAGATGTCCTCTCCAATGACTATTTTCTTTATCTGAAAAATAATGGTCCAGATGTTCTCTGGAATCCTGGTCATGTACATGATAGCGCTTATAAGTACTGGGATCCATCGTGTAGTCTTGTGGTAGAGATGATGAGATTCCTTCTAGACTGGTGCACAAGCTCTGTATATAAGTACTTGGGATCTCTGTACATGTAGTTTGCTAGTTAGATTTACTTATTACATCATGAGTTCTGTTAGTCACATGGAAAAGAAATGATCTTTACTAAAACAAATCAGTTTTTTTTTTCTTTTTGTTGACTCCGTATCATTCATGATGTTTTTATTTGTCATGAGCGAGGAACAAGTTGGGCACATTGACAGATATACACATCATGGAGATTGTGTGGACACTGCCACTGTATCTGCACGATCGTCAGCAGAAGTCCAGTTGTTACACATGGATGGACTGTTATAGCAACTGCCCCATCGGAGGTAACTGCCATCTGGAAAGTTTAAGCACTTGGATACTGTAGTCAGTAGCTACCATAGATAGTATCTAAGCCATTATTCAGAGATAAGGAGTTCGCTTTGCCATTCCCATGTGATCACATCACGTTGAGGGCTTGTCATGATAGTAGGAGGCCTAACAATGGCCACCAGGTCTGCCATCTATAGAACCTTGTTAGACCCACTTTCAAAAGTACTTTTTGTACAAAAGTAGCAAAATAAAAAAAAAAAAATCTATACATATTTGATATTGTTTGTACTGGCCCACTGAATAAAGTTAACATGTTATTCATAAGACGTTATTAGAAACCACACAAATGGGGCAAAATTGTGGAAAATCTGGTGGGGACAATATAAAGAACATGAGCACAGAGATACTCCTGACCAATAATAAAGTACTACAATAGTAGACAATGATAAGGGCTCAGACCACAATGACTATAATGTGCCACACAAAGCTTGTACTTTACATGCATTAGTTATGGTCAGTCTACTGATGTTTGTAGCTTTTTAACACTATATATTACTAATGTTAATTATATGATCATTTCCTGGATGTTATAGGACAAAGGTTTGTAGAGCACCCATTGTGCCCGGGTAGCAACAGTGAGCAATATTCATGGCTGTTCACTGGGGATCCTGCAATCAGAAATTCCACCTGAGTGATGTAAACTCTGATTGGCCAAGAAAGGGCTATGAGCACAATTAACCTATTGAGTACTGGAAGCCCTTTAGTAGGAGTTGTCGCTGCACTGTGATGCACTAAGCCCATTGTTACATCTTTGGGGTCTGTGGACCAAATGGGGTTACTAAAGGCCATTGGCCAATGTCTTGTAACCTCTATTGCATGATGTAAGCCAGCCAATGAGATGAGGGGAGGCAGCGCGGGACCAGGTAAATGTGATAATTATATTTTTTAATTTATGTTTTACTATTTTTTACTTTCAGTTTTTATTTTCAGAACCACAAAATGAACTCCAGTGAACTCCATTGATACTCTGCTGCTCTGGGTGTCATCAGATGTCATCAGACATGCGCTGTACAATAAGTACCACACCTGGTAGGCGCGATGCAGAAGATGATCACCAGGGGAGAGCTGTCAATCAACAAATGGAGAGCAGAACTGGATGGCAGTTAGGGGAGAAAAACAATAGGGGAGAGCAAAGCCTGGGGAGTATAATTAATGCCCCTAAAACACTTTTCACCTAATTTGCAAATGAATAAAACAGCAATTTTCTCAATAATGGAGCTGCAATGCTGAATAAGACAGGCATATTAGGAAACTGTGTGAAGACCGCTGAAAGATTTGTCACTATTTTTCAGCTCACAGACTCCCTTTAAGCTTACCAGTTTGTAATTACTTGAGGAAGACCTAGAGCCCTTTTTGAAAATAGGCAGCACATGTGCCTCAAATTTTCTTAGAACCACTACATTTGGTCCTAGAGCCTTATTTAATCCAGAAGCAGTGTAGCTCTTTCCACCCAAATTCTTATTGTCAGTTCTTGCAGAAATGTTTCCTCCTTCCCCCACCTTTTTTCTGTCCCCTGCCCTGTTTAATTATAGTGATTGAGTGGCATTTTGGCAACAATTTTTGAAATGTGTGTATATGTCTTTTTCACAAAGTATTTTAAGAAATAACAGTTTTTTTAATCAGATTAGCACAGGCTAGACTGTATATTAGGTGAACACACCCAAAAACGCTGAAATAGTGGAGATTATTTTTTTTTGTTGTTGGTTGGTGCAATGCAGAACAGGATAAATCCTACAGAGCAAGAGATTGTCTTTGTATTTAGTCTCCCCTCTGATCAAGAGATGATTCTGAAAAACTTCCCCTACATTCTTTAGTAGGGTATAGGAGATTGGGATTATCCACTTCATTTTTCCTGGTGGAGGATACACATTTGTTTGTCTTGTTTTTGTTTTTTTGTTTTTTTTTTGGCGGGGCTATACATTTTTTTGTTCATTAAAATAATTTTTGCTTCTTTTTTCATTGATACACACAACTTTTTTTGCTATTTTTTTTTCTTTTATGTCTGTGAAAATGTAAAGAAAAAAGGATCAGAAATGTATCTGGTTTTCACATTTTCCTCTATTTTTTAAGAGCAAAAAGTGTTACAAAAATGTGGTAAGTTTTATGTAGGCGAGTGTTGTGTCGCTGCAGGCAGGACTAGAAACTGTGATGTTGGTGTTTTTTTTATTTTACTTTAGTTTTTTACTTGTGTTTTTATTAGTTTATTTTATTTAAAACATTGTGCCTACAGAGCGTCATAGTAGATCTTTGGGGGATATTTTGACTGTACTTTTGCTTTTTTTTGGGGGGGGGAAGAGGGGCTGGGAGTGATCCATTATACCCAGTTACAAGAGGAATACAGCCTCCTAAACTGATCTGCAGAGCTGATGTGGGTCTTCTAGGACCAAGCAGCATCTACAGCCCCTGGCCACCAGCAGATCACATGACTGCCAGACTGGGCAGCTCTGATAGCTGCACAAACAGCATTACATTGAGCTCTGAGTATACAATGATTAGGAAGGCAAGGGTGGTCAAAAACCATCCCTGCCTTCTCCCTGCGAAGTCTGACTATTCTAACAGCTCTATCCCTGCTTCTGCAGCTGCTTATTTCTTTCAGGTCATACAGGTACGTCCTTGCAGAGATAGATGTTGACCAGTCAACATCTGCTTAAAGTAGGCAGAAAGTAGTCAGAAATCCTAGGATTAAACATTATTGTCTTCGAAACATTTTTAGAGAAAATAAAGTCTACGTTTTAAGGAATTTTTTTTAGCTTTATGATTCCCCAACTGTGATTGAAGATCTGTAAATATAGCTGGAGTTGGGGCATCTACGACTCCTGATTTTCATACCCTTTGCTGTGTGTACTGCTGTATACATGTCTGCGCTCTGTACACTTTTTCGACTTATTTTGGCCTTTTTGACTTTTTCCCCTTTTAGCATTTAGGAAGCTCTTGCAAAATGACTGAACTTAATTCTGCAGAATCTCCCAAGCAACATAACAATATGGTACAATTCTGTAGATATTTCCGTGGTTGGCACTGTTGACTTGCAACACTGTAGTCCTGGGTTTAAATCCAGCCAAAGACATAATCTTTATGGAGTTTGTAGGTTCTTCCTGTTTGTGTGGGTTTCCTCAGGGTGGTCTGGTTTCCTCCCAAACTCTAAAAATACCAATAAGGAACGTGGATTGTGAGACCTACTTGGGACAGTGAGTCATAACAATATCTGTGAAGTGCTGCAGAATATGTTAGTACATGTTAGTACTATATAAATAAATATGAGTATGATATACATTTTTAGCATAAAAAATATTTACATTTTTGCATTAGCAGCAAACTGAGCATATAATGATTGTTGGTGCATTTTCTTTGTAAGAACTGATACTGGGGTGTTGGTGACCACGTGTGCTTCCATTGCTTGGACTCTTGTTTGGTCTTGAGATCATGACACTGGACACGTTTCATCACCCCTAGCGACCCAAGAATAGAAGTCACCATGTCTAAATTCTCTTGGCTAAATTGCTGTTTTTTTGCACAAGCACATTCATGACACCTACAATCAACACATCATGAATGATAACCAAAATTGTGCAAACTGAAATGTCTAATTCATAAGCTATTACCTGACGATCTTCCAATATCATGGCCTCCACTTTATGGCACATTTACTCTGAATATGCTTCGACAGGTTGCCGTCATTTGATTCCCTGCCCCTTTTAAACTGCTTGGCCCAAAACTATAGTTGGTAGTAGAAAGGTGCATCATCACTATATATAGCAATTATTCTTTGGCTAAGGCCCCACGTTGCAGAAACGCAGTGTTTTTGTCGATTTTGTTGCAGTTTTTTGAGCCAAAACCAAGAATGGCTACAAAAGGAATGGGAAATGTATAGGAAATACTTATATTTCTACCTTCTGCTCAATCCACTCCTGGCTTTGGCTCAAAAAAACACAATGTGGGGCCTTAGTAGGGACATAAATACCGGGGTAGCAGTGATAGTGGCTGCCACAGGGCCTGGGACATTATGGGGCCCGGAGCTCTGTGGCAGCTGCTACCACAAACCCCACAAACACTGCTATCATTATACTCTGGGGTCTTTTCAGACCCCGGAGTATAACGATCGGGGGCCCAGGGGAGGTGAGGGAACATAAAAAACACTGTAACTTACCTCTCTTGTTCTCCGCAGGCTTCGGGCCTGTTTGGTGACATCCCAGACGTCAGCCGACATCATTATGCGTCGCGACGCTGGCCTGACGCACGCGAGATCCGGTCCAACATTGAAGCTGGCCGAAGTAGTGCACCGGAGCAGGGAGATACTCTGGGGTCTGAAAAGATAATATACATAATACTGTGTGCAGGGGCCACTATGCTGCATAATACTGTGTGCACGGGTCACTATGGGGCATAATAGTATGTCCAGGGGCCAGTATGCTGCATAATACTGTGTGCAGGGGTCACTATAGGGCATAATACTGTGTGCAGGGGCCACTATGCTGCATAAACTGTGTGCAGGGGCCGCTAATGGGGCATAATACTGTGTGCAGTGGCCACTATGGCACATAACAGTGTGCACAAGAATGCCATTTGTGCGGGGGGGGGGGGTTGGGGTGGCGATTCGGGGGAGGCCCCCATGTCAAATGTTCGCCTTGGGGCCCAGCCATTCCTAGTTACGCCACTGGGCCTTAGCCTTTCAAACCAAAAACTTGCCCAGCAAAGAAAAGAGTCCTTACATAGCACCTTTGTTATTTTGCACCTGCCTAAAACTTTTGCTTGACACAACAATGTCTAATCGTAGATGGAGAATGAGAAGTAAGCTTCTTTCTGGCTGGTGGGTGTTTCCAAGTCATAATCACCTGACGACTTGGAATAGGCGAAAGTTCTGAGCAATGTTATTTTCTTCCTTGAACACAGGTAAAGGTGGGAGTTCACCTCATTGTATGTTGTGCAAATAAACTTAATATG
This sequence comes from Leptodactylus fallax, assembly GCA_947044405.1. Taxonomy (NCBI): domain Eukaryota; kingdom Metazoa; phylum Chordata; class Amphibia; order Anura; family Leptodactylidae; genus Leptodactylus; species Leptodactylus fallax. The sequence continues at coordinate 428,842 of CAMRHE010000617.1, read as the reverse complement.
AAAGCTGGGAATCTCCTCTTTCATATGACACCAGAAGCACCTGAGATATTACTAATTGAAATGAAGTGACCTCCTCCCTTATTTTCTTTGCCCACACAAGCCCATACACCGCACACAGTGAGAAGCTGGGACAGATGTCAATAGAAAAGCAAAGGAAAGAATAGAGAAATGTAGGATTTCACAGAAAGGAGACAAAATGTGATAATAAAGTATATTACAAAATGTATTAATGACACAAATACTGCCAGAAAATCAAAAGTTGTCCAAAAGTTTAGTTATGCTTTAACGACCAAATGTTGCCAGGTTTCCTTGTGACTCCTTCATCTATGTTGTGACCCCCAAAAGTGCTACTTCAAGGTAAATATTGCTCAACTTTTTTGTGACATAAAGTTGGGGTCACAGCCTCCTCGGGGTTACATTGTGACTCCATTTATTAACATGAGCGAAGGAGTCACATTGCAAGCTGGCGATCTTTGGTCAGTGATGAAAGTTGCAGCCAAAATAGCTGTGTGCCCCAAGCCTCGATTGACATGGACAATTCCATTGCAGATTTCTGCAGGGTATCCATGAGATTTGGTAAGATCTCATTCACTTTCCTTCTAATGTAAATGTTGAAGATTTTCCATCCACAATTGTGTAGCAGAATATCAGCAGCATTTCTGTCCTGTGTGGGCTTACTCATACATTGCCTGTCACATCAGGCTTTTTCTTTAGAAACCGAGATCAGAAACCACAAGCAATGTTGAAATGACTGACATTACTATATTACATTACAAAGGCGCTGTGCCAAAACCAGCTGAAATATGACTAAAATATCACAGCAATGTAGTGACAACCAGACAGAACCAACCAGCACACTATAGATAGTACATACAGTAGATGCCATGAAAATCACTGCTATTGCCCAGAATATTACCCATAGTTTGAGCTCCTCTAGGTTTCTCTTGTATTCTCTCTTCTTGGTGTCTTATCTTCTTTCCCAGATTCTGCTGTTAACCATTTCTTTATTTTAATTTAATTTTCTTGTATTAATACACAGATTATAAGGTCACATCTCAAAAAATTCAAGGTCATATCCATTGCAAATGCAGTTTATGATATCTGTCTCTGGTGCTAAAAAGTCTACAGGACTTCTTGAAGGCTCTTGAAAATGCTTCACCAATAACAATTCATCCAAATGGTTTCCTCAAGTTCACTCGAGGAGCAAGAAAGTTTCCTCAGCATTCATACAGTATTAAAATATTGTAGAGATGAGGAAGCTGCATGGATAAAAGCCAAAAATTGACAATATTCCTGCAATATGTCCTCAAAACTCCTAGGTGATGTTGACTTGAATCAAAACTTTCATAGATATATTTTAGTTCACACCTATCTCTTCAGAAGAGCTGGAGCTTAAAATGAATCTGTCATGGTGATTTGGGGTATTAAACCACCCAGAAGATATTATGGACTGGGGGTTTAGTGTCACAAATTGGCCTGTTATAAAGCCATCCATGCCCACAATAATGAAAAAAAAGCTTTATACTCTCCATGCCGCTGTACTCCTTGTACGGTCACAGTTCTTCACTGAAGCCAGAAGAGTAAATTTTGGCTTCAATGCGCATGCGCCATACCTCAGGCAATTGCCCAGTGAAGCCGGGGTGTACGGCTGGGAGCTACAGAGATGAGTCAGATGAGACTCTAGTTAAGTATAAAGGTTTATTCTTTTAAATGGATGGATTTAAAACAGGGCGATTTGGGACACTAAACCCCTGGTCTATAAGGAATTGTGGGAGGTTTAGTGTCCCAAATTGACCTTCCAGGTTCCCTTTAAGGAAATTGAAAACTGATTCTCAGATATAATCTATCCAACTTTTTATAAGAGCCTTCAAAGCAAGAGCACACATTAACCGAATAGCAATGAGATAAAAACAATGAGTTACACGGTAAACACATGTCTAACACCATGTGTGATGAAGGGAGCTAGTACTTCCGAAAGCTTACCATCAAATATAATCAGTTAGCCTCTAAAAGGTATCACCTGATTACTTCACTCTTACACTACTTTCAATGGCTAACGTGGTAAAACATTATACTACAGTAAGCACAAAGCTAAAATGTCACTGCAGGGTTAGTAAGAAGTTCAGGAGCTGCAGGAAAGGAGATCTGTAGATGCATTTTTCTTGGTTGTAAAGATACATTGCATTTTGTCTCCATATTCAGACATCTGCTAGTCTCAGAAGTTGCTTTTCTCAGGTCATGAAATCGACACCATATATACTGTCTATTAGGTGCAGAGGTAGCAGTCATGCCTAATGCCGCCCCAGAGGACTCCCGCAGGGGTGGCGCCATGCCTAATACCGCCCACATGATGGACTCCCTGCAGAGGTGGCAGCCATGCCTAATACCGCCCACATGATGGACTCCCTGCAGAGGTAGCAGCCATGCCTAATACCGCCCACATGATGGACTCCCTGCAGAGGTAGCAGCATGCCTAATGCCCCCCACATGATGGACTCCTGCGGGGCAGGCCATGCCTAATACCGCCCCACATGATGGACTCCCTGCAGAGGTAGCAGCCATGCCTAATACCGCCCACATGATGGACTCCCTGCAGAGGTAGCAGTCATGCCCCTAAGGTGCCGCCCCACATGATGGACTCCCTGCAGAGGTAGCAGCCATGCCTAATACCGCCCACATGATGGACTCCCTGCAGAGGTAGCAGTCATGCCTAATGCCGCCCCACATGATGGACCCCTGCGCCCTGCCTCCGCCCCTGATGGCTCCCTGCACATGGTAGCAGTCATGCCTAATGCCCCCCCACATGATGGACTCACTGCAGAGGTAGCAGCCAGGCCTAATGCCGCCCCACATAATGGACTCCCTGCAGAGGTAGCAGTCATGCCTAATGCCGCCCCACATGATGGACTCCCTGCAGAGGGTAGCAGTCATGCCTAATGCCTGAGGGGGTTTACAGGCTCTTCCTCCACATGAGAAGCCCAGCAACATTATATAAATGGCACATGGTAGGTGGCATCTATGAGAAAAGCACAATGCATTTCATATTTACATATAATAAATGAATATAGACATATCTGGTGGAGATATCTTACCCGAATACTTAACTGATGAGGAGCGGTACAGATTTCTTCAACTCATTATAAAAACTATCCACAATGAAGAGATATAGTATGGGGGTGAAGCAGGAGTTTACACAACAAAGACAAATAGTAAGGACCATCAGTATCTGTAAGACGGTGTCTGGAAATCTGCCTATTTCCACAATCATTGCATTTCGAACATGGTAGGGGGCCCAACAAATGAAAAATGAGGCCACAATTATTAACATCAGTGTGTAAGGTTTTTTGGACTTGGCATGATGTCCTGTCCTGATTTTGAGGCCAATTAGAAGATAACAAATACTCAGGAGAAAAAAATGGTAATAAAAAACTCAAAGCAAAATGGAAACTGAAAAAGCCCCATACAGTTTCCCGTTCAAGTTTTTGAGGGTCACCTTCATTCCAGGAAATTGTCAACTCTGAGCAGCAGACTGTGATGTTGCCTTTTTGTTCTAAATGACATAGTACTAGGTATGGTGAGCTACACAAGATGGTCATTACCCATATTGTGAAGCAAATGATAGAAGCCCGATGAAGATTCATGTGCTTCCGATACCAGAATGGAAAATACACCAAGAAGAAACGATCAAGGCTGATGGCTGTAAGGAAGAAGGATGTCGCATGCACACATATATAAAGCAATGTATTATTCACCTTACACATAAAGTTCCCCAAACTCCACAGAGGCATCCTCAGCACATAAACTGCCACAAAAGGCATGTCTAGTGTAAAAATAAGATTAGTCATGACAAGGTGGAAAAACCAAGTGGTGTTGATACTTTGACGCATCCTGAATCTTAAGACCCAGATGTAGAGGGTGTTCATGACCAGTCCGTATAGGAATGTTATGAGCAACATAATGGCAGATATCAGGTTTGGTGCTGTGATTTCGGGGTACAGTGCTCCATCTGGACAGGTTACATGAAATTCAGACTTGTTTGTAAGATTCATTTTATGATTTCTGCAAAAGATGAAAAAGATTTCAATGATTTACCTATATACAAGTATCTACAGCATTGGTTAGATAATCTAGTCATGTATGTTGTTCTATACAGCTGACCTAAGAGGGAAGATATCATCCTACATCTATATATCATGAGTACTGATGAGTCCTAGAGCCCTTTTATTTAGATATATCACCCACAATGACATTATAAGCTGCAATCTTATTATGTATCTTATTTAATTAATGAGCTTACCAGATAGAAGAGAGCAAAGCTGAAGAAGTAGGTACAATCTTCGATACTATCTGATGAGTAAAACTTTACTGAAACACTTGAGGAAGTGTTGGTATTGTAATCTAGATAATGTTACTTCAGAACTGCTTGGTTTCTTCACAACTGTACATAGAGGTTATGGGCTGGTTACACCCTCAGGTCACGTAATCAGAACTAGCACCCAACCTCTGAATCCCTCTCCTTCTTCCTCTCCTGTGTTCACCAGTAATTAACCATGCCATGGGGTTCCCTTTAATTTAATTTACCAGCCCACATAGCAGAGGTAACTGAACACGGGAGAGATAGAAGGAGGTGGATTCAGAGGTCAGGTGACCCTGCTAACACTGTCTTTCATTTTATGTGCCTCTGGTTGTAAATATGTATTTTTGGATGTGTTTTATGTTTTACAGCTTCCCTTTTATGTCACCCTTATGGTTTATCCACACTATTGGCTACCCATCTTACTTCTATGACTTGGTACTGCCCTGGTCAATCACAGGCCATTGCATGGGGCCTGGAGACCTTAAGTCTCCAGAGATCCGTTAGAGTTAAGTGGTTTCAGTGTGTGCTGGCATTGTGACAGGAACTCTGATGTGATCTCAACAGCCCCGGAGGGAGAGATGAACACAAGAGCCCACTTTCACCTAAAGACAGCCTTGAGACAGGGAAAGGTCAATTGTCTACTTCACAAGACTGTGAGTGTGCCTACAAGGAGGATAGGAGTTTTGCTTCTCTAGAAGCTGTAATCTGGGACCCATTGTTTATACAGGTATTTGGGCCCCTGGGTCTTCATTGTTTACTGCTCTCAGATCCATACACTGGGTGAGGAAAAGTATATTACTTACTTGGAGTGGAGTAAAGGCACCTCATTACCACCATAGTCTGGGCAATCCTCATTGCACAGTCTGGGTGTAGCCTAACAGCTGGAGACTACTACCCCCATGGGGAAGCCGCACAAGTTCACTATTCTGAGTTCCATGGGTAAAGTTCATCTTGGTTAAATTGTACCACTGCCTCCTGGGTCGCTCTTGCACTTACCATCAGGGCCTTTCCGAATACTACTACATGGTTCAAGGTGTGAGAGGACCCCTCTCCAACTGGACGTGCCCCGGGGGAACAACTAACACCACTATCAGGTAGCATGCAGGCCTCCCTGAAGGTGGGCAGGATGAGTTCAGTTGAGTGTACTCGGCCTACCCTGTGAGATCACCACCGGTTCCCTCCATCTGGGTTGCGGCTGTACAATCTTAAATATTATTTTATTGTTTGATGAGTAAAGCTTTACTGAAACACTTGAGAACTTATGAATTTCCCGTTCTTATAATTTCTAAAAATAGGAAGTGTTGGTATTGTAATCTAGATGATGCTACTTTAGAGCTGCTGACTTCATTACTGTATCTTGCAAAACCTTGATGATTGACATAAAAAATAAACATATTTGATTCTTTGAACCAATTACAGAGATCTCCAGGGAATCTTTTCTATGTACCTCATCCAGGGTTTTTTAGGGTTTTTTGGATGTAGTACAAAGAGGTTGCGGGCTGGTTATAACATCGGGTCATGTAATCAGAACTGGCACCCGGACTCTGAATCTCTCCCCTTCCTCTTCTATGTTCATCACTAATTACCTGTACTATGGGGGCTCCCTTTACGTTAGTGTACCAGCCCCCATAGCACAGGTAACTGAACACAGGAGAGGAAGGAGAAGCTGGAGCAACGCGTGGGCCCAGTGCTGGCTCTAATTACATGACCCAGTGTGGGAACCAACCCAGAACCCCTAGGTACAGCATCGGAAACCCCACAGAGGTAGTAAGTCTAAAAAAGATTCCGTGGACAACCCCCTTAAAGTATGTAGCTGGAAAAGCCTATAGATGTCAGCTGCATGTGCCATAAATTGGATGGTTTCATATATAAAAATTTCCAAATATCCATCAAGGTTCTGTCAGTACCTGTATGGCTAAAAGCAGTACTTGGAGAAGAGAGCATCTGACTTTCAACACCTTAACCTGGCTTGCTCAAGCTTCAAACTGCTTCATGGGCAGATGAACATGTGTCTTTCCTATCTGAATATCCCCATCTCACACAGGGAGGTGAACTAAGAGACCAGATAAAATTAATATTCATGATACTGGCCCCCTTATTAACCTACTGCACAGCCACAGATAAAGGACTTGAATAATGAGCTGAGCCAAGAGCTGAAATGAAATGAACATGGGTTTCACCATATTAATAGTGTTATGAATGTGGGAGTCAGCCAAGATCTATTTCCTGCTGCCCCCAAAGGAATCAGAAAGTCTTGTAATTTAGACATTTCTTTAATTTTCTACTATTTGTTTTATCTCTTATATATATAAAAATGAGTTCCTGTCTGTCTGTCTGTCTGTCTATCTGTCTGTCTGACTGTTCTTTATGCATGACCAAACGACTGGACCGATCCTCTCCAAATTTGGCACACATGTACATTAGGTGTCCGGGAATATTATAGACTGGGTCTCAGCTCTCTTGGACATACCGTTCCTGAGATACAGTATTCCCAAAAAATGACCAGCATTAGTCTATATAAGCCTGCAAGTCTTTCACTCATATTCCAACTGCCATACACACGGTCACATGTCCCTTATCAGCCAATAAGAGCTCGCAGGCGCTTACTCTCCTCAGGCACACAGGTTTCCATAGCAACCAAGCTATGTATGACCTGTATTAGTCAATAGCAGTTCACAGGAACTTAAATATTCAGTCATATCACGTGTATCAGCCAATATAAGTTCACATTTAATTTACCAGGTTTCCATAACAACACAGCCATAAATAGACTGTACCTATACTGGACTCAGTGGCGTAACTAGCAATGGCAGGGCCCCAAGGCGAACATTTGACATGGGACCCTCCCCCCGGCAACCACCCCCTCCGCACAAACTGCATTTCTGCACATACTATTATGCCCCATAGTGGCCCCAGCATACACTATTAGGCCCCATAGTGGCCCTTACACACAGTATTCTGCCCCATAGTGGCCCCTGCACACATCATAGTAGCTCCTTCATATAGTATTATGCGCACTTCCCGCTACTTCTTCAATGTTGGACCAGATGTCACGTGAGCCAGGCATGTATCGCAACGCATAATGACGTCGGACTGGCCCACCGACATCTGGGACGCCACCAAGGAGGCCCGAAGCCTGCTGAAAAGACCCCAGAGTATAATAATAGCAGTGTTTGTGGGGTTCATGGCCCACAGGCCTTACTTACCAATCCCCGCTCCTGCTCACAGCCGCCTCTGCAGAAGGTGAAGTGCAGGCCGCCGTGAGCAGGAGTGGGGATCGGTAAGTAAATAGGGCCTGTTACCTGCTGGTGTTAAAAAAAAAAAAAAAAAAAAACATCAGAGGCCCGCCGGGTCCCCTAATGTCCCGGGCCCTGTGGCAGCTGCTACCACTACTACCCCGGTATTTACGCCACTGACTGGACTGCCATACTGGATTTCAGCATTCTTATAAATTGAAACATTTTTTAAACTACTCATGTCCCCTGCAGCAAAACGCATGGCTGCTGCTCAAGCTAATGAAAACTCTCAGCAGACCCAAGCCTGTCTCCAATCTGATAAGGTATGTTACAGACAACAGCGAGCTGCTGAAACTCCCCAGCAGACCCAAGCCCGTCTCCAATATGACAAAGCATTGTCAGCCACATGCACACAGCTGCACTCCAGGTTTCAATAACAACCCAGCCATTTTTCTTCACTGCTGTAGGTCAGCTTTAAAGGGGCAGGGCGCTGTGGATGACACTGTTACACAAACAGAACTCCCAACAGAACCAGTAACGCAGCTCATACAATTCATCCTTAGCCACAACCATTTTACCTTTGGAGAGGATCTATATCTACAGCGAATGGGAACTTCAATGGGGACCAGATGTGCACCCCAATATGCAAATCTCTTTATGGCAGAAATGGAAGGAACATATTTATCAACATGCGCCACCAAACCTATGATTTACCTTCGTTATATCGATGATATCCTTGTCATCTGGACTGCAGGTGAGGAGGCCCTACTTCAATTCCATAATGACTTCAATGACTTTCACCCGACCATCAACCTTAAACTTAGCTATTCAGGGAGTGAAATTCACTTTCTGGATACCACAATATACATTAAAGACCACCGGCTACTCACATCAATATACCACAAACCCACAGACAGAACGGCCTACCTGAAAAACGACAGCTTCCACCCCAAGCACACAAGACAATCTATAATCTACAGCCAGGCTATACGATACAATCGTATTTGCTCCGACAAAACAGACCTGGACAAGCACCTCCTGGATCTGAGGATGAAATTTCTCAGATTGGGGTACAAACCAAAAGTGACAGACAACCAATTAAACAAAGCAGCAGCCATTAACAGAGACAGTCTGCTCACATATAGAGAGACCCAGAAAGATGCCCGAGTGCCCCTAGTTGTCACCTACAACCCACAGCTGGAGATCCTACGAAGGATTGCCAAGGAGCTCCAACCTGTGCTACATAGGGACAACAGACTCAAGGACATATTTCCAGTCCCCCCTCTCCTCTCCTTTCGACAACCACCAAACCTGAGGCGCATTATCATCCGGAGTGCCCTGAAGGCCCCAACTAAAAATGGCACCTCACCTTGCCTACATAAAAGGTGCATGACCTGCAAGCACATCCACACCACTGACAGTGTACCTATCCCACAGTCACAACAGGTGCACAGAATTAGGGGGACATTTTCCTGCAGTTCTTCCAATGTGGTGTACCTCATAATGTGTGTGCAATGTCCCACCACAGGCCTCTATGTGGGGGAAACAGGGCAGAGACTCAGTCAACGAATGAACTCACACAGATCCACCATTAATAACAGCAGAACCGATCTCCCAGTGGCCGCACATTTCTCCGGAGAAAACCACTCTATTGAAGATTTGCGGGTTGTGGTTTTAATGGGACATTTTAAGACACAGGAGAAAAGGAAAGAAATGGAGTACAAATTTATGCAAAAATTTCAAACTCTGCAATTTGGACTTAATATTCATGCCAGCTTCATGTCACACTATGTTTGAACCATGAACTGAACTCAATATTCATGCCAGCTTCAAATCAAACTATGCATGACCTGTGAGGGACACAAATCACCTCCTGATAGCAAACAGATAACAGCAAGAATTACTGATCCCTCCGTCACGCACCACAAGTTTCCAGACTGTTTTTTTTTGACCTGTTGTAAATAACTTCTCTACTTAGATTGCAATTTTTTTTAAGGACTCTAAAATGCTTTGAAAACCATGTGGATAAAAATCTGTTAATTTTCAGTTCTTGTATCACACCATGTCTGATGAAGGGAGCGAGCACTCCTGAAAGCTTACTTATAAATATACTCAGTTAGCCTCTAAAAGGTATCGCCTGATTTCTTCACTCTTCCACTGTTACACAAAGTCACATACACACAGCTTTACTCCAGGTTTTCCATAACAACCGATCACAGGTTTTTCACTGATATCCAAACTGAGATGCACATGATCACATGACACTTATGAACCAATGGCAAATCGCAGGTTCAGTCTTGACATACACACAGCTTTACACCAGGTTTCCATAGCAACCAAACTATTTATGTCCTGTATGAGTCAATAGCAGTTCGCAGGTCCTTAAATATTCAGTCATATGACGTGTATTAGCCAATGTAAGTTCACATTTCATTTACCAGGTTTCCATAGCAACACAGCCATAAATAGACTATACCTATACTGGACTGCCATACTGGATGTCAAGTGCAAAACTGGCCAATTCTTATGGAGTCACTACACAAACAAAAAATGAAATATACCCGTGCGAAGCCGGGTCCTTCCTCTAGTAACTTATAATAGACAGTGGACCTGCTGTGCCAGCTAACCAGTTTGATTTTTGAGCTACTCCTGAGGGCATTGTCCAAGTGGTCCCCTGGTTTTCCCTCTTTAACTCCTGTACAGAGATCTGGTCTTCACTACAGGGGACCACCAGGTCGCTACCTCTAGGAGTAGTCCTGGTGTAGGTGGCAACTGGCCAAAAGACCAGAGAGATCCTGGTACAAAGTACCAAGATAAATGTGGTCCGAAGGTCAGGAGCAGGCAGCAGGAGAAACAGGAGAATAGTGTAAAAGGTAGCTTCATCACTGAACACTAAGGATGGGCCAACCTCTGAAAATTTGTTTCATCTGTGAAATTACTATATGAAAAGGGGTTTTATGTGATCAAAAAAATGGCTCACTTATATGGAAAGAAGACTCAATTTATTCAAATCCAAAAGCAACACTCATCCAGAAAGCGCACAACACATTTCAGGCACCTGATCCCCTTTTTCAAGTGTAAAAAATTAGGAGGATAATACCATAGGTGGTTGCATACCATCGTATTATCCTCCTAATTTTGTACATTTCAGGTCCCCGAAATGCTGGAGCATTGGAGCCTCTGATTTGGATACCTCTGCTGCCATCCTCTTTTCCATTACCTTCAGGTTCTGGTTGTTGTTGTGACTGCTGCTTGGTTCTTGTTTTTTTTTTTTTTGTCTTTTCAAGTGAAATTGTTATACTCTGGGGTCTCTACAAGACTGGTGGTCCATATTAGACCCTTGTGACCTCCAGGCCCCCCAGACGGCACTACATTAAAAACACGCATAAAACAGTAATGTATATCACTGCATGGGCTCAGGAAACCGTACAAAAATTGTCTGAGTACAAATTTCATGGTACAGCCCACAGATAGAAGTTAAATCTGTATCATGCAAAGAAGAAGCCATATATCAATAGAATCCAGCATCTTTTCATGTAAAAAGTACTGAGGCAAAATGGAAAACTGTTCTGTGGTCAGATTAATCAAAATGTGAAACTTTTTGTGGAAACCACAGACGTTGTGTCCTGCAGACTCAAGAGGAGGAGAGCCATACAGCTTGTTATCAATGCCTGCATCTCTGATGGTATTGGATGACATTAGTGCAGAGGCGTAGCTAGCAGGGGGGCAGAGGGGCGCGGCTACCCCGGGTCCACTGAATTTTTGGGGGCCCACTCCGGGGCCGCCATTAATACATCCTTTATTTCTGCAGACACCGATCTAGTTAAAACGTAACCTGCAACTTAACAGTATTGTAAACTGCAAGCCAATACAGGCTTGCAGTTTACAAGATGCCGAGACCACAGCCGATGTCTGCTTCTCAGCAGGGGCTTCTCATCATCGCAGGTGAGTATGACTTTTGTTTTTTAGCTTAGTTGTGGGTATATTAATAGTATAAGGGGTGGATAGGAGGGGGAAATATAACTATAAGGGAGGATTCATTAGGGGGCATTATGACGATGGGGGGGTCATTTATATAAGGGTTATTAGGAGGTATTATTAATACAAGGGGGAGATTATTTATATAAGGGGTCATTAGGGGGCATCATTTATATTAGGAGGCATTATGAACATAAGGGGGTGGTCATTAATATAAGGAGCTATTAGAGGTGCAGTATTTATGTCAGGGTGAATCAGGGGCATAATATGAGGGTCAATTAATTTATTTAAGGTGGCACTTGGGTTTTAATAAGACTAAGGCCCCCCATAGTGGGCTGCAGAAAAAAAGCGCTGCAGGAAAAACCGCAGCGGTAACATTGTGGTTTTTCTCGCAGCACTTTTCATAGAAGGTCCACAGAGGTTTCCCTTGTGGACTTTCTGATTTCAATACACCTATATGGAAACCGCCGGTGTTTCTGTAGGTATAATTGAAATGCTTCAATTTCCAAAACCGCAAAGGTTTTGGAAATCGCAGTGCGTCTGCTGCACGTATTTTTCCGCAATGTGTGGATGGGATTTGCTAGATGTAAAATGCTGGGTTTTTTTCTGTGGGTTTTCGCAACATGTGGCCCCCATCCCATCCTCACTTTGCAATAAAATATGCACAGAGGATACGCTGCGATTTCCAAAACAGACGCAGTTTCGGAAATCACAGCATGTCAATTATACCTACGGAAATGCTGGCGGTTTTCCTGTAGATATAATTGAAGCAGAAAGTCTGCAGAGGAAACCTCTGCGAACTTTCTGTGCAAAGTGCTGCAGGAAAAACCGCGATGCGTCGCCGCTGTAGTTTTTCCCGCAGCTCTTTTTTGCTGTAGGACACCACGTGGGGCCTTAGCCTTAAAGAGGACCTTTCATGTCCTCATGTATATGCTGTTTTACATATCGCTGAATTCAGCTCACTGCCGGCTTTCCCAGTATGTGCCCCGGGGATGGAGATATTGGGGGTCCTAGTTTCATGGTTTACTGTCAGAAGGGCATTCCTGACAGTCTAGTTGCGCTGTGAGGAGCGCCCTCCCTGACAATTCTCGTTCATAGACTTGTACTGGGGGGGCGTTCCTTACAACTCAGCTTTAACTTTGTGTTTGCATATTCCTTGCCTTGTGTATAGGCTCATGCCCAGGGGCCCGGTCACAACTCAGTGGATTGGGGGGGCCTGCCAACCAGCGTGTACATATTCATGATTTTCCTCTGTCATCAGCTCGGGCCATCCTCAGTCACCCACAGCCAGGCAGTGAGACACTTTATTAATATTTACTGAGTTGTGATGTCATCCTCAGTGCACTGAATAATAATAGATGGGGTAGAGCAGACATGTCACCTGGTTGTCAAGATGTTGATATTCCCCACTCTGACCATACTGGAGGATCCATTTATAGCTTTATTCAATTTATTTTTTTCACTAACCCAGAATCTCCTCTATGTCCTTATCAGTCAAGCCACAGACTCCGCTGTTCTCAAGGAAAGCCCCACCAGTATTATTCTTTACATGCATAATATGTTATTAAATGGACATATATCACTATATACCAGAACATTATGTGTGTAAATAAGATATACACTCAGATGTGTCAGTGAAAGTCTTCAAGTTAAGAAAAGTTGTGGTCCATCTGTTAGGGTGTCTGCCTCCTTTTTAGAAGGTCCTGGGTTTGAGACACAGAGTATGCTTAGTAAAAAAAAAATCTTTTAAGTGGGAAATTTAGGGTCGAAAATGGTTCATTCCAAAATGATTTGGTCTTCTCCGGGTATCTCTAGTTAGGTTTTATTTGCCCTCAGTAATATCTTAAAAAATGAATAAACCAGTCCCTTCAAGTACCAAGTAAAATAAAGATAAAACTACTTTACAATTATTATTAAGAGTGTCAGTAGGAAATGTCAAGGAACCCTCTCCTGGTTATACAAAAAATAGGTATTAACAATTAGAGGGTCTATAACTCTAAGCTGTACTATGCTCCTTCTCCCTCTAAATACTACTTCAACCCCCAAACTCAATAATTCTTCTAGAAATTTCTCATCGTTCCTTCTTTTAGTTCTAACTGCGAAATTGATACTAACTAAATCTCGATCAGTCTTTTACTTCTCACTTTCCTTACAGAAGGTCTGTCATCTGCCTATGTCATGGTTATATAAATGATGATAAATAGTATCAGAATATTTGTGACAATAATAGTGTAAGTCACAGCCATCAAAATACCAAAGACTCAGATCACCCCATTATAACTCAATGGAATCTGCCAGGAGTTGTTGGGTTTTGTTGGGAAACAGTTTCATCTCACTGGTCCTGGTTCATTTACGAATCCACAATGAGTGTGTGAACAGAGCCTCGCCTACAGGTCAGAGTCTATGTGCAAGGCTAAGTTCACATTTCAGTTAATAAAACCCATTGCTCTCATCCATCAAAAGACTAAAAGGGGGCAGTGATAACTGATGCTGATGGGAGTCCCCTCCATCTGTATTCATGCTAGTATAAAAAATAAAACAGAATCTTTCTTCTGTCATACTTGCTTACTTTTCAGATGGAAGAGAAAGTCCTGCCTGCTGCTATGATGGATGAGAATAACAGGCTTTATTAACGGAAATGTGAACGTAGCCTAACTAGTTTAGGTTACCATCACAATAAAATTATGTTATATAAGCTGCATAGATATAAAATATGAAACTTTCTACTTCAGACATTATTCTACTAACAGTTGACTCCTTGTGGTTTCTGTCAGTATAGAAGTGTAATCAGAAGAAGTAGTGACTACATGTTTGCTGAAAATGAGATGAGAGAAGTCAACAAGACAATACAAGTCATCATCTGCAGGCAGTGACAAACACTTATGGCATGAAGAGTCACCTGAACCTGTCACTACTCGAGACTGATCGGCTAACAACAGTATATTACTAAAGATAATAACACATAATGGTATTTACAGCACATGTATGAAAATATCAAGTTCCTCATAAGTCCCAAAAAGTCCACAGGTCATAGTACATGAGACAAAATGGTAAACCCCTGCACCAGGTACATGGTTGGAACATAAAATCAAAAGATATTATCACTGTGGGGGGTTGTTGCATGCCCATGAATTCATGTTGGTAAGACATTTGTCAGCAGAGTTATGGGCACCACCGACCATATCTGCAATGTCATAGATTGCAATCTGGCTTGTCATTTACAAGGCCATATGTGTGTGGCCTTGAGTATATCGGCAAGACGTGTAAAGAATTTTGCTGAAGGGTGGGGGTCATCTTAGAGATGTTGTGGAACTAGCGATACTCCCCTGGCACGTCACATCAATATGTGTTATCAGGGAATTGCAGAAGTCATCTCCTTTATGGTTATCAAGTTGGTCCGTCCCTAGATACAGGGGGGTGACTGGGATTAAAGGATCTTACAAAGAAAGTCAGCATGGATTGGACAAAGCTAGCCAAAAGCGACTGAATGAACAACTACAGGTTGGCTGCTGTTTATGTGACCCTTGTCTTTTTTACTGTGCCAATCTCTCAGCTCTCCCTCCTCCATTAACCACTCTCCCCAAAGACTGATAATACATCATATTATATTGATGCACATCAACCTTGGGGGATGTGTCATTTGTACTTATCATTTTGCATATGCTATACAGTTGCATCTCAGTAAATTAGAATATTTGTGAAACGTTCATTCACTTCAGTAATTCAGTAATACAATCCATAATCAGCGTCTTCCATGATTGTGTGTCCTACTGAACCAGACTGAGGGACCATTTAAAGGCTTAGGACACCTTGGCAGGTGACACTGAATTTACAAGACTGAACTGAACTTACAATATTCTAATTTTCTTAGATTTGGGTTTTCATTACCTGTAATCCATAATCAACATTTACAGAAATAAAACACTTGAAATAGAAGACTCTGTGTGTAAAGAATCTAGAAAATATAGGAGGTCACTTTTTTAATTTAATTACTGGAATGAATGAACGTTTCAAAGATATTCTAATTGATTGAGGTGCACCTTTATGTTCCCTGGTCATATGTTGTAAAGTAGGGTGTTTAGGTCTTTTCACTTCTTTCTGCCCTAATTGGCAGGCAATGCCCTCTGCTCTTCCCCAGCTGGATGCATTGATGTTCCTAGGGGAGCACCAGGACAGAAGTGTAGTATTACTACTACAGGAGTCCATGTTTGTGTGATATACCAGCTGCTAAATGATTGTGGCCGGTCTCTACTTTGTGCTCCTTTTCAACATTACAAGTGAGAGAGCCGGAGCTAAGAGGGATGAGACAGAGTTGTTACTATAAAATTCTGGGTTGGCACCAGTACTGGTTAGCACCATAGTTTGTTGCACAAGTACAAGTTAGTGCTGTGGCATTACTTTGACATCCACTTTGGGACCCCTTGACTCACCTGACAGGTGGAGATGCCAGTGATATTTTAGCCTTTTGGTGATGCCCTGACAGTTTTAGGTTCCTTGATGAGTCCCAGTGCACCAGGATGAAATGTCCATTGGGACAGGGTCACACTAGGACAAATATTTTATTAGGGTTAGACTGGGTACTGCCATTGTAAGGATGGGAGATAACTTGTGGCAAATGGATAGCGTGATAGCGCCTAATAGGGTCAATTGGTGTTTTTGCACGGACTGGTGGCTCCCAGTTGTGGAATACCCTGATGCTCCAATACTCAGTGTGACAGAGTGCTAACCTGAAAAAAATATTTGCTTCTTAAGCATTTTTTTTTGTTGTTGCTGCTCATATAGATAGTATTGTAGCCTGTGCAATTCTAAAAGAAATGTGTTGATGAGGAAACACACATGCAAGTGCTAACAATAAGAATGTGAGTGGCAAAAGTAACACACTGCTTCTGGTTTTGGTGGCTCCTTCGATAACCGCAGGATTATTGTACTTCCTTAGAATGAAGACAAAGTGTTTGGTTACTTAGCTTGCTTATCGCAGTCACTGGAGAATATTGCATCTGGAAATGATAGGATCTTGAGTCAGGCTTCTGTGTGTTCCTTCTCACACTCACAGATCCCTGGTAGTGATATGGCAATTGCTGAGAAATTTATTTCTCCAAGTCAGACAAGTATTCCTCTTTTTTTGATGAGCTGGATGAGAACAGTCAGCATTCAGTGCAAGCAGTGAAGGAAGATATGACTGTTGGTGGTGGAGGTAGTAGAGGTAGAAGATTATGGTACTACTATTGGCATTCATTCTGGTACGAGAGTTCGGGGGAAATGTGGATGTGGAAATATTGAGAGGGTTCAGGAATCCCATGGCCATGATTTTCAGAAAAAAAGCAGGAAAGATGATGACTTTGCTGAGGATGATGAATCTTTTGCGGATACAACCTGGCAACCAAGCCATGGTGACAAGGTAACATCAGATGAAGAAGGCGGTAACAGTGCTAATAGTAATGGCAGGGGAAGTGAGCAAGCCTGTTCTACTCTTTCTTCCCATGATCTACCTTGTAGGCAGGCCCATCTACACATAGCACGTGATCATCATTATTATCACCTGACACACTGACACTATGGATACAGGATAATGATAAACTGAAGTACAGGATCATGCAGCACTTTCAAACTATGGATAAAGGATAAATACACACTGACACTTGTGGTACAGGAGGATGACACGTTGACTTTGGGGATACGGGAGGATGGCATGCTTTCTTTTGGGGTACAGGAGGATGACAAGTTGACACCTGGGGTACAGTATGATGACCCACTGACACCTGGAATACATGTTAAGGAAACACAAACATTTGGGGTACAGGATGATACATGCTGGCATGTGGGGTACAGGATGATGACACACTGACACTTGGGGTACAAGATATTGACACACTGACACTTGGGGTACAGGGTGGCACCTGGCCAAGTTGCAGGCAGTGCAGTCTCTGCTCCATTGTGTTTTGCTAACTGATGGCATGTGCTCAACCTCGATGGAGGATACCTAGCCACAATTATTTCTATGGGAAAGTAGTCCCTGCTTTATATTGCCATGAGTCAGAGAATGTAGGCCTTTCCTTGGATATGTCCATGTGGGGAAAGGTGCACACAACCATCTACACATTAAGCAACAATCATTTGCAGGGACAATACATAGCTTTCATGGCCCATTCGGTCAATATTTTTTAGCATCAGCAGCCACAGTCCAGAAATGCAGCAAAGCCTGGTGCTAGTACTGACATCACCTCATGGGTGCAGGCCCAGTTTCAACATGAGGTGGCCTTTGCTTACAATTCCCCTTCCTCATTTCATGGCTGTTAGGTGAAGTGCACATTGCGTGGTATGGTGGCACATGCATCTGTTTGAGCAGCAGAAGGTGGGGAATGATTACCGCATGCAGCAAACCTCAGGGACAATATGTTATTTTAAACGCCTCCATTTTGAGGCTCTTGAGAGTAGTGTGTCACCTTCTGAAGCCCTTTCAGGAGGCTTAAGCCATCAAATGTGTCAGCAGCAGGGACAACTGCAGCACAGCATCAGTGATGTCATACCTTTGATTTTTATATCATATAAGAAACATTTATGATTAGGCAATGAAAGGTGGAAGAAGAAGAATAACTTCACATTTTGGTCACTCTTGGATGATTAGCCAGCTTTTTCACTAGCTTTTTCAGCTGGAAGGCTAAGCAGGCATGCTGACAGTGTACCTGCTCCTACAAAGGGATAGTTTTTGGTGGCTTTTTATAAATTCAATTCTTTATGTCTTTTCAACTGGTGGGTACACTGACTGTGTTCCAGAAATTTTTCTTGAAATTCTGTAAATTGTCACTTAGCCAAAGCTATGTTGGTGTGACATATGTTCCTATAAAGGGATAACTGGTAGGATAATCCAGGTTCTCTTCTGGCTCCCAAGTGCTGTTTTGATGATCATAGAATCCTTTCCATTTCACAAGATATTCTAGATTGTTCAAATGGTAGTCCAGGAATGCTGACAGTGTACCAAATTTTTTTCTTGAAATTCTGTAATTGTCACTCTTTAGTGCTGCATCTGCTCTCATAAAGGGATAATTTTGTATGGATTTTTTTATAAAGTCAAAATTCTTTCACATTTCCACTGGCTGGCACACTGAGAGTGTAGCAAAAAATTTTATTAAAATTCTGTAGTTGTCACTTTCCACTACCATACTGTTGGCATAATAACAACAAAATAAGACAAAAACTCCACCATTGTTCTTCAAATAACCCAAAGGAATAATTTTTGGTGGCTTTTTTTATGTGGAAATCCACTTCTCTTTCATCACTTTTGAACCAGGTACAAGGCCACAATCTTTTCTCCAACATAACAATTAGCCTATTACACTTAAAAATCCCCCAAATGGTCTAATTTTTATATAAAACCATTTCTATCATGCCCTCGGTATGATGCAAATGTAAGGGAACTCCATCTCTCTGAGTAGTTCTCCTTCTTTCTTAGATACTATCTATGGTAGCTATTGACTGTAGTGTCTAAGTGCTTAAACTTTCCAGATTGAAGATATCAAAGTTAAGAGTCTGTCTATGTGTGACAGCTGGCCTTCTGCTGCTGATCCTGCAGATTTAGTCAGTGTCCTAACAATCTCCATGATGTGCATATCTGTCATTGAGCACAAAATGTCCCTCACTCTTGACAGATAAATACAACATGGAATATTAAAGGGTTAACAATAAAAGCAAACAGATTTGTTTAAATTAAGAAAATTTCTGTTCCATGTGACTTTCTCTTCTCATGACTGGCTCATGAATATAATAACACATGATGTGATAAGTAAATCAAACTATCATACTAATGTACATAGATCCCAAGTACTTATATACAGAGCTTGTGCACCAGTCTAGAAGGAATCACATCATCTGTACCACAAGACTACACGATGGATCCCAGTGATTATAAGCGCTATCCTATACATGACTATGATTCCAGATATTACTGGAGCGTTATTTTTCAGATAAAGCTGAAATGGTCTTTGGAGAGGACTCCTTGATATTTCCCATTAAAAGCCTTACACAAGCTTTTGCAGCAGGTATGTACACAGGGTTGTTTGAGTGTTTTTGGCTTTTTTCATATTTTCCATCTCCACCTTCCAAAGTTCTTAACTTCTGTATTTTTCTGTCAACATATCAATATCAGCTTATTCTTTGCACAATGATTTGCAGTTTTAGTTGGCAACTTTTGTGGGGTACATATAATGTTTTGAATAGCCATTATTAACATTTCTTGGGAGATCCTTGGGGGAAAAGTGTGCAATTTTATAATTCTTTGAGTTTTGTTTTTAACTCTGCATTAAACATGGCATGGTAAATTTATCTGGCGAGGCATTAAGATTAAGGGACTGCCATGTTTTGCCACTTTATTATTTATTATGATTTGAAACATAATTTTCCCGATGGCCCCGTATTCTAATGTTCGTAACTTTTTTACTGTTTTGTTGATGTGAGGTGTGATGAACCGACCCTCAGTTTTATATCTTTCTTGGAAGTGTGTTTTACTTGCTTAGGTCAGTCCTTCCCCCACTTGGAATGCGGTGCTTTAGTGGAGTCCACATTGCTGGACGATACGCTTCACTGGTTTTATGTGTGTTCATTGGAGATGGCTTGCTATAGCCAGGCACTTTTATTATCCCTGGCCAGATGGGATGGGGGATAGCAAGCCTTAACTTCACCCTTCTCTCCGAGGGTTCTGCAAAGGTGGGAGAAGGGGGGCTGCCTGGGAGCAAGGGGTGGGTGGAGCACTAGCCATATACTGTGGGCAGACCTGGATTCTGGGGTCATTCAGCAAAGAGGCAGTAAGGAGCTCTGATCTGGGAGAAGATGAGAGGGCCTGCCCTACTGAGGAATGCTTTGAGGGCCTAGCAGTGAGGCCTGAAGCCTTTCACTAGTTCTGGACAGCATGTAGAAGGATTGTTTTATGCAACTTGCTTAAGCTTGGGCCCTAGGCCCAAAACTCTGCTGTGGCCTAGAGAAACGGACTACGAGCCTATGCCGGTATTTTCTCTATCTTTTAATTCCCCTGTTTATTTTTGTGTATTGTATCATTTCCCTTTTGCTTGTATGGTTATGCTTGATCATATTAATATTGTATATTTCTGTATATGCTATTAATCCATACCGACCCACTTGGGTTATTAAACATATAAAATTTATATCGCTCATTTCATTTTATCCTATGACCCGGTCTACTCACAGTGTGTGAGTGGGAGGTTAAGAAAGAAGTTTGATCGCAGGCGTGCCAGGCGGCTGGGCGAGGCGATATTCTTCACATGAGGGTTGATTTTTATTTTTATTTATTTATTTATTTATTTTTTTTTGCTGGGCAATTTCTTGTTTGGTATCTTTGGTATGGACAACTTTTCAAACACTGTTTATTACCATATTGCTATATAGTATATTACTATATATTAGTATATTACTGTGTAACTTAGGTTTTTTTATGGTGTTCACTGTACATAATAAAATATGTTATTTTTGGATACTTAGCACTTATACACACACAGAGATGCGAAATATGTTTATTTTTGTTTACATTTTTTATTGGGAAATATTTTTAAATGGTTTATAATTTATACTTTAAATTAAATTTTACATTTTCATTCTTTTCCTGTCCCACAAGGGGACCTGAACCTGGGATTGCTTGGTCTCCTTTATAAAGTACTGCAAGTACTGCAGTACATTGTACATATGTATCGCCAACCAGGAGCCTGTTGATTGGCCTATTGGCTTCAATGGCAACCCCTCAGATACTCTGAACCCTTCAAATTTCATTGCAAGGAGCATGAGTGGGTGTAAGGGGGGATAATCTCCCCTCTTATATACCTAATTTTGTGATCACTATTGATCAAGGAATATGAGGGGCTAAGTTGCAGGAGTAGCAGCATTTTCTAATATCTGAAGCTGGACCTGGAACCCATGTAGCAGACACCTGTGCCTGCTGCAACTCTGTGCCATACTATTACAGTACTGAGTGTTAACTATTTGGCCAGCATGATGTAATAGTATGGCACAGACCTTTAAGGGGTTAAACAATTGTGAATAGTTGCATTCAAATTGTGCTTTTTATTTTCTTTTGAGATACAGAAGATCAGAAAGGGCTAACACACGGCTCAGGTATAACAAGTAAAGGGATCAGAGTAAAGCCTTGGTCATTGAGTATGATGTAAAATATAGGACATCAGGGTTTAGTAGAATCATTTTACCCTATGTAGTCTCCAGAAACCAGGAAAAATAGTTAATAATGTTAAAGGGCAACTCAAAAATGGAAGGGTACAATAACTTGTAAATCTGCTGTCATCTGGCAGTTTGGGGTCTACCAGTTGGTGCTGATGTCACTTCCTGATCTCTCACCAATGATAACCTGACAAAGTAAAATAATTTCTGTCCGTAAACTATAAAATAGTCTACAATTGAATGAAATCCTTACTCACGTGTTGACCCCTAAGGTAACATTATTGGAGGACTCGGCTTCATATAAAACATGGAGATTTATTGAAGTCTTCATAGGAAAAACAGATACATGGAAATCTTCCAGCATAACAGAAACACCAGTCAATGTCTTACATTTCTTAGGAGAAGTTCAGAATTAGGTTTCTTCAAGATGGATCCCTTGCAGACATCTTAGCTCATGCTTATTCATCAATGTGTGTTGATCTTCTGCAGGACGATTCCGCCATCCTTCCCAAGGTCTTAGAGGAAGTAGCCAGGTTTGGAGAGAGAGACACCCAAAGTGAGAGACAGAGACAGGGACAGATCCCCACAGGGAGAGGGAGACCCTCACCGAGAGTGAGACCACGACATGTGTGTCTGTCAGTCATTTATATACATGAAAGGGGGTGTTTCCCAACATCCTTCCACTTTCTACTACTGTACTTGGACAATACTAAAATAGTCATATGTTATCCACACCCATACACCATAAGTTACAAAAGCTTTGTCAGCAAAATACAATCAACCCTTAAAGGTCTTGAATATTGTATGTCAAATATTATTTAACATTTCCCCCTCTTGAGGGTGATATACATCTGTTTGAACCCTCAAGATACATATCATTAGACAATATTCATTAGACTGCATCTTCTTTCCTCTTTTTGGATACTAAAACTTAATTTTCATAAATAAATTAATTGTTCATATGACAATAATTTTATCAAATTGCAATAAATTTTGACATTACTAAATGTTATGGTAAACCGTGATCAAATATGAAAATTATTTGATATACTAACTAAACTAGACTTCTAAGCTTCTTTCATCGTCTTCTTCTGGTCATCTTCTTCTGTCATAATAGAAGGTTTAACACAAATGTTGTTGTTGAAGGGTTTGACTTGTTAACGTAAAGTCCTTTAGTTTATAGATTTCAATCATGTTGTGCAGATATTATAACATTGTCCAATAAAGTTCATATTATGAAGATATTGATATAGCAACACAGTCCATATATTAAGTATGTATTCCTTATGATAACTTGTCATGAGACATAGACTGTAGTGGAATTCTTTACCTTGACCACTTGTCTGTTGTGGAACAGCTGTGACTTCTGAGGCAGCACTGCAAAGTGTTAATTTTGACACTCATCTCTGCTGTTTATTCACTTCAGCTCATTTAACAGTCTTAAATAAGGAATATATGTGTGGTGGGGTTCATTATCAATTACCCTTACCAAGCAACTTTTCCTTGAAGTTTTGTAGTTGATGGGACTCCATAAGAATGTTGATGAAGAACAATCTTTATAACTCAGTCCAATTATCAATGTTTCAAACTCCAGTAATAATTTTCATCAGTAACTGTTAAATTATGAACACAGTCCTTGGCATAAGCTTACATTTGTAGCTTTAATACCTTTTAAGTTGTTTCTTCCTGCACATCTTTTTCTTCTTGTAACTGTCAAAGTCTTTTATTAATATTTGATATAAAACTTTATCATAATCTTGGACTTGATTGAAGATAAATTTCCCTATATCTACTATTCACCCAAAACTTGGTGATTTACTACCATAATAATATCACAGTGTACCATATCATTTCATAATAATAATTATCATTTTTATATGCCAAATATTAATATGATAATAACAATTACTGATATTCATATTTTATCAAATGATTACACAATACTACTTTGGATACAATAATACATATATATATATATAATATATACAGTCATATGAAAAAGTTTGGGCACCCCTATTAACCTTAATCATTTTTAGTTCTAAATATTTGGGTGTTTGCAACAGCCATTTCAATTTGATATATCTAATAACTGATGGACAAGGAATATTTCAGGATTGAAATGAGGTTTATTGTACTAACAGAAAATGTGCAATATGCATTAAACCAAAATTTGACCGGTGCAAAAGTATGGGCACTTCAACAGAAAAGTGACATTAATATTTAGTAGATCCTCCTTTTGCAAAAATAACAGCCTCTAGTCGCTTCCTGTAGCTTTTAATCAGTTCCTGGATCCTGGATGAAGGTATTTTTGACCATTCCTCTTTACAAAACAATTCCAGTTCAGTTAAGTTTGATGGTCGCCGAGCATGGACAGCCCGCTTCAAATTATCCCACAGATGTTCAATGATATTCAGGTCTGGGGACTGGGATGGCCATTCCAGAACATTGTAATTGTTCCTCTGCATGAATGCCTGAGTAGATTTGGAGCTGTGTTTTGGATCATTGTCTTGCTGAAATATCCCTTCCCGGCGTAACTTCAAATTCGTCACAGATTCTTGTACATTATTCTCAAGAATCTGCTGATACTGAGTTGAATCCATGCGACCCTCAACTTTAACAAGATTCCCGGTGCCGGCATTGGCCACACAACCCCAAAGCATGATGGAACCTCCACCAAATTTTACAGTGGGTAGCAAGTGTTTTTCTTGGAATGCTGTGTTTTTTGGACGCCATGCATAACGCCTTTTTGTATGACCAAACAACTCAATCTTTGTTTCATCAGTCCACAGGACCTTCTTCCAAAATGAAGTTGGCTTGTCCAAATGTGCTTTTGCATACCTCAGGCAACTCTGTTTGCGGCGTGCTTTCAGAAACGGCTTCTTTCGCATCACTCTCCCATACAGCTTCTCCTTGTGCAAAGTGTGCTGTATTGTTGACCGATGCACAGTGACACCATCTGCAGCAAGATGATGCTGCAGCTCTTTGGAGGTGGTCTGTGGATTGTCTTTGACTGTTCTCACCATTCTTCTTCTCTGCCTTTCTGATATTTTTCTTGGCCTGCCACTTCTGGGCTTAACAAGAACTGTCCCTGTGGTCTTCCATTTCCTTACTATGTTCCTCACAGTGGAAACTGACAGGCTAAATCTCTGAGACAACTTTTTGTATCCTTCCCCTGAACAACTATGTTGAACAATCTTTGTTTTCAGATCATTTGAGAGTTGTTTTGAGGAGCCTATGATGCCACTCTTCAGAGGAGATTCAAATAGGAGAACAACTTGCAATTGGCCACCTTAAATACCTTTTCTCATGATTGGATACACCTGGCTATGAAGTTCAAAGCTCAGTGAGGTTACAAAACCAATTTTGTGCTTCAGTAAGTCAGTAAAAAGTAGTTAGGAGTATTCAAATCAATAAAATGATAAGGGTACCCAAATTTTTGCACCGGTCAAATTTTGGTTTAATGCATATTGCACATTTTCTGTTAGTACAATAAACCTCATTTCAATCCTGAAATATTACTGTGTCCATCAGTTATTAGATATATCAAATCGAAATGGCTGTTGCAAACACCCAAATATTTAGAGCTAAAAATGATTAAGATTAATAGGGGTGCCCAAACTTTTTCATATGACTGTATATATACATACATATATATATAACACACATATATATACACATACACATCTACGCTAGATATATCAACATATATATACTTTAATTCACCTGTGATAACAAATTGCAACATAATCTTGAAACCTAATGTGATTTCATTATTAATTATCATTTTATAGAGAATCACAATATTTATTCTTTGATCATAACTTAGCATAAATATACTAAACATCAATATGCTTCATTATGAATGTGTTATCATACTTAATCATAAATTTTAAAATACAATCACTTTATTATCCTTTTTAATAAAGAAATACCTTTATATTCAGTATTACTTACTAAATATTATTGTGTTCTTTATTTAAAACACGATATTCAACTTTATTCTTTAGTAAAAAGACATATGAATAATAATACCACATCTTACAGTTGCTTTGTGCTTAACAACTGGCTCTTCTCAGAAAACTGTGACCTTTAACCTTTTAAATACCATCACTCCGAGAATAGTATAACCTGACACTTTGCAAAATGTGACCAGCTTTTGACTCTGCTTAGAATCAAGTTTAAAATATACATCCTTTACCTAATTAAATGTGTATATTTTTGTGTAATGATTGTATATATGTAAACACATTAAACAATATATGAAATAAGTATTATAAAACATAAGTATTCCAAAATATGTCACCTTCTATAATCAGAAGTTTGCTAAATAAACAAAGAATATATCTCTTGATATAACTTCTCTTTGATCTTAATATTTAATTGTCTTTCATGAAGATGATTAGCTTATCTCATTTACATATAAGACAATTATATTTTCCCAATGTTTGTAGGTGTTAATTAATATATATATATATATATATATATATATATATATATATATATGTATGTGTGTACCTTTGTAAGATTACATAATGAGTGATACCATAAGACAATCCTTGTTATATTATATCCAGCTTTACACACTATGAATAATATATTTATCATTCCTTGATAAAATTACCCCAATAAACCTTTTAACCAAATATACTGGAAAGCTATCTGTATTATCTTTGTCAAAAGCTCTTCTTTGACCATTCATGAACTAGATGTATTTTACATTCTCCCTACATGTCTTTAGCAGCTGTCACTTACACTTAAACCTCGTGTGTGCTTCTGTGGCTTAAAGAACATATGAGTTTAGATTTTCTGTTTTACATCATATGAGCTTCCTTTTGATGTATCTTAAATAATTTTGCAATTTCCCAATGAACATTCAATAATGGATCACATAGAACAAAAAAAATAAATATAGACGTCTTTAGATGTTATACTTTTTTTCTTCTGGGATGCATCCTGGTTTTTCTTAGGTCTATTTTTAACATCACAGAACTGCATTTACATAAATACATGACATCAACACTTAAACTTACAATGGGCCCACAGAATCACGTCACCATTTGTTCCTTGTCAATCAACTGACAACACTTAAGTCACACTGATGCTCTCATGCTTTCAGAGTTGCATGCTTACACAAAGTGGATTATACATGGAAAGACCTCATACAAAATTGTAAGTTATGACTTATATTCCTTTAAATATGCAATGCTATTAGTCACACATTAATCTGTTTATCAAATTAATTATTAGACAATTCATGCATATATTGGCCTATAATGAAAAATTGATGAGTGATTCAACTGTTGCTTTTTCACATATGAAATATCTCTAAGGGGAAAAATAGATAAAAGTTTTAGCAGAAAAATCTAATTGATATGCTAACAATTTTTAACCAATGGAAAGTTAACTTTTTTTGACTTCTAATACTCTATGATCATATTATATACTTATTATTTTGGTTTTGCACATTCTCTGTATCCAGAGTGGGATGTGAGCAAAATATATATATCACCACTTAACAGAGTAGATCAAGTTACTTTTACTTGATTCTCATGTAAATATATATATATATATATATATATATATATATATATATATTATAATATGATTCATTACATATAGTATTATTATCAATATCATAATAAGGACTAATTTATAAACATCACACAACTATCTGAATTATACCTGGTCATTTTAATTTCTCTTCATGTGTGAAAGATCTTTCTACAGCCTGAATAGTAAAATGATGCCGACAGTCATTAACATAGAGATATTTTTAAATTCGACCCATGACCTTTCTGTCAATTGCATCCACCAATAGGTTGAGTAATGGTCTGCCATTTAGATAGTCTAGGCCTTCTGACATTCTTCTGATCAGGAATAGATCAGATGTCAAGAAAGGGTTGCTATGACAGTCTAACATTTTGGGAAAAGCTGTTACTCTGTCAGGATTGCTATTTTGTGCATTCTTTCCTATGTAACTGATTCTATCTATAGGTTTAGCTGGCTTAGAGGTTGACACTTGTTTATTTACAACTGATAATGGGGTTTTTATGAATGGAACTTCTTTCATGAGATATGGCTTATATGCCACATGCAATTTTCTACGTTTTTCATAGATTTCCTCACTATTCTTTCTATGAATAGGTGACACTATAATCTGATTTGACAGATCTCTTTTAGGTGGTTTTATTCTTTGATTTGTCCCTGTTTGTCTCACATTTGTCATCTGTCTCTGATGTCTTCTGGCCATGTCCAGTAAACTAGCAGCTTCAAATAAAGACTTTTTATCTGATGCAACAGCTAGAGTAGCTGCATCCAAAAATCTGAATTTCTTTACAAAAGTTCTCATCATCGATTGAGAATTGACTTTGCTGACCACAGGCTTATAAGTCCTCTCAAATCTAGACATAACTGAATATGTAGATTCAGTTCTGCCAATTTTTATTTCATTCAGAATTTCAGATGTTGGCATGCTGTCACCTGTAGTACACCAAATTAATTTCTTTAATCGGTCTACATCACTGTCCTGTAACCATTCATTTGACTCATTGTCATAAGACATCTTTGCTGATAGACATCTTGCAAAGTTTGCAGGAAGCCATGTTCTAAATAAAAGATTCTTCTCTTTTGTAGATAGATCAAGCTTATCTGCATAGCTTTCAAAAATTTCTGAGTTTCTACACACGGATATTTACATCATATGTGGGAATGTCTTTACTCAGATTGGTCAAATGTTTCTGCAACTTTATTTTCTGCTTAGTTTCTTTAATTTGTAATTCCTTATATACTGACATATCTGCGTCTGTGCTATTATTATCTTGAGTGATTTCAGGCTTCATCTGTTCACTAGTCTGTGTCTGTGATGAGCTATTTATAGTCAACACAGCCACGTCACACTTTTTGTCAGATTCCTGTGAATCTGTTTGAACCGCTGTTTCTTGTGTGTTAACAGAAATTACATTACAGACTTGTAGATCTGGTAACTTTTCTGTTATAATGCTATTGAATACATTGACCATATACATAATATTCCTCATTTTCTCTTTTTCTTTCATAACACACAATGATTTCTTAGTCTCTATGATAGAATTTGCGTGCAAACACTGCGCATACAAGTTCTTCCATATATTCTGTAACCCTTCACTAGGTGCGGTGACCAGATGGAAGGCAACGCTGCAGTTGGGATTGCGGGGTGCAAACAGCGCAGACTTGTCACGGTCTCTGGGCACGAGGGCGCAGCGCTGGTGCTGTCCCACGTTACCACCACTGGTACCGGTGATGAGGGGGCTGCACAAATGTTGGTGGTGATTGTTCCCCCGGGGCGCTTCCCCTATACTGTGCCGACTGGTGGTGTTTGGGGCGCCCTGATGTTGTCGGTGCAGAGTCAGACACAGAAACGGTTGTAAAGTTGAACTTTTACTTCCATGGGTGTGGAGGCACAAATGCTTAAACAGTTTCTTCAATACAAAACAACGGGGTACGCCTGGTGACACAGCAAAGTCCTGGGGTGCAGGGTACACTTGATGAAAGGTGTTCCTAGCCCCTTATACTTCAGTGTTACAGCCCTAAGGTGCGTCTGGACTCCTATTTGGCTCATAGGAGGATGCCCACCATGATACTAGTACATAATATTCCCCACTCACGTTATGTGGTCCTGATAGCTCAGAGTTTTGGGGTGCAATAGTCAGGGTGGCAGGATATTCCACAGGTCTGGCCTTGGCCCCTGGATCCTGTGATACTTGCTATGGAGCACGTGTTCCAGAATGTTCTCTCCACAGTCTCATGCTGACAAGATAATGATGCTCGACTTCCTTCAGGGCGATGGCTAGGCAGACAGGGGACAGGATCTTCTGAATAGCTGGAGTATGTCAGCTCTCCAACCTTCCTGGGCCTGTCTAGGACTTGAGATTCCTGCACTAAACTCACTGCTTTCTTCACAGGACATCACACTTATCTCCTCACCTCCTCCTCCTAACACTCCACACTTCTAACTCCTCACACGCAGGACCTTCCTGCAGGGGTGTTACCATGGGGACCCAGTGATCAGCTGACTCCTCCCCTTTTCCCAGGCGATGTCCTCCCATTGGACATTTGGTTACTATTCAATCCTATGGGAGGTGTAATGCATGTGTGAGGCTCACTAGGTGGCGCTGTGTTGTGTGAGACTCAGGACCCCCTGCTATGTCACACAGGCTATGAAGCAACAGGAAATAATGCAATTACTACAGAGATCACCCTCAGCCCAGCCATAGCCAGCTCGGGGATGCCACATAGGCACATACTTATACTGTAAGCTACACTTTTTAGACAATGACTGTATAATTTCCATAATTAAATGTAAAATGTTTACTTACAACCGTAGAAAACCGTCACCTTGTAACTTGTAGCTTCTCCTTGGAACAACTGCTTCCTTTCATCAGCACGTCTCAGTACGTCTGGCATCTGTTGTCCTCCTTTATTGCTTATAGTGTTAGAGCAAACATTCTTCTGTTCCTCACAAGCTCTCCTTACACAGACTTGTCTGTAGAGGTTTTCTAGAACACGTGTAACTTTTAGATCATAGGAGATTTCATTCATCTAGGTAATTTTCAAAATTTCCTGAAGCTTGCATAAAATGTGCAAAATACTCTCTTCCCCCTCTTGCAAGTAGAAGGCAATGAGAAAAAAACAGGCAAAAATCGACTGGGCTGGCTCACCAATGTAAAATAATATCTGTCCGTAAACTATAAAATAGTCTAAAAATGAATGAAATCCTTACTCACGTGTTGACCCCTAAGGTAACATTATTGGAGGACTCGGCTTCATATAAAACATGGAGATTTATTGAAGTCTTCATAGGAAAAACAGATACATGGAAATCTTCCAGCATAACAGAAACACCAGTCAATGTCTTACATTTCTTAGGAGAAGTTCAGAATTAGGTTTCTTCAAGATGGATCCCTTGCAGACATCTTGGCTCTTGCTTATTCATCAATGTGTGTTGATCTTCTGCAGGACGATTCCGCCATCCTTCCCAAGGTCTTAGAGGAAGTAGCCAGGTTTGGAGAGAGAGACAACCAAAGTGAGAGACAGAGACAGGGACAGATCTCCACAGGGAGAGGGAAACCCTCACCGAGAGTGAGACCACGACATGTGTGTCTGTCAGTCATTTATATACATGAAAGGGGGTGTTTCCCAACATCCTTCCACTTTCTACTACTGTACTTGGACAATACTAAAATAGTCATATGTTATCCACACCCATGCACCATAAGTTACAAGAGCTTTGTCAGCAAAATACAATTAACCCTTAAAGGTCTTGAATATTGTATTGTCAAATATTATTTAACAATGTGTAGAATCTCCTGTACAATGGAAGATATCAGTTCTTACAAAGAGAAGGCACCAACAATCATTATATGCTCAGGTTGTCACTAATGGCAGAAATGTAAATATTTTTTAGGCTAAAAAGGTATGTCATACTTATATAGCACCTACTTATTTCTCAGCACTTAGCAGATTTTGCTATCATCCATTGCTCAAGTAAGGGTGGATTCACACTTGCGGCGGCACTCCGCCCGCCGCAAATCCGACCTAAATGTCGGAAAACTGGATAGGGGCTGAATAGGGAAAGGTTTGCGATGCTTTGCTTAAAAACCCATTCATTTGAATGGGTTTTTAAAGCAATGCGGGGGGGGGTGCTTACACCCTCTGTGCTGCAAAGCCAATTTTTTTTTTTGTTGGAAACAAAGTCAGACATGCAGGACTTTGTGTCTGACAAAAAAAACCGGCTTCACGGTGCAGAGGGTGAAAGCGCACACCCCCGCATTGCTTTAAAAACCCATTCAAGTCACAAACCTTTCTCTATCCAGTTTTCCGACATTTAGGTCTGATTCGTGGCGGACGGAGGGCTGTCGCAAGTGTGAACCCACCCTAAGATTCACAAACTAAATTCCTTATCAGTATGTGTCTGGAGAAAACCCTCACAAACACAGGGAGAACACACAAACTCCACGCAAATGTTGCCTTTGGCTGGATTTGAACCCAGGACTGCAGTGCTACAAGGCGACATTGCTAACTACTAAGATATCTATTACCTGTAGGCCCTTGTAGAAATAAGCAGCTGCACAAGATGATGCCGCTACAGAAGCAGGAATCCAGCTGTTAGGACAGCTGTACATCACATCCCTGCCCTCCGGATGTCTAATGTGACTTTATGGAGGGTACAATGTATAAAAATAAATAAATAAATAAAACATAAAGTGAACTAAAAAAAATGCCATTGCCCCTCCCACATCACAGGTTCTAGTCCCAACCCTGGTGATACAACAATGTTTCACCTACATAAAATGCAGACAGGCAAAACTTAAAAAAAAAAAAAAAAAAAAAAAATATTGTGTGCTATTAAATACAAAAAAAGTGAAAAATGGCAAAAACAGACAAATTTCCACTCTTTTTACATTTTCCCAGATATAAAAAAGATAAAAACATGCATTAATAAATAAATAAATAAACAAACAAATAAATAATAACATAAAATAAAGCTCTATCTATCACCAAAATAGACACACAAATTATTTGTATAATCAGACTTGAAAGAGTTATCCAGGATTAGAAAACATCACATCTATTAGTCACATGACCATATAGCAGCTTAGTCCCATTCATTTTCAACCATGCAACCTTTTGACCACCCCTTGTGTGTGCCCCTCTGACTTTACTATAAATGTTTTTGGTTTTTTTTAAATTGGGTATTTTGTTGTTGTCACCACTTTGTTTTTGGAACTTTTTTGGATTGAAAATTGTGCTGGGACGTGTGATCATTTCAGACATTAAGCAGTATTATAAGGCTTCTGTTTTTTCCCATTATATCTGTGTTGTAATAAAGATACACAAATGACCTTGAACTGGAAAGAATCCATCAGTGTTACCTGCTTCAAGGAGTCAGTATGGTAGTACACAAAGGCTGTAAGGTTCCATTCTCGGGAGTAACGTGGCCTCTGTGCACTGCCATGAAAGTTTGGTGCATGGTGCAAAAGGGAGTGAGGTTTAGGATGATTTGTCTCTGGTTGGAATATAGTATATCCTCATACCCTCCTCCTAGTTGCACTGACTGCACATGACAACAGGGAAAATGAGTCCATTGCTTGTTTGGTTAATAATCCACGCAACACACCAAACAAAACCTGCAGAATACCTGACATATAGTACAGGTGAATAAGGTACAAAAGCCAGTGACCCTTTGTGTCATTCTTTTCTTTTGGAGCTCCCTTAACCACTTCCCGCTGGAGGAATTTTTCGATTTTTGTTTTTCGTTTTTCACTCCCCCCCCCCTTTCAAACCCCATAACTTTTTTATTTTTCCGTTGTCAAAGCCATAGGAGGTCTTAATGTTTGCAGGACAAATTTTTCTTCTATCATTTATTATTCTGTACAATGTACTGGGAAGCTGGAAAAAAATTCAGAATGGGTTGGATCTGAAGAAAAAGTGCATTTGTGCAACTTTCTTAGAGGCTTCATTTTTACGGCGTTCACTCTGCAGCCAAAATGACATGTCACCTGTATTCTATGTTTCGGTATTATTTCGGAGATACCAAATTTATATTATTTTATTTACATTTTACCCCTTAACAAAAATCTAAAACTATGCAAAAATTTTTTTTCTAAAAGTCGCAATGTTCTGACACCTGTAACTTTTTTATATCTCCATGTATGGGGATGCATATGGCGTCTTTTTTTGCAGGGCCAGGTGTACTTTTTATTTATACCATTTTGGGGAATTGCTGTTGTTTTGATCACTTTTTATTAAAATTTTTAATTAGAGGCGAAGCAGTGAAAAAACAGCGGTTTGGCAAGTTTAAATTTTTTTTTCTTCCCGCTAGGGCGTTTACTATTACAGGAAAAATATTTTTATAGATTTGTAGAATGGGCATTTTTGGACACAGGATGCCTAATGTGTATGTGTTTCACAGTATTTAAGTACTTTTATATGTATTCTAGCGAAAGGGGGGTGATTTGAATTGTTAATATTTTTTTTTTTTTTTTATGTTTTTTTGCATTTATTAGACCCCCTAGGGGTCTTGAACCACAGGAGGTCTGATCACTATTTCAATGCATTGCAAAATACATAAAGCAGCCTGCCATACAAATGAATGACAGACAAACCTGGGAGCCTTCAATTGATTCCTGGCTGTCATGCCAATGGGAGGTCAGACCCAAGCTCATTCCAGGTGTCGGCGATCCCTGGCAAAATGGCAGCGCCACGTGCGCCGCTGGCAAAGTGGCGCCTCAGTCAGCTTTGACCGAGGCGCCAGGGGGGTTAATGCCCGCGATCAGTTCGGGCACTGATCGCAGGCATAAGCACCAGGTCTCTGCTGTATAAAACAGCAGAGACCCGGCGGCTATGGTGGCCGCCATATTTAAATACCCAACATCCGCAGTACTATTATGGCAGATGTCGGGAAGGTTAACAATTCCAATTTGAAAGCTAATTTTTTTCCTAATTTTCTTCAACTAGAGTTTTTTGTTGAAAAAAGAAAAGGAAAAAAAGAAAGAAAAACTAAACAAATACACAAAATACGGTCACAAATCACTATTATAAAAGCAGTGAAGTGACATGACTGGAAAAAAAAAAGGGAAGGGGAAAGGCTAAAGGAGGAGGAGGAAACACTTGTGCTACTGTCACACCATCCACCAGTGCAAGTATTAATACTAACAATAAATATGTGGGTGGCAATAGGAACACTACTTCTGGTATTGGCAGCCCACCAGTAGATGTGGAGTTGTTGCATTTCCTGAATAAAGATTAACTTATTGAAAGCAGTGAAACACAAATGTTGAAATCCTCCTCCTCAGCTGTTGTAACATGTAGATTACCACATTGCCTTTACGCACTGTCAACTGTGTTCTTCATGAGTTGGATGAAAATAGACAGTGTTTTTTGGTATGGATGAGTGAACCAGTTAGGATTGAACCAGATTCAACCCAAATTTTCCAAATGTTTTGTGTTCATCCAAACACAGACTATGTGGGTTCATTGCCCATGAACCAGAAGTTACAATGCTCGATGTGACCTCTGAGGCCCAATCATAGGACTCAGCAGTTACTCCAGGTGTATGACTTCACCGAGAAGGCTGGAAGTAAGGTGAGTATAACTGTTTGTTATTTTTTACAACTTACCTGTGCCTCCTACAAAGCAAATCTACAGAGGTTTCGCCTATCTCTATTTTTTGGAGGTAAGGTACATAGCTTTGGAAGACATTACTGGTGGTGGCGGTGGAGGTAGTAGTGGCAGAGTAGTCATGCTATTAGTAATACTGGTAATAGTGCTGGTAAGGCCACTAGGGGGAATTCTGGAGGTGGGAATTGTGAAGTTATTGAGCAATCCCATTGCCAAGTCAAAAAAATTGTGAAGATGAAGAAATTACTCAATCCATTGAAGATTCTATTGCAGACCTGGCAATCAGGTAAGGGTGACATCAGAGAAGGAGGGTGGTGGCAATTGCAATACTAACAATTCCATCCAATTCACAGCCCCAACATCTAAAAAGACCTGCTTGGGGTAGGTCTAAGGCAAGCTTGGGTGCTGGTGGCACTGGCAGACATGTTTCTACTGCTGCTAATGTTGGAAGCAGCAGCTATGTGCAGTCATCTCCTGTATGGGAATTTTATTGTACTTTATCAAATGACAAATCCATGGCAAGGTGCAAAATCTTCAATGAGAAAATTAGCCATTGCCTTGTAGACACACATGTAGGAACTAGGTCTCTCTGTACTCACATGAAATGACATCACCAGCTCAGTTGGAAAAATATAATTGGCAGTTTCACTGGCAGGCAAAGTGAGCAAAACCATCCTACTCCTTCTCCACATGGTCTTCTTTGTAGGCAGGACACATCCACATCTAGCACAAGGTCATTGTTGTTATCATTATAATTTCCGCCTGCTTCTCCTGCCTCTCTACACCAATGTCAGTAATCCAAAAGGGAATGTATGTCCAGGAAACAGCAATATGTGCCCAGTTACTGGTCTGCAACTTTAACTCACACCTGGGATATCTCCTGGCCATAGTGTGCTTGCAAACAACATATTCTACTAAGGAAAAGGTTAAAATGTTGAAGGGGAGTGTCTGTGCTAATACATAAGAGGATTCATTGTAAGATTATTTCTGATGAAGTGGATCATTCATTACAAAAATTTGCAGATGAAATGGGATGGTATGATGTATGGAAAATAAAAGAATCCTGGTCAAAAACAATTTCCATGTTATAGTAAAACTCATATAGTATTTTCTAGAATTGACTTCGTTTTAGTTAATTAATATGCAGGACACGGCCAAACATAATTTAAGGACATGGTCCCATTTTTTTCAAACTGATGTGTGTCACTCTATGTGGTGATAACATTGGGATTCTTTAACTTACCCCAGGGATTTTCAGATTTTTTTTTTTTTTTTTTGACACATTGTACTTTATGAGAGTAGTGAACTTTGGTCAATTCTTGTTGCATATATTTATGACAAGGCATTATGGGAAAAGGAGCTGAGAAGCTCAAGCGCCCTCGATTGGATGTAACAAATCCTCAATTTGCTTTTGACCCACTGAGTCTTTAGAAAGCAAAAGGGATATTAGCCAAGCCAGTATCACTCATCTGCATACAGCGCTGTTTCGGGATTTTGTCCCTCATCAGTGCAGAGCAGAGCGAAACTGACTCAGTGGATCAAAAGCAAATTGAGGATTAGTTACATCCAATAGAGGACACTTGAGCTTCTCAGCTCCTTTTCCCATAATGCCTTGTGATATGTAGATGCTTAGTAGAGGGCAAAAAGGCAATTCAAAACTCTACACACCTTCACTGGTGCTCTCCTCAATGTGAAAGATTCCCTTTTCTGAGCCATATATTTATGAAAAATAGGAAATTTTGTGGAAATCTGAAAACATTCACAATTGTTAAAATATGAAATGCTCTGCACCCAAATTATTTAATAAATATTATTTACCATATATTTTCCACTTTTGCAGAGCTCCTGAAATGCCAGTAGAGTGAAATCCCCTGACACTTGACCCCATTTAGGAAACTGCACCCCTCAATGAATTTTTCCAGGGATGTATTGTGCATTCGTACCCCTCAAGTCTTGCATGAATTTATTTTCCAGAAATGAATGTGTAGCTCATGGTAAAAAAAATTTGAAAACTGCAGAAATACGTCATCTCGGTGTGCAATATGTGGTGCCCAGCTTGTGTCAGAGATCAATGCTCCAAAAGCTGTTCCCACGATAACCTGATTAACTATTTTTGGAGTGTGTGTCTCTGCTGACACAAACTGGGTGCAAACATATTAGGCACTGAAATGGCGTATCTGTGGAAAAATTGCAGTTTTTATTTTTCAACTGTGGATTCATTTCTGGAAATTAAATTAATGCAACAATTAAGGATTAAGGAGTTTTTGTCTCTGTTGACACAAAGTGGACACAACATATAGGAAATGGCCAATTTCTTTTAAAAAAATTCAGCTTTCACTTTGCACATTAATTTTTGGGAAACACTCCTTGGCTCACTTTACTTATATGAATTATTTTAGTAGTTTTCAAAATGGAGTCATATCTTTTATATCTTATGGGTAGATTTTTTTTTTTTACCTTTACAACAGAGCCTCTGCAATTGCCCTCCAATGTACTAGAAATAACCACATTTGGCCACAAATGTGCACGGCGCTCTTTCACTTCTGAGCTCTGTCTTATTTCCAGGCAAAAGATTAGGGCTGCATGTAGGGTGTTCTAAAATCAGGAAACAGAGCATAATAACTGGAGAGCTGACTTTTAACAGAGTCACAAGCTGGGAACTGAAACACTGAAACATGTCAGTTTTGAATAAAGAGACTGTGCCCTGAAGGCTAAGGCCCCACGTAGCGGGCCACAGAGAAATAAAGCTGCGGGAAAAAATGCATCGGAAATGCATCACAGTTTTTCCCACAGTGCTTTTCACATAAAGTCCACAGAGATTTCCTGCTTCAATTATACCTATAGGAAAGCCAACATCATTTCCGTACATATAATTGACATGCTGCGATTTTCAAAAAGGTGATGGTTTTGAAAATCGCAGCATTTCCACTGTGCGTATGTTTTTGCAATGTGTGGATGGGACTCGCTACGCAGTGGTTTTTGCCTCGACGTTTCCGCTGCAGCCAAACTGTGGCATTTAAGCCACGTGGGGCTCCCGGTCTAAGGTGTTTTTTGGCCGTGTCCTCAGTTTTTTAAAGCCATATCTGGGGCTGTTGATCAGGGATAAGTGTGTGATGTTATATGGTTAATATTGTTAGCATACACTGCTGTCTGTGGTTGATGCTTCTTCTGATTCTCATATGGTTTTTTTGTAAATAACTCCTACAAACAAAAACATTCTTAGTTTCTATTGACAGAGAAATCATAAGGAACCAGATGATAACATGATGTCACCTCTATCAGTGCTCAGTATTTACTACTTTAGTAACTACTCTGAGAAATCAGTAATGTTGGTCTTTCCTTTGACCCAAACTGTGCCCATTGTACCCTACAGTGTCCACATAGTCCCATACTGTGCCAGTGTAAGATGGGTATAGGTATACGGTGGGGGATGTAGTTCTTCTCAGAGGAGTCGCACATACTTTATTCAGGTGTACAACACACAACTCCTTTATTTTCAGGTGAGGTGCAGTGTGTAATGGCTCGTGGCTCAGTATTAGACGGTTGTTCGACTATATTTTTAACACAACACAGCTTCTTCAAAGCAAAAACAAGGTTTCTCACTAACACTGATACACTCTACTCTGTATACTGGATAAAATAGAAACCCAACAATCTGATCAATACTATATCCAGATACACAACATTTTACCCATTACATTTTAACCCTAAGGTTTGTCCTGGCCTTT
The DNA here is from genome assembly GCA_947044405.1 of Leptodactylus fallax. NCBI lineage: Eukaryota > Metazoa > Chordata > Amphibia > Anura > Leptodactylidae > Leptodactylus > Leptodactylus fallax. The sequence goes on along the minus strand of CAMRHE010000617.1, from coordinate 390,209 downwards.
AAAAGGGTTGTCCAGGATAAATTTATATTTTAACTATAAACCCCCTCCAACTTTCTAAATAACATTTATTATTATTTCTTCTTAGTTTTATTGTAATATATGTAGGTCATGTGCCTTTCCGCTGGTGTCACAGGGTCTCAGTATAAAGAATATCCATACCCTGCAATGTTACTGGAAGGAAGTCCACCCCACAGCCTCATTATACTTACCTGTTCCTCCTGTGGATATCCGGATCCCAGGACATCGTCACTGGAAGGCTACCTATTCATTGCGTGTTCCGGGTGCCCACGCATGTGCAATACGCCGATGACGTCCCATGTCCGGACCTGAAAGTAAGCAAAGGTAAGAGTAATGGGGCTGGGCGGTGGGTCAAAGAGGAGGTGCTGGTCAGTACACATCACAAACAGTTTGTGCCGGCTGGCACCTCCACAGAGTGGGCAGCAGGGAATCCTGTAGCAGGGAGTCACGTAGTGGCATTTAATATGGACTGTGAATGTGCAATCAATATTATAATGTGCTAAGGTCACCATGGTGCATATTATACTGTGCGAGGCCCACTATGGAGTATTATATGTGTGGAGGGGGGGACTATGGAGAATTACACCATGATGGGACCTCTGTGAAGCATTATACTGTGCAGGGACCCTGTGTGAAGCATTATACCATGCAGGAGCCACTGTGAAGCATATTATACCATGTATGGGCCACTGTGGATCATTGTACAGTGCAGGGGCCACTGTGAAGCATATTATACTGTGCAGTGGCCACTGTGGAGCACTATCCTTTGCAAAGGCCACTGTGGAGCATATTATACAATGCAGGGGCCAATGTGGAGCATATTATACTGTTTAGGGGCCACCATGGAGCATATTATACTGTGCGGGGGCCACTGTGAAGCATATTATTCTGTATATATATATATATATATATATATTTACTAAAAAAGCATGAAGAATTCACTGTTGTCCTGAAGCTTGATCTGTGTGACTGTAATGATGGTATACGGAGGTGATTACAATATTACAACCAAAGGAGAATGTTATTGATTGAGTGAGAACAAGGAGTCTAAAGATGGCTGCTGAGGGTGTAGTGGGCGGGCTAGCTACAGAAACAGGGAGCGAGTGTGGGGAGTGTGAGTGAGAAAGAGAGGGGGAGGGAGTGATAGAGGGAGGTGGTGTGAGTCAGCACTGAGTGAAGACTAATGCATCATGGTAGTTGTAGGCAAACACAGGAAGATGGCCATGTAAACAAATGCAGAAGATGCTAGGAACTCACAGAGAACCCCAGTAATCACTCAAGAAACTGCTAAAGGTATTTGTGGGCACTTCTTAACCTATTAATAGCACTAACAGACCTTTTTTGAAAAAATATTTTTGCCTGGCATGCACCCACACTATTGTAAATGTATGGCACAGGTTTAAGGGTCCTTTCAAACTAACTACCTATTATAGTCAGGAGCTATTTATAAGTCCATTGTTTTTCACAGACAGAGACACTGAGAAAGAAAATTGTAGCATGTGTTATTTTTTTTTCTTCACGTTTTGTCCGTTCACGTCTATGACTTCACCCTTCACGTCTAAGAAAAAAACAGCACACAGATGTCATCCATTGCTGAAAAAATAAACAGTCTCATTTTCTGTGGATGTAAGAAAACAGATGACACAGAAATACGAGATTACGAGAGAAATACGAGAGTCACAAAGATGACTCCACCATAAAAAATATTTATTATTCCATTTGTGTGGTTTGTCTGAAAGCAGAACATTTTGACAATAGTGAATTTTTCCATATTTCCACCAAATTTCCTATTTTTCATAAATGCATAAAATATCAACAACAGTTCATCACTAACATGAAGTGAAATGTGTCATGTAAAAGCAGTCTCAAAATTACCTGGGTAAGTTTAAGTATCCCAAATGTATTACCACGTGAAGTGACACATGTCATTTTTGAAAAATGGGACTATGTCCTTAAAGGGGTTGTCTGGGATAAATTAAAACATTACCACTAAGCTAAACCCCCTCCCCCGCCTAACTTCTAGTTTACTCCCTTTAAAAAAAATGTATATTTATCCGTATTTTCTGATTTCCTGGTGACGTTCCGCTTCGCTGTTTCCGGAGACGGGAGGCCACCAGCACTCCTCTCCCCCCCGTCCCCTCATACTCGCCAATGCTCACTTCCTCTTCTTGTGCTGGGAGTCGCTTCCTTCGCAACAAAACGCTGGCAGAAGCAAAAAGAAGTAGCGTTCTACTGCGCAGGTGCCAGTTCCGGATCCCTGGTGCAGGCAGAAGATGGGACAGCGGCACCTCAAAGTCCTCTCCAGGATGAGAAGACAGGTAAGTATTATGGGGTGGAGAGGGGGTTGGAGGACTGAGTTAGTTAGGTAGGTAGGGCTACCTAGGGAAACAGGGTGAGATTGTGAGGGAGGAAGTGAGGGGGGGATCTGAGTGAACTGCAATGCATCATGGTAGTTGTAGGCAAAGACAGCAGAAAGCTACCCATGTAAACAAATGCAGAGGATATCAGGAGATCCCATAGAAAGCCAGATATCACTCAAAACACTGCTAAAGGTATTTCGGTTCACTATTTAACCCATTTATAGCACTAACAGACCTTTTTTAAAAATAATTTTTTGCCTGGAAAACCCCTTTAAGGGGCAAATTTTACATATCAAACTTCTCTGATGGGGCAGTTGCAGCAATAGTCGGTCCATATGTAACAGCTGACCTTCTGCTGCTGATCGTGCGGATATAGTGACAGTGTCCACACAATCTCCATGGTGTATATATCTGTTAATAAACATAAATTGCCCCTCGCTCATGCCAGATAAATACATCATGGAATGATAAGGGGTTAACAAAAAAGCAGATTTGCTTATATAAAGATCATTTCTTTTCCATGTGACTTTCTGTTGCCATGACTGGCTCATGATTATAATAACACATGATGTGATAAGTAAATCTATCTATCATACTAATGTACATAGATCCCAAGTACTTATATACAGAGCTTGTGCACCAGTCTAGAAGGAATCACATCATCTGTACCACAAGACTACACGATGGATCCCTGTACTTATAAGCGCTATCATATACATGGCCAGGATTCCAGACAATATCTGGATCATTATTTTTCAGATAAAGCTGGAATGGTGTTTGAAGAGGGCATCTTGATATTTCCCATTAAAAGCCTTAAAAAAGCTTTTGCATCAGGTATGTATCTGGACAGTCTATGGTTAATTTATTTTATCCCTTTTAGGACACAGGGTAGTTTCGGTGTTAACAAGATGTTTCATATTTTCCATCTCCTCCTTCCAATATTCTTAACTTATTTATTTTTTGTCGACATATCAGGGCTTATTCTTTCCACAGCAACTTGTATTTTTAGTTTACATCATTTTGGGGTCCATATGTTTTGATTAGCTTGTATTAACATTTTGGGGGGTCCATGTGAAAGAACCAAAAAAAAACCAAAATGTACAGTTCTATCATTAGTGTTTGCATTTTTTATTTTATGGCACTTAGTTTGCAGTAAATTTGTTCTGTGAGTCATTACGTTACGACTATAACATATTCAGATTAGTTTTATTATGATTTACAACTTTTACTAAATAAAAGGCCATTTTTCATAATATAAAAAATTTTCCTGGAGACTTTGTGTTCTGATCTCAATAACTTTTTTACTGTTTTGTTTACTGAGCTAGATGAGGGCTTTTTTTGTGGGGAAAGCTTTTCTTTTTATTCATACCATTTTTTTTGTATGTACAACTTTTTGAAGAATTTGTATTACTATATTTAGGGGAGGCGAATGACCAAAGCAAATTATTATTAATTATTGCATTGTAGTAGGAGACTTAATATGCATATTTATTTTTTTTACTTTGAATTAAACTTATTTAATTTTACTTTTTTTTTTTTCCTGTCCCACAACTGGACTTGAACATGGGATCACTTGATCCTCTGTATAATGTACTGGAATACTTCTGTATTGTATTACACTGCACATATACTCCCTGTATGTCATAGGGAAAGGCAGCTAGGAGGCCATTGTTTGGCTTTCTTGCCTCCATGGCAAGTCCTTAAACACTGTAATCTCATCACAGGGAACCCAATGGAGTGAAGGGGAGCAATCCTATTGCAGTGATCACTATTGATCAAGGCATCTAAGGGGTTAAGTTGTAGGAGTCACAACATTTTATAACTCCTGCAGCTACTACCATGCTCCAGGTGGACCCGGAAGGCATGTAGAAGACACAACTCCTGTACTAGTAATAGTTATGCAAACTTATTTTTTCTGACATTTGGAACTTTAGAACGGGCAACCACAACTAAAGAGATCAGAGTAAAGCCTTGGTCACTGAGTATAATGTAAATGATAGGCTATCAGAGTTTAGTAGAATCCATTTCCCCTATGTAGTCTCCAGAAACCAGAATAACTTGTTGAAAATGTCAAAGGGCAACTTAAAAATGTAAGGGTACAACAACTTGTAAATCTGCTGTCATCTGGCAGTTTGGTGTCTACCACTTGGTGCTGATGTCACTTCCTGATCTCTCACCAATGATAACCTGACAATGTGTAGAATCTCCTGTACAGTGAAAGATATCAGTTCTTACAAAGAGAAGGCACCAACAATCATTATATGCTCAGGTACCGCTAATGGCAGAAATAGGAATATCATACTCATATCTAGAAAAATTCTACGGAATCAGATTCAGTAATTTAACAAGAGCTTAAATATTAAAAGGGACAAATCAAAAAGGAAAGATCATGAAACAGATGTGGAGGTAAAGATGTAGAGAAGGCAGATATATGTACAGTAGTACAGCCAGCAAAAGGTAGAAAAATCAGAAGTCATAGGAGACCCAAGTCCAGCTATAGTTACAGATCTTCAATGACAGTTGAGGAACCATAAAGCTAATAATAATTAATTAAAAAGTAGACTCTTAGATTAATGGTACCAAATTTTGTCCTTTTCAGGATTTTCACTTTTCTTGTTTTTGATTATTTGAAAAGCGATATTTACATATTTTTGGAGATGATATAGAGATATAGTATGTTATTATCAACAACATATTTTGAGTTAACATTTCAATATTTGGATATTTTGGACATATTTGGATACAATATTTTTTCTGCAGGTCATATTAAAGGAGACATCTTGTTTGACATCAGCAATGGTTCCCTGATTCATCATCTGTATTCAGCCTGTGAGTTTTTCAAAGACATCATAGTGCTGAAGGTCAAAGACAGATGTATCATGGAGCTGAAAAGATGGGTGGACAAACGTACTTGAGCCTTTCATTGGGGACATGCCGCAAAACATCATGCAGACCTAGAAGGAAAAAGGTGAAGTATTTGTCTAACTATTAACCCCTTTGTAATGGTATTATTTATTATTCTGTACAATGTACTGAAAAGCTGGGAAAAAAATTCTGAATGGGTGGAAATGGAGAAAAACTGTGTTTGTGCAACATTCTTACGGGCTTTGTTTTTATGGTGTTCACTCTGCAGTCAAAATGACATGTCTCCTGTATTCTATGGTTATTATTAGAGATGAGCGAATCGAAGCTGACGAAGTGAAATTCGATCCGAAATTCAGGAAATGTTCGATTTGCATAGAAATCAGATTTCCTCATGCTTCATAGTATCGAATCGCATTTTAAACTAAGGACACGTCAGAATAGCCTTTAAAAAGGCTATTCTACTCCTACCTTTGCCGTTGCATCACGCCTCTGCGATGTCCTGGTTCTTCTCGCTCGTGTAGTAAAATAATCAAAATGGCTGCTGGACATGCACAGAGCCACACGGAATAGAATCAAGATGGCCGCCAGACATGCATAGAGCTGCTCGTGGCAGCCATCTTTATCCTATTCCTACACAAGTGGCTCTGCCCATGTCCGGCGGCCATCTTGATTATATCCCATACAAGACCGTTTCTGCGCATGTCCAGCGGCCATCTTGATTCTCTTCTGAGTGGCTCTGCGCATGCCCGGCGGACCAGGACATCGCAGGGGGTGTGATGCAATGGCAAAGATAGGAGTAGAATAGCCTTTGTAAGGCCTCCTAAGCAGGTAGAGCCTGCTGTGGCCCTTCCTGTACAGGACATCCATGTGATCTGCCCAGTCCAGCTTTAGGGGTCTTGATCAGTGATGCAATGCATTACAATGCTAATTCCTAATTGCATACAGCAGCCTGTAAATACAAATAAATGAGAGACAAGTCTGGGAGCCTTCAATAGCCTCCCGACTGTCATAGCAACTGATTGCCGGAACGGATCTTGTTCCAGGTGCCAGCAATCTACACAAAGATGGTGGCATCCATGCTCCTCCACATAAATGGCGCCTTGAAGTGCCAGAGGACTTAATGCCCATGATGAGTGGATATTAAGATTACAGCAGAGACACGGCTATGGCGAGCGCTGAGCTCCTGAGCGGCCGCCATCACTGTAATTGCAGTTAAGGAAATCCACTGTCATTGTCATACAGAACATATGGAGACAGATCTAGGAAATGTTTAGGTAGTTTATCTTATACCTGTAATAGAAACACACTCAGGCTGGGTTCATATCTGCACGGACCCCCCAAAAGGAAACCTGGACGCAGGTGTGAACCTAGCGTCAACTGCAGTGTCGGACTGGGATGTCTAGGGCCCACCAGTGGAATTGTTTCTAGGGGCCCACCATCAGAACCCCTGCAGATCAGCGGTACCAAGACAGGGCGGCTAAAGGTAATAATATGCCGGGAGCCATGCTGCTCACCCACTATACCATGTGCACATCTGCACTACCTAAACCTACTGCTACACCTTGTATGGCAAGTGAACAGCGTGGCTCCTAGAATTGCTACCTTTACCTGTAGCCGCAATGTCCTGGAAAAGCTGATCTGCAGAGGTCCTGGCTGTTGTATCATCGTAGATGTAATATTGATGGCCTATCCTAAGGACAGGCCATCAATATTAGGAAGATGGACAAATCCTTTAAAGAGGTTGTCGAAGGAATTGGAGCAACCCATGTAGCTGGCGGGAGGTGTAAAGTAAAAAATAAGTAAATTAAAAAGCATACTCACCTGTCCCCGGCGCTCCGTTGTCTGCTGCCAGTGTTCATTCAGTCTCATGCCGGCGACTCCTTGCTTGGAGTCCTGCACCTCATGTGATTGCTAAGACCAATTAGGTACAGGATTTCCAGAAATGAGGCGCCGCCATGAGACCGAACAGACACAGGCAGGGGACAAAGGGGTGCTAGGGATAGGTGAGTATGCTTTTTTAAAAATTTTCTTATTTTTACACCTCCCCTGGCGGCCGACACAGTGGTCGCTCCAGTTTATGGACAACCTCTTTTAAGGGGTTGTCTGGGCCAAATTTTTCTATGGTCACTTCACTGGTCCCCCCACATAGTGGCCTCTTCACTGGTCCCCCATACTGTGTGGGGAACAGTGATGGGGTCATTATATTGTGTGGGAGCAGTGATGGAGGCTAACATCCTGTGGGGGGGACATTAAACTGTGTGATGCATATTAAAGGGGTTGTCCAGGGTTAATCTTTTTTATGGCCTATGCTCTGGATAGGCCATAAATACCTGATCGGTAGGGGGCTGACACACGGCCCCATCAGCTGTTCGGAGCCACTTCCGGAGCCCATTCTGTACACAACACAGGGCCGGAAGCAGAAAGCTCCATCCGCTGTATAGCAGCCCGGCGCCTTCACTGCAGCTCAGCTCCTACTGACTTCAATAAGTGCTGAAATACAGTGAAGGTGCCCGGCTAATACACAGTGGACAGAGCTTTCTGCTTCTGGCCCTATATTGTGTACAGTACGGGCATCAGAAGTGGCTCCGTACAGCTGATCGGTCCGGGGTCAGCCCCCTACAGATCAGGTATATGTGGCCTATCCTGAAGATAAACCATAACAAATTATGCCTGGACAACCCCTTTAATATACACCCCTAATGCACCACACTTTAAAGAGAGTGTCCAGTATAATTTTTTTCTTTTTTATAATTAGTCTGGGGGAGGTGAATCCCCCCTACCCCCCCCCCAAAAAAAAAAACAAAACATGCTAAACATACTCACCTGTCTCCGGTGCTCTGGTGTCCTCCCAGCACGGTCCGGTCCTGCAGCTCTGCTGTCTTCTTTTTGTAGGAATTCCTCACTGGCTGTGACATCCCAGGTCCCTTCTCTTAGGCCACTGATTGGGTCACGTGACGTCACAGGTAGTCATGTGCAGAGGGAACGTCAGCTGGAAGAAAACAACAGAACTGCAGGACTGAACCGCTCTGGGAGACACTGGGGACAGGAAAGAAAGTTTGTGGGGGGTTTTTTTGTTTTGTTTTTTTCACCTGCCCCGGCGTAATTAAAAAAAAAAAGGCCACTGTATGGAGTATAAGCTCCATAGTGGCCCCCACCCAGTATTATAAGCTCCACAGTGGCCCCCACCCAGTATTATAAGCTCCACAGTGGCCCCCACCCTGTATTATAAGCTCCACAGTGGCCCCCACCCAGTATTATAAGCTCCACAGTGGCCCCCACCCAGTATTATAAGCTCCACAGTAGCCCCCACCCAGTATTATAAGCTCCACAGTGGCCCCCATCCTGTATTATAAGCTCCACAGTGGCCCCCACCCAGTATTATAAGCTCCACAGTGGCCCCCACCCAGTATTATAAGCTCCATAGTGGCCCCCACCCAGTATTATATGCGCCCAATAGCCCCCTCTGCTCCGCTTCAGTGCTATTATTATACTCTGGGGTCTCCTCAGACCCCAGAGTATAATAATCGGAGAGCCCAGGGGAAGTGATTAAAAATAACAAACTGTCATACTCACCTTGCCTTACCTTTCCTTGGCATCCTCGCTCCATCCTATCGTCTTCAGGCCCTTTTCCGACGACGCTGCTGAGGCCTGTGATTGGGCCTCAGCGGTCACGTGGGGGCGCACTGACGTCTTACACGGTCGCGCCCCATGTGACCGCCGGGGCCTAATAACAGGCCTCAGTCACATGACAGAAGAGCGCCGGAGAGGACGCTGTGCCCAGGAGAGGTGAGAATATGTGTTTATTATTTTCAGTCACCTCCCCTGGGTGCCCTGTCCTGCTATCTATTGAAAAGGGGCCTGCAATATGCCAGGGTCCCTTTCCAATAACAGTATGTATAGCGGTTGGGGAACCAGGCTTTCCCCGACCGCTATCATAGTGGTCCGGGGCCCCGGCCATCTTCAGCTGGCTGCGGGCCCCGTACCCTGCCGGGTCTGGTCGCGGTCGCGCCCCCTGCGACCGCGATTGTAACGCCACTGGTCAGGGGCCGGATCGGGATGGTCAGGATCCCGATCGGGCCCCCATGACATGAGGACTAATAGTCTGGGCTCGGGGGCCCACCGGTGGATTCACCGATTCCCCAGTGGGCCAGTCCGACCCTGGTCAACTGTTTGTAATGAAAAGATCTTCATTGACAAGTCTGTGTGTCTCTTATTTACATGCATAATGTTTTGATATATTGTTATATATCTACAGTGCTGGCCAAAATTATTGGCACCCCTGCAATTCTGTCAGATAATACTCAATTTCTTCCAGAAAATGATTGCAATCACAAATGCTTTGGTAATAATATCTTCATTTATTTTGCTTGCAATGAAAAAACACAAAAGAGAATGAAAAAAAATTCAAATCATTGATCATTTTACACAAAACTCCAAAAATGGGCCGGACAAAAGTATTGGCACCCTCATCCTAATACTTGGTAGCACAACCTTTAGACAAAATAACTGCGAACAACCGCTTCCGGTAACCATCAATGAGTTTCTTACAATGCTCTGCTGGAATTTCTCCAGGTCCCTGAGATGTGAAGGGTGCCTTCTCCAAACTGCCATTTTGAGATCTCTCCACAGGTGTTCTATGGGATTCAGGTCTGGACTCATTGCTGGCCACTTTAGAAGTCTCCAGTGCTTTCTCTCAAACCATTTTCTAGTGCTTTTTGAAGTGTGTTTTGGGTCATTGTCCTGCTGGAAGACCCATGACCTCTGAGGGAGACCCAGCTTTCTCACACTGGGCCCTACATTATGCTGAAAAATTTGTTGGTAGTCTTCAGACTTCATAATGCCATGCACACGGTCAAGCAGTCCAGTGCCAGAGGCAGCAAAGCAACCCCAAAACATCAGGGAACCTCCGCCATGTTTGACTGTAGGGACCGTGTTCTTTTCTTTGAAGGCCTCTTTTTTTTTTTTCCTGTAAACTCTATGTTGATGCCTTTTCCCAAAAAGCTCTACTTTTGTCTCATCTGACCAGAGAACATTCTTCCAAAAAATTTTTGGCTTTCTCAGGTAAGTTTTGGCAAACTCCAGCCTGGCTTTTTTATGTCTCTGGGTCAGAAGTGGGGTCTTCCTGGGTATCCTACCACAGAGTCCCTTTTCATTGAGACGCCGACGGATAGTACGTGTTGACACTGTTGTACCCTCGGACTGGAGGGCATCTAGAACTTGTTTGGATGTTAGTCGAGGTTCTTTAGCCACCATCCGCACAATCTTTCCTTGAAATCTCTCGTCAATTTTTCTTTTCCGTCCACATCTAGGGAGGTTAGCCACAGTGCCATGGGCTTTAAACTTCTTGATGACACTGCACACGGTAGACACAGGAACATTCAGGTCTTTGGAGATGGACTTGTAGCCTTGAGATTGCTCATGCTTCCTCACAATTTTGCTTCTCAAGTCCTCAGACAGTTCTTTGGTCTTCTTTCTTTTCTCCATGCTCAATGTGGTACACACAAGGACACAGGACAGAGGTTGAGTCAACTTTAATCCATTTCAACTGGCTGCAAGTGTGATTTAGTTATTGCCACCACCTGTTATGTGCCACAGGTAAGTAACAGGTGCTGTTAATTACACAAATTAGAGAAGCATCACCTGATTTTTCAAAGGGTGCCAATACTTTTGTCCACCCCCTTTTTTATGTTTGGTGTGGAATTATATCCAATTTGGCTTTTTGACAATTCTTTTTGTGGTTTTCCATTGACGACAAATTAAATGAAAATATTATTACCAAAGCATTTGTGATTACAATCATTTTCTGGAAGAAATTGAGTATTATCTGACAGAATTGCAGGGGTGCCAATACTTTTGGCCAGCACTGTATCTATGCCTGTACATTTTTTCTTCAATTGATACATAAATCAAACCCTCATTGAAAAATCCAACACACAACCCATGTTCCTATTTGCGCACAAACTTAGTGTGTACAAATAGAATGTAACTTATATTCTGCTCCTATAAAAAACACTATTAAAATCCCACTGCATATGAGATATCCTAACATAACTGTAAGGCTGAGGCCCCACGTTGCGGAAACGCAGCTTTTATTGTTTCATATTTTGTTGCGGTTTTTTGATCCAAAGCCAAGAATGGCTACAAAAGGCATGGGAAATATATAGGAATCTTTTATACTTCTACCTTTTGCTTAATCCACTCCTGGCTTTGGCTCAAAAAACCACAACAAAATCTGCAACAAAAAAAGCTGCGTTTCCGCAACGTGGGGCTTTAGCCTTATAGGGGTTTTCTGGGCAAAAAATATTTTTTTAAAAAAGGTCTGTTAATGCTATTAATGGGTTAATAAGTGCACCCAAATACCTTTAGCAGTGTTTTGAGTGATTTCTGGGTTTCACTGGGCGCGTCTTGCATCTTCTGCATTTGTTTACATGGTGTAGCTTCCTGCTACCTTAGCTAATGCAATGCATTATAGTAGTTGTAGGCTCATGATGGCGAACCTATGGCATGCAGAGCCCTCTCAGTTGGCACGCGCGCCGTCGCCATGATCGCTCACTAACGGGGAATCTGTCTGGGGGCCACTGTGGAGCGCATTGTACTGTGTGGGGGCCCTTCACTATTTATATCACACAGTATCTGTTTTATAGCAGACATGTGATATTATTACAGGCTGTAATAACATTGCATGGTCAGTATAAAACAGATCCTGGTTAATTTAAGGTTAAATTGCCGTGTTGGCACTTTGCAATAATTTAGTGGGTTTTGGGTTGCAGTTTGGGCACTCTGTCTTTAAAAGGTGCGCCATCGCTGTTGTAGGCTCTCACACTCCCTCTCACTCCTCCCCCCTCCCTTTATAACAACCCCTCCCTGTCTTCCTAGCTATCCTGTTCACTACAAGCCCTTCCCAACTAACTCAGCCCATACCCCTACACCATTGTACTTACCTGTCTTCTTCCTGTCCAGACTTCCTTCTGCGGGGAACAGCTCCTCCTCCTTCTTTGACTCTGCCAGCACCTGTGCAGCAGTCCAGGCACTATGCTGTAGCCTTCACTCCATCTCTACTGCACAGGCGTGGGCGGCTCCTTTTGGCTTCCATGCTTGCGCAACATAGATGGAGTGTCGGCTATAGTGCAAAGCCGGGACCCTGCCTCTTTTGCAGCAGTGCGGGGAGATCCCCGCAGAAGGAAGTCTGGAAGGAAGACACATATGGGGAAGTATTGGTGACGTTCCGTTTCCAGAAACGGGGAAACTGATTGTCACTGGATAAACAGAAAATGTCATATGATCGCTCCAGGGATATGAGTAACTATACATTTTTGCTGAATTATGTAATTTAGAAAGTAGGCGGGGGTGTTTACTGTGGGGTCTCCTCAGACTTCAAAGTTCAATAAGTGGAGGCTCAGGGAAGGTGAGTAAAAATATCAAAAGCAGCAATTGTCTTAACTTTATTGACTGCCAGAGCAGCCAGAAGGAGATGGGGACTAGTCCTGATCACCAGACAAGCCAGCACCTGGTTCACAGCTGTGATTAAAGGCAGCAGCAGTAGAATGGTAGACAAACACATTTTTTTTACATTTATTATTAACTATTCTAGTCTCTCTCCTGTCTCTTTAAAAAGCATGTGAGGGTTTCACAAACTGCATACATTTTTAATAGAAATATACATATATATATGCCATAGAAAGCTGATCGATGTTGGACCACAACTCATTTGATATTATAGACTTACTATATTTTAAATCTGACCTGCCACCATGTCTGAAAAACAAAAAACAAAACATCTCATCTGATAACTGCTTTCACTATGAACATTTTGTTTGTTTGGTTATTTTTTTCATTCAAATCCATTCAGCCATTCAAAAGTTATAAATCCTATTTAATGTTGATTTAAATTAGTGTCAATTAGCAGGTGGACGGTAACACTGCATGAAATACAGCAAACAAAACACCAATGCAGATCATTGATCTTTTCAGATGGACAGGTTTGAGCTATGAAATCTGGGACAACAGCTTTATTATAATCCATTGTGATCTGTATAATATTGGGTTCTGTTGGAAGGGCACAGTATGAGCTGGACACGTAGTACACCAGCTTTGGCGAAATTCAAGTCTCTATCAGTATTTGGAAGCCAATAATCCAGAGATAACTACTGAGCTATTATTTTTGCCCTATTGATGATGACTGGGGGACAATCACTTTCTTCACTTTTTCCATTTCTTTCAGTCACCAGTTGGAGGACAAAGAAGTAAAAATGAGATCATCAATGCAACATGTTGTGAAATGTGACCTCGAGAAAGAGAATATGACCGAGCCGATAGTTTTACCTCCAGCCGATTGTATCATCAGTGTTGGGCTTCTAGGTGCTATCAGCAAAGGCCAAGATGATTTCATCAGATATTTAAGGAAGTTCTTAAGATTGCTGAAACCTGAAGGACACTTCATATTTATTGGGAGTTTAGGTATGACATATTACACAGTTGGGAAAGACAAGTTCCAAACTTTCAGCTGTGATGAGGATTTTTTCAGGAAAGCTCTAGAAAGAGAAGGTTTTATAATAGATGAGTGCAAGGTTCATAAGCGAACATCTGTGAGTGACCTTACTGACTATAAGGCTGTCATATTCATTGCAGCTCACAAGGAGAAGTAGCTCTAGGTAGAAATGTAGTGAACTAACTAGACTCTCATCAGATTATATTCCATGTATACCTCCAATAGAAGGTTCCAACATCCACTTGTTACTGAATAGGTTGCCCTAGGCTTAGATGAAAAGTATACAGCAAGAATACACAGAAAACTATGCTTTGAAAAAACAAACAAAAAAACCCCAAAACAATAATATCATCAATATGACCAAAGGCTGAAGGGGGTTATAAAACATGGCTGCTTTCTTCTTCTCAGGAAGTGACCACAGGTTTATTGGTCTCAAGGCCATGCTGCAGCTCAGTCCCTGTGACCAATGGACATAATGTTATCTAGAAAACCCTTCTAAGTCTATGTGTCTAGAATTTGTATTTTAAGTTTTAAAATGCAATGAAAAAATCAAACCACAACTTCCTCTATGATATTATTTTACCATTAATAGTTAGAGAATTTGAGAATTTTGTTAATTTTTAAAGTCCGGTCTCAATTGCAAAAGGTGTTTCACACTATAGATCCCAGAAAGTGTATTTTATTAGTGCTTTGCATTTAAAATGTTTAAATTACACAGTACTTTATAGTGAATGCCCTTCAGTCTAAATCATTTACATAAGTCCCCAATTCTTTGACTTATAATTTCTTAATTTATCTTTATAGCTATCGGACGCCCACTCCCCTTTCCTCATACAGAGGTTTAAATCATCTGTATAGAGGATGAGTTAAAATTTTGTCGGATTGCAGACACCTCTAAAGGAAGCTTAGAAGCTATTAACCCATCAGTGGCAGACATATAGAAATTCTACAAAGGACCCTAATGGGCCTTATTTCATTCTTTTATTTGACTTTCTACATCACTTGGGATGAAGTAATGCATAGCCTCCCGCACACTTAGATGTGGGTGTCTGGCTGTGGACTCACAGCTGGGCGCCTGTTCCAAAGGCCCACATTTAACCCCTTAAATGCTGCAGTCAATAGTGACCGTGGCAACTAAGGGCTTTTAGAAAGAGAGGCCTTGGCTACCTCCTGGAGGCCTTGGCACCCTTCTGAATGAGACCACAGGGATCCTATGCCCTTACATAGCATTTGAGGGCCTAAATAAGCCCTCCAGGGCTATCTATGAATTATCCTAACCTAGGTTGTGCCAAAAGCAGAGTCAGAAAATGACAGGTAGTATAATGCATCATACAGTCACATTAATACATTAATCCCCCATCCCAAAATGTTCAATAAATAATAAAAGATATGAAAAACATAACACACATATCGGGTATTTCTGCATCTGTAGGGCCCAGCACAATATAACTGTATAGTTGTACGCTGAATGGAATAAAAAAAAAAAATCTAAAAAAATTATGCCAGAATTGGCCTTTTTATGTCTGTCAGCAACCAAAAAGGTTTACAAAAAGCAATGTAAAAGTGTTATGTTCACCAATATGGCATTATTAGAAACACCAGGTCATCCCACCAAAAATAAGCCCTTTACACAACACAAACAAAACTAAAATTAAGTTATGGGTCTTGGAAATTGTTGATGGAGAAAAATTGTTATTACAAAATGAGTTTTTACTCTCCAAAAGTAGTAAAGCTTAAAAAAATACTGTACAAATGTGGTATCCATTTAATCATATTGACCCAGTGAATACATTTAACAGAGAATGACACAAAATTTGTAGCATAAAAAGGTAATGGTAAATTACTGTTTTTTTTCTAGATCTTCCAAGAAAGAGTTAATAAAAGTTAGTTAATGAGGTATATCTACCCATTACAAACTACCACTTGACCTGCAAAAAAAACATACCCTCATACAGTTATATTGACAGAAAAATAAAAAAGCTGCAGTGCTTTGTATGTGACAACGGAAAAACACCAAAAAATGGTTTGGTCATCAAGGCCTAATAGAGGCTGGTCACTAAGGGGTTAAATGATAATGGAATACAATGAGAGCTGAATACACACTCCTAGTGGTTACTGTATGAAGTCAGAATTTTCATAATTATAATTTATGGATAAATCTTTAACCTCTATAAGGATATAATGTAGAATAATTAAATAATTAGAGACCTGCTTACATGGAAGAAAGCAAAATGGTGGAGGGTGCAGAGCACTGCTCTATATTAATATACACAGCTTGCATATAATGTAAGACTAGCATAAAGTAAGAAGCACAATAGGATTTGTTATGATAGATGAATAGGTTTTTACAGGAGTGTACACAGGAGTTTTCTACAGAACCAACCCCCCCAGGAAGTTTGTATAAGGGGCAGGATTTAGTGGCACATCGGGTATCCTTGTTCTTAGTCCCCAGCATTACAATATTGTTCATCACCTTGCTGGGACATTAGGATGGAGAGGTATAGGAGGGTCAGTGTAATGCTAATCCTCTGCTTCTGCATCCGATGTCCCAGCCCGGTGATGAACAGGAACACTAATGTGGTGCTGCCATTAAACCACGCCCACTTATTCAAGCTTTCCGACATAGCTTTAACCCTTTATGATTCTCTCTTTCATACTGTAGTTGGGACATTAATGATGAGGCATTCCCAGTGGGGCCGGTGGTCTGCAAGGGAGTGGTTTTAACCATGTAACCTCCGACTTGTGTGTTCTTCTGTGATTTTACTATAAATTTCTCTTTTTTTTTTTTAGAAAATTGATTTATTTGTGGTTGTCACCACTTTTGTTTTTGGACTGACAATCGTGCTGGGACCTGTGATCATTTGTAACATTGTGCAGTATTATAAGGTTTCTGGCTTTTTCCATTGTATTAATGTTGTAATAAAGCTTCACATATGACATTGAACTGTGTTTATTCCCTTCAGTCTATCAGTGTTACTTGCCCCTTGGCATCAGAGATATTAAAGGGGTTATCCAGTTTCTAATATTGATGGCCAATTCTTAGGGACCCTCCACAGATGTGTTTACATACCAGGGGATGCGCAGCTCACTTCCTGTATGATTTGTTTTAGCAGCTACAGGTACTGGACAGTATGGTGGCTCAGTGGATAGCACTATTGCCTTGCAGTGCTGAAGTCCTGGGTTTTAATCCAGCCAAGGAAGACATTTGCAAAGAGTTTGTGTATGTTCTCCCCATCTTCGTGTGGGTTTCCTGTGGGTACTCTGGTCCCTGCCCACACGGCAAAGACGTACTGATAGGGAACTTGGATTCAGACCTTTGCCGATCTAATATTGATGTCCTATCCTAAGAATAGGCCATTAACATTAGAAACTGGATAATCCCTTAAATCTTTAAGTATGACCCATAGATTCTTCTTGCATCAGAGGCAATGAATTTAACAATAAACAAACACAAACATTAAGAATTCCCACCATAACATCATTGCTTAGGGTTCAAGCTCACAGATTTACAGTATTATGACTCTTTTGGCAAATCGAGGAGTCTGTATGGTAGCACAGGGAGCTCAAAAAGCTCCATTCCCATGATCCAATTGGTTCCTGTGTATTTAAAAAAGAGTCCAGGGACTATTTGGTTAATTCGTTGTTCAATGCGCCCACTGAAATATGGAGGAAACCATTACTGACAATATTGTAGATGAATGAGATACATTAGCCATTGAGCCTTTGAGTTACAGGGTAAAAATAAAGTAAATCTAAAACCTACACCAATCCTTGGTAAAATAAATTACAAAAATCTACTTTTTAAGAAGCATGTCCCCAAATGAACAAAAATATCAGTCTTTATTTTATCACTGCACAATAAATACAAACAATACAGTGGGGAAAAAAAAGTATTTAGTCAGCCACCAATTGTGCTCCCACTGAAAAAGATGAGGCCGGCCTGTAATTGTCATCATAGGTAGACCTCAACTATGACAGACAAAATGAGAAAACAAATCCAGAAAATCACATTGTCTGATTTTTAAAGAATTTATTTGCAAATTATGGTAGAAAATAAGTATTTGGTCAATAAAAAAAGTTCATCTCAATACTTTGTTATATATCTTTTGTTGGCAATGACAGAGGTCAAACGTTTTCTGTAAGTCTTCACAAGGTTGGCACACACTGTTGCTGGTATGTTGGCCCATTCCTCCATGCAGATCTCCTCTAGAGCAGGGATGTTTTGGGGCTGTCGCTGGGCAACACGGACTTTCAACTCCCTCCAAAGGTTTTCTATGGGGTTGAGATCTGGAGACTGGCTAGGCCACTCCAGGACCTTGAAATGCTTTTTACGAAGCCGCTCCTTCGTTGCCCTGGCGGTGTGCTTGGGATCATTGTCATGCTGAAAGACCCAGCCACGTTTCATCTTCAATGCCCTTGCTGATGGAAGGAGGTTTGCACTCAAAATCTCACGATACATGGCCCCATTCATTCTTTCATGTATACGGATCAGTCATCCTGGTCCCATTGCAGAGAAACAGCCCCAAAGCATGATGTTGCCCCCCCCATGCTTCACAGTAGTTATGGTGTTCTTTGGATACAACTCAGCATTCATTCTCCTCCAAACACCACGAGTTGTGTTTCTACCAAACAGTTCTACTTTGGTTTCATCTGACCATATCACATTCTCCCAATATTCTTCTGGAACATCCAAATGCTCTCTAGCAAGCTTCAGACGGGCCCTGATATGTACTGGCTTAAGCAGGGGGACACGTCTGGCACTGCAGGATCTGAGTCCCTGGCGGCGTAGTGTGTTACTGATGGTAGCCTTTGTTACGTTAGTCCCAGCTTTCTGCAGGTCATTCACTAGGTCCCCCATGTTGTTCTGGGATTTTTGCTCACCCTGTGATCATTTTGACCCCAGGGGGTGAGATCTTGCGTGGAGCCCCTGATGGAGGGAGATTATCAGTGGTCTTGTATGTCTTCCATTTTCTAATTATTGCTCACACAGGTGATTTCTTCACACCAAGCTGCTTGCCTATTGCAGATTCAGTCTTCCCAGCCTGGTGCAGGTCTACAATTTTGTTTCTGGTGTCCTTCCACAGCTCTTTGGTCTTCACCATAGTGGAGTTTGGAGTGTGACTGTTTGAGGTTGTGGACAGATGTCTTTTATACTGATAACAATGTCAAACAGGAGCCATTACTACAGGTAATGAGTGGAGGACAGAGGAGCCTCTTAAAGAAGAAGTTACAGGTCTGTGAGAGCCAGAAATCTTGCTTGTTTGTAGGTGACCAAATACTTATTTCCCACCATAATTTGCAAATAAATTCTTAAAAAATCAGACAATGTGATTTTCTGTATTTGTTTTCTCATTTTGTCTCTCATAGTTGAGGTCTACCTATGATGACAATTACAGGCCGGCCTCATCTTTTTAAGTGGGAGAACTTGCACAATTGGTGGCTGACTAAATACTTTTTTTCCCCCACTGTATGTGTATATATACAGTTCAGACCAAAAGTTTGGACACACCTTCTCATTCCAAGAGTTTTCTGTATTTTCATGACTATAAAAATTGTAGATTCACACTGAAGGCATCAAAACTATGAATTACCACATGTGGAATTATATACTTAACAAAAAAGTGTGAAACAACTGAAAATATGTCTTATATTCTAGGTTCTTCAAAGTAGCCACTTTTTGCTTTGATTACTGCTTTGCACACTCTTGGCATTCTCTTGATGAGCTTCAAGAGGTAGTCACCTGAAATGGTCTTCCAACAGTCTTTAAGGAGTTCCCAGAGATGCTTAGCACTTGTTGGCCCTTTTGCCTTCACTCTGCGGTCCAGCTCACCCCAAACCATCTCAATTGGGTTCAGGTCTGGTGACTGTGGAGGCCAGGTCATCTGGCGTAGCACCCCATCACTCTCCTTCTTGGTCAAATAGCCCTTACACAGTCTGGAGGTGTGTTTGGGGTCATTGTCCTGTTGAAAAATAAATGATGGTCCAACTAAATGCAAACCAGATGGAATAGCATGCCGCTGCAAGATCCTGTGGTAACCATGCTGGTTCAGTATTCCTTCAATTTTGATTAAATCCCCAACAGTGTCACCAGCAAAACACCCCCACACCATCACACCTCCTCCTCCATGCTTCACGGTGGGAACCAGGCATGTAGAGTCCATTCGTTCACCTTTTCTGTGTCGCACAAATACACGGTGGTTGGAACCAAAGATCTCAAATTTGGACTCATCAGACCAAAGCACAGATTTCCACAGGTCTAATGTCCATTCTTTGTGTTCTTTAGCCCAAACAAGTCTCTTGTGCTTGTTGCCTGTCCTTAGCAGTGGTTTCCTAGCAGCTATTTTACCATGAAGGCCTGCTGCACACAGTCTCCTCTTAACAGTTGTTGTAGAGATGTGTCTGCTGCTAGAACTCTGTGTGGCATTGACCTGGTCTCTATTCTGAGCTGCTGTTAACCTGCGATTTCTGTGGCTGGTGACTCGGATGAACTTATCCTCCGCAGCAGAGGTGACTCTTGGTCTTCCTTTCCTGGGGCGGTTCTCATGTGAGCCAGTTTCTTTGTAGCGCTTGATGGTTTTGGCCACTGCACTTGGGGACACTTTCAAAGTTTTCCCAATTTTTCGGACTGACTGACCTTCATTTCTTAAAGTAATGATGGCCACTCGTTTTTCTTTACTTAGCTGCTTTTTTCTTGCCATAATACAAATTCTAGCACTCCATTCAGTAGGACTATCAGCTGTGTATCCACCTGACTTCTAAACAACACAACTGATGGTCCCAACCCCATTTATAAGGCAAGAAATCCCACTTATTAAACCTGACAGGGCACACCTGTGAAGTGAAAACCATTTCAGGTGACTACCTCTTGAAGCTCATCAAGAGAATGCCAAGAGTGTGCAAAGCAGTAATCAAAGCAAAAGGTGGCTACTTTGAAGAACCTAGAATATAAGACATATTTTCAGTTGTTTCACACTTTTTTGTTAAGTATATAATTCCATATGTGTTAATTCATAGTTTTGATGCCTTCAGTGTGAATCTACAATTTTTATAGTCATGAAAATACAGAAAACTCTTGGAATGAGAAGGTGTGTCCAAACTTTTGGTCTGTACTGTATATGTATGATTATATATTTTAGAAGTACTCTTTTTGGAAAGTGACACTTTCTATAGGTTTTTGGTTATTTTGAGTTTTGAGTCTTTAGTTGATTTATTATTTTTGGTTTCACATTTTCTGAATTAGTTGCAGCATGGGATATCTAGGGACCCAGGTCTCCATCTTTCTCGCCATCTTACTCCCCCAGGACATGACCAAGAAATTCCTTGAATGCAGAGTTGGAATCAGCTGCTCCCCATTCCTTAAAATGCTGTAACTGAGCCAAAAAAATTGTAATTGAGGAATGCTAGACCTCCATCCTCCTAAGGCCATTGTAAAGTCTCTTGGCTAATGTGTGATGTACCCATTTTCCATATAAGATCACAGAAGATCCCATTAAACCTATGAAAATTCCGAAGAGGAATCCATATAAGGGCAATATGAAACACATATAATATTTGTGTTATAACAATCATTTTAATGAGGTTTATGCAACCAATCATACTAAGGGGGAGTTGGCACTAGGCCGCCATCTTCTGTCGAAACTAGGGGGACTACATTAAGTGAATGAAACTGCAGCACTGAAGGACTGACAAGTATACCTAATTATTTAAAGGTCTATCTGAAACTGCATTGTCTCCACATCTTCAGCCTGAAACTGTAGTCCCACTGAGGGCTGACTTTGACCATTTGATTTGTAGGCCTGACAGATGCCTATAGTCGGAAAAATAAGGGATACCATCTGACTCATTGAACTTTGCCAGTCACTAAGAAATAATAGCATGTTTTCCACATAATGAGCTATTTTTTCATGTAAGGTGCCATATCGAAAGCCCTGAATCTCTCCCACTTTATGCACTGTCAGGGACTCTGTAGAAATTACGAACAGGAGCGGTGACAGGGGGCAACCGTGTTGCATTCCTCTAAACAAAGAGAACAATGCCAAGAGAAGGCCTTTCATCCTTACCTGAGTCTGAGGGGAATGGAGACCCATTGATAAATGTAGCTCTGAAGCCCAGACAGTGCAGAGTGAACAAAAGGTAAGGCCACTCCACACTGTCAAAGGCCTTTGTGGTGTCAAAGGACACCATGGCAACATAATTTTGTGTAACTCAACTTCCTGTACACTTGACAAAGGGGAGATATCCCCGAAATGCGTAGTGATTGGATTTAAATAAAGAGTTTTTGGATATTACATATCTGGGTGAAGCACGGTTCCTTCCTTCTTGACTTAGCCCTCCAGCTTGGAATTTGGTCCTCCTGTCTACACTCCTGACACCCTTGGGTGCCTGCTGGTTCCTGCTGCTGCTGTGCACCCAGAGAGGAACCCTCTGTGAAATGGTTCCAATGCACGATATGGTAGTTGTGGCCTAGCACACAACTCCCCAAGGTGAGAGTCCTACCTTTACTTTTAGTGTAAAACAGTATTACACTATGCACTGCTCGGTGCTGTTTTCTTGTTTTATTTAAGGTATATCAGATGGGGTATGTCATTATGCTTTTCCTTTTTATGGACAGGTCTTTAATATTGTAACTAGAACAACTCCTTTAATATTATCATCCATTTTGATCTATATAACCTACAAAAATCCCCGCTATATTGCAATTAAAGTAATGACGAATGTCCAAATATCAGAATGTATAAAAAATAAATTCAAACTTTATTGATACACCAATTGTAGAAATATTAAAAAGCATCCACTAAAAATATAACCCCATCGAAGGACAGGATCTCCTGGTATTAATCATTTCATTATTTTCAGCAGGCTCTGTTTTTTTTAAGCCCCCCTCCACTGTCTCTCCCAACCCCTGATGAAGCCTAGTGCAAAATGCATGTTTGGGTTGTGGACATTGAGAGAGTTCTCATAATGTCTCTTGGTGGGAATTTATATTAACTATATTATTGACTGCTGATTAGAATTGGGCAAATTGGTTTGCAATGGTAATTGAGCAAAACCGAGCAATTTGCTTCAGATGAACAAAATTGGCAATGCAACGTAAAAAATGGCTGGCGCCACGAGAAAATACAAAGCAGGTATGTGCACAATGACTCAGACATATACAGTATGTGATGTGGTAGCAATATCTGACTGCCTCTCAGCAAATAGACAGGTGTAGCTGGAATTTGCAGTGAAGATGTCACATGGACTATAAAAGCTTGGACACTTTTGATCAACCTTCGGCTGCTGTAACGGTGGACATGAAAATAGCTCTGTGATCCATCTAACTGCATCATAGCTAGGCTATAGGTAGCACAGTTCAGAAAATTCAGGAATTATAGCAATAGTTACAGGACTAGGAGAAGTAAGATAATTAAGCAATTATTACACAGGGCAGCTTAGTGCTAGAATTCCGTAGACATACTGTAGATAGGATAGGTTCATAGGCAGTGACTGGAATCTGTGCTGTTGCTTAGACAGTTAACCCTTTCATTGCCAATAATCTAATATTGATCCGACAGTACTTGCAATAGAGCAATTTCATTTCTATACACATTCTATAACCCCTTCCCAATATCTACCGTTATACTACAGCAGATGTTGGGTATTTAAATATGGTGGCCTCTCAGGAGCTGAGTGGCCACCATAGCTGCCGGGTCTCTGATTATACAACAGAGACCCCATGCTAATGCCCGCATTATCTCCCCCAGGACCTAGGTCAAAGCTAACCGAGGCGCCATTTGGCCAGGGACTGCAGGCACCTGGAGCGAGATCTGGAGCCAGCGTCCCATCGGACTCCCAGGCTTGTCTGCCATTTATTTGTATAGCAGGGTGCTTTATTCAGGCTATTATACAAATGCTGATATTTTGCAATGCATTGCATTAGTGATCAAACCCCCTAGAGTGTCTAATAAATGCAATAAAAAACCAAAAAACTAAAAGCTAAAAAGTAAAAAAAAGTAAATAAAAAATATAAAAATTTCAAATCACTCCCCTTTACCTAGAACACATATAAAAGTACTTAATTACTGTGAAACACATACACATTAGTTATCTCTGTGTCCAAAAACGCCCAGTCTACAAACCACTAAAAATATTTTTCCTGTATGCTGAACTCTGTAGCAGCAAAAAAAAAAAAAAAAAAAAAGGACCGAAACAACTTTTTTTCACAGTTTTAACTCTGATAAAATTTTGAATAAAAAGTGATAAAAGCAATAGACATTCCCCAAAATGGTATAACTAAAAAGTACATCTGGCTTCGTAAAAAAAAAAAACGCCCTATGTATCCACCCACATGGAAATAAAAAAGTTATGGGTATCAGAATATGGTGACTTTAAGAAAAAAAAAACTTTTTTTGAAACGTTTTAGATCTTTGTTAAGGGGTTAAAATGAAAATAAAACCATATGCTGTACATTTGATTTCCCTGGAATTGTAACTGAAACATAGAATACAAGTGATATGGCTGCAGAGTGAACACCGTAAAAACAAAGCCCATAAGAAAGTTGCAGAAATGTTTCTAAAATTCCACCCAATTCTGAATTTTTTTACAGCTTCCATTATTAAGAATAATTTGTTCTTCAAACATTAAGCCCTAATATGGCTCTGTGAATGGAAAAAAAAAAAAAAAATTATAGGGTTTGGAAGGCGGGGAGTCAAAAACGAAAATTGAAAAATGTCACTGGCAGGAATGAGTTAAACATACTTTTTTTTTTTATTAACAAAACAATCCTATTAGAGAAAAATGCTTTGCTAATGCCTTTTTTATGCAAGAGTTAACATTTTTTCATTAAATACATACTGCTGATTTTGCCTGTGCAATTCATAATAATAATAATAATAATTTTGAAAAAGTGGCACGGACCTTTTTTCTGAAGGCGCCCTGACAGTGTTCTTCACTATGTTTTATAGATAGGTTCCTAGGAGCCGTAAGAGTATTCTACACTATGTTTTATAGAGGTTCCTAGGAGCCCTAAGAGTGTTCTTCACTATGTTTTATAGATAGGTTCCTAGGAGCCCTAAGAGTATTCTCCTATGTTAGATGGTTCCTAGAACCCTAAGAGTGTTCTTCACTATGTTTTATAGATAGGTTCCTAGGAGCCCTAAGAGTATTCTATACTATGTTTTATAGATAGGTTCCTAGGAGTCCTAAGAGTATTCTACACTATGTTTTATAGATAGGTTCCTAGGAGCCCTAAGAGTATTCTACACTATGTTTTATAGATAGGTTCCTAGGAGTCCTAAGAGTGTTCTACACTATGTTTTATAGATAGGTTCCTAGGAGCCCTAAGAGTGTTCTACACTATGTTTTATAGATAGGTTCCTAGGAGTCCTAAGAGTGTTCTACACTATGTTTTATAGATAGGTTCCTAGGAGCCCTAAGAATATTCTACACTATGTTTTATAGATAGGTTCCTAGGAGCCCTAAGAGTGTTCTACACTATGTTTTATAGATAGGTTCCTAGGAGCCCTAAGAATATTCTACACTATGTTTTATAGATAGGTTCCTAGGAGCCCTAAGAGTGTTCTACACTATGTTTTATAGATAGGTTCCTAGGAGTCCTAAGAGTATTCTACACTATGTTTTATACATAGGTCCTAGGAGCCCTGAGAGTGTTCTACACTATATTTTTAAGCCAATTTAAGTTGAGTTTTGACCAGAAACTAATCTTGGGACTGAACCACCTGAACCCGAAACAAAACTCATCTTGAGAAATTATCCCATCTCTGTTGATGATATACTTTATGGTCTGTTATGTTATTGAGTTGTTTATTGGCTGTCTCTTGGTTTTGATTTATAGGTCATTTATTTTATTCTGACATGTATAATTTTGAGCCATACCAGATGTCACACTGTCCTTCTATGGGGTTGTTTTTAATGGGTGCTTTTTAATGTTTGTGCAATTGATATCCCAAAAAAGTTTGAAATTATTTTTTATATTATCTGATATTTGGACATTTATTATTACTTTACTTGTGATATGGTGGGAAATTTTGTAGGCAATATTTGATATGTTTAGTACCCTGTACTGATTTACTTATTACAAAGAGATCTAGTATCCTTTTCAGGTTAAATTGAGCTTTTATTTCACCCTGTTGATATTGACTGTGGGACAATAACATTCATCACTTTTTCCATTTATTTCAGTATTGAGCTAGGGGACAAAGAAGTAAAAGTGAGATCATCAGTGCAACATGTTGTGAAATGTGACGTTGAGTAAGAAAATATGACCGAGCCGATAGTTTTACCTCCAGCCGATTGTATCATCAGTGCTTGGCCGCTAGAGTTTATCAGCAAAGACCAAGATGATTACATCAGATATCTCAGAAAGTTCTCAAGCAGGGGTGCACCGCTAATGAGGCGAAGTGAGGCGGCCGCCTCAGGCGGCACTGTCCGTCACTGTCTGGGGGGCGGCATTTTTACTATTTATTTAATGTAAACCAGCCCAGGTTTACGAGACGTCGCATCTCAGCGCAGGCGGCGATACAATGACGTCATCACGCCGCCTACGCTGAGACACAGACGTCGCAGACAAGAAGAGTCGGCGGCTCTATCAAGGCATTCCAGGTAGGAGGATAACTTTTTATATATATATAAATAGGCCGGAACCTGCTGGAGTATCCCCAGCAGGTAACGGCCTATTTACTTACCTATCCCACGTCTGCTCGTGGCCGCCCCGCTTCCCCTTCTACTATGGGATGCAGAAAGGCAAGTGGATGTCGCTGTGAGCTTCCGCGGGCATCGGTAAGTGAGGCTGCGGGCCGCAAATACTACTATTATTATACTCCGGGGTCTTTTCAGACCCCGGAGTATAATAATCAGACACCCAGGGGAGGTGAGGAAACATAAAAAACAGTGTTACTCACCTCTCCAGCGATCAGTGTTACTCCGAGCAGGCTTGTGGCCTCTGGTGACGTCAACAGGTCGCGTCGCCGGCCTGATCACGTGACGTGTGTGCGCAATTAAACAGGGCCTAAAGCTGCGGGGAGTGCACCGGTGTCCAGGATAGGTAAGTACCACTGTTTTTTATGTTTGTCACCTCCCCTGGGTCTCCGATCATTATACTCTGGGGTCTGAAAAGACCCAAGAGTATAATAATAGTTCATGGGTGGGCAACTATGCATAATACCGTGTGCAGGGGCCATACTGTGGAGCACAATACCAGTGCAAGGGCTACTGTGGGGCATAATACCAGTGCAGGGGCCACTGTGGAGCATAATACCAGTGCATGGGCCACTATGGGGCATATTACCGTGTGCAGCGGCCACTGAGGAGCATAATACCCTGTGCAGGGGCCACTATGGAGCATAATACCCTGCGCAGGGGCCACTTTGGAGCATAATACAAGTGCAGAGGCCACTATGGAGCATAATACCAGTGCAGGGGCCACTATGGAGTATAATACCGTGTGCAGGGGCCACTGCGGAGCATAATACCATGGCAGGGGCCAATATGGAGCATAATACCGTGTGCAGGGGCCAATATGGGGCATAATACCGTGTGCAGGGACCACTAGGGAGCATAAAACTGTGTGCAGGGGTTGCTGTGGAACATAATACCGTGTGCAGGGGACTATGCAGGGCATAATACCGTGTGCAGGGGCCACTATGGAGCATAATACCGCGTGCAGGGACCGCTGCGAAGCATAATACAGTGTGTAGGGGCTGCTGTGGAACATTATGGGGCGTTGTAAATGGGGACTATGGCGCCTGTTTATATTATACGCTGTTTGTTTATAGTAGCCGTTTGATGTAATTCCAGCCTTGTCACATAGACGTGTATAGGATGAGGCTGTAGTTACATTACATGGCCACTATGAGATGAATGACACTATGTAAACAGAGAAGCGGTCACGGCGCTTACACAGGTACCATTCACACAGCTGATCAGTAGGAGTCCTGGGTTTTTGAGCCCCACTGATTAGTTTATTAATGACCTGGAAAATTGATTAATTTTAATTAGGTAACACCTGGGGCATTATTAATAAGGGGCACTATTTATACAGGGTACACACAGACATTATTAATATAAAGATGCACTTGGGAGTATTGTTCATTATGGGGGGTTATATCATATATTATATAATTGAGAAAGCAGCAGGATGGGTGTGCAGGTGAGGACAATGTGGGTCGGGTGCCTGGAAAAGTGAGGAGCCAAATATGTCTGTGTTGCAAACTTTACAGAGACAAGTCACAGCTGGAAGAAGTGGTCATGGTGGTCCAAAGGGAAGAGAAGGGAAATGTGAAGGATTAGTCAGAGACGTCACCTGTAAGTCACAAAATGTTACTGCCCTGTATTCACCTCAATGATAGAGGATAAATACCTGAGTGATGGGGGTCTGTCTGCTGAGACCCCCACTGAACCTGAGAATAGTTTTTTTTCCCCCACTGGGTGGGAATCCAGCCTGACCGCAGCCATATATATAGGTGTGTCACTTTGTGGATGGACGAACCCGCGGGGCTCTCATCCACTTCAATGGGAGTGCCAAAGATACCCGAATTCCAGTCCTCAGCTATCTGCGGGGCTCCTATTCTAGAGAATGGGGGCCACGTGGGCTCGTCCATCCACCAAGCAGAAGATGTGTGAAGTTACTTTCATTGTTAATGCCGTGTTGTTGATCTGATACTGAAGTAATACAGGAAGAATTCTTAAAAACTGTTTTATAACTTTGTGTATTGTGTATATTGTCAGACAATAACAGTGTGTGAAGCGACTAGCATGGAAACTCAATTTTATTTTTTTTTTTTTTGGGGGGGGGCGTATTTCTATAGTCCGCCTCAGGCAGCAAAGAGGCTAGGTTCACCCCTGTTCTCAAGATTGCTGAAACCTGGAGGACACTTCATATTAATTGGGTGTTTAGGTATGACATATATCACAATTGGGAAAGACAAGTTCCATTCTTTCAGCCATGATGAGAATTTTGCCAGGAAAGCTCTAGAGGGAGAAGGCTTTATAATAGATGACTATAAGTTTCATAAGAGAACATCTGTGAGTGTCCTTATAGACTATAAGGCTGTCATATTAATTGTAGCTCACAAAGAGAAGTAGCTCTAGGTAGAAATACAGTGTACGTATTAGACTCATATCAGATTCAAGCCTTCCATTGTGTGTATACATTAGAACGATTAACCAATGTATATCTTCATTAGAAGGTTCAAACATTGATTTCACACTGAATAGGTTGCCCTAGGCTTATATGAAAAGTGTACGGCTTGGTATATATATTTTAGCAGAATCCCCTGTACAGAAAGCACAGGCAACTATGCTTTGCTATACACTTAAAAATTACATTGATATCAACATAGGCTTAAGTCTGCATGTCTGAAATGTGTATGGAAATTATTAAAATGGAATAAAATAAACCTGGACTTCCTGTGTGATATTATTTACCAACAATTTATAAAGAATTTTCTTAATTTGCTTAAGTATGATATTAGTTGTAAAAAGCTTTCTAAACTATAGATCCCAGAAGGTGCATTGTATCAGTGCTTTGCTTTCGCAATTTTCAAATTATACAACATAACTACTTTATAGTGAATGGCCAACTTTTTAATCTTTCTTTATGTCAATTAGACCCCCCGTTTCTTATAAAGAGCTTTAAATCATCTGCATAGACATTAAAGTTAAACAATGAAATTCTATCTGATTGCAGTCACCACTAGAGGGAGCTTATAAATATAATGGAGGTGACTTCATGAAGCAAACATTTTTGTAATTTTAATTTATGGATAAAGTGTTTGTTTACTTTGAAAGCT
Source organism: Leptodactylus fallax (assembly GCA_947044405.1). Lineage (NCBI taxonomy): Eukaryota > Metazoa > Chordata > Amphibia > Anura > Leptodactylidae > Leptodactylus > Leptodactylus fallax. Next base: position 360,690 of record CAMRHE010000617.1, on the reverse strand, counting down.
TTATAAGGATGTAATGTAGAATGAATCAGTACAAAACTATGGATGGAAGAAAACATAATTTTGGAGCGTGCAGAGCACTGCTCTTTTTCATATTCACAACTTGCACTCAATGAAAGGCTAGCATAAACTAAGAAGCACAATAGTCTTGCTATTAGTGAAAAATATGATTTTAGAGGGCCATATACAGGAGTTTTTTTTTAAGAACGGGAGTGTTCCAACCAACACACCCTGAGAAATTTTAATAAGGGGCAGGGCATAGTGGCACAAGAGTCACCATGATGTCGACAAGACCGATATTATCCATAGCTTGATGATATAACATAGAGATCAACCATCCGGAGACAGTTAGAGGTTGCAGCATGCAATTGTGAGTCTCATATCAAACCCCAACATATTCCCCCCAAGCCTCAACACCCACCCCACATACACTAAAGCCTAAACAGATTTACAGATATAGCAGTTAACCTTAACTTCTACAATTGGATAAACTGCTGCAGCGTGATATCTCATCACAGAAGGCAACAAAAACAATGAAAAGTCATTGGAAAAACTTTTTGAATTACTTTTCATTGTTTTTTTTTGTCTTCTGTGATAAGATATCACACTGCAGCAGTTTATCCAATTGTAGAGTTTTTGATTAACTCTGCTACATCTGTATATCCAAACCGGCAATATGAGGATATGTACGTAGGAAGTGTACAGTTCATCCATGTCCGATCCATTCCACAGGTTGCCATATGGAAGTGTTAGCAGGTAAGGAGAGTGGTCACCAGTAGAATAGAGAGAAGACCTAGGGTTGAGTCAGTGGAGGGGATTGTCATACAGTGGTAATAGTTAACAAAGGAATAATCCAGAACAATGGAACAGAAACATCCAGTAAACTAAACTTAGCAGAGCATAGCAGAATGAGGCCCAAACACGGCGCTAGTAAGAATGCTAACGAAGATCTTTGGAATGTTTTTGTACCGAGGAACCAGGCAGTTCATCCAGTCATGATGTGGCATCCTTCAAAGAGTCAAAGAAGTGAGCCTTTCCTTATAGTTGCACCTGAAGGTGTGCAGGGAAAGACATAGAGTAGGTGATGCCAGCATCCCAAATTCTGTGCTTAACAATGGTGAATGAGGCTCTTTTTTCAGAAAGTCAGGGAAAAAGGAGATGTGTACATAATCTTGATTGATATAGCCCTTAACCCAGGCCAGGACCACGATCCTGTCTCAGTCCTTGCAATTAATTAGGCACATGAGGAAGGGCCTTGAAGGGACTCCTGGTGGAAGAGCTCCACCATAAAGGCCACATGAAAAGCATCATCTCCAAACAACTCACAGAGCCAGGGCTCTGCAAATATCTCTCAGTGCTACTCTTCACTGTCCTCAGGTAGGTCCACTACAGGAACATTGTTGACGCAGAGACAATTTTCAAGAGTCCATTTTGCTTCCAGTCCATTAATTGAGACACAACCTCATCCACTCTTGCATGGAGTGGTTTATAGTTGTATTCTACAGCAGGTACTCTGTTCTCCAGCTCCGTAGAGACTGGACATCTTGGTGGAGGAAGCTGAGGTCTACATGTACATTATTGATTTTGCCGCTAAGTGTGACTTGGCATGAGGTGATTGCTGTAAGAAGCTGGTTAGAGAGTTTATGTAGGGTGATCTCAGGCTCATCAGAGGGTTTAGCCTGGAAATGCATCTGTGAGCCTGGGGAGAAAGAAGACTTGGCATCATGGCTCCAAGGTTTGCTCACAAAGTGGTCCAGCATCTTGACAGTGGTGTCTTGATAGATTTTCACCATTTCCAAAGGTAGAAACGCTTCAGACAAGTAATGGAGTCACAAAGGCAATCTTTCCTGGTAGCTGACCGAATAAGAGGGGTCAGGATAAGACATTAGGAGTGTGGATGATGGAGCTCAGTGTAAATATGTCTGTTCACATCCTCAGTTAGGGTGCACCTCACCTCCTAAAAAAAATATTTTTTAAAATCAAGTTTTATGTTACATATATTGTTTTAGAGAGGTTTGTTGGTGAGTTTTGTTTTTTTTTTAAATCCTGTTTTCTGTAGAATTATTTGCAGCAGCGACCCCACTGATGATCAAACCTATCATTTATATGAAGATAATCACAGTAAGTGATCTTACAGTTTATCTTCTTCCCTTGCTGCACAATGACCTCTCTACAAGTCATAGAACATGCCTAGGAAACTCTCCCATAGAAATCAATATGGTTTGCTCCAGACCATCATGTCTATGGCCCATGGTCCATCCCAAGGAAACAGGGAGTCACAGATTATTTTAGGTTTAGCGGCAAGAGTAGGAATGACAAGATTTGTATGATTTATTTTAAATGCAGATAACCTGGGAAATTAAAAGCATCATCAAAAATTCTTAAAAGATATGTTTAATATAAAAATGTGATTTAAACTATAGGTAATTGTGAGGAATTGTGTATATATTGGTCTAGTTCATTCATTGTAGTAGTGCCTTCATGTTGTTTCTTTGTGTAATTGTCTGTGCTAAGTCAGAGGATTTCCTGTGTAAAATAATTCCAATTCACAATTCACAGCTCAGGCTACAGATGGGAACTAAGTGTCAGGTGTTAATTCAATTGTGGACAATCTAATCAGCAAGCCTTTGGGGGTGTCTTGTAACAAAATGTTCCTACCACCTTTTTTGGTCAGGAAGCATCCAACTCTGTATCTGAAACAAAAGGGAAGATCACATTAAAAGCATGGCTGTTGGAATTCATGTTTTATAAATATCCAGAAAGTGGGATATATTTTTTTATTAGCCTGACAGCTTACAGTTATCTTCTCATGACACATTCTATACCTGCAAAAGGTATGTGTGACTCTCCTTGACAAGAACTGACTCCCCCACCTTATACCTATGCATATCTTACACTGGCACAGCATGGAACTATGTGGGCACTGTTTGAGACAAAGGACACTGTATGGATGTAAGGACAGATCATCATTCTTACATTCTCAGAGTTCCCCTATAAATACACAAGGTGAGTAGTAAATACTGAGCACTGATAGAGGTGACATCATGTTATCATCTGGTTCCTTATGATTTCTCTGTCAATAAGAACTAAGAATGTTTTTGTTTGTAGAAATCATTTACAAGAACCCATGACCGTACATGAGAATCAGAAGACGCATCAACTACTAACAGCAAAGTCTACTAACAATATACTGTGATAGAAAGGTACAGGACAAGTTTCATTTTATTTAACCACTTAAAGGGAGTGTTGGGTCACAGCAAATAACCCCTAAGAACGGGGAATGCAAGAAACTGATTGGGGTTCATAAAAGTCCTGCCTTAGAATTTATCCCAAAATGGTGTTCATTGACCTGTTGCCTGTGTGGTCCTATTGGAGGCATCAGCTGAAGACTTAGCATCTTAGGCTTGTGGACATCTCTTTGGACATTGGTCTCCCAAGAATTAGGGTCAAATGTGTTTTTCAGCAATATCATGTCCTGCATACATCAGTCCTTTCCCTGGACCTATAGTCTCTGAATGAATAGGAGAGTGTAGTTCACTCATATTATGCTCTAATCAAAATCAGCCTTGGACAGATGAGTGGCATGCACAAACCAAATTGGAGGTCAGTAACACCCCCCAAAAGTACAATGTAACAAACACAGACAAATTGGTGGCTGACTTACTATAAGCACTAAGATCACACCCTAATGTACAAGGCCTGTGTGTAGGAGATATTGTTCACCTTAATGCAGCCTTTGCTGATGATTTATTAATGCTTATCACAAACCCCGCTGACGCTTTCCCAAGCTTACTTGAATTACTAGACAAGTTTGGTGAATCATCTAACTTTAAAATAGATTACTCTAAATTGGAAGTTCTTAATATCTCAGCTCCTACCAAACTAGTGTCTGGTCTTAAATTTACCTATCCCTTTCATTGTCAAACTCATCAACTGAAATATTTAGATATCCAAGTAACTGCTGATCCTGACCAACTCTATTGGGGCAATTACACTCTTACTCTATGTAAAATCAAGTCCCAACTTAATACAACTTAAACTCTCTTTTCTTGTAATTTGTCTCCTGGGTAAGCAGAAAGAATCTACTGAAATCCTTTATCCTCCCTAAGATACTACTTGTATATCTATTTCAAATGGTCCCGATCTACCTTGTCATTTTTCAAATATATTAGATCATTGTTCATCACCTTTCTCTGGGCTAAAAGGAAACCAAGAGACATTTTGTTGGTCTTGGTTTCCCTTACTAATATAATAAGGTGTAGCTAGCTCTCTAATCAACTGTAAAGATAGGGTCCCAACCAAGTATCACAATTGAGGAGAATGACTTCACACTTCAGAATGGAATGTATGCAATTTCAGTGTCTTATTTATACACGTGATAAAGCGTAGAGTAGTAACGTCTCGGCCTTCATCAGACTCTACAATACAAAATAACATAACACAACGTGCATATAATCAATACATGAATATACACATAATAAATGCAAAAGCAAAGATATATACATACACACGTGGACAAAATTGTTGGTACCCCTCCCTCGTTTAATGAAAGAAAAACCCACAATGGTCACAGAAATAATTTGAATCTGACAAAAGTAATAATATATAAAAATTCTATGAAAATGAACAAATGAAAGTCAGACATTGCTTTCCAACCAGGCTTCAACAGAATTTTAAAAAAAAAGAAACCTCATGACACAGGCCTGGACAGAAATGATGGTTCCCTTAACTTAATATTTTGTTGCACAACCTTTTGAGGCAATCCCTGCAATCAAACGATTCCTGTAACTGTCAATGAGACTTCTGCACCTCTCAGCAGGTATTTTGGCCACTCCTCATGAGCAAACTGCTCCAGTTGTCTCGGGTGTGAAGGGTGCCTTTTCCAGACGGCATGTTTCAGCTCCTTCCAAAGATGATCAATATGATTTAGGTCAGGGCTCATAGAAGGCCACTTCAGAATAGTCCAATGTTTTCCTCTTAGCCATTCTTGGGTGTTTTTAGCTGTGTGTTTTGGGTCATTATCCTGTTGCAAGACCCATGACCTGCAACTGAGACCAAGCTTTCTGACACTGGACAGCACATTTCTCTCTAGAATCCCTTGATAGTCTTGAGATTTCATTGTACCCTGCCCAGATTCAAGACACCCTGTGGCAGATGCAGCAAAGCAGCCCCAGAACATAACAGAACCTCCTCCATGTGTCACAGTAGGGACAGTGTTCTTTTCAAGATATGCTTCATTTTTCCGTCTGTGAACATAGAGCTGATGTGCCTTGCCAAAAATTTCAATTTTTGTCTCATCTGTCCATAGGACATTCTCCCAGAAGCTTTGTGGCTTGTCAACATGTAGTTTGGCAAATTCCAGTTTTGTCAGATTCAAGTTATTTCTGTGACCATTGTGGGTTTTTCTTTCATTAAACAAGGGGTACCAACAATTTTGTACATATCTGTATATACAAAGTCACAGGAACATATGAAGATCAGTAGTCATAAATTAAGGATAGGAGGAACAGTTCACCAATACAACAGAAATTCTGATGGTATCAATTGATACATGGAATATTTCAAACACTATTAGATCAAAGAATAAGAGATAAGATAAGACTTTCTGGATTGTATAAGCGTCATATTGCGCATAGATAACAGGGCAGGAGGCATAGTCCAAATTACTATTCATCCCACATATAAGGAAGAGTTAAGTAGAATAACTAATGAAATCAAGTTGAAGTAGAAAATAAAAGTGAAGAGAAGGTATACAAGATAGAGAAAATGTCAAAGTGATTTAAACATCATCTGTTATATGAGATACAGGTGCATGTCAATAAATAAGAATATCTGTGAAACGTTCATTCATTTCAGTAATTCAGTAATACAATCCATAATCAGCGTCTTCCATGATTGTGTGTCCTACTGAACCAGACTGAGGGACCATTTAAAGGCTTAGAAAACCTTGGCAGGTGACACTGAATTTACAAGACTGAACTGAACTTACAATATTCTAATTTTCTTAGATTTGGGTTTTCATGACCTGTAATCCATAATCAACATTTACAGAAATAAAACACTTGAAATAGAAGACTCTGTGTGTAAAGAATCTAGAAAATATAGGAGGTCACTTTTTTAATTTAATTACTGAAAGAAATAAACGTTTCAAAGATATTCAAATTTTTTGAGATGCCCCTGTATATACCAGAGGTTTGGAAACACTAGAAATCCAAATGGTGAAAGAGGTAGCTGCTGTGGATTAGCAGACTAAAGCAACAAGGGGGGAGAATATTACCCTCTTACTCTATCTAAAATCAAGTGCCAACTTAATTCAACTTAAACTCTCTTTTCTTGCAATTTGTCTCCTAAATAAGCAGAAAGAATCTACTGAAATCCTTCATCCTCCCTAAGATACTACTTGTATATCTATTTCAGATGGTCCCGATCTACCTTACAAAGTCATTTTTCAATTATATTAGATCAATCTTTATCACCTTCCTCTGGGCTAAAAGGAAATCAAGAGACATTTTGGTTGTCTTGGTTTACCTGACTACTTACTATCGAGATATCCAACTAAAATACTGGATTCAAACGCAATCCCAACAACCTACTAACTTAGGTATACAACTACTAGGAGAAGCTGTGTCACCTCAATTTTAAGCACACCACTGGGGAGAAGTTCCCCTACTTAATCTGGTCTTGAAAGGACTTCTTTTCACATTCCATACACTAATTAAGAATCACCCCAACCCAGTGGTGACCCTAGCCTCTTTGCTGCCTGAGGCGGACTATAGAAAGACGCCCCCCCCCCCAAAAAATAAAATAAAATTGCGTTTACATGCTGTTAGCGTCATACATTGCTATTGTTGTACAATAAACATACACAAAGTTCTAAAACAGTTTTTAAGAATTCTTCTTCCTGTATTACTTCAGTATCAGATCAACAACACGGCATTAACAATGAAAGTAACTTCACACATCTTCTGCTTGGTGGATGGACGAGCCCACGTGGCCCCCATTCTCTATAATAGGAGAGCTGCAGATAGCTGAGTACTGGACTTCGGGTATCTTTGGCGCTCCCACTGAAGTGGATGAGAGCCACGAGGGTTCGTCCATCCACCAAGTGACACCCCTATATATATGGCTGCGGTCAGGCTGGATTCCCACCCAGTGGGGGAAAAAAAACTATTCTCAGGTTCAGTGAGGGACTCAGCAGACAGACCCCCATCACTCAGGTATTTATCCTCTATCATTGAGGTGAATACAGGGCAGTAACATTTTGTGACTTACGGGTGACGTCTCTGACTAATCCTTCACATTTCCCTTCTCTTCCCTTTGGATCGCCATGACCACTTCTTCCACCTGTGACTTGTCTCTGTAAAGTTTGCAACACAGACATCTTTGGCTCCTCACTTTTCCAGGCATCCGATCCATATTGTCCTCACCTGCACACCCATCCTGCTGCTACCCCAATTATAAAATATATAATATAACCCCCCATAATGAATTTATTTCTAATAATAAAAATAATAATAATAATAATAATAATAATAATAATAATAATAATAATAATAATAATAAATACATTTTATTTATATAGCGCCAACATATTCCGCAGCACTGTACAACCTTTAGGGTTCAAGTACTGACAAAAAAGATATATTACAAAGAAATAGTCAATTCACACACTGGGACTGAGGGCCCTGCTCACAAGAGCTTACAATCTATTAGGTAGAGGGGGTGACACAGGAGGTAGCAGGGGCAGCAACAGACGTAGCATTGCTTATATAATGGTCAGACAATTTTGTAATAGAGGTTACTGTCATTGCACATATATAAAGCTGTATGAGCCGTCACCAGTCGTGTCCTGTAACATGCAGATGGTGCCTGGACATATAAAGCTAGTCTGATACGGCATCATATCCTGTGAGGTAATGTTGAAGCATAAACAGAGGAGGGTACGTTTTAGGGATTCTAACTACGGAAGGGTTTACATTAGGAGTTGTGATAGGCCTGTCTGAAAAGATATGTCTTTAGTTTACGCTTGAAGCTGTGGAAATTGGGGGTTAATCTGATAGTCTGGGATAGAGCATTCCAGAGAAGTGGTGCAACTTGGGAGAAGTCTTGTATATGAGCATGGGAGGTTCTGATAATAGAGGATGTAAGTCTTAGGTCATTGAATGAATGGAGAGTGCGGGTTGGGCGATACACAGAGATGAGGGAGGAAATGTAGGGAGGTGCAGCATTATGGAGAGCCTTGTGAATGAGGGTGATAAGTTTATATTGTATTCTGTATAGAATAGGCAGCCAATGTAGTGATCGGCACAGACTGGAGGCATTGCTGTAGCGTCTAGACTGATAGATGAGCCTGGCTGCCGCATTCAGAATAGATTGTAGAGGGGAGAATTTAGTAAGGGGAAGACCGATTAGTAAGGAGTTACAGTAGTCAAGGTGAGAGTGAATCAGGGCAACAATAAGTGTCTTTACTGTATCTGTGGTAAGAAAAGGGCGGATTCTGGAGATGTTTTTGAGGTGGAGATGACATGAGCGTGCGAGTGATTGGATATCTGGATACTGAATTTCTGGATACTGATATCTGGATACTGAATTTCCCCACTGTGGGACTATTAAAGGACTATTATTATTATTATTATTATTATTATTATATATGGGGGGTGAAGGAAAGGTCTGAGTCAAACGAAACCCCGAGGCAGCAAGCATACTGCCTAGGAGTTATGGTAAGGCCAGAGACTGCAATGGAAATATCAGGGACAGATATATTAGATGGTCGAAACAGCAGTAGTTCAGTCTTTGAGAGATTCAGTTTCAGATAGAGCGAAGACATGATATTAGAGACGGCACAGAGACAGTCACTGGTGTTCTGTATTAGTGCAGGGGTGATGTCACGGGATGACGTGTATAATTGGGTGTTATCAGCATAAAGATGGCACCGGAAGCCAAATCTAGTGATGGTTTGTCCAATGGGGGCTGTGTAGAGGGAGAAGAGCAGGGGACCTAGGACCGAGCCCTGAGGAACCCCAACGGCAAGGGGAAGAAACAGAGCCCGCAAATGATACACAGAAAGTGCAGTCAGAGAGATAAGAGGAGAACCAGGAGAGAGTGGTGTCTGTGATGCCGACAGAGCGGAGCATAGTGAGAAGGAGTTGATGGTCAACAGTGTCAAATGCTGCTGAGAGATCTAGAAGAATAAGAAGAGAGAAGTCACCTTTGGATTTAGCCATCAGGAGATCATTGGAGACTTTTGTGAGGGCCGTTTCAGTAGCGTGCAGAGTGCGGAAGCCAGATTGTAAGGGGTCAAGAAGAGAGTTAGCAGAAAGATAGCGGATTAAACGAGAATAGACCAAGCATTCCAAGATCTTGGAGATAAAAGGAAGGTTAGAGACAGGTCGATAGTTAGCAGCACAGGACGGGTCAAGGGAGGATTTCTTCAGTAGTGGGGTTATGACAGCATGTTTCAAAGAGGATGGGAAAATTCCAGAAGAGAGGGAGATGTTAAATATTTTAGTAAGGTAAGTTGTGACAGCAGGCGACAGAGACTGGGGAAGGTGTGAGGGGAAAGGGTCACTACTGCAGGTCGTAGGGCGAGAAGAAGAAAGTAGCTGAGATACTTCCTCCTTTGTAACAGGTTCAAAATATGAGAGTGAACAGTCTGAAGTGCGGCTGGTGAGGGGGTCAGTGCCACCTGGGGATTGGGCAGTTATTTCCTGATGGATCTTATCAATTTTATCATGGAAATAAGTGGCCAAGTCATCTGCACTAAGGTTTGTGAATGGCATCTGTACCTTGGGGGTGAGTAAGGAGTGAAACGTTTCAAATAGCCCTTTAGGGTTACAGGAGAGAGAAGAGATGAGAGTGGTGAAATAGGCTTTTTTGGCTAGGTGAAGGGCAGAATTATAGGTTTTAAGCATAAATTTAAAGTGGAGGAAGTCTGCAGGTGTACGTGATTTTCTCCACAGACGTTCAGCACACCTAGAGCACCGCTGAAGAAAACGTGTCTGTGGCGTGTGCCAGGGTTGCTACCTCCTGCGTCTAACCTTTCGAGTGGAGGGGGAGCCGCCTCATCCAATGCACTCTTAAGGCTATCATTATAGTGACTGGTGGCCAGATTGGGACAGGAGAGTGAAGAGATGGGGGACAGAGAGGACTGTAGAGTATCTGAGAGGTGCTGGGTGTTAATAGCACGTAAATTCCTATATGTATGATGAGTAGGTGTGTCCTGTGAAGGAGAGAAAGCACTGATGGTGAGAGACAGAAGGTTATGGTCAGAGAGTGGCAGAGAAGAGTTAGTAAATTTAGAAACTGAGAAGTCGATGGAAGACAAGATCAATGGTGTTGCCATCTACATGTGTGGCGAAAGAGGAAAGTTGTGAAAGACCAAACGACGTGGTTATTGAGAGAAACTATGAGGCAGCTGGGGAGACAGGGGTGTCAGTGGGGATGTTAAAGTCACCCATGATGAGGGTAGGAATTTCACTGGATAAAAAGAGGGGAAGCCAAGAAGCGAAGTGATCCAGAAATTGGTAGGGTGAACCCGGTGGACGATAGATCACAGCTACACGTAAGGAGAGTGGGCAAAAAAGTCTGATAGCATGGACTTCAAATGAGGGGAATGTGAGTGAGGGTACCAGTGTGATGGCCTGAAAAGTGCACTGCGGTGACAGAAGTAACCCTACCCCTCCACCCTTCCTGTTGTCAGGCCTAGAGGTGTGTGAGAATTGTAGGCCACCATGAGACAGAGCAGCAGGGGAGGCCGTATCAGACTGCTGGATCCAGGTTTCAGTAAGGGCAAGCATGTTGAGAGATTTGCTGAGGAATAAGTCATTAATATATTCTAGTTTGTTACACACTGAGCGGGCGTTCCAGAGAGAACAGTTAAAAGAAACAGGAGAAAGATGAGAGGGAACACGGTAAATATTGATTAGGTTTGTAGGATTCCTGTGTGTGTAAGAAGAGGAAAAATTTTGGAGAGAAGGAGGACCAGGGTTTGGAGAGATGTCCCCAGCAGCTAGGAGAAGCAAAATGGACAGAGACAGAAGGTGGTTCAGTGATTTATGTGGATGCTTATGTTTGGTTTCACTGCTAAAAGCAGTATAGGCATTAGGGTGGTTGAAGAGAGTGAAAAGTGTGTGAGAGCTGTACATGAGAGAAGGCAGAAGAGAAGGACTGATATGGATAGTGTGCACTGGTGGTAAAGATGAAGGGGAGGTCTGCAGGAAGACAATTGCTAACATAGTAAGTGACAGTGCAGCTATATCAAACCATGTGTTAAAGCTTGTTGTTTCGGTTTTAAGTTTACCTGGTGTTCTTCCATGGCTGGCCTGTCTCGTTCCCTGTCTTAGTGCCATGTATAAGTGCACTTTGATTAAGATGGATTCTGCCTTAGGAAATGCCCCCCTGCATTGGAAATGCTTCCCCCATAAGCTGTATCTACTTATATAGGGATGCAGAGCTTCATAACTAGCACTAATTTAAGTTGTTAACCAATTAATCAACAAACTGTGACACATGAGGAGACTGGGCTATGTAGTTACAAATACACCGACCAGGGAACTGCCATAAAATCACTGAGCATCAAAAGACTGACACTAGGACAGATAAGGACACATGGGATTGCAAAAAATACAGCATGGATGAAATTCTAGGATAGGGGTCAGAAAACAGCCATGTAGAGATGGGTTGAAGAGAATATGTACCATTCAAGATTGCAGGATGAATTGAAGTTTAGACACAGCAAGCAGAGATGGGTTGAAGAGAATATGTACCTGTATAATGAGAAGAAGAGTGAAGGTCAGATTCATGCCATGTATAAGTGCACTTTGGTTAATCTGCACCTCGGTTAAGATGGATACTGCCTTAGGAAATGCCCCCCTGCATTGGAAATTATATTAATAATGTCCGTGTGAACCCTGTATAAATAGTGCCCATTAATAATGCCCCAGGTGTTAACTAATTAAAAGGTTTTCCAGGTCATTAATAAACTAATCAGTGGGGCTCAAAAACCCAGGATCCCTACTGATCAGCCGTTTGAATGACCCGTGGTACCTGTGTAAGCGCCGTGACCGCTTCTCTGTTTACATAGTGTTATTCATCTCATAGTGGCCATGTAATGTAACTACAGGGTGTGATATAAACAGGCGCCGGGGCCCCATTCATACAGCTGATCGGGGGTCCACTGATCTCTTATTGATAATATGTCCTAAGGATAGAACATCAATAAAAATGAGCTGGAAAGACCCTTTAATAAAGCCCAAGTGCCACCTTAAAGGGGTTGTCTAGGATAACCACTTTTTTAATATGAGGCTGGCGAAGGTGCTCTGGTGTCTCCCAGCATGTTTCAGTCCTGCTGCTCCGGTGTTTTCTTCTCCACAGCACTGTGATGTCCCGTGTCAGTGACCTCAGCGGTCATGTGTGTTGGGGACTTCCACCAGAAAAAAACACCAGAGCAGCAGAACCAGCGGCCCCTGCACACAGTATTACATGGTATTATGCCCCGCAGCGACCCCTGCATACAGTATTATGCCCTGAAGGGGCCCCTGCACAGGGTATTATGCCCCGCAGCGGCCCCTTCACAGGGTATTATGCTCCATAGTGGCCCCTGCACACGGTATTATGCCTCATAGTGGCCCCTGCACATGGTATTATGCCCTGCAGGGGCCGGCCCCTGCACAGGGTATTATGCCTCATAGTGGCCCCTTCACTCTGTATTATGCCTCATAGTGGCCCCTGCACTCGGTATTATGCTCCATAGTGGCCCCTGCACTCGGTATTATGCTCCATAGTGGTCCCTGCACTTGGCATTATGCTCCATACAGTACAGCTGAGGTGGGAGAGTCTGTCCATAGGACAACAATCAGTCGTACACTGCATAAATCTGGCCTTTATGGAAGAGTGGCAAGAAGAAAGCCATTTCTCAAAGATATCCATAAAAAGTCTTGTTTAAAGTTTGCCACAAGCCACCTGGGAGACACACCAAACATGTGGAAGAAGGTGCTCTGGTCAGATGAAACCAAAATCCAACTTTTTGGCCACAATGCAAAACGATATGTTTGGAGTAAAAGCAAAACAGCTCATCACCCTGAACACACCATCCCCATTGTCAAACATGGTGGTGTTGGCATCATGGTTTGGGCCTGCTTTTCTTCAGCAGGAACAGGGAAGATGGTTAAAATTGATGGGAAGATGGATGGAGCCAAATACAGGACCATTCTGGAAGAAAACCTGTTGGAGTCTGCAAAAGACCTGAGACTGGGACGGAGATTTATCTTCCAACAAGACAATGATCCCAAACATAAAGCAAAATCTACAATGGAATGGTTCACAAATAAACGTATCCAGGTGTTAGAATGGCCAAGTCAAAGTCCAGACCTGAATCCGATCGAGAATCTGTGGAAAGAGCTGAAAACTGCTGTTCACAAACGCTCTCCATCCAACCTCACTGAGCTCCAGCTGTTTTCCAAGGAAGAATGGGCAAGAATTTCAGTCTCTCGATGTGCAAAACTGATAGAGACATACCCCAAGCGACTTGCAGCTGTAATCGCAGCAAAAGGTGGTGCTACAAAGTATTAACTTAAGGGGCCGAATAATATTGCACGCCCCACTTTTTATTTTTTTATTTTTTACAAAAGTTTAAAATAACCAATAAATTTCATTCCACTTCACATTTGTGTCCCACTTGTTGTTGATTCTTCACCAAAAAATTTAAATTTTATATCTTTATGTTTGAAGCCTGAAATGTGGCAAAAGGTTGAAAAGTTCAAGGGGGCCGAATACTTTCTCAAGGCACTGTATATATATATACCTGTAAGTTATCCTCACCTACCTGCAATACCTTGATGCAGCCACCGCCGCCTCTTCTTTACCCGCATCCGCGTCTCAGCGTAGGAGGCGCGATGACGTCATTGTATCGCCGCCTGCGCTGAGATGCGGAGGTCTCGTAAACCAGCCCAGGACAGGCCCCGCTCAGCTTTGTATTTTTTTTTTTTAAGCAGCCTGTCCTGGGCTGGTTTACGGTAAATAGAATGTAAAAAATGCTGCCCCCCAGACAGTGACGGACAGTGACGCCTTAGGCGGCCGCCTCACTTTGCCTCATTAGCGGTGCGCCCCTGCCCCAACCTCATATCCCACTCATCACCATTTATGCTAAGTCATCTTATTCCCTTCTCTCTCAGATGCAACATAATGGATATCCCACCAGTTTGGGCCCTTTTATCCTCACTGTCTCCTCAAAAATTACGAGAAGTAGCAGACAATGAATATACCCTGCTATCCATCCTCTCTAGGACAATTATCCTGCTCCACTTTTTACAGTCCCACAGAAAAGAGCCAACATTTGTTAATTAAGTATATTACACAATGTATTAATGACACAGATAATGCCAGAAAGCAAAAGGTGTTTGGAAGTTTAGTTATGCTTTAAATCTTCCATATTGAACTGTCTCTGATAACAATAGAAACAATAGTCTATGTGTAACAGCTGCTGATCATGTGGATACAATGACAATGCCCGCAAAATCTCCATGATGTGTATATCTGTCGTCAATGAGCAGTAATTGCTTTTCATTCATGATAGATAAATACATCATGGAATAATAAGGGGTTAACAAAAAAAAAGCAGATTTGTTTATATAACGATGATTTCTTTTCCATGTGATTTTCTGTTCCCATGACTGCTCAGTAATTCTAATTATCATACTAATATACAGAGATACCAAGTACTTCTATACAGAGCTTGTGCACCAGTCTAGAAGGAATCTCATCATCTGTACCACAAGACTACACGATGGATCCCAGGACTTATAAACTCTATCATATACACGGCTATGATTCCAGACAATTACTGGACCATTATTTTTCAGATAAAGCTGAAATGATCTTTGGAGAGGACACCTTGAAATTTCCCATTAAAAGCCTTACAGAAATTTTGCAGCAGGTATGTACACAGGGTTGTTTGAGTGTTTTTGGCTTTTTTATATTTTCCATCTCCACCTTCCAAAGTTCTTAACTTCTGTATTTTTCTGTCAACATATCAATATCAGCTTATTCTTTGCACATTGATTTGGAGTTTTATTTGGCAACTTTTTTGGGGTACATATAATGTTTTGAATAGCTATTATTAACATTTTGTGGGAGATCCTTGGGGGTAAAATATGCAATTTATTATTCTTTGAGTTACGGCATTCGCTCTTCATTAAACATGGCATGGTAAATTTATCTGGCGAGGCATTAAGATTTGAGCAATGCCATGTTTTATTATGATTTGCCACTTTATTATTTATTATGATTTGAAAAATTATTTGCCAGGAGGCCCCGAATTCTAATGTTCATATACTATTGCTATACAGTATATTACTATATATTAGTATATTACTTTGTAACTTAGGTTTTCCTATGGTGTTCACTTACTATATATTAGTGTATTACTGTGTAACTTAGGTTTTCTTATGGTGTTCACTGTACAGAATAAAATATGTTATTTTTGGATACTTAGCACTTATACACACACAGATATGCGTAATATGTTTATTTAAATTTTTTTGCTTACATTTTTTATTGGGAAAGATTTTTTTTTAAATGGTTTATTATGTATACTTCCGTTTCATACTTCTCATTCATTCTTTTCCAGTCCCAAAAGTGGACTTGAATCTGGGATTGCTTGGTCCCCTTTATATGTACTGTATTGCAGTACATTGTACATAGGTATCGCCAGCCAGGAGCCTGTTGTTTGGCCTCCTGACTTCAATGGCAACCCCTCAGATTCTCAGAACCCCTCAAATTTCATTGCAAGGCGCATGAGTGGGGAAAGGGAATAATCTCCCCTCCTATCCATCCAATTTTGTGATCATTATTGATCAAGGAATATGAGGGGCTATGTTGTAGGAGTAGCAGCATTTTCTAACTCCTGAATTTACTACCAAGTCCCAGCCAGACCCGGAAGCCATGTAGCAGACACAGCTCTCCTATGTGTCTGGTACAACTCTGTGCCATACTATTACAATGCTCAGGTTGACACTAATAGCAGAAATGTAAATTTTTTTTAGGCTAAAAAGGTATGTCATATGTATATAGCACCTACTTACTTATCAGCACTTAACAGATATTGCTATCTCTCACTGCTCAAATAGGGTTCACAATCTAAATTCCCTATCAGTATGTGTCTGGAGAAAACCATCACAAACACAGGGAAAACACACAAACTCTACATAGATGCTGTCTTTGGATGGATTTGAACCCAAGACTACAGTGCTCCAAAGCAACAGTGCTAACCACTGAGATATCTATTACCTGTAGGCACTTGCAGAAATAAGCAGTTGCACAAGATGATGCAGGAAGCCAGCTGTTAGGACAGCTGGACATCACATCCGATCCCTCATGAAGTCTAATGTGATTTTATGGAGGGTACAATGTATAAAAATAAATAAATAGAAAGACAAAAAATAAAACATAAACTAAAAAAAAGGTTACTACCACTCCCACATCACAGGTTCTAGCCCCAACCCTGGCGATACAACAATGTGTCACCTACATAAAATACAGACAGACAAAGCTTAAAATAAAAAATAAATAGCAGTATGTGCTATTAAAAACAAAAAAGTGAAAAGTGGCAAAAACAAACACATTTCCCAGATATAAAAAAGATAAAAAAAACATGCATAAATAAATAAATAAAATAAAGCCCTATCACCAAAATAAACACACAAATTATTTGAATAATCAGAATGAAAAAAAAAACCCACATTCCCTTACATCCTACAGCAGCACAATATGGGGTATTTATGCCCCTGTGTGTTGATAGGACAGGCAGAATTTTTAATTAGCATAATTTATGCATGACTATGGTACCCTATAAGAGGGCAAAAGGGATCTCCGCCCCCAGGGGAGTAAATATCGGGGTAGCAGCGGTAGCGGCTGCCACAGGGCCCGGGACATTAGGGGGTTCAGAGCCCTGTAGCAGCCGCTACCGCGAACCCCACAAACCAGTGGCGTAACGATCGCGGTCGCAGGGGGTGCGACTGCGACCGGGCTCGGCGGGGTATGGTGCCCGTGGCTAGCTGGAGATGGCCGGGCCCCGGACCACTATGATAGCGGTCGGGGAAAGCCTGATTCCCCAACCGCTATACATACTGTTATTGACATATTGCAGGCCCCTTTCCAATAAATGGCAGGGCACCCAGGGGAGGTGACTGAAAACAATAAATACATATTCTCACATCTCCTGGGCACAGCATTCTCTCCGGCGCTCTTCCGTCATGTGACTGAGGCCTCTGATTAGGCCCCAGCGGTCACATGGGGTGCGGTCGCATAATGATGTCAGTGCGCCCCCATGTGACCGCTGAGGCCCAATCACAAGCCTCAGCAGCGACGTCGGAAGTGGGCCTGAAGACGGCAGGGTGGAGCGAGGATGCCAAGGAAAGGTAAGGCAAGGTGAGTATGAATGTTTATTATTTTTAATTACCTTCCCTGGGCCTCCGATTATTATACTCTGGGGTCTGAGGAGACCCCAGAGTATAATAATAGCACTGAAACGGAGGGGGGCTGTCGAGAGCATATAATACTGTGTGGGGGACACTGTGGAACATATAATACTGGGTGGGGGCCACTGTAGAGCATATATTACTGGGTGGGGGCCACTGTAGAGCATATAATACTGGGTGGGGGCCACTGTAGAGCATATAATACTGGGTGGGGGACACTGTAGAGCATATAATACTGGGTGGGGGCCACTCTAGAGCATATAGTACTGGGTGGGGGCCACTATGGAGTATATAATACTGGGTGGGGGCCACTGTAGAGCATATACTACTGGGTTGGGGACACTGTAGAGCATATAATGCTGTGTGGGGGCCACTGTGGAGCATATACTATTGGGTGGGGGCCACTGTAGAGCTTATAATACTGTGTGGGGGCCACTGTGGAGCATATAATACTGGATGGGGGCCACTGTAGGGCATATAATACTGGGTGGGGGCCACTGTAGAGCATATAATACTGAGTGGGGGCCACTGTGGGAAGCATATAATACTGGGTGGGGACCACTGTGGGGAGCAATGTAGAGCATATAATGCTGTATGGGGGCCACTGTCGAGCATATAATGCTGTGTGGGGGCCACTGTTGAGCATATAATACTATCTGGGGCCACTGTTGAGCATATTTTACTGTTTGGGGACCCATAACCATTTCGGGGGGGCCCCATGTCAAATGTTCGCCTTGGGGCCCAGCCATTCCTATTTACGCCACTGCTCCCCCCCTTGTGTTTTTTCTGTCCTGTGTGGTGGGACAGGTGGAGGGAGGTCTTTTGTCCTCCCAGATTTTGTTTTTTCCCCCTAAAGTTTGTTAACTTCCTTTGGGGAGTCATCTTTACACCTCTCTTCTCTTCTTTCTTCCACTGGACGCTTCTGTGGAAAAGAAGGGGGTTTATTTAGGCAGTTTTTTTTGTGCCTAGCAAAGCTTTCAACTTTCACTCTGAAAAGGTTGATTTCAGTGGTGCATGCAGTGGTAGTTGCATGCTGCATGTTCAAAGGCCTGTAGTGCAGGACACTTGTGCGGCCTTAATGTGGTGCATTACCGTTTCACTTACAAGCTCTGTGGCCGCCAGAAGTGACATCGATCACTTTGTTCCTCCGGAACCTTTTTTTGTGTTCTAGTTTTCCAGGGACTGAATTATCAGATGGACTTTTTG
This sequence comes from Leptodactylus fallax, assembly GCA_947044405.1. NCBI lineage: Eukaryota > Metazoa > Chordata > Amphibia > Anura > Leptodactylidae > Leptodactylus > Leptodactylus fallax. Next base: position 342,013 of record CAMRHE010000617.1, on the reverse strand, counting down.
CAGCTTAGTTTTTCCTCCTTTTTGCAAGTTTATATTTGCTGCGCCTCTTTTCTGTCATCGGTCTGTATATTTTTAGGTTAATTCTGTGTAAAATTCTGTGGCTAATAAAAGCTTAGTCAAAATCTATCCTGCTCCAGCATTTGCAGATAGCCGTGTCCTTTCTTCAACACTTAGGTTGGCTAATAAATTGGGAAAAGTCAGAGGTGATTCCCTCTACTCAGAGAAAGTTCCTTTGGTTTCTCCTGGACTCAGTCCGCATGAAAATTTCCTTAGCTCCTGCAAAGAAAGAAAGGTTAACCACAGCGGTCCAATATCTACTCTGAACACACCTGGTGTCTATCAGGACAACTATGAGAATCCTTGACCTAATGTCATCCTCAGACATGGTAGTCCTTTGGGCTTTATGGCATATGCGTTCTCTTCAGATGGAAGCTCTAAAGGCCTGGAATTATACTCCTCTCGCTCTCGACAAGAGGATCAGACTTTCCCCACTACCCGTCTTTCTCTCAGATGGTGGATACACCTGAAAGATGGGATGTCCATGGTCCAACCTCATTGGACCCTGTTGACTACCGATGCATCCCTTGTGGGATGAGGAGCCCACCTGTATGAGAAGACCGTACAAGGAGTCTGGAGCAGACTAGAAATGAGGACATTGTCCAACTAGAAGGAGCTCAGAGCAGTTTACCTGGCACTACTTAATTTCTCTTCAGAGGAAGAGCGGTCAGGATCCGGTCCGACAGTATGACGACCGTAATGTACCCGAAGAAATAGGGAGGCACCAGATAGCTATCTCTCTTCAGGGAGACAGGTCTGACTTTTACCTGGGCAGAGGAAATTCTGACCCACTTATCCGCGGTTCACATCAGGGGCTCCTTGAACATAGTAGAGAATCAGTTGAGTCAGGTCTCACCATATCAGGATAATGGTTTCTCAATCCAGAGATTTTCCATCAGATTACCCTGAAGTAGGGTCTTCCAGAAGTAGACCTTATGACGACCAGACTCAACGCTAAGGTGGAGACGTTCTGCTCACTGTATCAGGAGGACTATCCCTTGGCAGTGGATGCCCTGTCCATCCCTTGGAGGTCCAGGCTGGTATACATCTTCCCTCCACTTTCCATGATACTAAGGGTATTGATGAAAGTCTGACAGGACCAAGTCTCTGTGATAACCATTTTTACCATACTGGCCAAAAAGAGCTTGGTTTTCCCAGCTCATGTACATGAGTCGAGGGATCTATTGGAGGCTTCCCCCAACCCAGAACCTGGTTTCCCAAGGAACTCAGAAGTCCCAGGTCCTGAGGAGATTCAACCTGACAGCCTGGAGGTTGACCAGCCCTTATGGAGATTCAGAGGGCTATCATAAGCCGTCTTAAAGACTCTTTCCTGCATCAGAGCAAAGTCTACCAATGAGAGCTACCTAAGGATAGGTAATGTCTTCAAAGAATGGTGCTCCAAACAAGAAGTTAACAGCTCGAATCCTAAAACGGGAGAGATTCTAAAACTTTCTTCAGGATGGCTTGGATAAGGGCCTTTCCCCTGCCAAACTCAAGATACAGGTTTCAGCCCTATCCTCCTGTTTAGGCAGACGATTGTCTCAGAAACCCTGAATTTCTAGGTTCCTTAAGGGTGCTGTAAGACTTAGACCGGTGGTTTCAACTCCTGTTCCCCAGTGGGATCTTGCTACAGTTCTCTTGGGTCTTTGTGGTCCTCCATTTGAGCCGTTAGAGGACTTGGATCTAAAATATTTAGCCTTTAAAACCACCTTTTGTTAACCATCACTTCAGCAAAGATATGGGTGAGCTCCAGGCTTTTTCTTCTGAGGAACTATATACTTCGTGCTTGAGGATAGGGTCCAGCTCAGGTTTCTCCCTGGCTTTAACCCTAAGGTGCCTTCTTGTGCCAATATCAACCAGTTGGGTTCCTTACCAGTGTTTTTTTCCAGCTCCTTCCTCTGAAGAAGAGGAAGGACTTCACACACTGGATGTAGTAAGGTGTCTTCAGACCTACCTTCTACGTACACGACCTTTCAGGAAATCCGAGAATCTCCTTATTAATATATATGGTAGAGACAAAGGTCTCAGAACTTCCAAATCTACCTTCTCTAGATGGATCAAGGAAGCGATTAAAACTTCTTTTTCTGCTCAGGGGTTAACTCCACCTGAATTCTTTACAGCCCACTCAACTAGGGCTGTGTTAACCTCTTGGGCTGAGAGCCGTGTGGTACCTCTTGATCAGATTTGTGCAGCCGCTTCTTGGTCATCTCAGCTGACCTTTGTAGTACATTACTGGTTAAATGTCCGGAGTTCAGAGGTGACTGCCTTTGGACAGTCAGTCCTAGGTACTGTACAGCGAGGAAACCTTCCCTAGGGGAATTACGTGCTACATCCCCATATTGTGCTGCTGTAGCACGTAAGGGAATCGTTGATTATGATGTTAATCTGTTTTCCCTTAGTCCTAACAGCAGCACAAGCTTCCCTCCCTAATTTAGCATTTTTACTTTATAACCTACACTAGGGGGAGGTCCCTTTTGCCCTCTTATAGGGTACCATAGTCATGCACACTAAATTATGCTAATTAAAATTCTGCCTGTCCTATCAACACACAGGGACAGAAATACCCCATATTGTGCTGCTGTTAGGACTAAGGGAACAGATTAACATTATAATCAATGATTATAGCACTTAAAAGCTCATGTACCAAAACACACAAAAATGTGGTAAATACTGAACCAGGCAAAATACTGAACCTGTTACTGAAACTAATCTCTTATACACTACTAGAGAATATAGGGGGAGTCTTTCAGGATCTTCATCTCCTAGGCATAGGAAAGACTGGATACAAAAAAAAATCTCATGTTCTGTAGGATTTACCCTGATCTGCATTGCACCAGTCAATCACTGAATCAAATGTGCGCTGTGTAATGCTTTGAGTAATGCTTAATTTACACTGCGGGGGCGATGCAGGAAAATGCTGCTAACTGATCACTGTTGATCCCAGCAGAGGACACTTTGTGATTATCTTTTCGTCAAAGGAGCCTTCTAAAAAGTCAGGACTGTCCACAGTGGAGAACACTTTTAATATGTTTTATTTACTAATAGTTTAATTATACCAAATCTTGTCCTATAAAACATTTCAGGAATATTTTTACTTTTTTAGTTATTTGAAAATCAAGGTTTCCATATTTTCTAGAGATGATATAGACATAAGTTATTATCTACAACATATATTGAAGTTTAATGTGTTGGTTGTTTAAATTTTTGGATTTTCCTGCAGGTCATATTAAAGGAGACATCTTGCTTGACCTCAGCCATGGTTGCCTGGTCCATCATCTGTATTCTGCCTGTGAGTGTTTCAAAGACATCATAGTGCTGAAGATCAAAGACAGATGTATCCTGGAGATGAAAAGATGGGTGGACAAACGTACAGGAGCCTTTCATTGGGGCCATGCTGCAAAACATCATGTAGGCATAGAAGGAAAAAGGTGAAGTATTTGTCCAACTATTAAATTAAACCCACCGTCATTGTCATACAGAACATACAGTTGTGCTAAAAAGTTTACATATCCCAGCAGATTTTTTGTTTTTTCTGGCCTTTTTTCAGAGAATATGAATGATAACACATGAAATTTTTCTCCACTCATGGTTAGTGGTTGGTTGAAGCCATTTATTGTCAAACTCCTGTGTTTTCTCTTTTTAAATCATAATGACAACCAAAAACATCAAAATGACCCTGTTCAAAAGTCCACATACCCCAGTTCTTAATACCGTGTATTGCCCCCTCTAACATCAATGACAGCTTGAAGTCTTTTGTGGTAGTTGTGGATGAGGCTCTTTATTTTCTCAGATGGTAAAACTGCCCATTCTTCTTGGCAAAAAGTCTCCAGTTCCTGTAAATTCCTGGGCTGTCTTGCATGTCCTGTGCGCTTGAGATCTCCCCAGAGTGGCTCAATGATATTGAGGTCAGGAGACTGAGATGGCCACTCCAGAACCTTCACTTTCTTCTGCTGTAGCCAATGACAGGTCGACTTGGCCTTGGGTTTTCGATTGTTGCCATGTTGGAATGTCCAAGTACGTCCCATGCGTAGCTTCCTGGCTGATGAGGGCAGATTTGCCTCCAGTATTTGCTGATAATGTGCTGCATTCATCTTTCCTTCAACTTTGACCAAGTTTCCTGAGCCTTTGAAGCTCACACATCCCCACATCATCAGTGATCCACCTCCGGGCTTTACAGTAGGAATGGTGTTCCTTTCATCATAGGCCTTGTTGACACCTCTCCAAATGTAACGTTTATGGTTGTGGCCAAAAAGTTAGATTTTTGTCTCATCACTCCAAATGACCTTGTTCCAGAAGTTTTGAGGCTTGTCTCTGTGTTGTTTGGCGTATTGAAAGTGAGATTCTTTGTGGCATTTGGGCAGTAATGGATTTCTTCTGGCAACTCGACCATGCAGCCCATTTTTCCTCAAGTGCCTCCTTATTGTGCATCTTCAAACAGCCACACCGATAGTTTTCAGAGAGTCTTGTATTTCAGCTGATGTTATGTGTGGGTTTTTCTTTGCATCCCGAACAATTTTCCGGGTAGTTGTGGCCGAAATTTTGGTTTGTCTACCTGACCGTGGTTTGGTTTCTGGGCATGTTATCAGGCCAAAATCACCAGGGTATGTGAACTTTTGAACAGGGTCATTTTGATGTTTGTCCTTTTGATGTTTTTGGTTGTCATTATGATTTAAAAAGAGAAAACACAGAAGTTTGACAATAAATGGCTTCAACCAACCACTAACCATGAGTGGAGAAAAAGTTTTTGTGTTATCATTCATATTCTCTGAAAAAAAGGCCAAAAAACCAAAACATCTGCCGGGGTACAGTGCTGGCCAAAAGTATTGGCACCCCTGCAATTCTGTCAGATAATACTCAATTTCTTCGAGAAAATGATTGCAATCACAAATGTTTTGGTAATAATATCTTCATTTAATTTGTCTTCAATGGAAAACCACAAAAACAATTGTCAAAAAGCCAATTGGATATAATTCCACACCAAACATAAAAAAGGGGGAGGACAAAAGTATCGGCAAAATCAGCTGATGCTTCTCTAATTTGTGTAATTAACAGCACCTGTTACTTACCTGTGGCACATAACAGGTGGTGGCAATAACTAAATCATACTTGCAGCCAGTTGAAATGGATTAAAGTTGACTCAACCTCTGTCCTGTGTCCTTGTGTGTACCACATTGAGCATGGAGAAAAGAAAGAAGACCAAAGAATTGTCTGAGGACTTGAGAAGCAAAATTGTGAGGAAGCATGAGCAATCTCAAGGCTACAAGTCTATCTCCAAAGACCTGAATGTTCCTGTGTCTACCGTGCGCAGTGTCATCAAGAAGTTTAAAGCCCATGGCACTGTGGCTAACCTCCCTAGATGTGGACGGAAAAGAAAAATTGATGAGAGAATTCAACAAAAGATTGTGCGGATGGTGGCTAAAGAACCTCGACTAACATCCGAACAAGTTCTAGCTGCCCTGCAGTGCGAGGGTACAACAGTGTCAACCCGTACTATCCGTCGGCGTCTGAATGAAAAGGGACTCTATGGTAGGATACCCAGGAAGACCCTACTTCTGACCCAGAGACATAAAAAAGCCAGGCTGGAGTTTGCCAAAACTTATCTGAGAAAGCCAAAAACTTTTTGGAAGAATGTTCTCTTGTCAGATGAGACAAAAGTAGAGCTTTTTGGGAAAAGGCATCAACATAGAGTTTACAGGAAAAAAAAAGAGGCCTTCAAAGAAAAGAACACGGTCCCTACAGTCAAACATGGCGGAGGTTCCCTGATGTTTTGGGGTTGCTTTGCTGCCTCTGGCACTGGACTGCTTGACCGTGTGCATGGCATTATGAAGTCTGAAGACTACCAACAAATTTTTCAGCATAATGTAGGGCCCAGTGTGAGAAAGCTGGGTCTCCCTCAGAGGTCATGGGTCTTCCAGCAGGACAATGACCCAAAACATACTTCAAAAAGCACTAGAAAATGGTTTGAGAGAAAGCACTGGAGACTTCTAAAGTGGCCAGCAATGAGTCCAGACCTGAATCCCATAGAACACCTGTGGAGAGATCTCAAAATGGCAGTTTGGAGAAGGCACCCTTCACATCTCAGGGACCTGGAGAAATTCCAGCAGAGCATTGTAAGAAACTCATTGATGGTTACCGGAAGCGGTTGTTCGCAGTTATTTTGTCTAAAGGTTGTGCTACCAAGTATTAGGCTGAGGGTGCCAATACTTTTGTCCGGCCCATTTTTGGAGTTTTGTGTAAAATGAGCAATGATTTGACTTTTTTTTTCATTCTCTTTTGTGTTTTTTCATTGCAAGCAAAATAAATGAAGATATTATTACCAAAGCATTTGTGATTGCAATCATTTTCTGGAAGAAATTGAGTATTATCTGACAGAATTGCAGGGGTGCCAATACTTTTGGCCAGCACTGTATGTAAACTTTTTAGCACAACTGTATGGAGAGAGATCTAGGGAATGTTTAGGCAGTTTATCTTCTAAACAAAAAGCTCAGCAGAATAAATACCAACTAGGGCAACAATTTCCACATATAAATACAGCAAGTGTGAAACAAAAATCCTTAAAACATAACTTTTAATCAAATTAAAAGGCATTAAAAAGGCACCTATATATCTAGATGTGATAAAACAATTCCCATATCAGAGAATACATTTAGTACAATCAAATATTATGGAAGAGAATATAGTAGTGAGGTATAGGCTAGTATGACTCCGAAAAGCTCCATACAAGAGTCAAAGAAACAAACGGTCCACATAAAGCCGAACAAAAACATCACCACTCCAAACACCATATCACAAAAAATGGAGGTGATACACAAATAGTTGTCCTCCGTATAAACTGTATAGTAAAGATAAAAAATAGGTAGATTTCACCAACTCATCGATCACTTGGTTCAAATCTGGTAGTTATGTCTGTGGTCCACCTTTAGCTCTGGGGGAACATTGCTGTCCCAGTAATATTCTTTTCAAGTTTAAATTTTAAATGCCAGTTCAGCCATTCAAACTGCATGAAAAACAGCAGACAGACCACTCTCCCCAGAGAAACCACAGTGGTACCACCCACATGCCTAGTATACACTAATTTATATCAACCCTAAATAGGCTTATATCTTTGTTATGGCTGAACAGATATGGATGATGTATGTCATTGGGATTTTCAGACAGGTGACAGGTCCTCTTTGTAGATAGGTCTTTAATAGGAAGTCTAGGACAAATGCTGTAATATCCATTGTGATCTGTATAATATTGGGTTCTATTGGAAGGGCACAGTATGAGCTGAACACTTAGTACACCTGCTTTGGTTGAATTCCAGTCTCCCTACCAGTATTTGGAATCCAATAATCCAGAGATAACTACTGAGATATTATCTTGCCCTATTGATGATGACTGGGGGACAATCACTTTCTTCACTTTTTCCATTTCTTTCAGTCACCAGTTGGAGGACAAAGAAGTAAAAGTGAGATCAGCAATGCAACATGTTGTGAAATGTGACATTGAGAAAGAAAATATGACTGAGCCGATAGTTTTACCTCCAGCCGATTGTATCATCAGTGTTTGGCTATTAGATGTTATTAGCAAAAGACCAAGATGATTACATCAGATATCTCAGGAAGTTCTCAAGATTGCTGAAACCTGGAGGACACTTCATATTAATTGGGAGTTTAGGTATGACATATATCACAGTTGGGAAAGAAAAGTTCCATGTTTTGAGATATGATGAAAATTTTGCCAGGAAAGCTCTAGAAGGAGAAGGCTTTATAATAGATGACTGTAAGGTTCATAAGAGAACAGCTGTGAGTGATCTTGTTGACTATAAGGCTCTCATATTCATTGCAGCTCACAAGGAGAAGTAGCTCTTGGTAGAAATGTAGTGACCTAACTATCCTCTTGTCAGATTATATTCAAGCCTTCTATTGTGGGTATACATCAGGAGGATTAACCAATGTATATCTCCAATAGAAGGTTCCAACATCCATTTGACACTGAATAGGTGGCCTTAGACTTACAAGAAAACTATACATCAAGAATACACAGACAACTATACTTTGAAAAACAAACAAAAACAGAAGGATATTAACAATATAAACACAGGCTTAAAAGAGTTATCCAGGATTAGAAAACATGACTTCTTTCTTCTCAGGAAGTGACATCACATCTATTGGTCACATGGCCATATAGCAGCTTAGTCCCATTCATTTTCAACCATGCAACCATTTAACCACCCCACCACCCCTTGTGTGTGTCCCTGTGACTTTACTATAAATGTCTATTTTTTTTCAAAATTTGGTAATTTGTTGTTGTCACCACTTTCTTTTTGGAACTTTTTTGTATTGGAAATAGTGCTGGCCCTGTGGTCTTTGGAGACATCTTGCTTCTGTTTTTTTCCATTATATCTGTGTTGTAATAAAGATACACAAAGAATGTTGAACTGGAACCAATCCATCAGTGTTACCTGCTTCAAGGAGTCAGTATGGTAGTACACAAAGGCTGTAAGGTTCCATTCTCGGGAATAACGTGGCCACTTTACACTGCCGTGAAAGTTAGGTGTATGGGGCAGAAGGGAGTGAGGTTTAGGATGATTTGTCTCTGGTTAGAATATATTATATCCTCATACCCTCCTCCTAGTTGCACTGACTGCACATGACAACATGAAAAATGAGTCCATTGCCTCTTTGGTTAATCCTCCACGCAACACACCAAATAAAACATGGAGAACACCTGATATATTTAGTACAGGTGAATAAGGTATATTATCCAGTGAACCTTTGTGCCTTTCTTTACTTTTGGAGCTTTCTTAACAATTCCAATTTCAAGGATAAAATTCATTTATTTCCTAACTTTCTTTAACTAGATTTTTTTCTGTAAAAAAAAAAAAATAAATAACTAAATAAATTTGGTCACAAATCACTATTATAAAAGCAATGAAGTGACATGACTGGAATAAAACAGGGCAGGGGAAAGGCTAAAGGAGGAGGAAACACTTGTGCTACTGTCACACCATCCGCCAGTGCAAGTACTAATACTAAGAATAAATATGTAGGTGGCAATAGGAACACTACTTCTGGTATTGGCAGCCCACCAGTAGATGGGGAGTTGTTGCATTTCCAGAATAAAGATTAAGTTTTTGAAAGCAGTGAAACACAAATGTTGAAATCTTTCTCTGCTGTTGTAACATGTAGATTACCACATTGCCTTTCCACACTGTCAACCATGTCATCTCCATCTTCACTGACACAGATCCCATTCTCTTTTTTTTTTATTTAACTGTAATTTTTATTGAAAAAATTTTTCATTAACAAAGTATAAAGAGAAAAAAAGATCAAACAAGCAGGAAGCAATGAGGTAGGTAGAGGCTATCCGCCTCTTCTCCCTTAAGCAATATGCATTCAAATTAGACAGTAAACAAGGGAGGGGAGGGATGAAGGGGTTAAGAAGACAAGGGTAGAGCCAGAGGAAAGGAGGGGAGGGGAGAGAAGGACTAGAGATCAGAGACCCTGTGATGTACAATACATCTCCCAGGGTGCCCAGATAGCCCCAAAGGCCTCCCATGAGTTGTTTAGGCCCGCGGTCAGGTATTCAAGACTCCTCACATCCTTCACTCTAGCCACAAGCTCAAGACCAGATGGGGGACTCACTTTCTTCCAGTTTCTAGCTATGAGAGTTTTAGCTGCAGTACAAAGATGCAAGAAAAGCCTGGATGACTTATTGCTCAGGTGCCTGGGGGGAAGGTTCAGGAGATAAACCAGAGGGTCAAGAGGAACCTCTTGCAAAAAGAGAGCAGTCATCAAAGTCCTGACCTCCCTCCAGAAACCTAGGATGAGAGGACACGTCCAAAAGATGTGGTGCAGGGTACCCACCGCAGCTCCACAGCGCCAGCACCATGGGGGAACCAATGGGTTTAAAGCATGGAGAAGAGCGGGGGTATGATACCAATGCATCAACAACTTATACTGCGCTTCCCTAAATGTAATGCACTGAGATGATTTCTGGGCCCGAGACCATACAATCCGCCACTGTTCCTGGGAAATGGGTTTACCCACCGCCTCCTCCCATTTAACCATATAGCGATGGCTAACTGGGGAGCCTGTAGTTTGTGAGGTAAGAAGTTGGTAAATAGAGGATATAAGGCCCCTAGTGGACGTACCTGCACGGCAAATCTTTTCAAAAGCGGTGGGAAGTGACACCTTAAGGGACCCATGGAGGGAGCGGACAAAGTGAACCACCTGCAAATAATGGAACCATTCAGAACCTGGCAGGTTTTGGTTAGCTGCAAGGTAGGCAAAGGACCTGAGTTCCAAGGTTCCAGGGTCAACCATGTCAGCAATCCGGTAAAGACCAGCTTTAGACCACACCTTAGTCATGGCAGAGGTCAGGCTTTCCGGGAGAAGAGGGTTGTATAGTATGGAGACCATAGATGAGTGCTGGGACATCAGGGAGAATCTAGTACGACAGGCAGACCAAATAGATCTAGTAAACCAAATGGGTCCCAGCAGGTACGAGGCAGGGGGAGTGGGGGGGAACCGACCCACAAAAGCGCGTTAGGGTGCATGGGTGCCAGCCAGAGCTTCTCTATCTGCACCCATCTAGTATATGCTGGCATAGCCGCCCAGAGTGGGATATGACGCAAGTGGGCCGCCCAGTAGTAATGTAACAGATGTGGGAAAGCCATACCCCCAGACCCCCTATCCGCCAACATAACAGATCTGGGTATTCGGTGTAGTTTTGCTTGCCAGATAAACTGAAAAATAGCTTTCTGCAGGTTCCGTAATTCTCCCCGAGGAATCGCAACCGGGAGTGTCTCGAAAAAATACAGTAGCTTCAGGAGGAGAGTCATCTTGACCGCAGAAATTGTCCCTAAAAGGGAGATAGGTAAGGGTTGCCATTTGTCCAATAGGGCTCTTAGCTCACGAAACAACCGCGGGTAGTTTGCCGAGTAGAGGGTCGCGTAGGAGGTGGATATATGGACTCCCAGGTAGCGGATAGAGGACTCCCGCCACTGGAAATCGTAATTACTGCAGAGGAGAAGGAGAAGGTCCTGTGGAATGTTGAGTGGGAGTGCCTCAGTCTTTGCAGGGTTCACCTTGTATCCTGAGAGATCGCCATAGGTCTCCAGCAAGCGCAACAAGTTTGGAAGGGTAGTATGAGGGGAGGTGAGAGTGAGGAGTACATCGTCCGAGAGGAGAGAGACCTTAAATTCCTTATCTTGGACCATGATCCCCTTGATATTAGGGTCCCGCCTAATCTTGGCCGCTAACGGTTCAATGCAGAGGGCAAATATGATGGGAGACAGGGGGCAATCCTGCATAGTGCCATTTCGAATAGGGAAGAAGGGCGAGAATGCATGGGGAAGCTTGATCGCTGCTGTGGGTAGGGAGTAGAGGGCCTGGATAGCTGTGAGGAAAGGTCCCGTGAGCCCGAACGCCTTAAGCGTAGCATGCATAAACGACCAATCTATGCGGTCAAAAGCCTTTTCAGCGTCCAGGCTCAAGAGAAGGGCCGGGGTAGAATAATGATTGGCCACCTCCACCAAATCCACAGTCCTCCTGGTGTTGTCACCACCCTGACGACAGGGGATGAATCCCACCTGGTCCTTATGGACAAGCAGAGGGAGCCAAGCATTTAATAATAATAATAATAATAATAATAATAATAATAATAGTCCTTTAATAGTCCCACAATGGGGAAATTCAGTGTGTTACAGCAGCAAAGATAAGCAGATACAAATACAAATACAACATCTACAGGAATGTTCCAAGGTGAGAGGCATTACATTAATAGCAGACAGACAGATAGGACGTAGCAGAGGAGGGCGGGGGGATTTAACAGGCAGAGAGATATTTCAGTTCTCTGTGTGTAATGATCTCCGCTTAGGTCGGTGTTGGTTGTACAGCCTAACCGCGGTGGGGAGGAAAGACTTCCGATAGCGCTCCTTCTCACACCTAGGGTGGAGCAGTCGGTCACTGACAGTACTGCTCAGCGCGAACACAGTCTCATGCATGGGATGGGACTTCTTCTCCTGCATGGAGCTCACCACGGACAGTATCCTTCTGTCACCCACCACCTGCACTGGGTCCAGTGGGCTCCCCAGGACAGAGCTGGCCTTTCTAATCAGCTTGTCAAGTTTATTTCTGTCCCTGGTTGATATACTGCTCCCCCAGCAGGCCACTCCAAAGAAGATGGCTGATGCCACTACCGAGTTGAAGAAAGTTCTAAGAAGTGCCCCCCGGATTCCAAAGGCTCTCAGTTTCCTAAGCAGGTAGAGCCTGCTGTGGCCCTTCCTGTACAGGACCTCCATATGATCTGCCCAGTCCAGCTTATTATTAAGGAGCAAACCCAGGTACTTATAGGTGTTCACAATCTCGATGCCCGTCCCCAGGATGTCCACTGGATTTGGAGGGCATCTGCCTTTGTGGAAGTCCACCACCATCTCCTTGGTCTTCCCCGCGTTAATCTTCAGGTGGTTCCGGTGGCACCAGTCCACAAAATCCTGGTTCAGTTCTCTGTACTCCCTGTCATCATCATCTGTGATGAGACCCACTATTGCAGAGTCGTCAGAATACTTCTGTAGGTAGCAGCTGGATGAGTTGCACCTAAAATCTGCAGTGTACAGTGTGAAGAGGAAAGGGGCGAGAACCGTACCCTGAGGTGCCCCCGTATTACAGATCACGGTACCTGACACACAGTCTCGGGCTCTCACGTATTGAGGTCGATTTGTGAGGTAGTCTAGGATCCAGTTGGAGAGGTGGTGGTCCACTCCAGCAAGGCCCAGCTTGTCCCTCAATAACCTGGGCTGTATGGTGTTAAAAGCACTGGAGAAGTCAAAGAACATTATTCTCACTGTGTTCCCTGGTTTCTCCAGGTGAGACAGAGCCCTGTGCAGAAGATGGATGATGGCATCATCTACCCCAATGCCCGGCCGATAAGCAAACTGGAGGGGGTCCATAGCGGGGCTCACTAGAGGGCGGAGATGTGTGAGAACCAATCTCTCCAAGATCTTCATCAGGTGGGATGTCACTGCTACAGGTCTGTAGTCGTTGAGGTCCATAGGGTGGGGTTTCTTTGGAACTGGTACCACACAAGAAGATTTCCATAATTCAGGGACTATTTCCTGCCTCAGGCTCATATTTTACATATATGTAATTATACCACACAGCTGGTCCCCGCAAGTCTTAATTAGCCTTGCACTGATGTCATCTGGCCCTGCGGCTTTCCTCGCCTTGATCTTTTTCATCTCCTTCCTCACCTGGGCCTGTGTGAATGTCAGACTGTGGCCAGATAAAGACGGATTTCTGGATTTACTGGTCTGTTGGGAAGTGGCCGCATGGGGAGAAGTCATTGTGGTGGGGGAAGCTAAAGGACATACTGGGGTGGGAGGAGCTGGTGTGTGATCAAATCTGTTGAAGAATAGGTTTAGTTCATTAAGCCAATTAACATCTGCCTCAATCTGGCAGACAGACTGTTTATGACCCGAAATTGACTTAAGCCCCTCCCAGACCCCCCTTATGTCTTTTCTTTCCATTTGCTTTTCCATTTTTTCTTTATAACTGGCTTTTCCCTGCCTGATTTGATGCCTCAGCTCCTTTTGTACTTCCCCCAACCCCTCCTTATCTCTTGTCCTGAATGCCATCTTTTTCTCCTTAAGTAGTGTTTTTATATCAGAGTTAATCCATGGTTTGTTATTGGAGAAGCACCTCACCACTTTTGTGGGTACTGTGTTGTCCACACAAAAATTAATGTAGTCTGTTATGCAGTGTGTGAGTCCTTCTATATCTTCTCCATAAGAATCCTGCAGCACTTCCCATGCGGTTGTGTCAAAACAATCCCTCAGAGCCTCATCACTCTCCTCGGACCATATCCTCACTGTGCGGGTGACAGCTGGTTCTCTACGTACAAGTGGCTTGTACACAGGTCGGAGATGCACTAGGTTGTGATCCGATCTTCCCAGGGGTGGTAGGGCTGATGAGTTATATGCCTCCCTCACGTTGGCAAAGAACAAGTCCAGTGTTTTGTTGTCTCTTGTGTGGCAGGTTACATACTGTGTGAAACTGGGCAGTGTGGATGATGGAGAGGCATGGTTGAAATCACCTGACAGAAGAAAGAGGGCCTGGGGATGTTTTAACTGTAACTGGCTCAGCGTGGCTTGTAGGACCTCGCAGGCAGTGTCAGCTTTCGCAGAGGGGAGGACATATGCAGCTATCATGATGACATGTGATAGTTCCCTTGGTAGGTAGAAAGGTCTCATGCTCACAGCTAATAGTTCAATGTCCTTACAGCAAGTTTGCTCCTTAATCACAATGTGCCTAGGATTACACCATCTATTATTCACAAACATTGCCAGCCCTCCTCCTTTCCTCTTACCGCTCTCCCTTGTCCTGTCTGCCCGAAGGAGTTTAAAACCATCCAAGGAGACCAGAGGGTCAGGAGTAACTTCAGTGACCAAGTCTCTGTAAGTAGCATCATGCTGCACGCCCGAAACTCCTGATGATGCCTGGCGAGAGCTGTTAGTTCATCCATCTTGTTTGCAAGAGATCTCACATTGCCCATGATGATGGAGGGAACAGCTGGTCGGTAACGCCTCTTTAGCCTATTGGCTAGGAGTTTGGTAAAAAGTTTTAGGTCCGTGTTCAGCAAAGCAATCGGTCGATAATTAGCACAGTCCTGCAAGTCCTTACCCGGTTTAGGGACCAATGTGAGCAGTGAGGAGAGCATAGTCGGGGGTATGGGGGAGCCTAAAAGGAAGGAATTGAAGAGGGACAATAGATGAGCAGAAAGTTCACCCTGGAAAACCTTATAATAATTGTAAGTGAACCCATCTGGGCCTGGGGCTTTCCCATTTGGGAGGTCCCTCAGGACATAAATGACAAAGTAAAAAATATAACAATTAAACAATACTTTGTGGGCGAGGCTAAGTCACTCGCCTGGGGACCAATGAGGACAGCCAGAGGTCCAACCAGGATCAGTGGCCACACAGTCCAAGTATCCCCTTAGGGGGGAGAGCGTGGACAAGAGGTCGGTGCCAATCGATGCCAAACCGGTGGTGGGGCAGGGGGTGGAGGGATTAGCTCCCAGTCTGTTAAATCCGGCAGGGGGACATCCAGCAGGTCGCAGAAGAGAGGTAAATCCGAAAAGGAGCGAAGCGTAGCGGAACGACTATCCCTACGAGAAATTAGAGCAAACAGATAACCCCACCGATAAGGAATTTGGTGTTCCTGAAGGATCTGGAGGAGGGGTCGGAGATGGCGGCGTTTCTGGAGGGTGATTAGCGAAAGATCCTGATAAAGTTGTAGTTGAGTTCCCTCAAATTCAAAGTCTTTGAGTTTGCGCACCTTGCTCATTATAGCCTCTTTAAGGGTGAAGTCGTGGAGGCAGCAGATGACAGATGACATCACGGGGTGCAGCGGAGGATCCTCTGGGTCGAAGGGCTCGATGTGCCCTGTCAAACTTAATTTTGTGGGATGGGGGCTCCTGCAGTATAGTGTTGAAGACAGCCTCCACCAGAGCAGGCAGATCCTCAGATTGGTCGGCCTCCGGGAGTCCCTTGACTTGTATATTGTTGCGCCGACCCCTGTTGTCAAGATCCTCCAAGTGGCGTTGCATGTCCCGTATAGCTGAACCCTGGTCAGTGGTAGTATCATGCAGTGAGGCAACATAGGCCCTGGTAGTGTCATGGTCATTCTCCAGTGTATCCATTCGATTAGCAATAGAGTGTAAATCAGTGCGGAGGGTAGCAATTTCAGATCGGAAGGATGCTGTGATTTCCGCAACCATACTTTTAAGGTCTTGTTTAGTAGGTAGCTGAGGAAGGAGGTCCACCAAGGGTGGCAGTGCTGAAGATGGACCTGGAATGCAGCTCTGGGGGTACAGGACTGGAGGAGAGGGGGACGGGAAGCCATATTCCTTGAGAGTGTGGGGCAGAGGAGCCCCTACGCCAGTGTCCTCCACTGTGTCATCCCCCTCTGAGCTATGGAGGGGGGGCGCGATGGGGGGAGATAGTAAGTGGGTGGCCACAGAGACCAGCTCTGTGGCCACAGGCTGTAGCTCATCAGCGGTGTGGGAGGGAGCAGAGCCACTGACCTCAGAACTCCTTGGGGGGGCTGGAGACATCCGGGGTCCTCTCATGCCGCTCTGCTAGGAGTGCTGGTGAAGCGAGGTGTAGTTGCTGGGACATCCCAGGGTGAGGAGACTGTGGGAGCACTCGTGCTGGAGAAGCTCTGGGCTGCCCAGGCGCCGACAGGGATCTCTGCTGGAGCGGTGCTCCGCTGGCTGACAGGGGGAGCGCGGGAGGAGAAAGACTGCGCTGCGACCCCTGTGCCTGGAGAGCGGAGGGAATCCAAGATGGCCGCCCCGCAGCAGCCCGGCCCGGCAGAGAAGGCTGCTGAGTGAGGAAGCCGTCCAGGGTGGCTCTCCCAGACCTCTCCACAGGCGCTGGAGTGCCCGGGGCCACCCTCCTTGGTAAGCGCTTGCCCATGATTAATGTGCTGAAGGGTCCACGGGTCTCAGCTGCGAGCGGTGGAGCAGAGAAGGTCCTGCACGCGACCTACTCCATGCGCGTCCAGGCCACGCCCCAGATCCCATTCTCTAATAGTCATATGGCATCTGCAGAGAGAGATATTCCTTGAGCCCAAGTCTTCCTCTTCTTATTCTTCTTCATGAGTTAGATGAGAATAGACAGTGTTTTTTGGTATGGATGAGAGAACCAGTTTGGATTGAACCAGATTCATCGCAAATTTTCCAAATGTGTAGTGTTCATCAGAACACAAACTATGTGGGTTCATTGCACATGAACCGGAAGTTGCAATGCTCGATGCGACCCATGTGACCTCTGAGGCCCAATCACAGGATTCAGCAGTTACTCCAGGTGCATGACTTCACCAAGAAGGCAGGAAGTAAGGTGAGTATAACTGTTTGTTATTTTTTACAACTTACCTGTGCCTCCACCTATTGTACTCTGGGGTCTGAAGAGATCGGAGGGTTGATTTGGCTGAACTGGAAACAAAGCAAATCTTCACAGGTTTCACGCATTTCTATTTTTTGCAGGTAAGGTAGATAGATTTGGAAGATATGACTGTTGTTGGTGGTGGTGGAGGTAGTAGTGGCAGAGTAGTCATGCTAGTAGTAATACTGGTAGTAGTGCTGGTAAGGGCACTGGGGGAATTCTGGAGGTGGGAATTGTGAAGGTATAGAGGAATCCTATTTCCATGTAAGAAAAAAAAAAATGGAAAGATGAAGAAATTATTCAGTCCATTGAAGATTCTATTGCAGAAAAGACCTAGCAAGCGGGTTAGGGTAACAGGGTGACATCAGAGGAGGAGGGTGGTAGCAATTGCAATAGTAACAATTCCATCCAATGCACAGCCCCAACATCCAAAAAGACCTGCCTGGGGTAGGTCTAAGGCAAGCTTAGGTGCTGGTGGCACCGGTGGAACTGGCAGACATGTTTCTACTTCTGCTAATGTTGGAAGCAGCAGCTACATGCAGTCATCTCCTTTATGGGAATTTTTTTTTATTGTACATTACCAAATGACAAATCCATGGAAAGGTGAAAAATCTTCAATCAGAAAATTAGCCATTGCCTTGTAGACACAGGTGTAGGAACTAGGTCTATCCATATTCAAATTAAATGGCATCACCAGCTCACTTTGTAGGCAGGACACATCCACACCTAGCACATAGTCATTGCAGTTATTATTATCATTTCCATCTGTTTCTCTACACCAATGTCAGTAATCCAAAGGGAATGTGTTTCCAGGAAACACAAATATGTGCCCAGTTGCTGATTTTCAACTTTAACTCACACCTGGGTATCTCCTGGCCATAGTGTGCTTGCAAACAACATATTCTACTAAGGAAATGGTTAAAATGTTTAAGGGGAGTGTCTGTGTTAATACATAAGAGGATTAATTGTAAGATTATTTCTGATGAAGTGAATCATTCAAAAATTTGCAGATTAAATGGGATGGTATGATGTATGGAAAATTAAAGAATCCTGGTCAAAAACAATTTCCATGTTATAGTAAAACTCATATAGTATTTTCTAGAATCGATTTAATTTTGGTTAATCAATATGCAGGACACGGCCAAAAACACCTTAAGGACACGGTCCCATTTTTCAAAACTGACGTGTGTCACTTTATGTGGTGAGAATGTTGGGATGCTTTCACTTACCCAAGGGATTTTCAGATTGCTTTGTGTTTCTGACACATTGTACTTTATGATAGTAGTGAACCTTGGTCAATTCTTGTTGCATATTTTTATGAAAAAAAGGAAATTTTGTGGAAATCTGGAAAAATTCACAATTGTCAAAATGTGAAATGTTCTACTTTTCAAACAGTCATATCACCCAAATTATTTAATAAATATTATTTACCATATATTTTCCACTTTTGCAGAGCTCCTGAAATGCCAGTAAAGTGAAATCCCCTCACACTTGACCCCATTTAGGAAACTGCACCCCTCAATGAATTTTTCCAGGGATGTATTGTGCATTCGTACCCCTCAAGTGTTGCATGAATTTATTTTCCAGAAATGAATGTGTAGCTCATGGTGAAAAGTGAAAACTGCAGAAATACGTCATCTCAGAGTGCAATGTGTGGTCCCCAGCTTTTGTCAGAGACATATGCTCCAAAAGCTGTTGTACCCACGATAACCTGCTTAACAATTTTTGGAGTGTGTCTGCTGACACAAACTGGGTGCAAACATATTGGGCACTGAAATGGCGTATCTGTGGAAAAAGTGCAGTTTTAACTTTTGACTTTTCAGCTGTGGATTCATTTCTGGAACTAAATTAATGGAACAATTAAAGACTAAAAGTTCTGGCTACAACACAAGATACATTTCTTGAGCAGTATAGTTTACAAAATGGGGTCACTTCTTGGGCAATCCCACTTTACTGGCACCTCTGGGGCTCTGCCAAAGTGACATGCCATCCAAAAACCAATCAATCTAAATCTACACCCCAAAATCCAAAACTGCAGCTCTTCTTCCCTTCAGATCAAATACTGTGTGCCCAAACAGAAGTTTATGCTCACCTACGCAACTTTATTGTACCCAGGATAACCTACATAAAACTTTAGGGCTGTTTCTCTGTTAGCACAAAGTGGGAAAAGGCCGATTTCTTTAAAAATTTTAATTTTCACTTTGCATGTTAATTTTTGGGAAACACTCTTGTGCTCAAAATACTCAATAAATCCCTTCATAAATTCCTTGAGGGGTGTAGTTTGCAAAATGGAGTCATATATGTGGGTCATTTTCTTTTTTTTCTTTTTTTTTTTAAATCTCAGAGCCTCTGCAATTGCCGTGCAATGTACAATAAATAACCAAATTTTGCCACAAATGTTGCGCTTTCACTTCTGAGCCTTGTCTTATTTCCAGGCAAAAGATTAGGGCCACATGTAAGGTTTTTTTTAAAATCATGAAACAAAGCATAATATCTGGCGAGCTGATGTGTACATTGCTGTACTCTGGAGAAATTGTGTGGTGCATTTTCTCCTTTAAAGAGGATCTTTCACGTCCTCATTTATATGCTGTTTTACATACCGCTAGAAAGCCGACGGCGCGCTGAATTCAGCGCACTGCCGGCTTTCCCGGTATGTGCCCCGGGGCTGGAGATATCGGCGGTCTTAGTTACATCGTTTACCGTCAGAAGGGCGTTTCTGATAGTCTAGCTGTGCTGTGAGGAACGCCCTCCATGACTGTACTGAGGCATAACCATGTATTGGGGGGGCGCTCCTCACAGCTCAGCATCATCACTGGGCGGTAAGGAATGCCCCCTCTCTCTGAACTCGTCCATAGCCATGTACTGTCAGAGGGGGCATTCCTTACAGCCCAGTGATGACACTCAGCTTGAGGAAAGCCCCCCCCAGTACATGGTTATGGCTCAGTACTGTCAGGGAGGGCGTTCCTCACAGCGCAGCTAGACTGTCAGAAACGCCCTTCTGACGGTAAACGATGTAACTAAGACCCCGGATATCTCCAGTCCCGGGGCACATACCGGGAAAGCCGACAGTGCGCTGAATGCAGCGCGCTGTCGGCTTTCTAGCGGGATGTAAAACAGCATATACATGAGGACGTGAAAGATTCTCTTTAACTGGTTAAGGACCGGGCCTAAAAGTTCCTTATGGACCAGGCCTCATTTTTCAAAACTGACATTTGTCACTTTATATGGCAATAACTTTGAGATGCTATAACTTACACAGGTGATTTTGAAACAGTTTTTTCATGACACATTGTACTTCATGTTAGTGGTAAACATTGATCAATATTTTTGTATTTATCTATAAAAAATTAGGAAATTTGAGGGAAATTTGGAAAAAAATTGCAGTTTTCAAAATGTAAAATTCTCTTCTTTTCAGACAGATAGTTATACCACCCAAATACATGAATAAATATTATCTACCATATCTCTGCTTTATATCGGCATCATCCTTTAATTTATTTTGGATGTTAGAAGGTTTACAAGTGTTTTCCAGATTTACAAGAAAATTTCCCAAACTCATTTTTTAGGGACCACTTCAGTTCTGAAGGGGATTATAAAGGCCTATATATTAGAAACCCCCATAAATCACCCCATTTTCAAAACTGCACCCCTCAGATAATTCAAAACATCAGTTGGAAAGTTTGTTAACCCTTTAAGCATTTCACAAGAATTAAAACAATATGGAGGTGAAATTTAGACATTTAATTTTTATCCAACCATACATTCATTTATCCCTAAAATTAACACATTCACAAAGGGTTAAAGGAGAAAATGCATCTCACAGTTTGTTGTGCAATTTCTCCCAAGCACACAAATACCCCACATGTGGGTGTAAAATGATTTTTGGGCACACGGCAGTGCACGGAAAAGAAAGAGCGACACTTGGCATTTGAAAGGCAGATTTTGCTGGAATAGTTTTCAGGTGCCTTGTCTCATTTGCAGAGCCCCTAGAGTACCAAAACAATGGAAACCCCCTAAAAGTGACCCCATTTTGGAAACTACACCACCGACAGAATTTATCAAGGGGTATACTGTGCATTTTGACCCCACAGCCGTTCCACAGATTTTATTAACATTGGGATGTGTAAATGAAAAATTACTAAAACATCAATTTATCCCCAAAGTTTTCATTTTCACAAGGGGTTAAGGAGAAAAAGCCGCCCACAGTTTGTTACACAATTGCTCCTGAACACAGCAATACCCCATATGCGATCGTAATTTGCTGCATGGGTACATGGCGGGGCTCGGAATGGAAAGAGCGCTATTTGGCTTTTGAAGGGCAGATTTTGCTGGAATAGTTTTCAGGTGCCATGTCCCATTTGCAGAGCCCCTAGAGTACCAATACAATGGAAACCCCCAAAAGTGACCCCATTTTGGAAACTACACCCCTCACAGAACATATCAAGGTGTATAGTGAGCATTTTGACCCCACAGCCATTTCACAGATTTTATTAACATTGGGACATGAAAATGAAAAATTACTTTCTTTCCAATAAACCGTCAATTTAGCCCCAAAATTTTTCATTTTCACAAGAGGATAAAGGAGAAAAAGATCCCCAAAGTTTGTTACACAATTTCTCTTGCATACAGAAATGCCCCATATGTGGTTGAAATCTGCTGTATGGGTACATGGCAGCGCTCAGAATGGAAAGAGCGCTATTTAGCTTTTGGAGGGCAGATTTTGCTGGAATAGTATTCGTGTGCCATGTCGCATTTGCAGAGCCCCTAAACTACCAGTACAATGGAAACCCCCAAAAAGTGACCCCATTTTGGAAACTACACCCCTCAAGGAATTTCTCAAGGGGTATGGTGAGCATTTTGACCCTACAGTTGTTTCACAGATTCTATTCGCATTGGAATGTAAAAATTAAAAATTACTTTTTTTTTTCCAATAAACTGGCCATTTAGCGACATATTTTTAATTTTTACAAGGGGATAAAGAAGAAAAAACCCAACAGTTTGTTACACAATTTCTCCTGAACACAGAAATGCCCCATATGTGGTCGTAAACTGCTGTATGGGTACATGGTGGCGCTCAGAATGGAAAGAGCGCTATTTGGCTTTTGGAGGGCGGATTTTGCTGGAATAGTTTTCAGGTGCCATGTCGCATTTGCAGAGCCCCTAAAGTACCAATACAATGTAAACCCCTCAAAAGTGACACCATTTTAGAAACTACACCCCTCAAGGAATGTATCAAGGAGTATTATCATTTTGAGCCTAAAAATGCTTCCCAAAAATTAATGTACAAAGTGAAAATTGACAATTTTAAATAAATATGCCATTTTGGTGCCCAATACGATGTACCCACTTTGTGGCATCAGAGACATACACTCCTAAAACTATTAAGTGGGCTATCCCGGGGGAAAAAAATGATATATGTGGGTGTAACCTGCTGCTTGGGCGCACAGAAGGGCTCAGAAGGGAAGGAGCACTGCGCTTTTTAGCTTTTGAAGTACAGATCTAGAGGGACTTTCTGGACGCCATGTTGTTTTTGCAGAGGTGCCAGTAAATTGGAATTCCCCAAGAAGTGACCTCATTTTGTAGGGGCAAATTGAGGGTCTTTGCCAATTTGACATGGTGTCCAAAATCCAACAATCTAAATCTATGCTCCAAAAGCCACATAGCGCTCCTTCACATCTGCCCCCTGCTGTGTACCCAAACCGCAGTTTACGCCCACATGTATGACACTGTTGTACCCAGGATAACGTACTTGTTATAAACTGTTATAAACTTGTTTGGGAACAGCCGGGCACAGAAGGGAAGGAGCGCTATTTTGGTTTTTGGAGCACAGTTTGGTTTTTGGACACCATGCCACTTTTGCAGAGTCCCTGAATTGCCAGTAAAGTGGAATCCGCAGACTTGTGACCCAATTTTAGGAACTACACCCCTGAAGGGATTTATCAAGTGGGGTAGCGAGTATTCTTAACCCTTAAGTGTTGCATTCATTTCATTTCAATAAATGAATGCGCAGCTGATAATGAAAAGGGAAAATTGCAATTTTTCCAGAGATTCGCCATTTCAGTGCCCAATATTTTGTGCCCAGCTTATGTCAGCAGGCACAAACACTCTAAAAACTGTTAAGTGGGTATCCCGGGCACAACATCTTTTGGAGCGTTCATCTCTGATACAAGCCGGGCACAACCTGTGTTCATATTCCTGGTTGCATTTTCACCTTTCACCATCAGCTGCATATTCATTTCTGGAAAATAAATTATAGCAACACTTGGAGGTAAAAAATGCTCACTGTACCCCTGGATAAATTCCTTCAGGGGTGCAGTTTCCAAAATAGGGTCACGTGTCAGGGGTTTCGTCTTTACTGGCATTTCAGGAGCTCTGCAAAAGTGTCATGGCGTCCAAAAGCTAAACTGTCTAAATCTGTGCACCAAAAACCAAATAGCGCTCCTTCCTTTCTGTGCCCGGCTGTGCCCAAACAGCAGTTTATACCCACATATGACATTATGTACGTTATCCCGGGTACACCAGTGTCATACATGTGGGTATAATCTGCAGTTTGGGCACACAGCAGGGCGCAGAAGGGAAGGAGCGCTATGTGGCTTTTGGAGAGCAGATTCAGATGTTTGGGATCTGGATGCCATGTCATGTTTGCAGAGCCTCTAATGTACCAGAAAAGTGGAATCTCCTAGGCAGTGACCCCATTTTGAAAACTGCACCCCTCAAAGAATTTTTCAGGGGGTGTAGTGAGCATTAGTATCCCAGATGTGAATGCACAGCGGATGGTGAACAGTGAATATGTAAGCTGTGCGGAGTACATGGGGAACATGAAATTCCCTACTATATCCCCAGTAGCTCCTATGATTGAGGGGGGGGTCACTCTGGGGGTCACTTCTGGTTTATTATCCCTCGTAAGCTATAAATCTGGTTTGTACCCTGATATAGGCTCGCACAGCTTATACATTCCCTTCCTGCCGCAGCCAGTTGTGTTCTAATGATTTGGTGATTTTGGGGGTTTTTGTCTTCACATTGTACAAGCTGTATTCTTTATTTTTCGGATGATGTAGCCATATGAGGGCTGATTTTTTTGCGGTATGATATGCATTTTTTAATGACACCATTTTTTGGGTGTCTATAACTTATTGAATAAATTATATTAACTCTTTCTGGGTGGATTAAAAAAAATATAAATTCTGGAATTGGTTTTTACCTTTTAATTTTTTTGCCGTGTGGCGTACAGCATAAGTAACATGTTACCTTTATTCTGCAGGTCGGTACGATTACGGCAATACCTCGTTTATATTGTTTTTTTTATGCGTTACTAATTCTGCAGAACAAAAACCCATTTGTGGACATAAATCAATTGTTTTTGCATCACCATCTTCTGAGATGCGTAACATTTTTATTTTTCGGTTGACAGACTTGGTTTTAGGGCTTATTTTTGGCGGGAGGACATGGGCTTTTTATTGGTATTGTTTTGCGGTACATATGAGTTTTTGATCACTTTTTATAGCATTTTTTTGTAAGAGAGATAGTCAAAAATCATTACTTCCAGTGTTTTTTTTCCGTTTTTTTTTTTTTTGACGTTCACCGTGTATGTTAAATATTGTTTCAGTTTTATTGTACAGGTTGTTACGGACGCGGCGATACCAAATATGTGTTGTTTTTATTAATTTTTTTTTTTTTTTTTATATAATTCATTTTATATAGGAAAAGGGATTTTTGGGGGCTTTATAACTTTATAAATTTTTTTTTTTTACACACTTTATTTTTTTTTTTTAACTTATATTTACATTTTTTACCTGTCCTATAAGGACACCTGAGCCAGCGATGCTCTGATCCTGGCTCAGTATTATAGACTGCAATACATGAGCATACTCTTGTATTGCAGTCTATACAAGAATGTCAGTCGATGTAGATGCATCGGCTGACTTCTCCACATCCCGGCAGGATCAGCCAGGTAGTGGGGGCTTCAGGCAGCCTGGGGTCACTGGCCAGACCCCAGGCTACAGAAAATAGATATCGGCAACCCCCGATCTCGCCGCGGGGGTTGCCGGTGGGGACGGCAACATGGCGGAACCCCTTGGATGCCGCGGTCATGTTTGACCGCGGCATCCAAGGGGTTAAAACCTCCGATCGGAACTCTGTTCTGACCGGGGGTTATGGAGCAGGCTGGTAGTTGTCAGTTACAGCTAACACCCGCTCCCGATCCCGGTCACAGGGTCTCTGAAGTGCCGGCCGTAAATTTACTATTGGCCAGACTTCAGAGACCAGGACCGCTGGCCGTAAATTTACGGCCGGTGGTCGTCAACCGGTTAATACTGTGTGAAAATTTGGTGGTAAAGTGACATTTTATTGGTGAAAAAACAGTAATTTTTCATTTTCAAGTCCTATTGTTAATAAAATTAGTGCAGGGTCAAAGAGATATACTGCTACATTCCTTGAAGTGTGTCAGTTTAGAGGGGATTCCACTGTATTGGTTCTTTAGATGAACATGTACCCATACAGCAGTTTACATCCACATGTGGGGGATATCCCTGCTTGGGAGAAATTGTATAACAAATGTGGGGTTGCATTTTTTCCTTAAGCCCCTTGTGAACGTATAAACTCAGGGCTACATTAATACATTATTGAAAAAAGTGAAAAGACTAAATTTCACCATCATATTGTTTTAATTTCTGTGAAGTGCTTAAACGGTTAACAAACTTACCAAATGTGGTTATGAGCTACTTGAGGGGTGCAGTTTTAAAAATGAGGTTATTTATGGGGGTTTCTAATATACAGTCATATGAAAAAGTTTGGGCACCCCTATTAATCTTAATCATTTTTAGTTCTAAATATTTGGGTGTTTGCAACAGACATTTCAATTTGATATATCTAATAACTGATGGACACAGTAATATTTCAGGATTGAAATGAGGTTTATTGTACTAACAGAAAATGTGCAATATGCATTAAACCAAAATTTGACCGGTGCAAAAGTATGGGCACCTCAACAGAAAAGTGACATTAATATTTAGTAGAGCCTCCTTTTGCAAAAATAACAGCCTCTAGTCGCTTCCTGTAGCTTTTAATCAGTTCCTGGATCCTGGATGAAGGTATTTTTGACCATTCCTCTTTACAAAACAATTCCAGTTCAGTTAAGTTTGATGGTCGCCGAGCATGGACATCCCGCTTCAAATTATCCCACAGATGTTCAATGATATTCAGGTCTGGGGACTGGGATGGCCATTCCAGAACATTGTAATTGTTCCTCTGCATGAATGCCTGAGTAGATTTGGAGCTGTGTTTTGGATCATTGTCTTGCTGAAATATCCATCCCCGGCGTAACTTCAAATTCGTCACTGATTCTTGTACATTATTCTCAAGAATCTGCTGATACTGAGTTGAATCCATGCGACCCTCAACCTTAACACGATTCCCGGTGCCGGCATTGGCCACACAGCCCCAAAGCATGATGGAACCTCCACCAAATTTTACAGTGGGTAGCAAGTGTTTTTCTTGGAATGCTGTGTTTTTTGGACGCCATGCATAACGCCTTTTTGTATGACCAAACAACTCAATCTTTGTTTCATCAGTCCACAGGACCTTCTTCCAAAATGAAGCTGGCTTG
Source organism: Leptodactylus fallax (assembly GCA_947044405.1). Taxonomy (NCBI): domain Eukaryota; kingdom Metazoa; phylum Chordata; class Amphibia; order Anura; family Leptodactylidae; genus Leptodactylus; species Leptodactylus fallax. Next base: position 315,422 of record CAMRHE010000617.1, on the reverse strand, counting down.
TCCAAATGTGCTTTTGCATACCTCAGGCGACTCTGTTTGTGGCGTGCTTTCAGAAACGGCTTCTTTCGCATCACTCTCCCATACAGCTTCTCCTTGTGCAAAGTTTGCTGTATTGTTGACCGATGCACGGTGACACCATCTGCAGCAAGATGATGCTGCAGCTCTTTGGAGGTGGTCTGTGGATTGTCCTTGACTGTTCTCACCATTCTTCTTCTCTGCCTTTCTGATATTTTTCTTGGTCTGCCACTTCTGGGCTTAACAAGAACTGTCCCTGTGGTCTTCCATTTCCTTACTATGTTCCTCACAATGGAAACTGACAGGTTAAATCTCTGAGACAACTTTTTGTATCCTTCCCCTGAACAACTATGTTGAACAATCTTTGTTTTCAGATCATTTGAGAGTTGTTTTGAGGAGCCCATGATGCCACTCTTCAGAGGAGATTCAAATAGGAGAACAACTTGCAATTGGCCACCTTAAATACCTTTTCTCATGATTGGATACACCTGGCTATGAAGTTCAAAGCTCAGTGAGGTTACAAAACCAATTTTGTGCTTCAGTAAGTCAGTAAAAAATAGTTAGGAGTATTCAAATCAATAAAATGATAAGGGTACCCAAATTTTTGCACCGGTCAAATTTTGGTTTAATGCATATTGCACATTTGCTGTTAGTACAATAAACCTCATTTCAATCCTGAAATATTACTGTGTCCATCAGTTATTAGATATATCAAATTGAAATGGCTGTTGCAAACACCCAAATATTTAGAACTAAAAATGATTAAGATTAATAGGGGTGCCCAAACGGTCCCTCACAAATGGGTTTGGGAAATTTTCTTGTGAATTTGGAAATCTGCTGTTATACTTGTAAATCTTCTAACATCATAAATAAATTCAAGGATGATTAAAAGATAATGCAAATATAATAATAATAATAATTATTAATACATTCGGGTGCTGTGACTGTCAGTCTGAAAAGCAGAGTATTTCACCTTTTGTAAAGTACAAATCTTTTCTAATTTCCACCCAATGTTCTATGTTTTCATAAATAACTACAATAATATAGATCAAAGTTTTACCAATAGAATGAAGTACAATGTATCAGGAAAAACTCTAAATCATTTGGGTAACTTAAAGTGTTCCTGTTATTACCCTATAAAGTGACCCATGCATATTTGGAATAAAGGGACTGTGCCCTTAAGGTGGTTTTTGGCCATGTCCTCAATGGGTTAAAGCCATATCTGGGGCTGATGATCAGGTATAAATGTGGGATGTTAAGTGGTTAAATAAAATGCAGCTTGTCATGTACCTTTGTATTACAGTATATTGTTAGTAGACTTTGCTGCTAGTTATTGATTCTTCTGATTCTCATGTATGGTCATGGGTTGCTGTAAATGACTTCTACAAACAAAAACATTCTTAGTTCATATTGACAGAGAAATCATAAGGAACCAGATGATAACATGATGTCACCTCTATCAGTGCTCAGTATTTACTACTTGAGTAGCGACTCTTAGAAATCAATAATGATGGTTTATCCTTAGTTACAAATTGTGCAAATTGCTCCCTACAGTGACCACCCATACTGTGCCAGTGTAAGACGGGCATAGGTATACGGCAGGGGATGTAGTTCTTCTTCCCAGAGGAGTCGCACATGCTTTTTTCAGGTGTACAACACACAACTCCTTTGTTCTCAGATGAGGTGCAGTGTGTAATGGTTAATGGCTGAGTATTAGACGGTTGCTCACATTTTTTTTTAGCACATCACTGCTTCAGAGCCAAAGCAAGGTTTCTGACCAACACTTGTACACTCTGTATACTGGGTAAGACAGAAACCCAATAGTCAGATACACAAGAACAAACATATGCTCCATGTCCTAAAAGGGTTAAATGTTTTTTTTTATCAACAAACACATGAAACATTGGGTTTTATTATGATTTATGAATAAACATTATATTTTAACCCTATAAGGACCAAGCACTAAATGGTATATATACAGAGCTTGGTCCTGGCCTTTAACCTGCACTATTGTAAATGTATGGCACAGGTTTAACCCTCGTCCGGCTGAGTAGGTACAATTGTACCTATTCCTATGCAGTCTGTAATGTTGTAAAATTATGCAGCCTGACGAGGGTTAAGGTCAACTTCCACACTAACTACATTTCTGTCCATGTGCTATCCTTGGAAAAAAAATTGGACAGCACACGGACCTATTATAGTCAATTAAGCCATTTATAATCATTGTTTTTCATGGTCAGAGACACTGAGAAAAAAATTGTGGCATGCGCTATTTTCTTCTCTACATGTCTTGGCCGTTCAAGTCTAAGGCTCAATGAAAAACAGACAGGACACAGATGTCATCCATTGCTGAAAAAATAGACTGCATCACTAGGATGTACAACAGCTGTTATTTTCTAACCCGCAAAACAGTGTGAAACATGCCTAAGGATACTGGTGCATGTACAGGTCTGTGGGAAAACAGCACATGTATGATATGATATGTGTGTGACATTAGTGACCTCCACAGACCCATAGACTTCATTATTGTCAGCAGATATCAAAACATACAGGAAGAGGACCTGTCCTGGGTTTTGTTCCTAGGCTCACGGTCCCAGACACGGATCTTGATAATTCACGGTTGTGTGTATCAGTCCATAATGGTCCATATGGGTCCAGATGCAGTATCCCTAGGCACATTGTGATTAAGGAGCAAACTTGCTGTAAGGACATTGAACTATTAGCTGTGAGCAAGAGACCTTTCTATTTACCGAGGGAACTATTGAATGTCATCATGATTGCTATATATATATATATATACCCCCCTTCTGTGAAAGTTTAGGCTGCCTGTGACGTCCTACAAGCCACGGTGAGCCAGTTGCAGCTGCGACACCTCCAGGCCCTCCTTCTTGTGTCTGGAGACTTCAACCATGTCTCTCCATCATCCAAATTGCCCAGTTTCACACAGTATGTAACCTGCCACACAAGAGACAACAAAACATTGGACTTACTCTTTGCCAATGTGAGGGAGGCATATAACTCATCAGCCCTACCACTCCTGGGAAGATCATATCCCAACCTGGTGCATCTTCAACCTGTGTACAAGCTACTTGTACGTAGAGAACCAGCTGTCATCCGCACAGTGAGGATATAGTCCGAGGAGAGTGATGAGGCTCTGAGGGATTATTTTGACACAACCGCATGGGAAGAGATGCAGAATTCCTATGGGGAGGACATGGAAGGTCTCACACACTGCATAGCAGAATGCATTCATTTTTGTGTGGACACCACGGTATCCACAAAAGTCTCTAACAACAAGCCATGGATTAATTCTGATATAAAAGCTCTTCTCAAGGAGAAGAAGAAGGTATTTAGGTCAGGAGACAAGGAAGGCCTGATGGATATACAAAAACAGCTGAGGCATCAAATCCGGGAGGAAAAAGCCAATTATAAAAGAAAAATGGAGGAACAAATGAAAAAACATGCTGTCTGGATAGGTCTTAAGTCAATATCTGGGCACAGACAACCTGTCTGCCAGATAGAAGGAGATGCTAAGTGGCTTAATGAACTAAATCTATTCTTTAATAGATTTGATCACACACCACCTCCACCCATCTCAGCATGTCATTTAATCCCCTCTCCCACATTGACCTCACCTCCTGCTGTTAGCTCTCACCAGACCAGTAAATCTAGCAATCAGTCATCTGGCTACAACCTGATCTTCACAGATGCCCAGTGCAAGGCTAATTAAGACTTGTGGGGACTAACTGTGAGGTATTATTACATATATATTCAATATGAGCCTGAAGCTGGGAATGGTGCCACAACTGTGGAAATCATCTTGTGTGGTACCAGTTCCAAAAACACCTCATCTGATGGACCTTAACGGCTACAGACCTATAGCATTGACATCCCACTTGATGAAGGTCTTAGAGAGATTGGTTCTCACACATCTCTGCCCTCTAGTGAGCTCGGTTATGGACCCTCTCCAGTTTGCTTATCGGCTGGGCATTGAGGTGGATGATACCATCATCCACCTTTTGCACAGAGCTTTCTCACCTGGAGAAACCAGGGAACACTGCGAGAATAATGTTCTTTGATTTCTCCAGTGCCTTTAACATCATAAAGCCAGGGCTACTGAGAGACAAGTTGGGCCTTGTTGGAGTGGACCACCACCTCTTCAACTGGATCGTAATGTAGAAGGAGGAGGACAGGTCTAGCAGAAGGAGCACAGAGTAATGTAGAAGGAGGAGGACAGGTCTAGGAGGAGGAGCACAGAGTAATTTAGAAAGAGTGGAACAGGTCTAGACTACCTGACAAACTGATCTTAGTATGTGAGAGCCCGGGACTGTGTGTCAGACACCGTGATCTGTAATACGGGGGCACCTCAGAGTACAGTTCTTGCCCCTTTCCTCTTCACACTGTACACTGCAGATTTTAGGTGCAACACATCTAGCTGCTACTTACAGAAGTATTCTGATGACTCTACAATAGAAGGCCTCATCAAAGACAAAGATGACAGGGAGTACAGAGAATTGAACCAGGATTTTGTGGATTGGTGCCAGTGGAACCACTTTAGGATTAATGCTGGGAAGACCAAGGAGATGGTGGTGGACTTCTGCAAGCGCAGATATCCCCCTAAACCAATGGACATCCAGGCAACAGCATTGAGATAGTCAACACCTATAAGTACCTAGGTGTACTCCTCAATAATAAGCTGGACTGGGCAGATCACATGGACGTCCTGTACAGGAAGAGCCACAGCAGGCTCTACCTGCTTAGGAGGCTGAGAGCCTTTGGTGTCTGGGGGCCACTTCTTAGGGACTTTTTCAACTCTGTAGTGGCATCAGCCATCTTCTTCAGAGTGGCCTGATGGGGGAGTAGCATATCAACCAGGGATAGGAATAGACACGACAAGCTGATTAGAAGGGCCAGCTCAGTCCTGGGGGGCCCCCTGGACCCAGTGCAGGTGGTGGATGACAGAAAGATACTGTCCGTGGTGAGCTCCATGCTGAGAATAACTCCCATACGATGCATGAGACCGTGATGGCGCTGGGCAGTACTGTCAGTGACCGACTGCTTCACCCTAAGTGTGAGTAGGAGCACTATCGGAAATCTTTCCTCCCCGCTGTACTATAAAAAAAAACAAAAAACTCTCAGCCCATAGAGAATGGTTTAACTTGTAAACATCTTAAAATTGCTGCAGTCACATGAATAGCTTTGGGTTTATTGTTGTTTGAGAACTTGTCAGAAACCCAGCCAAGATATCCTTATTGTGGACAAATTATCAGACTGGGACACTACATGCATGAGAAGATAATCCAGACACAATAATTAAGCTTCTAACAAGACCCAGATCATAGAAAGTTCCTGCATTCATGTTTTTATCCATTGGGGACAGATCAAGACAACAGACACCACTAAGTTGGTGAGAGAAAATCTTTAAAACTCTGCAAACACCAAAAACATTTCACTTTTAATTGTCTACAAATATAAATATGGTTATGTTTGTGGGAAAACCCCTCTAAAAAACAGAGATTTTAGATTTTAGTAGCACATACTGCATCAGTGTTTTGTCATTACAACGGCACTTTGTATGTATTTAAGGACAAAAATAATAATTTTTACCAAACAAAAACCTTTAACAAAAGAATTCTCAGTAGATTGTAAGTAAAGACAATGTATTATACTCTTTGGACAGAAACTGCTCTATTGCAAAAAAAATAAATTAAAAATTGGCAATGAAAGAGTTAATTGCCCAGTGTATGTGGAATTCTGTGTAAACTGCCACAGTTACAGGCTGTCACAGCACAGAAATTCTCCATCCCATGAAATATCTGACTATCTACCTGTAATCAGTTTAAATCTGACTAAACTTTGTTCCACTTCTCCCCTCCTATTATTCTGCAGTTCTATTGCAATTCTTGCTGTTGTTTTTCTGGAGATGAAAATGGAGTAATTGCTTTGGATCATTCAGTGATGATAATAACACATCTGTCCGCTAGCTTGACTGTCACCAAAATGGCTCTTCTCCTTGCAAATAGCATTATATTCTGCCTGTAACATCAGCTCTGTAAGGTCTCCCCCTAACACTCATTATCGGCTGTAAGGAATGTCAGGTAATGTCAGGTGATACCAGAACGTCACACACACGTCTCCTCTGTATTTTCACTGCACAATGCATGTCATGACGGCCATTTTAATTTCCCCAATGATGAATTGCAAAGTATTTTATTACATTAAAAATCAAACAATTTGGAATATTTGGGTTGAGTCCGGCTTGGGATAACAAACTTCTCAAATGCTGTTTTGAATTATTTGAGGGGTTCAGGTTTGGTTTATGGGGCGTGTCTAAAATATTGGCCTTCAGATCCCCTTCAGAGCTGAAATGACTACTATAAAATGGGAAATTTTCTTGTAAATTAGGAAAATTGCTTTTAGACTTGTAAGCCTTCTAATGCTCTATAAGAAAATAAATTTAAGAGAGATTAAAAAATGACTCCAACATAAAACAGACATAATAAGTAATATGTATTATTAATTAATTTGGTGGTATGACTATTCCTCTGAAAAACATGGCATTTCACAATTTGACAATTGTGAATGTTTCCAAATTTTCACCAAATTTCCTATTTTTTCATAAATAAATGCATAAGATATCAACAAAAGATCATCACAAACATAAAGTGAAATATGTCATGTAAAAACAGTCTCAAAATTACCTGAGTAAGTTAAGGAATCACAAATTTAATACCACATGAAGTGACACATGTCATTTATGAAAAATGGGACTACAGATGCATCTTAATAAATTAGAATATCTTTGAAACGTTTATTTCTTTCAGTAATTAAATTAAAAAAGTGACCTCCAATAATTTTCTAGATTCTTTAAACACAGAGTGTTCTATTTCAAGTGATTTATTTCTGTAAATGTTGATTATGGATTACAGGGAATGAAAACCCAAATCTAAGAAAATTAGAATATTGTAAGTTCAGTTCAGTCTTGTAAATTCAGTGTCACCTGCCAAGGTTTCCTAAGCCTTTAAATGGTCCCTCAGTCTGGTTCAGTAGGACACACAATCATGGAAGATGCTGATTATGGATTGTATTACTGAATTACTGAAATGAAGGAACGTTTCAAAGATATTCTAATTTATTGAGATGCACCTGTAGATCCCAGAATGTGTATTTTATTAGTGATTTGCTTTTAAAATGTTCAAACTACACAGAAATACTACTTTATAGTGAGGGGGCACTCACCAAGACGAGTCTTAAAATGAAAATGTACATGTGAGGCTTGAGAAATCGCTTTTTAGAGCAAAACGGACATCGCCTCATGCCTTCTATGCATTTGGCGCTCTACCAACCTGTAACATTGTGTTTTTACTTAGAAATGATGGAATAAAGATATTTTCATTTTAAGACTCGTCTTGGTGAGTGCCCTCTCGCTTTCTTCTACCCTTTTTGATGTATTGCTTGCATATTTGGTTGGGGTGTAGAGCACCACTACTGTGACAGTCTATAATAAACCCATTCTCCTAGTGCATTTTGAAATCTAATGTTGATACAATGTTTAATTGTGCCTCCTATCTTTCTCTTCTGAGTTTTACTAATACTTTATAGTGAATGTCCTTTATTCTAAATAAGTTTTGTAAGTCCATAATTCTTTGACTTATAATTTCTTAATCTATCTTTATAGCTATCAGATGCCCCCCTCCCCTTTCCTCATACAGAGGTTTAAATCATCTACATAGACATTGAGTTAAACTATAAAATTCTGTCTGACCACAGCCTCCACTAGAGGGAGCTTAGGAGTTATTAACCCATTAGTGTATAAATTTCTACATTAAGGCCTCCAGAGATGTCTGCGCATTATCGTATTAGGTTGTGCCAGAAGCAGGGTCTAAAAGAATGCCTGTCAGAAAATGACATGTAATATAATGCATTACACAATGACATTAATACATTAACCCCCCCCATCACAAAATGTTCAATAAATAATAAAAGATAATAAAAACATAACACACATATTGGGTATTTCTGCATCTGTAGGGCATAGCACAATAATAATAATAACTGTACAGTTGTTTTCCTTGCACCCTGAATGGCTTAAAAAAATCTACAAAATAATGCCAGAATTGGCTTTTTTATGTCTGTCAGTAACCAAAAAGTTTTATTAAAAGCAATCAAAAAGTGTTCTGTTCACCAAAATGACTTAATTAAAACCATCAGGTCATCCCACCAAAAATAAGCCCTTTACACAACACAAACAAAACAAAAAATAAGTTATAGGTCTTGGAAATTGTTGATGGAGAAAAATTGTTATCACAAAATGGGTTTGTACTTTGCAAATATGGTAAAACTATAAAAAAAACACTATACAAATTTGTTATGCATTTCATATTGACCCAGTGAATGCAAAATTTGTAACATAAACAGGCAATGGTAAAATTGCTTTTCTTTTCTAGGTCTTGTAGAAAGAGTTAATAATAGTTAGTTAATGAGGTATATCTACCCCAAAGTAGTGCCATTACAAACTACCGGTTGTCCTGCAAAAAAAAAAAACATACCCTCATACAGTTACATTGACAGAAAAATTAAAAAAAACCTACAGTTCTTTGTTTGTGACAACAAAAAACATCAAAAAGTGGGTTGGCCATTGAGACCTAAAAGAGGCCGATCACTAAAGGGTTAAATGATAATGGAATGCAGTGAGATCTTTATACAAGCTCCTAGTGGTGACTGAAGTCAGAATTTTTGTAATTTTAATTTATGGATGAAGTCCGGGGTAACAGTTCTAAAACAGAAGAATTAATCCTCATCCTGTATAAAAATATAATGTAGAATAATGACAAAAATATAGATCTGCTTCGATCGAAAAAAGCAAAATGGTGGAGGGTGCAGAGCACAGCTCTATATTAATATACACAGCTTGCACATAATATAAGACTAGCATAAAGTAAGAAGCACAATAGGCTTTGTTATGATAGATGAATATGATTTTACAGGGGTGTACACAGGAGTTTTCTACAGAACCAACCCCCCCAGGAAGTTTGAATAATGGTGGGACTTAGTTGCACATTGGATTCTTCTTAGTCCCCAGCGGCAGTACCACATTATTGTTCATCACCTTGCTGGGACATTAGGATGGAGAGGTATAGGAGGATCAGTGCAATGCTAATCCTCTGCTTCTGCATCCTGATGCCACAGCCAGGTGAAGAAGAGGAACCCTAATGTGGTGCTGCCACTAAACCCCACCCCTTTATTCAATTTTCCCGGCGCATTCGCAACCCCTTTCTGATCCTGAGTGCTAACCATTTACCTAGGTACATGAAGAAATAGGAGGAAGTTTTACCAATAACCTTCACAGCTACTGATCATAAGCAGATCCCAGCAATGCACATGGGTTCTCCAGATGCATCAGAGTTTATACACTAGTACAAAACCCCTGTGTGGCTACACTCCATCCACCCATCTATATCAGTCACTTATGGGAAATGCCAGATCGGCAAGAGCAGTCTTATGCACATATGGTAGCAATGAACACAGATTCAGCTTTTTTGGAGCAAAGTCCTAGATACCACCAACGTGGTATGCTCCACAAACATCCCTTTTGCACCTCAACATGTCTGATTGTGGCTCCCTCATGATGATTTCCACCATGGGGATGATGATCTCGCTACTCTATTAATATCAGCAGCTAAAGTGCTCATCCCCCTTAGCTGGAAAAGCTCTACACCCCAACTTCTCACAATGGAGCTATAAAGTGAATGAAGTTTGCAGGCTAGAAGAACTGTATCATTGTAAGAACATGACAAGACCGTCCTTCCTGAAAACGTGGTCAGCATGGTTATCCATCACATAAACACCTTTACCTTCCCCATACCCGCCTTCTCCTCTCTCTATTGATTGGATTAAGCCATTAATTCCCTCTCATCCAATGTATCATCAAGATATACAACCTCCTTAGCCTACAATTCTCTCCACATGCACACCTCATCCCACACATATCGACAACTTAGATATTTCTATAACGTACCACTTTACTGTCTTATAGATATATTGTGTTTCTGTTTGTTATATCCCCTGTTCATACCTCCCTGTCTGGTTCGGTAAAAAAAGGTGTGATAAGTGTGTAAACAGAGCCTCACCTACAGGCTATAGTTTATGTGCAAAGCTAAGTTCACATTTCAGTTAATAAAGTCCATTGCTCTCATCCATCTTAGAACTTAAATAGCACTGTGATAACTGATGCAGATGAAGCCCCTCCATCTGTATTCACTTTACAGTAAAAAATAAAACTTTTAAGACAGAAGAAAAAGTTCTCTCTGCTGCTATGAGGGATGAGAGCAATGGGCTTTATTAACAGAAATGTGAACATGGACTAACTAGTCTGATAATAACAATCGCAATACAATTCTGTTTTACAATCTGCCTAGAAATAAAATAACAATCATTCTATTTTGGGCATTACTCCTGTAACATCTGATTATAGAAGTATATAGAAGTATAATCCCAAGAAGTAGTGACTTCGTGTTAGCTGAAAATCAGATGAGAGAAGTCAATAGGATAATATATGTCAGCAGCTACAGGCGGTGACAGACACTTATGGCATGAAGAGTCACTTGGACCTGTCACCACTCGAGACTGATCGGTTAATAACAGTATATTAGTAACGATAATAACACATAATGGTATTTACTGCACATGTATGAATATATCATACTCATCATAACTCCTGAGGAGACATAGGTCTAAGCCATGAAGTCCACAGGTCATTGTTCATGAGCCCTAATACTTAATCTCTGCATCAGGCACCGCCTACCACATACGTGATTTTATGAATTGTGAATCCCGGGGTGTCATTTATAAGACCATTTATAAGGTTATTTATGTGTGTTTGGCCTTGAGTATATTGGCAAAATCTGTAGAGAATCATCAAAGATCAGCTGGGAGATGTTTCACACCAACGTGATACAATATCACATCACATCAATATGTGTCACCAGGGGAATGCAGAAACCATCTCCTTTATGGTTATGAAGAGGGGTCCATCCTTAGAAATGGGTCTGAAAGGAATCAAAGGATCCTACTTAGAGAGGTGGCATGGATTTTTAGATTGGACAGAGTTAGCTTCATTTTGCTTCTTTCAGCTTTTTGACTTTGTGACCCTTGGCTTTTTTACTGTGCTGATCTCTCAGCTTTCCCTCCTCCATTTGCCAGTCTTCCCCAATACTGATAATACATCATATTTTATTGGTGGAGGTCAACCTGGTGGGATGTTTTATGTATTTATCTATGTGCATATTGATGCACTGGTCATATCTTTGCTGTAAAGTAGGGTCTTGCTGCAGCTGTTGAGATCTATTCATTTTTTTCTGCCCCAGTTGTCAGACAATGCTCTTCTGCTCTTCCCCCACGCTGGGCAGATTGATGTCACTGGGGGAGTCCCAGAAGTGTAGGATCACCACTAAGCAGTCCATATGTGATATGGACACTGTTAAACAATTGTGGCAGGTCTCTGCTTGGCTTTAAGAGGGAGGTGACAGAGTTGTTACTATAAGGTTCTGGGTTGCACCAGTACTAGTTAGCACCTTCATTTGTTTCACATTCAAGAGTTTGTGCAGGAGAATTACTTTGCCATTCACTTTGGGACCCATTGACGACTTGCTTGACAAATCATTGGGCCCATGATTTTTTTGCCTTTTTGTGATACACTGACGTGTTTAGGTTCCCAGATGAGTCCCAGTAATTGGGACAGGATCAAGCTAGGGCAAATATTTTCTTTGGGTTAGACTGAGTATTGTCCTTGTAAGGGTGGGTGCTAAATGGGGACACATGGAGAGCTGAATAGGGCCTAAGGGTGTCAGTTGGTGTTTTTGTGCACCAGTGACTCCCAGTGTTTGAGTACTCTGATGCTCTGTCTTATGACTCCATTGGAGGGTAACAGAGGTCTTATAGTCCATGCCAATAACCCACCATGGCTTAAAAAATACAAATTTTAATGCTTTTCCAAAAATGCAGCAAAATGAAAAACGAGTGTTCTTAATCTTACCAATGCTCAGCACAATGAATGCTTCTGAACTTTCACAACTAGATAAAGAAGTCCAGTTAGTTTGGAACAAAATCTTCATAGTGGTTATAAAATCACTTCCTTTATTACTGCATGGAAAAAATACATCAATGCATTTTACCAATACCAATACTTTGGTCCTTCCACATTACTTAGTCTCAACACACTGAACAACTTAGGTATATGCTCCTTGGAATATCACTCCTGTGAGTCTGGAACGTGTAGGTGTGTTTTTTTAAAGATGTGTATCTTGTTTCAACTTGGAATAATAAGGGAAGAGATCTTATTTTTGAGAGTGCTGGATTACCATTTCTTATGATTTTTTTTTCCAGAAAAAGACAATATTTAAGAACCATGAAACGCTTTTATATTATATATAAGTATGATTAGGGGAGAATATCTCTTAATAAACATAAGGAGATTTTGTATGTTTTGTTTGTCTTCGCTGGAAATCTGCATAGTTTTTTCTGCATAGGCTGAAAGGTTGGTAGAGAGTGGGACAAAAGATGATCAAAAAATAATCAGAGAAGTCTCACAGTGGAGGAATTGCTCTGCTATAGTCTGCAGAATATATCCCTGTGGATGGCTCCTCACTAAGTACAACTGGGCAGTGTTGCCAGCAACAATGGCCCCAATATTGTTGCTATGCTGCCGTTGGGTAGAATAACATGTGCATGTGCTAAATTTGGTGGTGCACCACTATATTAACATATATGGTGGCTTAACGGAGGTTTTGCTCATGGCCAGAAAAGTGTTTGCACATTTCAGCCATTGTTATTTAGCTAAAAACACCCCATCAGAATAGCAGGAAACAAAAAAAAAAAAACAGTCTGCCCTTGAACTTCTTCATCTGCGACATTCCGACTCCATGAAATTCCACCTTGTACATGCTGTAACATCTGTGTGACCAATAGAGATAGACAAACTTGAATATTCCAAATTGTTCTGTTTGTGCTTTGTCTCGGATGAACTAAAATGGCCACCATGACATGCATTACACAGTCAAAATACAGAAGGCGTAAGTGTCTGTGACCTCCTGGCATCACCTGGCATCAACTGACAGCCTCCCAGACAATAGTCAGAGTTAGGTGGACACTTTACAGTACTGATGTCATATAAAGTATATAAAGTGCAGTGGGCAAAAACACAAGGCATTTCAGTGATGGTGAAACTATGGGGTGGATCACTGCTGACCAAAGAAATTGTTCCATTTTTTTATGCAATACACAACACTGACAGTAGCAAAACTGGCAATAGGGCTAGAGAATCATTGGAGTAGGAGAAGTAGAACAAAGTTTTGGCATAATGAATCAATTATAGGCAGATAATGATAAAAATCATAGATAGGAGTGAGTGAGAATATCTGTGCTCTGTGAGCAAGACTGCTTAAGCAATACAGGACAGTTAACCATTTCAGTGCCAATAATCTAATTTTAAGTCTTTTATGCAATAGAGCCTTTTCTTAAGGGTTTTTTTTTCTTGGGCAAGAGTTTATTTTTTCATTCATTTTGCATACAAATTCCATTCTAATGGTGAAACTGATTCTGCCTGTGATAATATGAAACATTTCCTTTTTTTTGTTACCTAATAAACAATGTTAAACAACCTCCTGAAACACAGTGTTTTTTATTGCAGATTTTGCTGCAGTTCTTTGAGCCAAAGTCAGGAGTGGCTTAAAAAGTAATGGAAAATATAAAGGACTCTCTTAGGACCCTTCTGTTAAATCCACTCCTGACTTTGGCTCAAAAACCTACAGCAAAATCTGCAGCAAAAAATGTTGGGGTTTCGCAACGTGGGGCCTCAGCCTAAGAGTTACAGAAATTGCTTCATTGCAGTGATTGACTCAAAAGGTTGTGCAAAAAAATATTGAAGTATAACTCCCATTTTTTTTTTTTTTTTTTTTTTTGCTATTGCGTGCCAAGATTGCAGTACTAACTATAACTGAATCTGAGATATCACTAGTTAAAAACATAGTCGGGAATTTGAACTTAATATGCAGCAGTTCAGAAATTGCTTCATATAAAATCACATTCCCAACTGTGTCTCCAATTTTTTTTACAACTAGTACTGCAATCTTGCATCATATTTCTTATGATAACAGAAGCATTTTTCTAGGTGATGTAAAATCGGAGATACAGCCATTTGAAGTGACCATTCCCCTTTGGTGAAACCAGAGGTACAGCCATTTTAAGTGACCCCCCCCCCCACATTTGGTAAATGCTTCAGCTCTGCATGCTGCATTGAGTACAGGTGTATGAACAGAGTCTCCCTGGCATTGCTTAGCTAGATCATTGCTAATGGGAACTTTACAGCCTGTTTTCTATTAAAAGGAACTTTGATAGATAATAAAGTAATATTACAAAAATGTTAACCCCCCACACACACACACATACAATAGCAAATAAATAATAATAATAATAATGATAATATTAATAATAATCATAATAATATGGGAGTTACACTTTAAATTAAAGGTTTTTTTTATTATTATTCGAGTGAACCACAATTCACAAGCAATGTCTGATTTGCAATAGTTAATTTTTAGTAAATTTAAATTCCCCTTACGTCCGACAGCAGCACAATATGGGGTATCTCTGCCCCTGTGTGTTGTTTAGGACAGTGGAACCTTTAATTAGCACCAAATTTAAGGTGCCTCCTACTGGCCCTATAAGAGGGCACCTGAGACCTCCCTCCACTGTGTGTTTTTTTTCTGTCCTGTGTGGGACAGGTGGACGGAGGTCTCTGGTGACCTCCCGTTGCTAGGGTTTTTTTCCTAAAGCTCCTGGCTTACCTTTTGGGGGTACCTCGGTCCTTTCTGACGTTCCATAGATCCTCCGGTCCCTCAGGCCTTTTCCACTCCGCAGCGCAGCGTTACCCGGCTCATCGCTCTGCAGGCAGCACGATCCCGGAAGTAAGCGGGGAACCTCTTCGGCCGGAACCTTTTTTTTCGGTCCCGTATTCCCCGGGGAAGGAAGCTTTTGCGCACCACCGCGGCCTACTTCCGGTTTCTCTCGGAAAAGTGCGGTAAGTTTGAAAATTGTAATTTTAAAGGCAAAATATAGAATTATTTTTTGCTGCTTGTATTTAGAGCCTCTGGCTTAGGCTTATGCTTCTCTATGTTCCATTATGGCATTTGACCTCGTTTGGCGCTGTATGAATGTGTCTTTGTTTGGCTCCTCCCCTCGCTGCTGGATTACATTTAAAAGGGCTTCAGTCCCTTACTTGGTGAGCTCGTGGTTACTAGATCCTCTGCTGCGGTTGGCGGTGTCTGGTTTTTCCTGACTGGATCTTTTTTTCTCTTCAAGTGACCGATTTAAAGTAAGGTACCCCTTGGTTTTTTTCTTCTTGTGCGATGCTTGGCAATCTTCCATTCTACATTGCTATGTGGCTTTTGATGTTTCAGATGTCATCTTCTGCATCAGGTAACGGCGATGGGCTGAGGAGGAAAAAGTCCTCTAAACGTAAACACCTAATGTGTTTGGGTTGCAATACTCCTTTACTTGACGGCTATGATTTTACCCGCTGTCGCCAATGCCGCAGACCTCCGTCAGAAGAACCTTCTATAAGAGAGGTTGTCACTTGGGTAAAGGATTATATGGAGGTGTCTCTTAAGGAGATCCGTTCTTCCATTGCCCAGATTGCCAAGAAACCGCGGGTTGAGACACAGTCTTCCCTACGCATCGCTGACGAAGATTATCAGATAGTGGACAAGACACTCTCATCTGACGATTCCACTGAAGATTCCAGCACACCGTGCTTCCCACTCGAAAAACTAAGCCAGCTGCTGAAGTCCATCCGGTCTAAGGATCGTGATGTTGACGGGGAAGCCTCCACGTCCGCCTATAGAGGGCCTAGGGTCTTCCAAGTGGACGAGACATTACAAAGATTAATGTCTTCAGAGTGGAAATGTCCTGAAAAACCTCTTGTGGTTTCTAGGAGGTTCAAGGCTTTATTCCCAGTTGTTCAGTGGGATCAATGGGGTCCTCCTCCCAAGGTGGATATTGCGGTGGCCAAACTGTCCCGCCGCACTATGGTACCATCAGATGATGGATCAAATTTGCACGACGCCATGGATAGGCGCATCGACAATACCCTCAAGAAGGCATATTCAGTTGCCTCGGCCCAGACCTCTGTGGCGGTTGCGTCTTGTGAAGTGTCAGCCAAATTACGCACTGACCTGGTCCACCTCGAGAGGGACATCAACTGTGGAGTCTCCAGAGACGAGCTGCTCAGGTTTCTAGGCTTGGTTTCCCTGGCAGCTGAATATTTAGCGGAAGCCTCCCACCATCAATTAAGGCTGGCGGACAAATCCCTGGCACTTACCACTGCAACAAGAAGACCTCTATGGTTAAAACCCTGGAGAGCTGATTTTCCCTCAAAATATAATTTGTGCGCATTACACTTTGAGCCAGGTAGAGTCTTTGGCAGTGCCCTAGACAAGATCCTGGAGGACTTGGCCGATAGGAAGGGTAAAACTTTACCCCAGGCCTTTAGAGGTAGATCTGACTCTGGCCGTGGTAGAGGCTATCCGCCTCGTCGTGGACGGCAGTCCCAAAAAGGCTCTAGATATTCCTCTAGAGGCACCGTCCGGAGATTCCCGAAGTCTGATGATAAAAAGGAGAAGCCTAGCTTTTGACATCAGGAGCAGTCTTCCTGTGGCCGAGATTCCTGTCGGGGGTCGTCTCTCCCATTTTTTCAACTGCTGGCAGGAAAAAATTCGAGACCCATGGGTCCTGCAGGTAATCCAAAAAGGATATGCAATCGAGTTCCTCCATCCTCCACAGGATCGGTTTGCGTTAACTCGCAGCCTCCCTACAATGCAGCAGACTACATTGGAATGCTCCATCCGAGAGTACATTCACAAGGGAGCACAGGAGGAAGTCCCTTCTCTAGAAGAAGGATCCGGTGTCTATTCTCCCGTCTTCCTGGTACCAAAACCGGCAGACAAGTGGAGAATGATCATATACTTAAGGTACCTCAACCGCTTCATCAAAAAGAAGCACTTTCGTATGGAAACCATAAAGTCTGTCACCACCTTTCTCCTCCAAGGTGATGTTTTCGTGACTTTGGATCTAAAAGACGCCTATTTGCATATTCCTATTTATCCTCCACACAGAAGGTTTCTAAGGATTGCCGTAGTAGTTTCCGGCCACAGGAAGCATTTTCAATTCACAGCACTACCCTTCGGGATCTCCTCTACTCCCCACACCTTTACAAAGGTAGTGGCTCCTATAGCGGCCCCGCCCAGACTTCAGGGAGTTCTTGGGCGTTACTAGACGACTGGTTGATAAAAGCCCAGTCAGAGTCTGTTCTGCTCCAACATCTACAGACAGCCATGTCCCTGTTTCAGAGTCTGGGATGGCTTATAAACTGGGAGAAGTCGGTAACGATCCCTTCAACCCGAAGGAAGTTCCTCGGCTACTTCCTGGATTCAGTCCGTCTGCAGGTCTCCATGATACCAGCAAGGAAGGAGAAACTGGTCGGTGCAGTCCGGCACCTCTTCAAAAGCCGATAGCCTCCATCAGAACATTGATGAAGATCCTGGGCTTGATGTCTTCCTCAGTGGAGGCAGTCCCATGGGCTTTGTGGCACTTACGTCCCCTCCAGAAGGAATTACTAGAGGCTTGGGATCGCTCCTTTCTTACACTCAGCAAGAAGATTCGACTCTCCCCCAGGACCCGTCTTTCCCTCAAGTGGTGGTTGCACCTGAAAGACGGAAGGTCCACGGTCCAACCTTCTTCGACCCTGTTGACTACAGATGCATCCCTCTCGGGATGGGGAGCCCATTTGGACGAAAACTCCATAAAGGGAGTCTGGAGCGCTCCAGAAAGGAGGACCTCGCCCAACTGGAAGGAGCTCAGAGCTGTATATCGTGCCTTACTCCATTTCTCGCCTCTTCTCAAGGGAAGAGCAGTCAAAATCCGGTCAGACAACATGACCACAGTGCTGTACGTGAACAGACAGGGAGGCACCAGATCACCAACCCTCCTGAGGGAGGCAGATCTGATATTTACATGGGCAGAGAAAAATCTAACCCATTTATCCGCAGTTCACATCAAGGGCTCCCTGAACATAGTAGCGGATCGGTTGAGTCGGGATCATGCCGTATCAGGAGAATGGTCACTCAATCCAGAAGTCTTTCATCAGATTACCCTGAACAGGGGTCTTCCAGAAATAGACCTCATGGCAACCCGACTCAACGCCAAGGTGGAGAAGTTCTGTTCCCTTTACCAGGAGGACAATCCCTTGGCAGTGGATGCCCTGTCCATCCCTTGGAGGTCCAGGCTGGCATACATTTTCCCTCCAACTCCAATAATACCGAAGGTATTGATGAAAATCAGACAGGACCAAGTCTCTGTGATAGCCATCATTCCATTCTGGCCAAAAAGAGCTTGGTTTTCCCAACTCATGGAGATGAGTCGAGGGATATATTGGAGGCTTCCCCCCCATCCAGTACCTGGTTTCCCAAGGATCTTTGAAGTGCCAGGATCTCTGGAGATTCAACCTGACAGCCTGGAGGTTGAGCAGTCCCTACAACAGGATAGAGGAATGTCAGAGGCCGTCCTGAAGACCCTTTCTTCTGCAAGAGCAGACTCTACTAATAAGAACTACCAGAGGACAGCCAAGATTTTCATGGAGTGGTGCTCCAAGAAGGGTATTAATAATCTACAACCTTCAACGGCTGATATTTTAAATTTTCTTCAGGACAGTTTGGATAAGGGCCTTGCCCCTGCCACTTTGAAAGTGCAGATTGCGGCCCTCTCCGCTCATTTGAACAGACGTCTGTCTCAAGATCCTCTGGTTGCAAGGTTCCTTAAAGGGGCAATGAGGCTAAATCCCTCAGTATCATCTCCAGTTCCCCAGTGGGACCTTGCGGTAGTCCTTACAGGCCTGTGCGGTCCTCCATTTGAACCCTTGGAGACTACGGAGCTAAAATATTTAGCCTACAAAACCGCTTTTTTGTTGGCTATTACATCTGCCAAAAGAGTAGGGGAACTCCAGGCTCTTTCTTCTAGAGAACCGTACATTTTGTTTTTTGCAGATAGGGTGCACCTTAGGTTTTTGCCTGGGTTTAACCCTAAGGTCCCCTCATGCTATAATAGCAATCAGCTAATTTCGCTACCAGTGTTTTTCCCCACTCCAACCTCTGAGGAGGAAGAAAAGCTCCACACCTTAGATGTGGTAAGGTGTCTGCGGATTTACCTATCCCGCACTCAACCGTTTAGGAAGGCCGAAAACCTACTAATTAACATGTAGGGTAAAAACAAAGGCCTCAAGGCTTCCAAGCCTACTCTATCCACATGGATCAAGGAGACAATTAAGTCTTCCTTCCTTATTCAGGAGTTACTCCCTCCAGTTTTTTCTACGGCCCACTCGACCAGGGCTGTGTCGACTTCTTGGGCTGAGTACCGGTCCTTACCATTAGACCAGAATTGTGCGGCTGCATCATGGTCATCTCAGTTCCCAGACAACTGCCTTTGGTCAGACAGTCCTTGACGTTGTAAGGCGAGGAAACCCTCCCTAGGGGAATTACTTGCTATCTCCCCATATTGTGCTGCTGTCGGACGTAAGGGGAATCGTTGATTGTAATGTCAATCTGTATTCTCTTAGTCCAGACAGCAGCACAAGGCTTCCCTCCCTAGAAGCTTGTTTCCTTTTACTTTATAATTTACACAGTGGAGGGAGGTCTCAGGTGCCCTCTTATAGGGCCAGTAGGAGGCACCTTAAATTTGGTGCTAATTAAAGGTTCCACTGTCCTAAACAACACACAGGGGCAGAGATACCCCATATTGTGCTGCTGTCTGGACTAAGGGAATACAGATTGACATTACAATCAACGATTTATTAATTCAGTGGGGAAAAAAAGTATTTAGTCAGCCACCAATTGTGCAAGTTCTCCCACTTAAAAAGATGAGAGAGGCCTGTAATTGACATCATAGGTAGACCTCAACTATGAGAGGCAAAATGAGAAAACAAATCCAGAAAATCATATTGTTTGATTTTTAAAGAATTTATTTGCAAATTATGGTGGAAAATAAGTATTTGGTCAATAACAAAAGTTCATCTCAATACTTTGTTCTATATCCTTTGTTGGCAATGACAGAGGTCAAACGTTTTCTGTAAGTCTTCACAAGTTTGGCACACACTGCTGCTGGTATGTTGGCCCATTCCTCCATGCAGATCTCCTCTAGAGCAGGGATGTTTTGGGGCTGTCGCTGGGCAACATGGACTTTCAACTCCCTCCAAAGTTTTTCTATGGGGTTGAGATCTGGAGACTGGCTAGGCCACTCCAGGACCTTGAAATGCTTCTTGCGAAGCCACTCCTTCGTTGCCCTGGTGATGTGCTTGGGATCATTGTCGTGCTGAAAGACCCAGCCACGTTTCATCTTCAATGCCCTTGCTGATGGAAGGAGGTTTGCACTCAAAATCTCACGATACATGGCCCCATTCATTCTTTCATGTACACGGATCAGTCGTCCTGGTCCCTTTGCAGAGAAACAACCCCAAAGCATCATGCTGCCACCCCCATGCTTCACAGTAGGTATGGTATTTTTGGATGCAACTCAGCATTCACTCTCCTCCAAACACAACTAGTTGTGTTTCTACCAAACAGTTCTACTTTGGTTTCATCTGACCATATGACATTCTCCCAATACTCTTCTGGAACATCCAAATGCTCTCTAGCAAACTTCAGACAGGCCCGGATATGTACTGGCTTAAGCAGGGGGACACGTCTGGCACTGCAGGATCTGCGTCCCTGGTGGAGTAGTGTGTTACTGATGGTAGCCTTTGTTACGTTAGTCCCAGCTTTCTGCAGGACATTCACTAGGTCCCCCCGTGTGGTTCGGGGATTTTTGCTCACCATTCTTGTGATCATTTTGACCCCACGGGGTGAGATCTTGCGTGGAGCCCCTGATGGAGGGAGATTATCAATGGTCTTGTATGTCTTCCATTTTCTAATTATTGCTCCCACAGTTGATTTCTTCACACCAAGCTGCTTGCCTATTGCAGATTCAGTCTTCCCAGCCTGGTGCAGGGCTACAATTTTGTTTCTGGTGTCCTTCCACAGCTCTTTGGTCTTCACCATAGTGGAGTTTGGAGTGTGACTGTTTGAGGTTGTGGACAGGTGTCTTTTATACTGATAACAATGTCAAACAGGAGCCGTTACTACAGGTAATGAGTGGAGGACAGAGGAGCCTCTTAAAGAAGAAGTTACAGGTCTGTGAGAGACAGAAATCTTGCTTGTTTGTTGGTGACCAAATACTTATTTTCCACCATAATTTTCAAATAAATTCTTAACAAATCAGACAATGTGATTTTCTAGATTTGTTTTCTCATTTTGTCTCTCATAGTTGAGGTCTACCTATGATGTCAATTACAGGCCGGCCTCATCTTTTTAAGTGGGAGAACTTGCACAATTGGTGGCTGACTAAATACTTTTTTTTCCCCACTGTACTTTTGTCAGTTTCAAGTTATTTCTTTAATGGAAGGGTACCAGATATTTTGTCCACGTGTATAACTTATTGTCCCTGCATTGCACACAAGCCCATACACTATACACAGTGAGAAGCAGGGAAAGAAGAAAGAAATGCAGGATTTCACAGAAGGGAGATAAAATATATTGTATGTATATGTATATTACCTAATTTATTAATGACACAAATATTGCCAGAAAATCAAAAGTTGTTTGAAAGTTTAGTTATGCTTTAAATCTCCATATTGAAGATGTCACTGATGGGGGCAATTGCAGCAATAGTCCGTCCATGTATAACACCTAGCCTTCTATTGATCACACACATACAGTGACAGTGTCCCCACAATCTCCATGATGTGTCAATGAACACAAATCGCCCCTCGCTCATGACTGATAAATACATCATGAAAGATAAGGGGTAAACAAGAAAAAAAAAAAGAAAAAAGAAACTGTCCTGTTTGAGTAAAGATCTTTTCTTTTCCATGTGACTTTCTGTTCCCATGACTGGCTCATGAATATAATAACTCATGATGTGATAAGTAATTCTAACATACTAATGTACATATATCCCAAGAACGTCTATACAGACCTTGAGCATCAGTCTAGAAGATATCACATCATCTGAACCACAAGATTACACGATGGATCCCAGAAACTGTAAACTCTATCATATACACGGCCATGATTCCAGACAACATCTGGAGCATTATTTTTCAGATAAACCTGACATGGTGTTTGGAGAGGACACTTTGGTTTTTCCCATTAAAAGCCTTATAAAAGCTTTTGCAGCAGGTATGTATCTGGATAGTCTATAGTAAAACACTTTTAACTCTTTAAGGATACAGGGTAGTTTAGGTGTTAAAGTGGTTTCCCACAAACATAACTGTATATAAATTTGTAGACAATTAAAAGTAAAACATGTTTGTAAATATAAAAAATTAAAAATTTTGCTTAGTTTTAAAAATTTTCTTTAACCGAGTTAATGGTGACAGTTTGTTATCTTGACCATGAATGCAGAAACTCAGACTTTTCAGAAACCCAAGCTTGGTTTCCTTATTGTGGACAGGTTATCAGGCAGGAACACTACATGTACAAGAAGATAACCCGGACACAATAAGGAAATCATGACTGGGTTTCTGACAAGTGCCAGACCATGAAAAGTTTCTGTATTTTTGATTGTATCCATTGGCAACCAATCAAGACTGATCCCCATTAATCTTTTAAATGCTGCAAATTGTTTAATAACTTAAATTTACCAAAAAATTTTACTTTTAATTGTTTACAAATTTAAATATGTTTATGATCGTGAAAAAAACCCTTTTAATGCTCACTGACTCACATTTTCCATCTCTGCCTTCCAAAATCCATTACTTCTTTTTTTTTTCTGTTGACATATAGCAATATTAGGGTTAACTCTTTGCGCAACAAGTTGTACTTTTAGTTGGCCCATCTTGGGACACATGTAATATTTTGATTAGCTTTTATTAATGTTTTGGGGAGGTCCCTGTGAAAAAAAAACATGTAATTCCATCATTATTCTTTGCATTTTGATTTTACAGTGTTCACTCTGCATAAAAAATTTATTGAAAAATAAGTAATTTACCTGGAGGCACTGTGTTCTGACATCCATAGTTTTTTTTTGTTCATGGAGCTATGTAAGGGCCTTTTTTTCATTTTGGGGGACCCTAGGGATTGAAGGGGGAGAAATCACACCCCCTAACCAACCTGATGCTCTGATGGGTATTGATCTAGGGACTTGAGGGGTTAAGCTGCTAAAGTCATGGCAATTTTCTTTCAGCTACTACCAGGTCCCAACTTGACGTGGAAGCAATGTAACAGGCACAATGGCTGTGCCTGCTGCAGCTCTGTGCCGTACTATCACAGAGCAATACTTAAACTATACTATCAGTGCAATGTAATAGAATGGCACACATCAATAAGTGGTTAGATAATTGTGAACAGCTGCATATAATAGTGTAAACTTTTTGTTTCTGAGATATGGGGCACACCGCTATAGCAAGTAAAGGAATCAGACTAAATCATTGAGTATAATGTAAGATATAGGACATCGGATATCTATAGGATATGGGGTTTAGTATCATTATTTTTCCCCTTTGTAGTGTCCAGAAGCCAAGAAATCTTAATGATAATGTCAAAGGGCAACTCAAAAGTTTAAGGATAAAATGTTTTTTTTTGTTTTTGTTTTTTTTTAATCTGCTGTCATCTGGCAGTTTGGGGTCTACCAGTTGGTGCTGATGTCACTTCCTGATCTCTCACCAATGATAACCTGACAATGTGTAGAATCTCCTGTACAATGAAAGATATCATTTCTTACAAAGAGAAGGCACCAACAATCATTATATGCTCAGGAATATTTATATATTTAAGCTAAAAATGTATATCATATTCATATTTATTAATATAGCACCAACATATTCTGCAGCACATTAAAGAGATATTATCAGTCACTGCCCAAGTAGGGTCCACAATCTAAATTCCCTCAGTATGTATTTGCAGTGTGGACTGAAACCGGAGTACCTGGAAGAAACTCACACAAATACTGGGAGAACATACAAACTCCATATACAGGGGCATCTCAATAAATTAGAATATCTTTGAAACGTTTATTTATTTCAATAATTAAATTAAAAAAGTGACCTCCTATATTTTCTAGATTCTTTACACACAGAGTCTTCTATTTCAAGTGTTTTATTTCTGTAAATGTTGATTATGGATTACAGGTAATGAAATCCCAAATCTAAGAAAATTAGAATATTGTAAGTTCAGTTCAGTCTTGTAAATTCAGTGTCACCTGCCAAGGTTTCCAAAGCCTTTAAATGGTCCCTCAGTCTGGTTCAGTAGGACACACAATCATGGAAGACGCTGATTATGGATTGTATTACTGAATTACTGAAATGAATGAACATTTCACAGATATTCTAATTTATTGAGATGCACCTGTAGATATTGTCTTTGGTTCAATTAGATCCCAAGATTCTAGTGTTGCAAGGCAACAGGGCTCTAGAGCTATCTAGAGAATTGTGCCATATTCTACAGAATCAGTTATTTTTCATTAAATATTAAAAGAAGAAAACGTCCGGAAGTGTAGATCATGAAATAAATGTGGGGGAAAAGATGTACAGAGGGCAGACATATGTGCAGCAGTACAGCCAGCAAAGGGTATAAAAATCAGAAGTCATAGGTGTCCCAAATCCGGCTATATTTACAGATCTTCAATGACAGTTGAGGCTAATAATAATGAAGCTGATAATAAATCCTTAAAAAGTAGACTTTATTTCCTCAAAAAATGTTTTCAAGAGAATAATGTTTAATCCTAGTATTTCTGACTGCTGTCTGTCTACTTTAAACAGATGCCAACTACCCATTGACTATATATGTCCAGGCAGCCAGCATCTGTCTCAACATGGAAATACCTGTACATTTTGCAGAGATAAGCAGCTGCAGAAGCAGAGAGCCAGGCGTTAGAATAGAGATTTTTTTTTACCGTCTCTGCCTTTCCGATCTCTGTGTACACATCGATTCTAGCCAGGACCCAGATCAGCTCTGCAGTTCAAGTTATGAAGCTGTATTCCTCCTGTAACTGGGGCTATTGTCTCAGCCCCAGTTACAAGGGAAATCAGTAAATAAAATAAATAAATAATGCTAAAATGCCCTCCAAAGGTGTATTATGATCTTATGGGAGGACGTTATTTAGTTTTTTTTATATATATATATATATATATATATATATATATATATATATATATACAAAGACAGATAAAAAAATAAAAGATAAATAAATAAAAAAATTAAAGTAAAATTAAAAAAAGGGCCAATACTATTCAAAAATCACAGATTCTAACCCCACCCCTTGGTGACAAAAAATAAAGGGAATGTTTTAAAAAATAGAAAGGGAAAATAAAAACAAAATACATTTTAGCAGCACTTTGTGTTATTAAAGGACAGGAGAATTAAAAAAAAAAATAAACAGACACATTTCACCCCTTTTTGTTTACATTTTTCCATGCAAAAGAAAAATAACATAAAAATCCCTGTGTATCACCAAAAATAAATTGAATAATCTGAAAAAAAAATGTTATAGCCCTCAAATAATTTTCAATTCAATAAGTTTTTATTAAAGAGATAAAACATACAAGTAACAACAAGAGTCAATATCAAGAACAAACCACAAGAGTTGGTATAGAGCAATATCAAATGGCTAAAAGAACAATCTGCAAAACAAAATCTAACAGTGGAGTAAGCATAATCCTTAAATCCTTTAATATGTAAAAGTTGTAAGTAAAAGAAACAAAAGGAAAGTGCAAAATAGTATAAGGTATGTAATGAAGTTTTAAAATTCAATGGAAGCGTACCAGATAGAGTCTGGGTGAGTGCAACAGAGGGCATAATAAGAGGGAAATGCTATAGTATAGAGGTGGAAGAGTGTGAAGTCTGATGTTTGAGGCAGGACAGACAACTGTAGAGTCATGGGGGCAGAGAAGGCGAGTCTGTATTTTACCGATGGTTGCCAATTCCTATTGAAGGAGGTATCGCCAAAAACTCCATGGGAAAGGCTCTTTCAAAGTGATAGGATTGATGGAGGGCATCGGAAAGGTCCTGAAGAGGTGGAACATGTGGAGACTTCCATTGTTGTAGGAGGGCTAGTAGAGCTGAAAGTAGAACATGACCAATAATCGTCCGGTGATGTGAAGGATATTCATGGATGGTCAGGAAGAGTAGAGCTCTGGGGAAGGGGTGATTGGCATCCCCACGATGTCAGATAGCCAGTGGAAGACAGTTCACCAGTATTGTTGCAGATGAGAGCAGGACCAGAGAATATGCAACAGAGATCCTGTGGAGGCACATCCCCTCCAGCAGTCCGCAGGGGTTTGAGAGAATATGCTGTGCAAAATACCAGTATAAGAGAATTTTTACAGTAGTCTCATAGTGGGTGACGCACCTAAACATCTTTTTGCAAAGTCCAGTGCTCTTTTCCAATGCCCAGAAGAGAATGCCTTCTGTAGGTGTATTTTCCAGTTACGTAGTTGGGCAGTTTTGGTGAATGAGTGCTTAGAGCCTAAGGTGTGATAGATGAGACATTAGCAAATTTATAGCCCTCATATAATTTTATAGCCCCTTCCCCCCCAAAAAAAAAAGTATCCAGCCCTGAACTAAGGAAAATGACCCTGTCCTGAAGTAGTTAAAAAATCCAAAAATCCCATATACCCTACTAGAGAATTTAGGGAGAATCTTTTAGGATCTTCATATCTTGGCCATGGAAATTTAAATTTCTCTCTACGATTTATCCTGATCCGTATTGCACCAACCACTCATTGGATAGAATGGGTGTTGTGTAATGCCTTGAGTAATGCTATATTTCCACAGTGGGGGCGCTGAAGGAACATTCTGCTAACTGACCACTGTTGATCCCAGCAGATGACACTTTGTGACTATATTATTGTCAAGGGAACTTTCTAAAAAGTTGGGACTGTCTGAATTGGAGAAAACTTTTAAATTGTTTTATGAACTAATATATAAATTGTAGCAAATCTTGTCCTATAAAATATTTCACATGTTCTTGATTTTGGTTATTTGAGAAGTACTATTTCCATATTTTCTGGAGATGATATAAACATATGTTATTATCTACAACATATATTATGGTTTAATGTGTTGGCTGTTTCAATATTTGGATTTTTCTGCAGGTCATATTAAAGGAGACATCTTGCTTGACATCAGCCATGGTTCCATGGTTCATCATCTGTATACAGCCTGTGAGTTTTTCAAAGACATCATAGTGCTGAAAGTACAAGACAGATGTATCATGGAGATGAAAAGATGGGTGGACAAACGTACAGGAGCCTTTCATTGGGGCCATGTTGCAAAACATCATGAAGACATAGAAGGAAAAAGGTGAAGTATTTGTCCAACTATTAAGGAAAACCCACCGTCATTGTCATACAGAACATGGAGACAGATCTAATAGCCAAAGATGTAAATGTTCTTAATGGAAAGATTTTCACTGAAATGTCCATGTGTCTCTTATCTCTTATTTATTTTGGTATATAAGGATAAATCTCTATATGCTGGTTTATTGTATGCTTAAAAAAAATATTTAACATACAATGTATTGCTATGTACAGATATAAACTACCTGTCAAAATTTTATAACCACTCAATTTTTCTTGTTTTATTTTTTATTTTTTAAATATAAATATTTAGACAGTTTAATGTCTCAAATGTACTTTAAAATAAAAGCATAGAAGATTAGAGATCCGATCATGGGTGTTAACCCCCTAAATGCTGTGCTCAATCATGACTGCGGCATCTATGGGGTCATCCTAGTAACCCTTTACTTGATTGCCCCCAGGTCTGCGATCTTCTTGTGTGATTTGTTCGGACTGCCAGCCTATGCATAGGCTGATGGTTGTTATATAATCCAATACCTCTGTATTGGAATACACAACACTGAACCAGCGATTAGAAGATTGCTTGTTCATGTCCCCTATTGAAGCACAAAAATAAGTAAAAAAATAAATAAATAAATAAATAAATAAAAAATTGCAAATATACAAAAATAAATAAATAAACCCATCCCAATAAAATGCCCCTTTTCCCATATACATTATAAAAAAAAATTGCCATTTTCACTTTTCATCATCAGCTGCGCATTCATTTCTGGAAACTAAATTCATGCAACACTCAATGGTTGAACATGTTTACTGCTTCCCTAGATAAATTCCAGAAATACATAATTTCAGTGCACAATATGTTGTGCCCAGCTGCAATTAGAGCCAAATACTCCAAAGGCTGCTGTGCCCGGGATAATTCCTTAACTGTTTTTGGAGTGTGTGTCTCTGCTGACACAAGGTGGGTACAACATATTGGGCACTGAAATGGCTTATCTCTGCAAAAATTTAAATTTTCACTTTTCGCATTCAGCTGCCTTGATTTCTGGAAACTAAATTATTGCAACTTTTAAGAGTTAAAAATGCTCACTACGCTGCTTGATAAATCCCTTATCATTTGGTGTAGTTTCCAAAATGTGGTCCCATGTCTGCTGATTCCACTTTACTGGCAATTCAGCAGCTCTGCAGAAATGGAACACAGATTTAGATTGTTTGTTTGGTTTTTGGATGCCATATCATCTTTGAAGAGACCTTAAAAGGGCCCCTAAAAATGGGGGGGAATTCCTTGAGGAATTCCTCCTACGGGCTCTGCAAAAACAATATGGTGTCCAAAGACTAGTCCATCTAAATCTATACTCCAAAAGCTAAAAAGTGCATAGCTCTGCTGTGTGCCCAAACAGCAATTTACACCCACACATACAGCTTTTTGTAATTTCCAAAACAGGGTAACTTTTTGAAAGCTATGTTTTTTCCAAAAACTATTCCAGCTATATTTGCCCTCCAAAAGCCAAAATAGCGCTCTTTCCATTCCAAGACCCGTCATGTACCCATACAACAGTTTATGACCTCATATTGGGTATTTCCGTGTTCAGGAGAGATTGTATACCGAACTGTGGGGTGATTTTTCTCCTTTAACTCCTTGTGAAAATAAAAAAGGGAATAAATTGACATTTTTGTAATTTTTCATTTTTACGTCCAAATGTTAATAAAATCTGTGAAACATGTTGGTATATCTATATACATATATATGCAACAGATAGACTTATTTGTGTGGAGAAGTTTACATCTATCTGACAGTAGATGGCGATGTTATTAGTGTTATATGCTGAATAGAGTGTAATGGTATGCTATGTGAGACTTGCTGTACCTTGCTTTTTATCTCTCTATTGTAAAGGTCCTTTTTACTTTCAAGTTTTCCTGTGTTAACGTTTTGATGCTGTTTACCTCATGTTCTAAGAAGTAAATGCTCATTATCCCATATAATCTACTCTCAAGCTTCTTCTGTGACACAACTATGCAACAGGTTATGGTCCCAGGCATAGAAGACAAAAGCCCAGTGAATGCAAAGGATTCTTCAGAACAATTCTCTCCAAACAAGTAAGACAAGTTAAAATGACCAGCAATTCAGAACTCAGATTTACAGTGCTAAGCTGAACAATGAGAACTATCAGTTATGGAAGTTCATAGTGGAGATGTTATTGTCTAAAGATGATTTATGGGATGTAATCACTACAGATAGACCCAATGATAATAATGAGACATGGGATAAGAAAAACAGACAAGCAAGAGCTACTATCAGCTTATTAGTGGAAGATGATCAGTTAATCCACATAAGGAATGAGAATACAGCAAAGGGAATGTGGGAGCATTGAGAAGTTACATGAAAGATCCAGCTTAAATCACAAATTGTTTCTGCTAAGGAACTTTACAAGATGAGATTAAGTGCACAGGAGACATGCAGGAGCACATAAACTCCATGTGGAGTGATAACACAGCTGAGATCAGTTGGTGAGTATTAAAGAAAGTCATGTAGCAGCATAGTATTGTGTAGCTTGCCGGTTCATACACTGCTTTGATAAATGCACTAGAAACAAGACCTGAAGCAGACATTACACTAGAGTTTGTAAACACGACTCATAGATGAATACCAGAGAGGAAAGACAAACAAATGATTCCACAGAAAAGGACAGTGTAAATGCTCTTAAAATTACAGATAAGAGGACCTATAAAACAGAAACAAGAGAATGTTTCAGATGCAAGAAAAAGGGACATTTAAAGAAAGACTGTACTATATGGAAAGCAGAACAGAAGTTATACCATAAAGAAAGTAAACAGAAGGTGAAAAGCACAATATCTAACCCACATGCAGATCACTGGAATGGTACATTTAAAGTAACCGATAAGGTTATCAATGAGTTGGTATATTGACTCAGGAGCAACAAGTCACATGACAAGTAATAAGAGCTTCTTTACTGAACTTGATCTAATAGAGGAGCTATTTACCTTGCAGTGGGAGCAAATAACCGCGGAGGTACTGGACAAGGATGCTAATCTATTCTGATAAATTTGGGCTTAATTCAAAGATACTAGTAAAGGATGTGTTATATGTTCCAGGACTAGATGGAGGACTATTATCTGTAAAACGTCTAACAGCTAAAGGACTTACTGTAAAATTCAAAGATGATGAATGTACAATCCTAGCGGAGACAAGATAATAATAAATGTAAAGCAGGTGAACAATTATATCATCTAGACACATTAAAGGAACAGATGAAGTTATGTACACATGATCACAAGAATTGTATTCACATGTGGCATGGCGCTTAGGACACAGACATCCTGAGAGTATCATGGCATTACAGAACAAAAATTTGACAAAAGATCTGTTGATATCTGATTGCTCAATTATTGTAAGATGTGAATGTTGTATAAAATCTAAAGCTACAAGAGTGTGTATACCTAAAGAGAGTGAAACAAAGGCACAAAACCACTTGACTTGGTGCATACTGATGTATGTGGACCCATGAAAGTAACCACATCAGGAGGTAATAGATATATGGTGACTTTTATAGATGACTACTCAAGATACACAGTCACGTACTTAATAAAGAACAAAAGTGAAGTTTTCAGTAAATTAGAAGAATACGTGTCAAAGTCGTATAATAAGTTTCAGAGGAAGCCAATCATCATTAGAAGTGATAATGGAGGTGAATTCACAGGACACCAAATAGAGAACTATTTAAGACAGAATGGAATAGAGCATCACAAAACTGTTCCATACACACCTGAACAAAATGGCGTAGCAGAAAGGAAAACAGAACTCTGACTGAAATGATAAGATGCATGCTAACAGATTCCAAACTACCAGAGAATACTGGGGTGAAGCAGCAATGACAGCTACTTATCTGCAAAATAGACTTTTTCAAGAAAACTGGAAAAAACCCCATATGAACTGTGGCATGGTAAGAAACCAAGTGTGAATCATTTAAGAGTTTTTGGTTGCAAAGCTTTTGTTTTTGTTCCAGAAGAGAAACGCTCCAAACTTCAAAACAGAGCCATAGAAGGAATATTTGTTGGATATAGTGACAACTGCAAAGGATACAGAATCCTAGATCCTAAAAAAGACAGAGTTACGGTGAGTAACAGTGTAACATTCATTGAAGATCTAAATGATAACATTATGACATCACTGGAAATGAGAAATGAGAGAGACAACAGTGATATAAGTGCAGGAACATCTGATGAAAAAGAAGTTGAAATTGATAAAGTTCAAAATACTGAAAGTGAAGAGATAGAACTACAGACAGACACAGAACCAAGACGTTCAATGAGAGAAAACAAAGGAAACCACCTGTCGTCTTTCATACAAGGCAAGTACAAATAAAGTATATGAACCTAATCTTGGGAGGATATATCTCAACTTTCAGAAGAAGAGGCCAATAAGTGGATAAAGGCTACAGAAACAGAAATGAAATCCATGCATGATTCAAAGACATGGACACTGACAGAATTACCAAAAGGGAGAAAAGCTATAGGATGTAAATGGGTTTTTAAAGTTAAATACCAAACAGATGGCACCGCTGAACAATACCGAGCAAGACTCATAGCTAAAGGTTATTCTCAAAAATACGGAGAAGACTATGATGAAACATTTGCTCCGGTTGTCAAGCATACTACAATCAGAACTTTGCTTGCGGTTGCAGCTACTAAAGGAATGGAATTGAAACATCTGGATGTAAAGACAGCATTTCTGAATGGAGATTTAACAGAAGAAATTTACATGGAACAACCTCCAGGATTCAAAGATAAAGAGAAACCAAACATGGTTTGTAAGCTACAGAAAAGTATATACGGTTTAAAACAAGCCGCTAAAGCGTGGAATGATAAAATCACTGAAGTGCTCATAAATGAACATTTTCTAAGAAGCAAAGCGGATCCCTGTCTATACACAAAGAAACTAGATGACAGATGGATCTATGTACTGATATATGTTGATGATATTTTAGTTTGTTTTGAAAGAGAAAGGGATGAAGCCGAAATACGGAAAGTTTTGGATCAACACTTTGAGATCAAAGATCTGGGAAATGTGAAGCATTACCTAGGGATACAGATGGAAAGAGTTAATCCCAGAACTAAACACATTGATGTGAAGTTTCATTTCTTACGGGATCATCAGGAACAAGGAATTCTGAATTTAGAATACTGCCCAACTGAAGATATGACAGCAGATATTTTCACAAAGGCGTTGAGTGCTGAAAGACACCAGAGACTGATGAAGAGATTATATTTAACTGAATAAGTTCTTACTGTTGAGAAAGGGTGTTGGTATATACTATATACATATATATGCAACAGATAGACTTATTTGTGTGGAGAAGTTTACATCTATCTGACAGTAGATGGCGTGTTATTAGTGTTATATGCTGGATAGAGTGTAATGGTATGCTATGTGAGACTTGCTGTACCTTGCTTTTTATCTCTCTATTGTAAAAGGTCCTTTTTACTTTCAAGTTTTCCTGTGTTAACGTTTTGATGCTGTTTACCTCATGTTCTAAGAAGTAAATGCTGATTATCCCATATAATCTACTCTCAAGCTTCTTCTGTGACACAACTAGTGCAACAAATAGTTGTGGTGTTAGTGTTATTTTTATTTTTTTTTATTTTTTTTTTGTAGTGTAGTTTTTTTTATTTTTTTTTTTATTATTGTTATTGTTGTTATTATATTAAAAAAAAAAAAAATACTTATAACTTTATAAATTAAAATTTTTTTTTTAATTTTTTTTTTTTTTTTTTTTTTTTTTCGGTTTTTCGTGTGTCCAAACAAACAATTATATCCATATATGTGTATGTGTGTTGTTGGGGGAAAAAAAAAAAAAAAAAAAAAAAAAAATGCCTTCTTTTTCTCCTTTTTAAATTTTTATTTTTTTATGTTAAAAAAAATTTTTTTTTAAAAAAAAAATAAAATGTTTATTTTTCCCCCCCCTATCCTCTTAAAATCCTCTTCAGAAATGAAGTGGTCTCTAACAAATAGGTTTGGGAAATTTTCTTGTAAATTTGGAAAATCGCTGTTAGAATTATCTGCTTTATAATATCCAAAATAAATTGAAGGACAATTAAAAGTAGATGCCAATATAAAGCAGAGATATGGTAGATAATATTTATTACTGAATTTGGGTGGTATGACTATCTGTCTGAAAAGCAGAGCATTTTCCAAATTTCAATCGTTTCCTATTTATTTTTATAAATAAATGCAAAAAATATTGACTAATGTTTACCACTAACATGAAGCACAATGTGTCACAAAAAGTCTAATTCAAAATCACTTGGGTAAGTTATATCATCTCAAAGTTATTGCCACATAAAGTGACACATGTCAGTTTTGAGAAATGGGGCTGTGTCATTAAGGTGTTTTTTGGCTGTGTCATTAAGGGGTTAACAGCTCCTTTCATATTCTCATCCATTGTGATCTGTAAAATATTGGGTTCTGTTGGAAGGGCACAGTATGAGCTGGACACTTAGTACATCAGATTTGGCCAAATTTAAGTCTTTCTATCAGTATTTGGAAGCCAATAATCCTGATATAACTACTGAGATTTTATTTTGGATGTTGGTTGTAGGAAAATCACTTTCTTCACTTTTTCCATTTCTTTCAGTCACCAGGAAAAAAAGTAAAAATGAGATCATCAATGCAACATGATGTGAAATGTAACATTGAGAAAGAAAATATGACAGAGCCGATAGTTTTACCTCCAGCCGATTGTATCATCAGTGTTTGGCTAATAGATTCCATCAGCAAAGACAAAGATGACTACATCGGATATCTCAGGAAGTTCTCAAGATTGCTGAAACCTGGAGGACACTTCATATTAATTGGGTGTTTAGGTGTGACATAATTTACAGTTGGGAAACAAAAGTTCCAAACTTTCAGCTGTGATGAGGATTTTGTTAGAAAAGCTCTAGAGGGAGAAGGTTTTATAATAGATGACTGTAAGGTTCAGAAGAGAACAAATGTGAGTGACCTTATTGACTATAAGGCTATGATATTCATTGTAGCTCACAAGGAGAAGTAGCTCTAGGTAGAAATGTAGTGAACTAACTAGACTCTTATCAGATTATATTCAAATCTTCCATTGTGGGTTCACATCAGGAAGATTAACCAATGTATATCTCCAATAGAAGGTTCCAACAACCATTTGACACTGAATAACTGAATACAGCAAGAATACACAGACATCTATGCTTTTCAAAAAAAGAAACAAACAAAAAAAACACATTGATATAAAGAATATGAACATGGGCTTACAGGGGCTATCCAGGTTTAGAAAACATTGCGGCTTTCTTCTCAGGAAGTGACATCACATCCATTGGTCCCATTGCCATCCTGCAGCTCAGTCCCATACATTTAACCAATGAATGTGATGTCACTTCCTGTAAATAAGAAATGCCATGGTTTCTATTCCTGGATAAACCTTATACATCTGCATGTCTAGAATTTATATGGAAAACTTTAAAATGAGATAAAATAATCAACCCATGGCTTCCTTTATGATATTATTTACCATCAACAATTTATAGAGATTTTTTTTAAATTTGTTTAAGTAAGGTCTCGGTTACCTTATAGAATCCAGAAGTTATATTTTATTAGTGCTTTGTTTTTAAAACTTTCAAATTATAATTTTAAATTATAACTATAAATTAAAGTGAATGTCCATTCTTGCAAATCATTTAAGTAAGACCACAATTTCAGAGTTACAATTTCTTCATTTAGCTTTATAACTATCGGCACCCACTCCCTCTTTTCTTATACAGAGCTTTAAATCATCTGCATAGACATTGAGTTAAACAATACATTTTGGTCGGACTGTAGGCAACTCCTAGAGGAAGCTTATAAATATAATGGCATTCAGTGAGAGTTTTATAAAAGCTCCTAGCAATGACTGATGTCAGAATTTTTGTGTTTTTATTTATGGCTAAAGTGCGGGTTTACAGTTCTAAGACAAAATAATTAAGCTTCAACCTCTATAAGGATATAATGTAGAAAGAACCAGTACAAAATTATGAACCTGCTTTGATGAAAAAAAAGCAAAATGGTGGAGGGTGCAGAGCACTGCTCTATAGTAATACACACAGCTTGCACATAATGAAAGGCTTGCATAAACTAAGAAGCACAATAGGTTTTGTTATGACTGAAGAATATGATCTTACAGGTGTTTACACAGGGTTTTTCTACAGAAAGGAGGGCCCCAAAAAACAATTCCCCCAGAAGGTTTGAGTAATGAGTGGGGCTTGGTGGCACAGTGGGTATCCTTCTTCTTAGCCCCCAACAGCAGCGCTACCTTAGTGTTTATCACCTGGCTGGGACATCAGGAAAGGGCTCTGATTCTCTTCTGTTTCTCCATCCCAATGTGCCAGCCAGGTGATGAACTGGAATGCTATTATGGTGCTGCCACTGGGGACTCAGAACCAGGATGCTTGCTGCATCACTAATCCCAGTGATGATGATTTGCAGTTGGGATGATGATTTGTCACATTCCCAGTGCAGCAGGAGAGCGGAGGTGGGGCAAGTGGACTGCAAGAGAGTGATTTCAACCATGTAACCCCCCACTTTGTGCTTCTGTGATTTTCCTTTTTTTTTGTTTAGAAAATTAGTTAATTTGTTGTTGTCACCACTTTGTTTTTGGAACTTTTTTAGACTGCTAATAATGCTAGGACCTGTGATCATTTGGGACATTGTAAATTCTATCCAAGATACACATATGATATTGAACTGTGTTCATTCTTTCACCCTTTCAGTGTCATCTGCCTCAAAGAGTCTGTATGGCTCTAGACAGAGTCAATAAAGTTTCTTTCTTGGGAGCCATATGGCCACTTTGCACTTCCAATTATATGGTAAAAATAAAGTAATTATACAATCTACAATAATCCTTGATAAATCACTTGAAACAATTTACAGAAATCTACAAGTGAAGAGGATAAGTGACCCTCAATGTACAAAAATATTAGTCTTTATTTTTTCATTGTGCTATAAATATAAACACTATAATATATATTAAAGAATGAAGCAAAAACACAAAACATAAGATACAAAAGATGGAATGTGCAGTACAATACAGACATCTATAGTAAGAAACACAACCGGGACAGAAAGCAGGAACACAGATACAATGAAAGGTATATAATATGAGATAATACCAGTTATAATATATCTGAATATAAAATATTCACAAGAATCATAAGAATGTAACTGTGTAAAGACACTATATATTATACTATACACATATAGTATACATACTGTATAAATGGACATGGAGCAGTATGAATATATCATCTGGCAATATCTGTAAGATATCAAGAGTTATTACAGCAGTGGATCAAATCTCCCTATACATATATATATATATATATATATATATATATATATATATATTATACAAACAATTCCCTATAATGGATTCTGGATACCTCACCGATAATAGGTTATATATAGAAATTCATTAACTCCTTAGGGACACAGCCTAAAAACACATTAAGGACATGGTTCCGTTTTTCAAAAATGACATGTCACTTTGTGTGGTCATAACTTTGACACACATTAACTTACCCAGGTGACTTTGAAATCTCTTTTCATGATACATTGTAATTCAATGTACTTTGTGCTAGTTGTAAATTTTGGTCAATATTTCTTGCATTTGTTTATGAAAAAATGGTGAAAATTTGGAAGAATTTGCAATTTTTAAAATGTGAAATGAACTGATTTTCAGACAATAGTCTTAGCACCTAGATTAGTTAATAAATATTATTTACCATGTCTGCTTTATGTTAGAATCATCATTTAATCCTCCTTGAATTTATTTTGGATGTTAGAAGTGTAAGAGAAATTGTGATGAAATATCTACAGTATATATCATACTGTACAAATTATGTGTTTTTACTGCCTGTGTAATTTGTTCATTAATTACAATGCACAATCCAAGAAGCTCAGAGAGAAAACCAGCCCCAGGTGATGACTGTTACAGGTTTGAAGTCCCAAAAATAATGGAAGAAGCAGAAAAAAATACTAACAAAACATAATGAAGTCATCAGACCTGACAGATTGTCAAAATTGGGGGTTAGGGGTGTTCTAGGTAATAAGGACCACAACATAAGCTGAGTATGCAGCCTATCCTGATAATATTCCCTCATTTTGTCTTTATAGCAAGGGTTTAAGAGCACTGCCATCCAGTACTCATCCCTCTGCTTGATGCTTATAATACACTTGTTGCCGTGTAAGCAGTGAAACATACAGCCTCCATGCTTGCAGGCATGTGCGCACTCAGGGGCCTGCCATGATTGGTGTACTTGGCCAGCATGGTCGTCAATGTCATCATCATCTTGGAAGGTCAGCCTTCTCCCGCAGTTTGTGGGACATATCAAGGGCTCCCTCTGCATGATAAGTACCGGAGCTATATATTTATTATAAATTATATATAATTTCTATATATTTACCCTCTGGGATCTTTTTAGATGAATAATATTCCAGATGAGCCCAAATAATATGGGTATCTAATATCTTAGAGATAGAGGCTGACTTTAGAGATTGGTCTGGGCATGGTACTTTAGTTAGTTTTCTTGCGAGGCTGTTATACCTTTCTTCAGGGTTCCCCTGTATATTTTTGGGTTGATGTCCTCCTTTTTGTTATATGAGCACACTAGGATTGCTTTATCAATGGATAGCATACATCCCGATACCTGGGGGTCATCAGATTATGAGATTGGGATTTTGTATCACCTTATCTTCTGGGGGATATGATGACTGCATTAGTCTGACTAAGGGGCTAATTATAAATGTACCCTGTCTGGAGATCAGACATTGTATACTGCACCATACACTTTCACTGGGACAGACAATTGACTATAGGTACTGGGCTATACTATCCCACTCTACTAACCCACTCTACTGGCCCCTCAGGGCTCTGAAAAAGCAACATGCCATCCAAAATCCAGTCCCTCTAAATCTACACTACAAGAGGCAGAAGATCAGCGCGTCTTCCCATCAGATCCCCACTGTGTGCCACATATACAACTTTATTGTATCCTAGGTAACTTGCTTAAACTTTTAGAAATACGTGTCTGTTGACACAACATAGTGGGTGCTTAAATGGCATATTTCTTTAAAAATTTAAATTTTCACTTTGCACATTAATTTTTGGGAAGCATTCTTGGGTTCAAAACAGTCACTTATTTCTCTTGATAAATTCCTTGGAGGTTTAGTTTGTATAATGGGTTCAGGGTTGAGGTATAATAGGTTGAGGAGCTCTGCAAATGAATCATGGCACCAGAAAATGAGTCTGCCCTCCAAAAGCTTAACAGTGCTCCCCATATTCTGTGACCTGTTGAAAAACATAAAAATCAAATCTTTATGACACTTAAATTCAATTTGCATAATAATCTGGAACGCGGTGTAAATTCCACCTTTGTATTCTTTTAAATTCTGTAAAATCCTTAAAGGGTTAATGAACTTACCAAATGCAGTTTTGACTCATTTGAGGGGTACAATTTTGAAAATGGAGTGATTTATGTTTTTTATTAATATATGTACCTGTAAGTGGTCACTAAAAAGTGGGTTTGGAATATATTCTTGTGAATTTGGAGAATTTCTCTTAGACTTGTAAGCCTTCTAATGTCTAAAATAAATTCAAGGATGATTAAAAGATGATGCCGATATTAAGAAGAGATGGTAAGTAATATTTATTAATTAATTTGGGAGGTATCTGAAGACTGTCTATAAAACAGAGCATTGCACAGTTTGTAAAGTGCAAATCTCTACAAATTTCCACCAAATTTCCTATTTTTTCATAAATAAATGCAAAAAATATTAACCAAAGTTTACCACTAACATGAAGTACGATGGGTCATGAAAAATAATCTTAAAATTTCTTTGGTAAGTTAAAGTGTTCCAGAGTTATACCATATAAGGTGACACAAGTCAGTTTTAAAAAGGTTAAACTGAAATGTCCTTGTGTCCTTAAGGTTGAGGCTCCACGTTGCGGAAAACAGTTTTTTTTTGCTGCAGTTTTTTGAGCCAAAAATGGCTACAAAAGGAATGAGAAATATATAGCAAGTTCTTATACTTCTACCTTCTGCTCAATCCACTCCTGGCTTTTGCTAAAAAAAAAATCGCAGCAAAATCTACAATAAAAAAAAAAAACCTGCATTTCCACAACGTGAGGCCTCAATCTAGGATGTTCTTTAGCCAGGGTCATGGCTAACAGTGCATGGAGGCAGCTGTGAGACAGCAACTCCCGAACGTTTGGCATCATGATGTCATCACCCAAATTTTTTTTTCCACATGAAAGAGAAGATATTAGATGTGGTGCCGAATAAACCAACTTTACCCCTGTACTTCACTGGCATATCAGTCTTTGCAGATCTCTCTGCGGTTACCCTGGCAAGGAGGCAAGAAATTAGCAACTGCATGAAAATTTTACAAGACAATGATATCCCTTACAAGTGGGGATTCCCTGTCCAACTTATCATCACAGAGAATGGTAGGAAGCATGTGGTCTTATCTCCTAAGGAGGGCCTCCACCTCTGTTGAAGCGTCAGGAAGTTCCAAGTGAACTTCTCTGAAACACCTGCAGAAGAAATGGACAGCAATGGTAGGTGGTAAAGGTCGCACTGTTTAATGATCTGGACTCTGCAGTATGTTCATATGGGACTTTAATCTATCTCATTTAATCTATCTTTTTAATACTAGATATAGACTTGTAGGATTGGGAGGCAGTAGGAATTAAGACATTGGAAGACATTTGTACGAATGATACTTTACTCCCCTATTATATTCTGTGCACTAAATAAGGGATCTTGCCCAGGGATTTTTATAAATACTTGCAATAACGGCATCTTCTTTCCTTTTCACAGCTGGATGATCCTTCTCCTCCTATTCCATATGAATCCTTTTAATGATCTACATCATTCAGCTAAAGAGCTTTCCACATCTTATAGAGAGATCACATACTGTATCCACGTAGTGGGAGTGAGCAGGCCTTCCAGGGTAACTTGGAGAAAGACCTGGGCTGTCATTTCTCCCCGCCCCAATGGAAATGTACTTTTTCCATATCTACCTCCTCCTCTCATTGTATATCACACCTTGAGATTGCTAGGGAGCTTATTTACCGCTGGTATTATACTATAGGCTGTTGCGGATCTATCTCACAGCTTCTAGAACCTGTTGGAGATGTCAAGATGCAGTTGGGATGCTTAGACATACTTGGTGGGAGTGCCGGGTATAACAGGTTATTGGAGACAAGTACATTCCTTATTGGTCAATGTCCTATGAGTACCCTGTCTGTGGATGGGTCCAGAAGTTTCCCTTTTGTTTCTGATCTTGGAGACTGTGCCACCCCCTGATCTCACTATACTAGTCTATGTCCTCACTGTAGCCAGAGAGTCAATGGCTAATAATTAGAAAAGTGTTAATATCCTCACTATTCCCAAACTTATTAATACATTTAATTTCTACATGAAATAATAGCTAGGAGAGAGATCAAGGTCTCAGCCTTTCTTGGGAAAAGTGGAACAAATTTGTGGCCAGACCGTAGGGTGATTCTCTTATCTCTTCACATTATTTATTATAGGATTGTGTACTGCATGGTATATCAGATATGTGAGTTTTGTTTAGTCTATACTGATATATCTCTATGAGATTTATGTAGTAGGCTATATCTATATCTCTGCTGTTTCTATTCTGTTGTATATGGATTTGTGTCTACATTTATGTTTCTAGTCAATGCCTGATTATTATTTCCACTTCTTCTATGTGATTATTTGCTTTTTGTATTGTTTGTGTCTTTTGGATAACTCTAAAATCAACACATTTTCAAGTTACAAAACAAATTTTTTTTTTTGGCCGTGTCCTTAAGGGGTTAAAGCCATTGCTGGGGCTGATAATGAGGGATAAGTGTGTGATGTTTAGTGGTTAAATGAAATGAACCTTGTAATGAAACTTTGTATCTCAGTATATTGTTAGTAGACTTTGCTGCTAGTTATTGATTCTTCTGATTCTCATGTATGGTCATGGGTTGCTGTAAATGACTTCTACACACAAAAACATTCTTAGTTCTTATTGACAGAGAAATCATAAGGAACCAGATGATAACATGATGTCACCTCTAACAGTGCCCAGTATTTACTACTTGAGTAACTAATCATCGAATTCAATAATGATGGTTTATCCTTAAACCCAAACACTTTGTCCTTTGTGTTATATAGTCTCCACATAGTCCCATACTGTGGCAGTGTAAGATGGGCATAGGTGTACGGTGGGGGATGTAGTTCTTCTCAGATGAGTTGCACATACTTTTTGCAGGTATACAACACACAACTCCTTTATTATTTAAGATTAGGCACAATATGTAATAGCTAATGGCTCAGTTTGAGACACACATGGTGCACCACTGTCTTTTTTTATTAGTACACTGATTCATCAGAGCCAAAACAAGGTTTTCCACCAACATTGTATACTACTCTGTATACTGGATAAGACAGAAATCCAACAATCTGAGAAATACTATACCCAAATACACAAGAACA
Source organism: Leptodactylus fallax (assembly GCA_947044405.1). NCBI lineage: Eukaryota > Metazoa > Chordata > Amphibia > Anura > Leptodactylidae > Leptodactylus > Leptodactylus fallax. The sequence continues at coordinate 273,400 of CAMRHE010000617.1, read as the reverse complement.
TACATATGCTCTATGCACTAAAATGGTTAAATTCTGTTATCAAGAAACAGGGGTAGATGTACCCCACTACCAATTACTAGGTTTTTAGCAAAAGGGGTGTCTGATTGGAATTTAGAAAATTACTTTAAATTCATGAATAAGAAATATGTTCTGGTATTTTGGGCGTAGGCGCCATATAAGGGGAATTTTCATTGCCATGTGCAATATGAAGTTGTTATTACTAACCCTGTACCTATAGGGATTTATTTAATTTAAGTGGTTTGGCCTACCAACCCCACAGCCCGAATTGTCATGATATTGTATTGAATTTGTTCAATGAGAAAACAGAATTCTTAATCCCATTAGGGCTATGTTAAGGGCGCTCCCACATGCAGAGGCTCCAACCACAAGCAGTGACTCCAATCTTGGGTCAGGCCACCAGTGATTCCACTTAGAGGTATTCCCTTCTTACCCTTCTTAACAAATTACCAGACACTCTCTCTACAGGTGTGTTTATTTTCTAGCACCTTGTCTTAAAGGGGTATTCCCATGACTATAACCATATCTATATTTGTAGATAATTAAAAGTTAAACATTTTTGCAAATATATGTAGTTAAAAATTCTGCAGAGTTTTAGAGAAAATCTTTAACTATCTTAGTGATGACAGTCTGTTGTATTGATCGGTTGCCAATGGATACGACCACAAATGCAGAAATTTTATATGGTCTGGAACTTGTCAAAAACCCAGCCATGATTTTGTTATTGTAGCTGGTTATCAGGCAGGGACACTACATGTATGAGAAGATATCCCGGCCACAATAAGGAAATCGTGGCTGCTTTTCTAAGCTTAGAAAGGTCCTGCATTCATAGTCGCATCCATTGGCAACCGATCAAGGCAACAAGACTGTGATCACAAGATATTTAGAGAAAATCTTTAAAACTCTGAAAAATGTTTAATTACTTATATTTGCAAAAATGTTTAACTTTTAATTATCTACAAATTTAAAAATGGTTATGTTCATGGGAATACCCCTTTAACTCTGTTACCTTGGCCACGAGCAGGGTGAGCTCTAGTGAAAGCACAGGTGGGGGGAAGGGGCAACTTAGTCTCCACAGACCAAGATGGTATTATAGGTAGCTTTCAATTCTGAGTCCTGTTGTATTTCCAGGCAAATAATTAGGGTTGCATGTAGGGTGTTTCTAAAATCAGTAAACGGAGCATAATAACTGGAGAGCTGACTTTTCACAGCGCCACATGTTGGGCACACCATATTGGAAACTGAAGTAGCAGATATCTGGAAAAATGTAAATTTTCATTTTGCACTCCACTGCGCATTTCTTTTTGGAAAGCATCTTTGGGGTCAAAATGATCCCTATACTTTTTGATACATCTTTTGAGGTGTGCAGTTTCCAAAATGAGGTCACTCTTGGTCTTTTCCATTGCATTGGCATCTTAGGGATCCTGCAAATACTTCATGGCACCTGAAAATTATTCTGCATTTGAAAAGCTTTATGGTGCTCCTCATCTTCTGGGCCCTGCTTTGTACCTAAAGAGCAGTTTTCTTCCACATGTGTGGACTTTCTTTATTAAAAAAAAAAATGTGGGGTGCATTTTCTCCTTTAACCCCTTGTGAAAATGAAAAATTTGAGGTTAAAGTGACTTTTTATTTGGGAGAAAAAAAAATTATTTTTCATTTTCACATCCCATCTGTGGGGCCAAAATGCTCACTATACCCCTTGATAAATTCCATTTGGGATTTAATTTCCAAAATGGGGTCTCTTTGGGGGGGGGGGTTCCACTGTACTAGTACTTTAGGGGCTCTGCAAATGCAACATGGCACCTGAACTATTCCAGCGAGTTCTACCCTCCAAATGCCAAATAGTTCTCTTTCTGTTCTAAGCCCAACCATGTACCCATACAGCAATTTACAACCATACATAGGGTACTGCCACGGTAAGGAGAAATTGTGTAGCAAACTGCTGGGTGCTTTTTCTCCATTAATCTCTTGTGAAACCCCTTTTCTTGTCCCAATTAAAATCCGTGAATCAGTTTTAGGGTCAAAATGTTCACTATATCCCTTGAAAAATTCTGTAAGGGATGTACTTTCCAAAATGGGATCAGTTTTAGGAGGTTTACATTGTACTAGTACTTTTGGGGGCTCTGAAATGAGACCTCAAAACTATTACAGCAAAATCTACCTTTCAAAAACTTAGTGGTCCTCCTTCCGTTCCCTGCCAAAATAGCAGTTTAGATCCACATGTGAGGTATCTCCAAGCTCAGAAGAAATTGCTTAACAAATTGCAAATTTTCTCTTTTAATCCCTTGTAAATGTGTAAATTTTAGGGCTAAATAAATGAATTATTGGAAAATTTAAATGTCTAAATTTCACCTCCAAATTGTCATAATTCCCATGAAACACTTAAAGGGATAACAAACTTTCTAAATGCGCATTTGAATAGTTTGAGGGGTTAGTATTAAAAATGGGGTGAAATATGGGTTTTATAAGATACAGGCCTTTAAAATATCCTTTAAGAACTGAAGTGACCCCTATAAAATGGGTTTGAGAAATTTTCCTGTAAATTTGGAAAATTGTTGTTAGGCGATTAAGATATGATGCCAACATAAAACAGAAATTGTAAATAATATTTATTAATTAATTTGGGTGGTATGAATATTTGTCTGAAAAGCAAAGCATTTAACGTTTTGACAACTGTGAATTTTTCCAAATTTCCACCAAATTTCATATTTTTTCATAAACAAATACATAAAATGTGAACCAAAGTTCACCACTAATATGAAGTACACGTTAAAGCTTCCCAAAGTTATTGCCACATAAAGTGACATATAGAATTTTTGAAAAATGAGGTTAAACTTTTCATATTGAACTTAATATCTCTGATGGGGCAGTTGCAGCAATACTCTATCCATATATAATTTCTGGCCTTCTACTGCTGCTTGTGCAGATATAGTGACATTGTCTACACAATCTCCATGATGCATAGGTCTGTCAATGAGCACAAATTGCCCTTCACTCATGACCGCTAAATACATCATGGGATGATAAGAGGTTAACAAAAAAAAACATATTTGTTTACTTAAAGATCATTTCATTTCCATGTGACTTTCTCTTCCCATGACTGGCTCATGATGTGATAAGTAAATATAACTATCATACTAATGTACAGAGATCCCAAGTACTTATATACAGAGCTTGTGCACCAGTCTAGAAGGAATCACATCATCTGTACCACAAGATTACACGATGGATCCCTGTGATTATAAGCGCTATCCTATACACGGATATGATTCCAGGGAATTTCTGGAGAATTATTTTTCAAATAAACCTGAAATGGTCTTCAGAGAAGACACCTTGGTATTTCCCATGAAAAGCCTTACAAAAACTTTTGCAGCAGGTATGTATCTGGACTGTTTATTTGTCATTTATTTTAACCCTTTAAGTAAGCAGGGTAGTTCGGGTGCTAAGGCTCTGTAACTTCTTTCACATTTTCCATCTCTGCCTTCCAATATTCATAACTAATTCATTCTTTCTGTCAACATGGGCTTATTCTTCCCATGATGAGTTGTACTTTTAGTTGGGGTACATGTATTGCTTTGATTAGCTTTTTTCAATATTTTTGGAAAGATCCATGTGAAATATGTATAATTCTATAATTATTCTTTGCATTTTTATTTTACATCGCCCACTTTGCATTAAAAATGGCATGGCAACTTTATCCAGGAAGTCATTGCGATTACAGAGATAATATACGTATATTGCTTTTATTATGATTTACCAGTTTAATAAATAAAAGGCCATTTTTTGAAAAATAAGCAATTTTTTTTTTCTTGTTTTTGGTTGTTTGAAAAGCAATATAGGTCCATATTTTCACGACATGATATATACTTATGATATTATCTACAACATATATTATGGTTTAACATTTTAGATGTTTCAATATTTGGATTTTTCCTTCAGGTCATATTAAAGGAGACGTCTTGCTTGACCTCAGTGTTGGTTCCTTTGTTCATCATCTGTATTCAGCCTGTGAGTTTTTCAAATACATCATAGTACTGAAGGTCAAAGACAGATGTATCATGGAGCTGAAAAGATGGACGGACAAAAGTACAGGAGTTTTTCATTGGGGCCATGCCGCAAAACTTCATGCAGACATAGAAGGAAAAAGGTGAAGTATTTGTCCAACTGCTGCACTTGTAGGTTGCTTTGCTCTCACACTTCTGTCCAATTCATCTCAAGCAAGCCACTTTTCAATTTTTGATTTTGTTTTTCCCGCTATGGTATTCATTGGGAAAAATATTCATAGAAGTTTGTGAACCGGGTGTTTTCAGACAAAGAGATATCTAATGTGTATGTGTATGACTGTGGCTCAACTAGTTGAGTGTCTGCCGACCATATAGGAGGACCTGGGTTACTAAAAAAATAAAATAGAATAAAACTATAAAGGAATCCACCAGCAATGTTGGATTGGGTAATATCAGCATCTCGACAGTCAGGTGACATTCCCGTCATTAGTATTCACCGCTCTGAGTCACATTGCAGTCAATATTAATGAAAATTGTGAATGTGTACAGCGGGCTGCCAGGCCCTCTATCCACTGTTTACGGGCCCCTGAATATGGTCCAATACACAAGGCAGGGAATATGCAAACACAAGGTCAAAACATTCATCACAAACTATTTTGGTTACCCAGAGCTTCACACACAAAAGCTGGTGGGTATCACTACTTTTTCTACAGGAGACACTCCATACAATATTTGTGGACTAGGCCTCCGGCTATCCATGACACAGTGACTGCAATGTGGACCTGATAACTGGACAGAACAGAATCTATGTACACTCCAGACAGATCTACACTTACTCTCTAAATAGTATCAGGCTGTAGTCGGCATGGAGTCATACCACGGCACATGCACAAAAAACTCCTCCTGCGGTACAACACCTAAGTGCAACCAACATTCTGCTTGGGCACCTTGAAGTTGCAAAAAACTATGCAGCAAAATTAACAGGCATCAACAATGGTACATGGTATAACAGAATGTCAGTAAATACACATCAACACTGTGGTCATCGACTGTCACCCACCTGAGGTAGTTACACTAAGGACTTCACCTCCTGCCAGTTGTATATTTCAATGGTTCTCTATTCAAGATCAAATTTCAATTGTCAGTGGAAAAATCTAAATTTATGCATAAATAGAATAAAACTTAAAGGGTTTGTCTAAGACTTCATAATTATGATCAATCAAGTGAATGGGAGCTGAGCTGCAATAACATGGCATGGGCACTGCGCAGTGTACACAGAGACAACCTCTTCTAGCTCTGCGCACAATGCAGAAGAAAGATGATCAGTGTCTGACTCCAACTCATCTGATATTGGTGATCTACTATATCTTAAAAACAACCTTTCACCAGTTTTGAAAACCCCAATGACATAGCTTATCTGATAGCCGCTGTACCCTGAATATTTGGGTGTTTTGTTTATCAAAGCCTTTTAAATGTTGATTTAAATGAGGGTTTACTAGCCAAGTGGGTGGTAACACTGCATGTAATACAGCACACAGACCCCTCCCTCCAGAAACCACAGTGTTACTGCCTATTTGACAAGTATATCTTAATTTACACTAAAAGAATTTATATATTTCGAATGGCTGAACAGATTTGGATAAACAAAAAACCAAAGCAGTCTGGATGACAGCAACTAACAGATGATGTATGTCATTGGGCTTTTTAGATCTGGTAACAGGTCCTCTTTATGGATAGGTCTTTAAGGTGAAGTCTTGGACAACTCCTTTAATATTCTCTTCCATTGTGATCTGTATAATATTGGGTTCTGTTGGAAGGGCACAGTATGAGCTGGACACTTAGTACACCATCTTTGGTTGAATTCCAGTCTCTCTACCAGTATTCGGAAGCCAATAATCCAGAGATAACTACTGAGCTTTTATTTTGCCCTATTGATGATGACTGGGGGACAATCACTTTCTTCACTTTTTCCATTTCTTTCAGTCACCAGGTAGAGGAAAAAGAAGTAAAAGTGAGATCAGCAATGCAACATGTTCTGAAATGTGACCTCGAGAAATAAAATATGACCGAGCCGATAGTTTTACCTCCAGCCGATTGTATCATCAGTGCTTGGCTTCTAGGTGCTATCAGCAAAACCGAAGATGATTTCATCAGATATCTCAGGAAGTTCTCAAGATTGCTGAAACCTGGAGGACACTTCATATTAATTGGGTGTTTAGGTATGACATATGGCATAGTTGGGAAAGACAAGTTCCACATATGATGAGGAGTTTGCCAGGAAAGCTCTAGAAGGAGAAGGCTTTATAATAGATGACTGTAAGGTGCATAAGAGAACATCTGTGAGTGACCTTATTGACTATAAGGCTGCCATATTCATTGTAGCTCACAAGGAGAAGTAGCTCTAGGTAGAAATGTAGTGAACTGATTAGACTCTTGTCTGATTATATTCAAGCCTTCCATTGTGGAGGATTAACCAATGTATATCTCCAATAGAAGTTCCAACATCCATTTGACACTGAATAGATGATCTTAGCCTTACATGAAAAGTATAGGGCATCATATATGTCTTTCTGCAGAATTATTCAGCATAGAATACACAGACAACAATGATTTGCAAAACCAACAAACAAACTAAAAATTTATATCAACAAAATGAGCATAGGCATAAAGGGGTTATCCAGGATTAGAAAACATGTCTGCTTCTTCTCTGTAAGTGACGTCATGTTCATTGTTTATATGGCCTTGCTTTCTTTTGAATAGGAGCATGGCTGTGTGACCAATGGACATAATGTTACTTTCTAAAAAGAAGCAGCCATGTTTTCTAATCCTGGAAAACCCATCTTTAGATGTCTAGAATCTGTTAAGTAGGGATGGGCGAATCTGCTCTTAATGAGCTGGATGCTTCCCAAATATTCCAAATTGTTCTGTTTTTTTTTTTTTTTTTTGTTTTTTAACGAAACCGAACAAATGTAGATTTGTCTTGGTTGAACTAAAGTGGCCGCCACATTATACTCTGGGGTCTCTTCAGACCCCAAAGTATAATGGGTGGAGGCCTGGGGAAGTGAAAAAAAAAAAAAAAACATTTATACTCACCTTCCGATCCTCTTCTTCCTCTTACCATGCGAGGTAAGCGAACATGAGTTTTAAAGTTTTTTTTTTTATTATTATTTTTTACACCTCCTCTAGGCCTCCATCTATTATACTCTGGAGTCTGAAGAGACCCCAGAGTACAATAATGTCACTTTTCACTTTGACATAACTTCAGCTGCATTTGGCTTAGAGAGCTAGAAATTGAATAGATGGGATCCTAAGAGACCTAAGAGTATTCTACACTATGTTTTATAGATAGGTTCCTAGGAGCCCTAAGAGTATTGTACACTATGTTTTATAGATAGGTTCCTAGGAGCCCTAAGAGTATTGTACACTATGTTTTATAGATAGGTTTCTAGGAGCCCTAAGAGTATTCTACACTATGTTTTATAGATAGGTTCCTAGGAGCCCTAAGAGTATTCTACACTATGAGCCGCCAAACCCGAACCTGAAACAAATCTTGAGAGGTTTGCTAATCTCTAATGTTAAGATTTAAAAAGAGTTGAAATAATCAAACCAAAGCTTCCTCTATGATATTATTTACCATGAACAATTTGTAGAGAATTTTGTTAATTTGGTTAAGTAGGGTCTTGGTTACAAAAGGTGTTTTACAGTATGGATCCCAGAAGGTATATTATATTAGTACTTTGCTTTTAAAATGTTCAATCTACACAGAAATACTACTTTATAGTGAATGGCCTTCATTCTATGTCACTTTTGTAAGTACAAAAATCTAAGATACAATTTCTGTCTGACCTCCTCCCCTTTACTTATACATAACTTTAAATCATCTCTAGACATTGAGTTAATCAATAAATTTCTGCTTAACTGCATTCACCACTAGAGGGAGTTTAGGAGCTATTAACCGACATATAGACTTTCTACATCAGCCACTAATGGGCTTTATTCTGCTGCAATACTCACAACAGGGCATTTGCAAAATGCCAATCCCGGGTGTTTAACCCCTCATATGCCATTGTCAATTGTGACTGTGGCATGTACGGAGATTTTGAGGAAGAGAACTCCCTCCTGGTGAGACCAGCATCCCTGTGAACAAGACTGCAGGAGTCCAATTGACTTTACATGGTAGCCCAGGGCCTAATGAAGGCCTCTACTGCTGCCTATGCACTATTCTATTAGAATGTCTGTCAAAAAATGACAGGTAGTATAATGCATTGCACAATCACATCAATACATTAATCCCCCCCAATCCAAAGTGTTTAATAAATAATAAAAAACTAAAAGCCTAACACACATATTGGGTATTTCGTCGTCTGTAAGACCCCAAGCAATGCAACTGTGTAGTTGTTTTCCCTGCAACTGAATGACATTAAAAAAAAAATAAAAAATCTTAAACAAATAATGCCAGAGTTGCCGTTGATTTGTCTGTCAGCCACTGAAAAGCATTATAAAAGCAATCGAAAGGCGCTACTTTCCCAAAAATGGCATTAATAAAAAAAATTCAGGGCTTTCCTCCAAAAATAATCCCTTCATCAATTATGTTGCTAAAAATAAAACTAAGCTATGGGTTTGTGACATGGAATCAGACCTCATAAAGTTATATTGATGGAAAAATGTAAAAACTATATTGCTTGGTAACAAAAAAATGATTTGGTCATAAAGGAGTAAAAGAGGCTATTCACTGAAGAGTTAAATGATAATGCATTGAGAGTTTTATACAAACACTTAGTGGTGACTGTCAGAATTTTCCTAATTTTAATTTATGGATAAATTGCAGGCTTAGGCTAAGGCACCACGTTGTGTCCCACAGCAAAAAAAATGCGGCAGGAGAAACCGCGGCAGGATCACATCGCGGTTCTTCCCACAGCGCTTTAGACAGAAAGTCTTCAGAGTTTTCCTCTGCGGACTTTCTGTTTCAATTATATGTTTGGGGAAACCGTGGGCGTTTCCGTAGGTATAATTGACATGCTGCGATTTCTAAAACTGTGCTGGCTTTGGAAATCGCCGCATGTCCGCAGCGTGGTTTTTCCTGGCACCCCCTTATTCAAACTTCCTGGCACAGTGGAATGTCTTTCTCATCCACACTTTTGCTTTTATGCTGCAGATGGGACATTGATAATGCTGCGTTCCCGATGGGGCAGGTGGACTGCATGAGAGAGGTTTAACACCACCATGTAACACCCCCCTCTTATGTACCCTTGTGATTTTACTACAAATATATTTTCTAGAAAATTGATTAACTTGTTGTTGTCACCACTTTTTGGAACCTTTATTTGGAATGATGATAATGCTGAGACCTGTGATCATTTGGGACATTGTGCGGTATTATAAGGCTTCTGGCTCCTTCCATTGTATGAATGTCGTAATAAAGGTACACATAAGACATTGAATTGTGTTCATTCCCTTCAGTTTTAACCACCAGAAAAAAAGAAGCATATAATAAATTCAAGGGCACACCCAGAAAATTTTCCATCTTTTATTATATAAAAAAATAGAAATAAATCATATAAACATATATATATATATATATATATATATAAAAAAAAAAAGAAAAGACAAACTTACTGAGGCCTCTGACACTCAAAACATCGATCCAGTCGGCCATGATTGCTAATGCATTGCCCGTAATTGATGTTCCACATATTGAGCGAGACGTGCACGTTTCCCCATATGGACAATTACAAGGAGAGGCCCACATGGCCATCAAGCAGGGGCAACTTTCCTCGAGAAATAATGGTGGCTAGGTATTCTCCATGGAGACTGCACTGCAGTTGGCGAAACACAGTGGATTCCACTAAGCAGCAACTGCATTGGTAGTAACTTGGCCAACTGTTAAACTTGCAGACCAGCCGGAGGACTGGGTGCAGATTGCATGGATCAGGAGAAGCAGATGGAGATGATGATAATGAATGATAATGTGACAATGCCCACTATTTGTTCCATGGGGAATGGATGTGGCCTGCCTACAAATATAATCATGGGGGGAAGGAATGGAACAGTTTTGCTTATTTGGTGCCACTGCTAATTCAACTTTGCCAAATATACTGTTGGCACCATTTCATGTGAGTACAGAGAGACCTAGTTCCTACATGTATGCCTGCACTAAAAGGATCACCTCATGGTCAGTGAGTATTAGACCAGATCACTAGAACTAGATAATTTTTTTTTTTTTTTTCAGATGAACACAGGCTAGACTGTATATTGGCTGTGCACACCAAAAACAAAAATGCTGAAATAATGGAAATTCTCTCTTTAGGTTAGCAGAGGTTCCACTACAATACATGTATATATGTGCACTGGTCCATCACGCTCTACTATTCCACACTGTTGGTGCCATGGTGTTGGCATAAATTTACATATATTTAAAAAGTCCCCATGTGAAAAAAACAAACAAAAAAAATCTTGCCACTGCTTCTTTAATACCAATGCTATTTTGGTGTCACTTCTGCTCCCACGGAAGGGATAATTTTTGGATGTTTTTTTTTTTTTTTATTAAGTCAATTCTTTATTAATTTTCAACTTGCAGGCTCACTGACAGTGTGCCACAATTTTATCTTAGAATTCCGTAGTTGCTACTGCCACAGTTTTGGCATAATAACAACAAAATCAATAAAAAAATTAAAAAAAATATGGCTCCAATATCCAAAATCATGGCTCCAATATCAATGCCAAAGACATGTAGATTGTAGAGCCCTATATGGGATAGTGTTGACAATATCTGTAAAGCACTGTGGTTTATGATGATGCTATACAAGTAAGATTTTAAAAAAATTGGTGCTGCATTCTGTTCCCATAAAGGGAAAATTTATGGTGGCTTTTTTTGGAAAGCCACTTTGACTTTAATATTTTTCAACCTGGCAAACAGGCACTAATTTTTCTGCAGAATATCAAGCCAGTTGAACTTACAACTCCCCAAACAGAACATGGGCAAGCACCTTCCCCCAAAAGAGACTAATCTTGGAGTATATTAAATGTTAAAATGTGTAAAAGAAAGTGGCATTTCAGTGTATGGTTGAACGAGTAGTTTTTATCCATGGCTTACTATCTTTTCTCCCATAGACATACATGTCACTGACACTTTTGGAAATCGCAGCATGTCAATTATAACTACGAAAATGCCAGCGGTTTCCCTATAGGTATAATTGAAGCAGAAAGTCCACAGAGGAAACCTCTGCAAACTTTCTGTGCAAAGCGTTGCAAGAAGAACCGCAATGAGTTGCTGCCGTGGTTTTTCCTGCAGTGCTTTTTTTGCTGCGGGATGCCATGTGGGGCCTTAGCCTTAAACTGTATTTCATGTCAAAATTATTCGACCCGAAACAAATGTTTGCACCGAACCACCCGAACTCAAAACAAATCTTCAGAGGTTCCCCCATCTCTACTCTTTTCCAATGAACGTATAAGAAATCAGACATAGACATAAAATAGACAAGTCTCCATTTCCCATCATAAACTTTTACACATAAAAACAGAACAATAAAGGAAAGACAGGAAAAATAAAGGAATGTATAGCAACTGACCATAAATGGACAGCTAGAAGTGCATGTGGAATCACCAGTAACAGAATTAACCATTTTATATCATATCAGTAACACATTCCAATCTTGTCAAACACATCCCATTACAGGTATATACAGTATACAGCTGCCATCTCCGGACTGCTCAAAATTAGTGGATTAAAAAAAAAGAGACAAAAAATAATTTCAGCTATCAATCATCAGGGCAAGTTTGTTCGATGAGGTTGATAAAAACCAGCAGCTCTGATGGATACAACTCCTCATCAGCTTAGTGTTCACGTTATAGTTTTTGTCTACATTTATTATATGTAGATATGTACAATGATTACTATATGCTATAAAATATGCAATATTGTACAAAGTTTGTTGAATTTAGAATAATTCCATTTTACTCCTTACACAATCTGAGTGTCAGAGAAGTCATTCCATTTGCAGTATTAAAAGATAACTTTTAATTTGCTCCTATTAAAAACACCACTTAAAATACAGGCCACAAGTAGAGATGGTAAAATCAGTTTAAAACGAAGTGTGTTTGACCCAAATATTCCAAATTGTTCATTTTTTAATGAAATCGAACTAAAGGCATTTGCTTTGGACAAAACAACAAAAATGAAAATGCCCACTGCCACAGGTTTGACCAGAAAATACAGAGCATACACGTGTGCAGACACTTTCTGCAAGTCATTGTGACATTGTAGCAACACCTGACCTATCAGCCAATAGATAGTGGTAGGTGGACCTTACAGTGCTGATGTCATATGCAGTAGAAAAAGCTTGTGCATTCATTCACAGTCTTTAGTTGCTGTAATGGTGGACATGCAAATAGATCTGTGATCCATCTCACTGCATCATAGGCAGTAGTCTTAGTTAGCACAGTGCAGAAAAAGTAGTAAGAATTCCAGCAATTCTTAGGACTAAGAGAACTTAGAGACTCAAGCAATTACACAGGCATATTAATGCTAGAATTCAATAGACATAGGATAGGTTCATAGACATAGTAGTGAGTGACTAGGTGAATCTGTGCTTCTGCTGCAGTGCTTACACAGACAATTCAATAACTATTGAATATATTTAGGTTACAATCGATGCAATTGGGACATAAGGAGTGAATTCCATATTCTGTTGACAATATATAGGGTATACATTATATTGGTATTATCCATATAGAGTGGCAAAGAGTTTGTAAATACCCCCTCCTATGAATATAAATGATTGACAGACACACATGTCTGGATCTGTCTTATTCTTGTTCTTACACTCATAAGATGCTGGGGGTTGAGACATGTATGAAGAGGCACAGATAACCACTACACATGAACATCCAAAGACTGAATGAAGTTACAGGCTGATAAACTCTATTGTACAATAAAGGAAAGCGAACTATGGGATTCTTCAATTGCAGCATTAACTGACACATCTATTATTCTGTAAGTTTTTTCTGTATGTACTTTCCATGAAGTCTTCAATCAATTTCCAGTGTTGTTCATAAGAAATTGAGTCCTCCAATATTGCTTGTGAATCACTTGTAAGAAGTACATAATCAACCCAAGTATACCATATTTTACATTAACTCTTTCATTGTCAATAATCTAATTTTGTCTGACATTTGTGCAGCAGCGCAATTTCATCTCTATACACATTCTTTAAACTGACTATTAGTGAAAAATGTTTTGTTAAGGACAGTTCTGGGCAAGTGTTAAATAAATACATACATTCATTAGATATATACAGCTATTTTAACTGCAAAGTGCTGCTCATTTTGCCTGCCCAAATCTTAAAAATATAACTCGGTTATATACAAGAGGTTTCTTGTTGTTCACCCAATATTCATATATATATATATATATATATATATATATATATATATATAACACACACATATTAGCCCCAGTGATATGAAGAGTACAGTTTTGTAATATGAACTGCGGAGGTGATCTGGATTCTCTAGGATCCAGCTGCTCATGCAGGTTCATGACATTGGCAATCCCATGACCGCCACTTCAGGAGAAAAGCTACATCATGGCAGCTCCCATATCTGTATACACAGTGCTTATTGCACACTGTATATGCAGTTATCGGGAAGGCAAGATGATAATAAACCACCCCTGCTTTCTCACTGGGGAGTCTGGTTGTCATTAATAGCCATTTCCCCACACCTGCAGAATCCTGCACAATTTACAATATAATCCATCTCACCTCCATCTATCTTTTACTCAGATACCTTACTTGCTAACAAATCCATACATTTGCCTTGCATTTTTACACTTAGTATTCTGATTTTCATCTGATAGCATGCTACCGCCTAAACAGTTGCTTGCTCTATTTTACATTCAGAATCAATATACAGATCCAATCTACAGTACAGACCAAAAGTTTGGACACACCTTCTCATTCCAAGAGTTTTCTGTATTTTCATGACTATAAAAATTGTAGATTCACACTGAAGGCATCAAAACTATGAATTAACACATGTGGAATTATATACTTAACAAAAAAGTGTGAAACAACTGAAAATATGTCTTATATTCTAGGTTCTTCAAAGTAGCCACCTTTTGCTTTGATTACTGCTTTGCACACTCTTGGCATTCTCTTGATGAGCTTCAAGAGGTAGTCACCTGAAATGGTTTTCACTTCACAGGTGTGCCCTGTCAGGTTTAATAAGTGGGATTTCTTGCCTTATAAATGGGGTTGGGACCATCAGTTGTGTTGTTCAGAAGTCAGGTGGATACACAGCTGATAGTCCTACTGAATGGAGTGTTAGAATTTGTATTATGGCAAGAAAAAAAGCAGCTAAGTAAAGAAAAACGAGTGGCCATCATTACTTTAAGAAATGAAGGTCAGTCAGTCCGAAAAATTGGGAAAACTTTGAAAGTGTCCCCAAGTGCAGTGGCCAAAACCATCAAGCGCTACAAAGAAACTGGCTCACATGAGGACCGCCCCAGGAAAGGAAGACCAAGAGTCACCTCTGCTGCGGAGGATAAGTTCATCCGAGTCACCAGCCTCAGAAATCGCAGGTTAACAGCAGCTCAGATTAGAGACCAGGTCAATGCCACACAGAGTTCTAGCAGCAGACACATCTCTACAACAACTGTTAAGAGGAGACTGTGTGCAGCAGGCCTTCATGGTAAAATAGCTGCTAGGAAACCACTGCTAAGGACAGGCAACAAGCACAAGAGACTTGTTTGGGCTAAAGAACACAAGAAATGGACATTAGACCTGTGGAAATCTGTGCTTTGGTCTGATGAGTCCAAATTTGAGATCTTTGGTTCCAACCACCGTGTCTTTGTGCGACGCAGAAAAGGTGAACGAATGGACTCTACATGCCTGGTTCCCACCGTGAAGCATGGAGGAGGAGGTGTGATGGTGTGGGGGTGCTTTGCTGGTGAAACTGTTGGGGATTTATTCAAAATTGAAGGAATACTGAACCAGCATGGTTACCACAGCATCTTGCAGCGGCATGCTATTCCATCCGGTTTGCTTTTAGTTGGACCATCATTTATTTTTCAACAGGACAATGACCCCAAACACACCTCCAGACTGTGTAAGGGCTATTTGACCAAGACGGAGAGTGATGGGGTGCTACGCCAGATGACCTGGCCTCCACAGTCACCAGACCTGAACCCAATCGAGATGGTTTGGGGTGAGCTGGACCGCAGAGTGAAGGCAAAAGGGCCAACAAGTGCTAAGCATCTCTGGGAACTCCTTCAAGACTGTTGGAAGACCATTTCAGGTGACTACCTCTTGAAGCTCATCAAGAGAATGCCAAGAGTGTGCAAAGCAGTAATCAAAGCAAAAGGTGGCTACTTTGAAGAACCTAGAATATAAAGACATATTTTCAGTTGTTTCACACTTTTTGTTAAGTATATAATTCCACATGTGTTAATTCATAGTTTTGATGCCTTCAGTGTGAATCTACAATTTTTATAGTCATGAAAATACAGAAAACTCTTGGAATGAGAAGGTGTGTCCAAACTTTTGGTCTGTACTGTACATCTTCTTAGGTCTTAAAGATACCTCTGGAGCTATTAGCAAAGGGTGACATGACTTTGGGATGGGGGAACCAATAACTCCTGCAGTTTCATCTTTGTGCAGTAGTTGTGTGGATTTATACAGCCTGGTTCAGCTTTAAGATTATATGTGTATATATTCATCCTTGGGAGTATATAGTGCCTAGTGTGTTACTGTAGGGAGGGAAGAGTTTAGGAATAGATGTCACTTCCTGTCTCATTCATCTCTTCCTCTTTCTCTCACCACAAGGACTGGAGGAAACATTTCCCTCCAACCTGCCTTCTTTTAATCACTATTTTACAATTGCTTTTTTCACGTTTACCTGTATAATGTATTATTGTATCATTTCTTTGTTTGATACTGTGATTGTGTTTCTGGCCATATATACCATTCTAAGATGACTTTAATGAGTTAATGTTGACATTATCCTTCTAAGCCCAAGGGAAGGACAGTCCTCCAGCCATGGTTCCCTAGAGGTTTCCTCCACAGGGGTTTTTTCCTCTCCTGAGTACTGTAGGATGACTCTTCGTGAGTCGGGGGGGTTTGCCGGGTTTAGTCCATATTTCATAGCATTTGCCTGAACATTTAGTTTCTATGTTATTTGTTCATGGCATTGGCAATGAGTGTGGAAATAAGTAAATTGCAATAATATTAAGTTATTAAAAAAAACATATATATATATATATATATATATATATATATATATATATAACGGTAATCAGTTGAGTCTAATAAAGTGTTACATGTCACATGGTCCATTTATACACTGTCACAGCTTTACTTTTGTGGTTGAGGATTCAGGTGGAAGTTGCAGGCAAGTTATTGTGGACCTACTGTAACTAATAGAGGAGGTTAAACCTCATGGTGGTGAATAGGCTGAGCTTTGGAAATGGCCAGCCTGAAGGATGTCGTAATAGTAACGTCATGCAGGGGCGGTCACAGTGGTTAAGCACAGGGTCGTCGGTGCCCTTAAAGTGTACTGGCTCTGCTAGAATTGCAAGCCGGAGCGTGTTGCCCCTTTATTGCTGTCTGGCCGGGTGCTGTATGTCACACAGCTGGGGATCTCACAGTATTCGTGAATAGCCCTTCACCTTACTCCTTCTGTGATTATTTTAGTTCTGTGATTTAAATAAAGCTGTGGCCATTTTGACACCCAAAATAAAGTGTTTTGTGCGTTTATTCCAAAGTCAATGTTTACTGTTGTTTGGGTGGTTTTAGGAAGGAGTGAGGGTCCATCCCATATCCAAAAGTCAGACATTTTAAGACATATCAAGTTCCATTACTGATCATCTGGGCTGTATCTGTTGAAACAATATCACAATCTTCCAAATGCTGAGAACACATTGTCACTATGGACCCACCAGTCTACTGGACTTGATTTCTTGTCATCGTCCCCAAAACCAAACATTTGATCTAATACATTCATTTCTAGAGTATACCAACTGACCATGAAAGGAAAGGAAGGTACATACAGCCTCACCAGTAACAGAGTAACCCCCTGGTTTCTATTTTATCAAACATATTCTTTTACAGGTTTATACAGCTGTCATATTTGGGCATCTCAAGTCACTAGCGCAAGATTATCTGATTATGATGCAGCTGATAAATATCTACCACATCTGAAGGATGACTAGTATCTCATATAGAATACCACTAGTTCCCTGTTTTAGCAACAATATGTACAGGAAATTCAGTGTCTTAGTGAAGCTTTGCTTGTTGAACAACCAAACAATTTTCCACCTCTTACCAGGAAAGGATGTTCTTCAGATTTACTCTCTTCTATTAGGTAAGCTCATTAATAGATTAAATAACACTTAGATACAGGTAAATCACTAAAATCTTTGTCATATTTTGCAGATATCATGCAATGGTTCTGACAAACAAGTCTGAAATTCATGTAACCTTATCAGATGAAACTCTGTACCCTGAAATCACAGCACTAAACCTGATATCTGCCATTATCCTGCTCATCACATCTCTATACGGACTGGTCATGAACACCCTCTACATCTGGGTCTTAAAATTCAGGATGAGTCAAAGTGTCATCACCACTTGGTTCTTCCACCTTATCACCATGACTAATGTTATTTTTACATTACACCTGCCATTACTGGCAGTTTATGTGCTGAGGTACCCTCTGTGAATCTTTGGAAACTTTACCTGTAAACTGAATGATACATTGATTAATATATAAGTGCATGCTACTTCCTTCTTCCTTACAGCCATCAACCTTGATCGTTTCTTCTTGGTGTATTATCCAATCTGGTATTGAAAGCACATGAATCTTCATCGGGCTTCTGTCATCTGCTTGACAATGTGGGGCGCGGCCATCTTGTGTAGCTCACCATACCTAGTACTGTGCCATGTAGAACAAAAAGGCAACATCACAGTCTGCTGCTCAGAGTTGACAATTTCCTGGAATGAAGGTGACCCACAAAAACTTGATCAGACAACTGCATGGGGCTTTTTCAGTTTTCGTCTTGCTCTGAGATTCATCTTACCATTTGGTATCTTGAGTATTTGTCATCTTCTAGTCGGCCTCAGAATTAGGATAAGACATCTTGCCAAGTCCACAAAACCTTACAAACTGATAATAATAGTCGCGGCCTCATTTTTAATTTGTTGGGCCCCCTACCATGTTTGAAATGGAATGATTATGGAAGAAGGCAGATTTCCAGAAGACGTCTTACAGATACTCATTGTCTTTACTGTCTGCTTTGCTTGTATAAACCTTTGCTTCACCCCCATACTATATCTCTTCATTGTGGATAGCTTTAATTTAATGAGTTTAGGGAATTTATTCGGCTCCTCATCAGCTCATTGTTCAGGTAAGAATTTTTATCTGTGTTTATTTACAATATGTAAGTACAATCTATTGTGTTCATTTTAGAGTAATTCTATATTACCATACATGTCCATGGCCTGAACTTAAGTGGGATTTCCGAGTTAATATTTTAGCACGTTATAAGACTATGATTGGTGGGGGTTAAACTCTGCAATGGCCCATTGATGTAGAGAAAGGGACAGTTTTGGTCCCGATGGCTAAGTGCGGAAATTAAATAAAGTTACTAAAATTATTAAGTGGAACTAGAAAAAAGAAATGCTGCATGTCTGTCCCAAAATGATGTAACAGGGTCCAAGATATAATTTACAATGCAGTTTATTCGAACAGAAGATGAGGATAATTTATCCAGCCCTACTTTCCAGAATTCTAGCATTTAAAAAGTTTCAAAATGTGATTTGCAACTTTTTTAAGTTTATTTGTGCAAAAATGTTGTAACATTTTACATTTCACACCACTTTGCTTTTGAAATGTGGGTAAGAAAATGGGTGTGGTTAGTCTGTTTTTGTTGTGCTAGATTTATCAAGTACAAATTTTATTTATTTATTTAACCACTTCTGGACCACCCATGGGTATTTATGTTCGGGTAATGGCTCTCTAGTTCTGCAAGGATGTACCCGTACATTCTTGCAGTTTTAAGCAGGTGCACAAAATTGTGTAGCTGCAGAAGCGGGAAGCCGACTGTTACTACAGCTGGAGCTCCTCTAGAGAAGTCAGGGAAGCTATGTATCAATGAGCACTGTATACACAGCCATGGGAGCTGCCATGATGCGGCTCTTCTCTGACCTGGCAGTCACGTGATCTGGGATCAGAGACTATTAGATCTGCTGGGTCCTAGATGACACAGATCAACTCAGCAGTAATAGGCAGAAGGCTGTATTCCTCCTATAACTGGGGCTAAGGTATCAGCCTCCCCCAAAAATTATTGTTCAGACGCCCCCAAAGGTCTATTATGACCTTATGGGGACACAATGTAAAAAATTAAATAATAATAATACAACAATACAATGCCCACATCTCAGGTTCTAGCCCCACCCCCGATGACACAATACAAAATTAAAATTACCATAACAGATAGGGAAAACTATTTAAGGCTGGGACCCCACATGGCGTAAACGCTGTGGCAAAAAATGTGGCGCTTTACAGTCACTGCAAAGTGGATGGCGTAAATATATGCACATAGGACATGCCAGTGACAGAAAACCTCTGTGGACTTTCTGTGAAAAGCGTTATATGAGGCCTTTGCCTTAAAAAGATTTTTGGTAGCACTTTGGGCTATTAAAAAAAATGTGAAAAGTGAAAAAAAACGTTTTCCCTCCTCTTTTGTTTATATTTTCCCAGAAATAAAAAAAAAATTAAAAACATGCAAAAATAAAAATAACATAAAAATAAAGCCCTGTGTGTCACCTAAAAAAGACGTAAAAATTAATTGAATAACCCAAATGATCAAAATGTCATAACCCTCAAAACCGCATAGCCAAAAAGAACCCGAAAATGTGTCTGGTCCTGAACCAGAGAAATTGGCCTGGTGCTGAAGTGGTTAAAAAAAGAAAAGTGCAAAAATTATCACAATTTTTATCCAGTAAGGGGATAAAATAACATCATATGTAATACTGTAAGGGGATAAAATCACATCTTAGCACAGATATGCTAACCTCAAGCATGTACCACATTTATCAAGCAACTTGTTACATTTAATAAAACTGATACAAATTACATTAGCACAAGTTCCACCAAAACTGACTTTAAGGTCGGGGACCACATGGCGTAAAAATGAGTGGAAAAAACTGCAGCATTTTACAGTCACTGTATAGTGGATGGGAGTCTAGTGAATCCCATCCCCACAGTGCGGTAAAATATGTGCAGCAGACATGCTGCGATTCCAAAACTGTTTTGGAAATTGCAGCATATCAGTTATACCTACGGAAATGATGGTGGTTTCCCCATAGGTATAATGGAAGCAGAAAGTCCGCAGAGGAAACCTTTACGAACTTTCTGTGAAAAGTGTTGCGGGAAAAACTGTGATGCGTTGTCGCTGTGGTTTTTCCCGCAGTGATTTTTTGCTGCAGATCACTACATGGGGCCTTAGCCTAAAAATTGGTTGAAATGTATTATAATGTCTAATAAATGAATGCAAATTCTGTAACATGGTTCACCTATCATGTAGAATGTATATTGCTGGTGTGCTATTGATTTGAAGAGAAGTTTTTGGGTTTCCTCAGGCACCAGGGGCCCAGGGGCAACAGTTACCTCTGCACCCCATATATAGCTACTTGTCTGTCAATCTCATATTCTGGGCAGAACACAATCTGAAACTTGCAGATGTTAGAATATCGAGATTCTAAATTTTAAGACCATGAAATAATCATGTAGAGGTTTATTTCACTAAGGGCCCATTCACATGGTGGAAAATGAAGAGCAATTTTCTGGCCCTTTCCACCGTAGCTTTCCCTCACGGATTAGTCCCAGATCAATAGGGATAATCAACTGAGTGTTTTGTGGAAGATCAAGCAGGGCACTTATATTTTCAGTGTCCTGCTTCCATCTCTGCCTTCCATTGAATACAATAGGAGGCAGATTCAGGGTGGAAGTTGTTGCGGATTTTGAGGTGGAATATCCTTTTAAGAAACATCTTTTGATAGCCTCACATCGTATATAAGGTTAATTATAGTGAAAAGCAGAACTATCTCCGATACACAGTTATGTTTTATCTTCTTAGGAAGTGTTTGCCACAATTTTATATATAGAAACAATTACGGGTTGTTACATTTGCCAGTTCTTATAATCATTAACAAGTTCAAGGGCAGTTTCCTACTAGATAGGTAATAGTTGCGTGATCCCTGAGGTTCCCAATAGTACCTTTATGGATTACAAGCAGTTTATTAATGAGTTGTCCAATTCTCCCTGTTGTCACTGTTATACAACAGACTAGGGAATTCCCACCTTTAAAATTTAGAACTGAAACAGTTCAACACTTTTACAGGATTATTAGAGCGTCATAGTGAGCTCTATTCTCTGCTGTTTCCCCCATTTTTTTTTCCCTTTTTTACCCACTAGTTCAAAAGTTTCATTCTTTATTCCAGGACTTGAATCTTTTTGCTTCTCCTTTCCTAAAAGTTGCCTTAATCAAACTCTATGGAGAAATTTTCAATCCCCCTACGTCTTTCTTGTGCCAATGTTCACCACCCCCACCCCCACCACTCCCCGTTCTACACCTCCTTCTCGCTGTGCTGTGGGTTTTCTGTTTGGTTTTATGGAAATCTACAGCGGTCCTACTGGTTCAGTTCTGTTGTGCTTTTATTGTCGGCGTCGGCCATCTGAATAATCTGCCCCACAGTTTTAAAAGCTGACCTTTTACAAAGTATTCTCTCCTTTGTTCAGGTTTGACTTGAGCAGACTCCCTCTCCCGAGGCATTACAATGAAGATGTCTGTACCACAGGGGTGTGAAATTTTAGGTAGCTGGTTTAACCCCTTTCTGCTGCAGCCTATAACCATTTTTGGTTATTGATTTTCATTAGTATTCCATATGCTGTACTGGGAAGCTGAAAAAAAAATTCTAAATGGGGTGGAATTAGAGAAAAACTGCATTTGAGCCACATTCTTCTGGGTTTCATTGTGTTATTTCAGAGTCACCATATTCTGACACCCATAACTTTTTTATTTCCATATACGGCTGAATATGCTATCTTTTTTTTTTTTTTGCAGGGCCAGATTTACTTTTTGTATATACCATTTTGAGGAATATCTCATGTTTTGAACACTTTTTATTCAAATTTTTGGAGCAGCAAATCGGCAAAAAATTGTACGCTTGGCTATTTTGATTTTTTTCCCACTATGATATTCACTGTATGGGAAAAATGTTTTAATAAGTTTACATTTATTTCTGATCAAGGAAAGGTGGATGATTTTAACTTTTATATTTTAAATTTTTTTTTTTAACTTTTTAAATTATTTTTTTATTTTTATTTTTAGACCCCCAAGGGGGTCTGATCACTATTTACATATATTTCAATAAATTGCAGAATTTTGTAAAATCCATACAGTTTTATTACAGTTTGTAGCAGTCATAGTAGCAGTTTGTCACAAAAATGGTGTCAGTAAATAGATGTCTCGAGGCATCTAAAGGGTTAATTCTCGAGAACAGTGCAGGTTTTGATTGTGGGCATTACTGCCAGGTCTTTAATGTGTAATCAGTGGCTTGCAAAAGTATTCATATCCCTTGAACTTTTTCACATTTTGTCACTTTACAACCACAAACTTAAATGTATTTTATTGAGATTTTAAGTGATAACCAACACAAAGCAGCAGATAATTGTGAAGTGGAATGAAAATGATACAAGGTTTTCAAAATTTTAATCAAATAAAAATCTGAAAAGTGATGTGCAAAAGTATTCAGCCCCTTGTAATCTGCCTTCAGAAGTCACTTAATGAGTTAATAGAGTCCAGCTGTGTGTAATTTAGTCTCAGTATAAATTCACCTGTTCTGTGAAGGCCTCAGTGGTTTGTTAGAGAACACTAGTGAACAAACAGCATCATGAAGACCAAGGAACTCACCAGACAGGTCAGAAATAAAGTTGTGGAGAGGTTTAAAGCAGGGTTAGACTATAAAAACATACCCCAAGCTTTGGGCATCCCAAGGAGCACTGTTCAATCCATCATCCAAAAATGGAAAAAGTATTCTACAACTGCAAACCTACCAAGACATGGCCGTCCACCTAAACTGACAGTTTGAGCAAGCAGAGCACTGGTCAGAGAAGCAGCCCAAGAGGCCCATGGTCACTCTGGATGGAGGATCTGCAGAAATCCATAGCTCAGGTGGGAGAATCTGTCCACAGGACAACTAGAAGTCAGCACTCCACAAATCTGGCCTTTATGGAACAGTGGCAAGAAGAAAACCATTATTGAAAGAAAGACATAAGAAGTGTTGCTTGCAGTTTGCCACAAGCCATATAAGAGAGCACTGCAAACATGTGGAAGAAGGTGCTCTGCTCAGATGAGACCAAAGATGAACTTTTTGGCCTAAATGCAAAGCGCTATGTGTGGCGGAAAAGTAACACTGCTCATCCCCCTGAACACACCGTTATCCCCACTGTGACACATGGGGGGCAGCATCATGCTGGGGGGACAGGGAAGCGGCTCAGAGTTGATGGGAAGATGGATGGAGCTAAATACAGGGCAATCCTGGAAGAAAACCTGTTGGAGGCTGCAAAAGGTTAGAGACTGGCAAGACAATGGCCCTAAACAAACAGCCAGAGCTCCAGTGGAATGGTTTAGATGACAGAATATTTCGGTGTTAGAATGCCCCAGTCACAGTCTAGACCTACTGTATATCCCATTGAGCATCTGTGGCAAGACATGAAATTTTCAGTTCACAGACGCTCCATCCAATCTGGCTGAGCTTGAGCTGTTTTGCAAAGAAGAATGGGCAAAAATCTCATCTCTAAATGCTCAAAACTGGTAGAGACAGACCCCAAAAGACTTGCAGCTGTAATTGCAGCGAAAGGAGGCTCTACAAAGTATTGATATAGGGGGGCTGAAGACTTTTGCACGTCACACTTTTCAGATTTTTATTTGATTACAATTTTGAAAACCATGTATCATTATCATTCCACTTCACAATTATCTGCTACTTTGTGTTGGTTATCACTTAAAATCTCAATAAAATACATTTAAGTTTGTGGTTGTAAAGTGACAAAATATTTTTGCAAGCCACTGTACAGTGGATACGGTATGGTTAATAGTATGGAGGATGTTGGGAAAGGGTTAATTTGTCTACAACAGGCTGCTGCTAGTGTAGGCTGGATGCTAAATTATTTATTTAAAATGCTCCCTTGCAATTCCTAGACCTTCTTCCCACTTCTGATATCAAATGTAATATCTGTGAGTGATTTCATGATTGTCAAAACGTAAATACAAGCACAACAAAATATAATAGAATCCAAGATCCTTGTGAGATAAAATAAAATAAAATGAAAATGAAGCAGAGTATACCAGCTGACCATGAATGGAAAGGAAGGCGTACATACAGCCTCACCAGTAACAGTTTAACCCCTTCATATCACATATTTTCAATTTTATCAAACATATTCTATTACAGGTATATACAGTTGTCATCTCTGGATAGCTAAAAACTGTCATTAATGCAAGTTTATCAGCTCATGATGCAGCTGATAGCACCTCTGATGGATGACTCATTTACAATATCGCCAGTTCCCTGTATTAGCAACGATATGGACAGGAAACTCAATGTGTTAGTGAAGTGTTGTTTATTGAACAACCAAACAATTTAACTACATCTTGCCAGGACAAGACATTTTTCTTAGCTTTCTATCAGGTAAGCTTATTAATTGATTACATAACATAGAAATACTAATAAGTCGCTGCTTACAATAGGTCCCCTTAGGTTTAGAACATCATGTGATGTAGCACGCATAGATTGTCTCACCAACGGTGTAGATACTTGTATGAAGGTAAATCATGAAAATTTTTGTCATCTTTTGCAGATATCATACAATGATTCTTACAAACAAGTCTGAATTTCAAGTAACCTTACTGGATGGAGCACTGTACCCTGAAATCACAGCACCAAACCTGATATCTGCCATTATCTTGCTCATCACATGTCTATACGGACTGGTCATGAACACCCTCTACATCTGGGTCTTAAGATTCAGGATAAGTCAAAATGTCAACACCACTTGGTTCTTCCACCTTGTCATGACTAATGTTGTTTTTACATTACACCTGCCATTATTGGCAGCTTATGTGCTGAGGTATCCTCTGTGGCTCTTTGGAAACTTTATCTGTAAGCTGAATGATATGTTGTTTAATATACATGCGCATGCCGCAGCCTTCATCCTTACAGCCATTGGCCTCGATCGTTTCTTTTTGGTGTATTTTCCAATCTGGTATCGAAAGCACATGAATCTTCATCGGGCTTCTATTATCTGCTTTACAATGTGGGGGGCGGCCATCTTGTGTATCTCACCATACCTAATACTGTGCCATGTGGAGCCAGAAGGTAACATCACAGTCTGCTGCTCAGAGTTGTATACTTCCTGGAATGAAGGTGACCCTCAAAAACTTGATCAGACAACTGCATGGGGCTTTTTCGGTTTCTGTCTTGCTCTAAGTTTCATCTTACCATTTGGTCTCTTGAGCGTTTGTTACCTTTTAGTCGGCCTCAAAATTAGGACAGGACGTCTTGCCAAGTCCACAAAACCTTACAAACTGATATTAATAGTTGTGTCCTCATTTTTAATTTGCTGGACTCCCTACCATGCTCTAAATGGAATGCTTGTGGAAAAAGGCAGATTCCCGGAGCAAATATTAGAGATACTGATCATCCTTACTGTGGGCTTTGCTTGTATAAACTACTGTTTAACCCCCATACTATATCTCTTCATTGTGGATAGCTTTAATAAGGAGTTCAGGACATCTGTACGACTCCTCATCAGCTTTGTTCTCAGGTAGGAATTGTTATACATATTAATTTATTGTATGTAGATATGTACAATGATTACTACATGCTGTAAAGTAAAGTATAGAATATTGTGTTGATTTTAGAAGAATTCCATTTTACCATACATGCCCACATTCTGAACTGAAATGGGATTTCCAAGTTAATATTTTAGCACGTTATAAGACTATGATTGGTGAGGATTGAACTCTGCAATGGCCCACTGATGTATAGAAAGGGGTAGTTTTTGTCCCATTGGCTAAGCATGAAAATGAAATAAAATTACTAAAACTTCAGTGCTGCATATATACTCCAAAATAATGTAATAGGGTCCAAGATATAATTTACAAGGCACTCTGTCCATTAGAAAGCTCGAAGTGGAAATTTTATCAGGCCCTTCAGAATTCTGGAATTACAAAAAAAAAAGTCAGAGAATTGTGATTTGCAACTTATTGTGATTGCAACAGTTTATTTGTGCAAACATTTAGTAAAATTCTGCATTTTACACCATTTTACTTTTGAAATGTGGGTGTGGTTGGCCTGTTTAGCTGTCTGCACACAAGATTTATCAAATGCTGCTTTTTTTTCAAAGTTGCAATAATTTTGGTACAGTAAAGCGTGGAGTAGAAAGTGGAAAACCATATTTAGCATTTTACAGTCACTGCAAGGTGGATGGGATTCTAGCGAATCCTATCCACACCTTGCACAAAAATACGTGCAACGGACACGATGCGATTTCCAAAACCGTCACACACACATATACACATACCCATCTGTGCTTGAAATGTATTGTTATTTCTAATAAATAAATGCAAATTTATCAATCCCTTGACGCTAGTTTTCTGCAGTGTTCTGCACCTGTTGGGGCCTTTATTAAGACTGGAGTACAAAATGCCAGTTTTTATGAATCTGCCCCACAGTTTTTAAAAGTCGAGATTTTAAACAAAGTATCCTTTCCTTTGTTCCAGGCTTGAAATTGCTTCTCATGAGCAGACTACCCAATCATCCAGAGACAGAGAATTAGAATGAAGATGTCTGTACCACAGGAATATAAAATTTGGGAAATCTGGTTTAACTCCTTCCTGCTGCAGCCATTTTTTGGTTATTGAGTTTCATTAGGATTCCATACGCTGATCTAGAAAGCTGGAAAAAATTCAGAACAGGTTTGAAATTAAAGAAAAACTGCATTTGTGCCACATTCATATGAGTTTTGTTTTTACGGTTCTCATTGTGTAGCCACAATGACATGTTAGCTTTATTCTGCAGGTCAATACAATTACAGGGATACCAAATGTATATAGTTTTTGTTATGTTTTAACACCTTTTAAAATACTTCCAAAACTTAGAAAAAGAAAATTCTTGGAGGTGTCATATTCTGATACCCATAACTTTTTTATATTTCCATATATGAGGTTACATATGGCATCTTTTTTCAGGGTCAGATATAGTTTTTTTTTTATATCATTTTGGCTAATGTCTGATTTTTTGATCACTTTTTATTCAAAATTTTTTGGGAGGCGGAACTACAAAAAAAATAAATTCATAGCTTGTGCATTTTCAGACATGGGAATGCCTAATGTGTATATATTTTACTTTGTGTGTTTACTTTTATTTCTGATCTAGGGAAAGTGGGTGATTTGAACTTTAATATCTTTAAAATCTTTAACTTTTTGACTCTTTTTTTAAACTCTTATTTTTAGACCCCTCCCTAGGCGTCTTGAACCCCAGGGGGTCTGGTCACTAGTTAAACACAATGCATTGCAATATATTGTAAAATCAGTAGAGTTTTAATGCAGCTTGGAGTAGAACTATAGTGAAGACAGGCCTGAGAGCTTTTAGTAGGCTCCTAACTGTCACAGGAACAGAAATGGCGCCGGTAAATGGATGTCTTGTTTGACCTAGATATCTAAAGCCTTAATATTCATTGGGTATTCACTGTGTAGTACAGTGGAGAGCAGGTGGCAATGGCAAACCTGCAGATCCTGGATAGCCACCATGCTTAAATATCCGACATCCACCATAATAGTGGATGTTAAGAATGGGTTAATCTGTCCTCAACAAGTTTCTGCTAGTGGTGGCAACATGCAAAATTATTGAATTACATTTTATTTTTTTTATTTTTTTTTAAAAGGGGATGCCCATCACATGCATTTCACCATCACCATAATTTGCAAATAAATTCTTTAAAAATCAGACAATGTGATTTTCTGGATTTGTTTTCTCATTTTGTCTCTCATAGTTGAGGTCTACCTATGATGACAATTACAGGCCTGCCTCATCTTTTTAAGTGGGAAAACTTGCACAATTGGTGGCTGACTAAATACTTTTTTTCCCCACTGTAAGCCCCAGCAAAAGCCATTGAAAACAACTGAAAAAAGTAAAATTAGTCTGTTTTCTCACTTTTTTTTTAGTCTTTTGCTGATAGCCGGTGGTCACAGCCTGTTTAACAACAAACAGCACTGTAGGAATTTTTACACTTTCTAAAATAAATTTTTAATGAATGAACAAATCTTATGTAGTAAAAACTACCAATTAAAAAGCAGGCCAATTTTTAATGAACAATAACGATTTTTAGGGGGAAAAAAATGAGGTAGTGTTGTTAGTATATATCACTTCACAGGGTTTTTGTGGCTTTTGACATGGAAAAAAATAGCCAAATTGCACCAGAAATGTTCTAAAAAAAAGTATACTAGGTGTGACTTAAAGTTGTTTTCTGACCCCTAGTACATGTTTAATACTGAGAGCCTATCCATAGGAGAGGTTGTTAGTATCTGTTATGTCAGGGTATGACACCTAGACCCCACACAGATCAGCTATTTAGCAGCTCTGGGCACTTGAAACTGTTGCAGTTGATGGGGAGGGGAAGCATCCCTGCTCCTATTCAAGTAATAGTAGCAGAGCTGCAGTTCCCTGGTGCCACCACTATACAGTGGATGGGGCTGCAGCTCTGCGCTGATTGCTAGAATTCTGCTCGCTGTCCACTGCTGCAGCTTCTAATAGATGTTGATGACATAACGTTTTTTTTTATCTGTTCTTGGCCTTCTTAGACACACACTGTACAGATTGAGCTTATTTGACGCTGAGAATTTTGATTAATTCATGTAGCTGCTGAATAGCACAGTACAGTAGTACACACAATAAAAACTGGATTGGACTTGATTAAGGGCTAACAATTTGTGATTGACTGATACATTTGATCAGGGGTGAACCTAGCCTCTTTGCTGCCTTAGGAGAACGATAGAAAGGCGCCCCTTACCCCCCCCAAAAAAAAGATACCCAACCCAGCTATCTTTGGTTGCGTGATGGGGTCCCCCTGATTAAAATTGTAGGACATACCCCCCTAGGACATACTCATAATTTGCCCCCACACGGTTCACAACTCCTTTTTCTTGACCCCCACTGAGTATACAGCCCCCTTTTTTGACTCCTCCCCAGTATATGACCCCTTTTTTTAGCCCTCTCACTAGAGATGAGCAATTCCAGATTTCCTCATGCTTCGATGCATCAAATCGCATTTTTTCATAAAATGGCTGCCGCACATGTTAGGACAAGAGGGAAGGGACTCTGGGAGTGCGGGATCACCCACAATGCCAAGCGTGCAGCTAATCAGCAGCCAGCAGGACCTATGATGTCACAGCCCTATAAAAACCCTCGGCCATTTTAGGTACAGTCATTCCACATCACTCTTACTGTAGGGACAGACGTCGGCAGGAGCTAGGGAAAGACTTAGAAAAAAGATAGAAGTTCAGGGAAAGAGGCTGAGCCTTAGAACTGTAGGGAAAGCATAGGGAGGAATTGAGAGAAGAATTAGGGGTGCTTGCAGGCTCATTTACAGCAAGAATTTGCAGCATAATTCACATTGCAGCACTCACTGCCGTTATACTGCTGCTCATTACTCATATCTGTGTCTTCAAGGTGGAACACAACAAGCCTTTTGCAGTGCAGTACAGCAAAAAAAGTGAAATATCATACACTAATATCTGCACGTATCTGTAAAAAAAAAGCCTTTTTAAAGGCGTTTATTATAAGAGGCTTATTCACTGTTCTTCCAAGGCATAACATTAGTCAGCACTATTGTGCCAAAGACCCGCTCTGATGCCACACTACTGGCCGGGCAGGACAGCTTTTCCAGAGCAAACTCGGCCAGTTGCGTCCACAAATCCAGGTTTGGCTGCCCAGTAGTCCAGTGGATCTTCGATGACAGGTGGCAGGGTGTACTCTAAGTATGCCACCACCTGCTGGTTCAGGTTCTTCTCTGTGTCTAGCTGTTGAAGAGCAGTTTCATCACTATGCGGGTGAAGAAAGCTGCTCATCAGCGACTCTAGGTTCAGGCTGCTGCTGATGGAGCCCATACTGCTCCTGCCACCCCCCCCCCCCCACAGCAGCCATGCCAGTGCAAGGTGAGCGCTCAGGGCCCTGTCGGACCTGCAAGAGGATGGACGATGGTGCAAATAGGCAGCAGCCAACTTACTAAATAGGATATCTCTATGGTAATTCAGTTTGTCCTCCCTCTCAGCGGGTGTAAAAAAGGCCCCCATTTTTCCCCGGTAGTGAGGGTCTAACATGGTGGAAAGCCAGTAGTCATCCCTCTGCCGAATGATGACAATTCGGCTGTCACTGCGCAAGGAAGTCAGCATGCTTCAGGCCATTTGCACAAGTCACTCCGAGGGACTCCCTGCATTCATCTCCACTGCATACTGCCACAGTGTGTCTGGGTCATCTGCCTCATCATCCTCATCTCCCTCTGGATGTTCTGGTTGCTACTGCTCCTCCTCTCCACCCATTTGGCTACACATTGTTTGTGCTCCAATGTCCTCCTCATCCTCCTCCTCCTTCTTCAGTTCAGCCCCCACAGGGATCATGTGGCTTTGAGATGTAGAGACAACATCTCCAGTCCCCTGACCAGCCAGATTGAAAAGCATCTTTTCCAGGATGGGAATCAGTGGAATGACGTTGTTCGTCACAAAGTCCTGGTGACTGACTAACAAAGAGAATGAGCAAATGGCAGGTGTCACGCATGAGCTGCCACTGGCTAACGTTAAAGTTATAGCCGTGCTAAAGGCACAGGAAACTTGGTCAAAGTTAAAGGAAAGATGAATGCAGCACGTTCTCAGTAAATACTGGAGGCAAATTTGCACTCATCTGCCAGGAAGCTGCGCATGGGACTTACTTGGACGTTCCAACATGACAACAATCCAAAACACAAGGCCAAGTCGACCTGTCATTGGCTACAGCAGAAAAAAGTGAAGGTTCTGGAGTGGCCATCTCAGTCTCCTGACCTCAATATCATTGAGCCACTCTGGGGAGATCTCAAGCGCAGGACATGCAAGACAGCCCAGGAATTTACAGGAACTGGAGACTTTTTGCCAAGAAGAATGGACAGTTTTACCATCTGAGAAAATAAAGAGCCTCATCCAGAACTACCACAAAAGACTTCAAGCTGTCATTGATGTTAGAGGGGGCAATACACAGTATTAAGAACTGGGGTATGTGAGCTTTTGAACAGGCTCATTTTGATGTTTTTGGTTGTCATTATGATTTAAAAAGAGAAAACACAGAAGTTTGACAATAAATGGCTTCAACCAACCACTAACCATGAGTAGAGAAAAAGTTTTTGTGTTATCATTCATATTCTCTGAAAAAAGGCCAAAAAAAAACAAAAAATCTGCCAGGCTATGTAAACTTTTTAGCACAACTGAACACAGAGGAGTACCTCTGTCCACTTGGATCATAAAGAAATTGTTTATGGCTTTTCTCTGTTGTTCATATAGTTGATTCAACATATGGAGGGTGGAATTCCAATAGGTGGAAACATCGATATCAGCCTATGTTGTGGAAGGCCATTCTGCCGCTGCAGCTTAAGGAGGGTGTGCTTGGCAGTGTCCAAGTGGCTGAAGTGCATGCATAGTTTCCTTGACATTTTTAGGATGTCTTGCACATGGGTGGAACACTTAAGGAAACGCTTGACAACCAGATTGACAACCATGCAGGGTGCATGGCTCAGCCCTCCTTGACGAAGCGTCGACACCATGTTCTTCCCTTTGTCGGTCACCACGGTTCCGATTTTGAGGTGTCGCGGAGAAAGCCAGGATTTGATTTCTTGAGGAAGGACATGGAGCAGTTCCTCCCCTGTGTGACTCAGTTCACCCAGGCAAACGAGGTGTAGAACAGTGTGACACCGCTGTGCCCTGCACATGTGGTATGCTGGAGGAGCACTGTGAAGTGTCCCTGCAGTGGAGGCTGAGGCTGACATTGTTGCAGGACCAACGGCATGAGAACGTGGAAGCTGAAGCTGCGTCACCTGTCCAAGTTGCTAGTGTGTCTGGGCCCGGCACCATATTAACCCAGGGGGCAGTAAATGACATATCTTGTTCTTGACTGTAGCTACAGCTCCACACGTCGGCGTTGCCGTGCACTTTGGAAGACACCGACAGGCTCAAGGACTGGCCCACCTTCTCTTTTACATATTTGTGCAGGGCTGGTACTGCCTTTTTGGCAATGAAATAAAGGCTTCGGACTCTCCACCTTGGCTCGGCACAAGCCATGAGTTCTCTGAAAGGTGCAGAGTGCACCACTTGGAAAGGAAGGGACTGCAGCACCAGCAACTTGGACAGGAGCATGTTCAGCTTCTGCACTGTTGGATGAGTGCACAAATACTGTTCTCTCTTCAAAATCGCTTCCGTGATGGATTGCTGACGCAATGACTAACTAGTTGGAGGAGTAGGAGCATCACGACCAGCATGCTTTGGCTGAGGTGGTGGAGCCTTGAATGCCTGAAATGGCGTGCATGTCTCTGGGTGCTGCAGCAGTTGCTGTGGCAGGCTGGACCACCACATTGGAGCCACAACTCTCCCAGGCCACTTTATGGTGACTCTGCATATATTGACGCAGGGCTGTGGTGCCAACATTGGCACCCTGGCCTCACTTCACCTTCTGCCCACAGATTGAACATGGCCATGTTGACCTCCCCCGGCGGCTTTAGAAAAAACTGCCACACCGCCGAGTAGGTGATTTTACCCCCAACACTCCACAATAACTGACTGCTACCGCCACTGCCTCCGTGAACCGCTGAACCACTGGAAACAAGACCAAGTGCCTCAACTATGCACAAAAACATAAAATCTGGGGTGCAGAAAATGGTCAGCAGGTTCTCTAGCCTGATAAGTCAAAATTTGAAATATCTGACTGTATGAAAAGTCAGTTTGCTCACCGAACGGATGGAGAACGGTACGATGAGTGTCTGCGGGCAACACTGAAGCATGATGAAGATACTGTGAAATTTATGGAGTTGCACATTTGGTCATTATTTTTGATGTCCTCAGCTTACACGTTGCTTGCTCAACTTTCCAAAATGTCTCTGAGACACATGTTGCATCTTTACTACAGTTCTTCACTACCTCTCAAACTCAGCATCACCATACAGACCCATCTGTTGTGGTCTTCAGCCATTTAACAGACATAACAAGTTCCACCACTGATCCACTGGGCTACTTTGGTCAAAACAGTGGCAATGGCTGTCAAGTGCCAAGTACACTATATCACAATCTATGCGCCCACCAGGGTATTTGTCATTTGCCACAAAACTAAACTTCTCAGTTAATGCATTCATTTCTAGTTCTTACCAAACCAATTATATCAATTCTTAGACAATGATCCCACTTCTTCCACTAAATATAATAGATTAATTTTATGATGGTCAAAGAATGACTATGAACATGGCAAAATATTATAATGTTGTCAACCTTTAAAAGATAAAACTTATTAGAAATGAAGCAGTGTATACCAACTGACCAGAAATAGATAGCAACGAGTGCATAAAGACTTTCCAGTAACAGAATTTAACCCCTTCATATCATATTAATAAGGTATTTCAATTGTGTCAAACATATCCTATTACAGGTGTATACAAATGTCATCTCTGGACAGTTTAAAACTAAAAACATTAAAAAAAACAACAATATATATATATATATATATATATATATATATATATATATATAGGATATCAGTCATCAGTGCAAGATTGTAAGATCATGATGTAGCTGATAAAACTAGCAGCTCTAAAGGATAAATGATATCTCATGTACAATACCACTATTTCCTATTTTTAGCAATGATATGGACAGGAAACACATCTTATTAGTGAAGTTTTGTTTTTTGGCCATCAAACAATTTATCATCTTACCAGGACAGAACATTTTTCAGCTTTGCTCTCTTCTATCAGGTAAGCTCATTGATTAATGAAATAACCTACGATACTAATAAATCACTGCTTATAATATAATTATGGGATATATACTGTAAATATAAGGGTAAATATAAGAGCTCATAACATATATATGTAGAATGAGATACTCTAACTTAGGTCCCTTTAGGTATAGATCAGCATGCACCTGTGATGTAACACGCATAGATTGTTTAACCAATGGTGTAGATACTTTCATGTAGGTAAATCATGAAATCTTTGTCATCTTTTGCAGATATCATACAATGGTTCTGACAAACAAGTCTGCATTTCAAGTAGCCTTAACAGATGGAGCACTGTACCCTGAAATTACAGCACCAAACCTGATATCTGCCGTTATCTTGCTCATAACATCTCTATATGGATTGATCATGAACACCCTCTACATCTGGGTCTTAAGATTCAGGATGAGTCAAAGTGTCAACACCACTTGGTTCTTCCACCTTATCATAAATAATTTTATTTTTACATTATATCTGCCATTGCTGGCAGTTTACCTGCTCAGGTATCCTCTGTGGATCTATGGGAGATTTATGTGTAAGGTGAATAATATATTGATTAATTTATATGTGCATGGGACGGCCTTCTTCCTCACCGCCATCAGCCTTGACCGTTTCTTCTTGGTGCACTTTCCACTCTGGTATCGGAAGCACATCAATCTTCATCGAGCTTCTATCACCTGCTTGACAATATGGGTAGTGACCATCTTGTGTAGCTCACCATACCTAGTACTGTGTCATGTAGAGCAAAAAGGCAACATCACAATCTGCTGCTCAGAGTTTAAAACTTCCTGGAATGAAGGTGACCCTCAAAAACTTGACAGGGCAACTGCATGGGGCTTTTTTGGTTTCTGTTTTGCTCTGAGTTTTGTCTTACCCTTTGGTCTTTTGAGTATTTGTTACCTTCTAGTTGGCCTCAAAATTAAGACAAGACGTCATGCCAAGTCCACAAAACCTTACACACTGATACTAATAGTTGTGGCTTCATTTTTCATTTGCTGGACTCCCTACCATGTTCGAAATGGAATGATTGTGGAAAAAGGCAGATTTCCATTGGACGTCTTACAGATACTCATTGTTGTTACTGTCTGCTTTACTTGTATAAACCTCTGCTTCACCCCCATACTTTATCTCTTCATTGTGGATAGCTTTAATAAGGAGTTCATGAAATCTGTCCTGCTCCTCATCAGTTCAGTATTCAGGTAAGAATTTTTGTCTCTAATCATATACTGCATGTAAATATGAAGAAGGATTGCTACATGCTGTAAAATAAAGTACATAATATTGTGCTGATTTTAGAATAATTACATATTACTAGACTGCAGGGATGTGTACCATTTCTTCCCTTTACCAACTGTATCCTAGTAAAACGTCCAATACTTTGAAATAAAAAACCATGAAACAAAACTCTTTGTGGTTGATGGGTATTGGCCACAGCTTTATTTAACAATTTTTTCAAAATGAATTAACCTTATAAATTTAATCACATAAAGTCTGTACCTGTAAAATGATACCAAAATCTCCTGCTCATCTTTGAATACCCCCCTGGAAGCCAACGGGCATGTGGGCCACCATTTTCTTTCATCCAAGCATGGATTCCTGCATTCCACTGTGACATTGAAAATCAAGAAAGAATCGCTTCTCCGCCAGCATCTTCCAAGACAAGGCAAAAAGATGGGAAGGTGGGTGGGTGTTTCTTCACCAAATCTTTCAGGAAAGACGAGCCGTTACTTTCCTGCTCACAGTTTATATCTCTCTTCTGAGGCCCCTATCTACTGGGGGAACAAATTGCTAAAATTGGATACTGTTCCTCAACTTGCTTTATTAAACCTTGCATAATGCCTGCACATGTTATAAGGCTATGTTATACCCTGCATATTTAAGAACATGTTATAAGACTATGATTGATGGGGATTGAACTCTACAATGGTCCACTAATGTAGAGAAAGGATTTTTGGTCCGATTGGCTAAGTGAGGAAATCAAAGAAAGTTAAATAGAAATACAATTTGCAATAAAATACAATAAAAAAAAAAAAATCATCTCATCTTAGCATATAAATGTTCAGCTAAGGACCTAAGCAGTGAATCGCTGCAAAAAAATGATGCGGAAAAGGCTGTGACAGAAATTTTTTCTACAATGTGTGGATGGGATTAGCCAGAATCCCATCCACTTTGAAGGTAATGCATAACGCTGCAATTTGCAACATTGGGTCCCTGCCTTAAAAGGGTTGTCAACCATGTTTAGGACTCAGGGAAGAGGCTGGGGAAACAGAAACATTAAAAAATAATAATAATAATAATAATACTCACCTGTCCACCGGTACTCCGGTGCCCATCGCTGCTGTCCAATCAAGTGGAAGTCCTATGCTGCACATGACAACTGAGACCAATCAGCAGCCATAGGAAAGGAATCAGTGACATAAGTGAGCAGCAGTGGCAGAAACCGGAACAGGTGAATCTGATTTTTTTTTTTTTTTTTTAATGTTTCACCTTCCCCAGCCTCCTCCTAGAGTCCTGAAATTTGTGGACAACTCCTTTAAGTATGGGCCAAATTTATCAAGCAACATGTGATATCTGATACATTCATATGTTACACTTTAAAAATTACCCTCATGATAAATTCTGTCTGGGGATCTTCTTCAGGTATCCTCACACACACATCAATGGTTGAATTGAATTGTATTGTAACTTTTAATAAATAAATGCAAATTCTGCAATGGGGCACCTACTCACCATGTATGTATCATGGTACACCACGTATAATGTTGGTGTGCTTTTCATGTGGAGAGGAGATTTTGGGCTCCCTCAGACACCAGGGACCAAGGTACAACTGTTACCACTGCAACCTATATATCCTTCTACCCTGTCAGTCTCATAATCTGGGCAAAACACCATCCGAGACTAGCAGAGGTGTAAATATGAAGACCTAATGGAAATTTTAAGTCCAGGAAAAAATCATCTAGAGATTGTTTCACTAAGCCCCATTCACAAGGTGTAAAATGAAGAGGAATTGAGGCAGACTTCCACGTCAGATTCCTCTTTATTTCCTGCCTTTTCCACTCCCCGTGTTGGAAAGACAATGCAGAGCTTCAGCTTTCCACTGTGACATTCCCTCCTTGATATTCCCAGATGAATAGGTCTAATCCGCTGAGTGTCTTACGCTATGGGTTCTGTTATGGAATTTGTGGCAAGGCCAAGCAGGATGCTTATTTTTTTCAGTGTCCTGCTTCAATTTCACATTCAGGGTGGAAGTTGATGCTGATTAAGGTGAAATCTACCTCAAAATCAGTGCCAAATTCCTTAATGTAAACATACCCTTATGAACAAAAATTTGGATAGCCTCACATCATATACAAGGTTAGTTAGATCTAAAGGCAGAGCTATCTTCAATGATGCACAGTTATACATTTTTATCTTCTTAGGAAGCGCAGGAAGTGTCTACCACAATTTTATTTATTGAAATAATCATGGGTTGTGAAAAGACGTGTTATTTCTTAGAATTATTAATAAGTTCAAAGGCAGCTCCTACTAGGTAGGGAATAAGTGTGTGATTCCTAAGAGTCTCAGTAGCACATTTTATGAACTGGAACTCAAGATTATTTTTTTTTTTTTTTTTTTTTATTACTTTGTTTCATTGTTCAACTTTACAACCAGCCCATTGAAAGAGTTTTCCAGTTTTGAAACCCACTGTTGATATTAAGGAATTCTAAATGAACAGGGTGTGGGGATCCTCCCCAGGCTCACTGATCCTATAGGATTATTACAGCAGTCATATTAAAGACAACCTTTCACAATCTCTTCCAAGTCCAGCTCTTTGCATCATTTAATAGGCATTCATTCCAGCACAGTTGGATTTTTTTTTCTCTAGCCCCCACTGTTCCTGAGCAGTCAATGTTGATGGTTTTGGTGCCTGATATACTATTTAGGTGCTGTACTGTCAGGAGGGTGGTGTCTGGCAGGAGCAGACAAGAGGTGTGATTCTGAGCTCTGACACTGGCTGCCTCTGATTGGAGCTCTGAATCACGCCCTCTGCCTGACCCCACCCTCCTGATAGTACAGAGCCTAAATAGCATATCAGGCACCAAAACTAACTGCACTTATTGCTCAGGAATAATGAGGGCTAGAGAAAAAATTCCAACTGCCCTGCAATCAGTGGGACAGTGACTATTAAATGATACAAAGCTGGAGGTTGTGAAAGGTTCTCTATTTCCTGTGCTGGTTCCAATACTATGTGCGGCCATTGTTACCCACAAGTTGAAAAGTTTCATTTTTCGACTATAGTACTTAATCATTTTTGTCTATTTGCCTTTCCTGAACAGTTGCTTTAACCCAATACTCTATGGGGCAGATTTATGAAGATACCAGTTTTCATACCCCAGGAACTGGCAGAAGGTGCACCCTCTACTAATCTGTGCATCTGGGGTCAAATGTGCATATTTGCAATATTATTTATGCCATATTTCTGTGGTAAATGATGATAAAACTGGGGAGGCCAATGGTCCGCCCCCTGCATACGCTCACCATGGCCCATTTTCAGTGGTTAGCCTTGCAGCACTGGAGTCCTGGGTTCGAATCCTGCCAAGGACAACATCTGCAAGGAGTTTGTATGTTCTCCCCGTGTTTGGTGGGTTTCCTCCGATTTCCTCCCACACTCCAAAGACATATTGATAGGAAATGTAGATTGTGAGCCCTATATGGGACAGTGACTGTAAAGTGCTGTGGAATATGATGGTGCTATACAAGTAAGGATAATAAATAAGGTGGAGCAGAGTTTTAAATATTCATATTTTTTTACCCAAAAAAATGTTGTTTCTTTTATGCATTTTGCACCAGAAAACTGGCACAGAGTTTTTAAAAGCCAAGATTTTATACAAAGTATTCTTTCCTTCTTTTCAGGCTTGAAGGTACTTTTCATGAGCAGACTACCCAATCATCCAGAGAGAGAGATCTACAATGAAGATGTCTGTACCACAGGGATGTGACATTCTGGTTTAATCTGCCTACACCACGCTTCTGCTAATGGGGGCTTCATGCAAAATTATTTCATTAAAACAAAACAAAAAGGGGGTGGGGGTGAATTTCATGCCCTGTATAGTGGTCAGGCACCGGTACTGCAGATCAGCTCTCATTGACTTCAGCTGTGACCACTGTAACCCCTACTATAATTATTCCAATGGATGTTGCCTAAGCAAAGGACCATATTGCAGCCAGTTACATTGTCAGAGGGACTACTGAGCTACTAGTGTGTCACTCACACTGCATTGTCTACCCCTTGTCTACATTTGTAGTAGCACCTAAATGAAAGTTTGTTGCCCCATTGTAATACTGCAGTGGGTTACAAAATATCCAATGTCATACAAAGAGAATGAACAAACAGTCATTAAGAATCTACTTTCAACGACTTCTACAACTGCACATAAAGGAGTTCTCTTTAAATATATAAAGAAATAATTATTGTGAGGAGCATGTATCCATGTCACTAACTAAATACGTCATAAATAAGAACTATTACTCTGTCAGGTCTATTGATCTATCTATCTATCTATCTATCTATCTATCGCCATATCTATCTACTACTATCTATCTATCTATCTATCTATCTCATATCTATCTATCACTATCTATCTATCTCTATCTATCTATCTATCTATCTATCTCATATCTATCTCCTATCTATCTCATATCTATCTATCTATCTATCTATCTCATATCTATCTATCTATCTCCATCTCATATCTATCTATCTATCTATCTACTATCTACCTATCTCATATCTATCTATCTATCTATCTATCTATCTCATATCTATATATCTATCTATCTATCTATCTCTCAATATCTATCTATCTATCTACTACTCATATCTATCTATCTATCTTATCTATCTACCTATCTCATATCTATCTATCTATCTATCTATCTCCTATCTATCTATCTATCTATCTATCTATCTATCTCATATCTATCTATCTATCTATCTATCTATCTATCTACTATTATCTATCTATCTATCTATCTATCTCATATCTATATATCTATCTATCTCATATCTATCTATCTATCTATCTATCTATCTATCTATCTATCTATCAATCAATCTCATAACCAAGAACCTCTAATTTGTGTGTAATCTATAGACCATATGAGATTATCTATATGTGCCGATTATAGCAGTAATGCAATTTCCATCTATGCTCTTTATATGTCCTGGTGCTGTTGCATTTTTTTGTCTATCTATATATCCAGGGGCAGATTGGCACCTGAAAGTGACCCTGGAAAAAAATGTAAAAGTGGCCCCATTTTATAGGCAGGCTCAGTGCAAGTAGGCTCAGTCAATACAAGTAGGCAGGGCCAGCACAAGTAGCTCCTCTATGTAAAGCAGTCCTGTAAAGTAATTTTGCATATGACTGCTATACATGGAGGCAGAGGCAGCAGTCCTATGTAAGTTAGCATGTCAGACTGAAACAGTAACTTACACAGGACTGCTGCCTCTCACTCCACGTAAAGCAGACATTTTTGTTACACAGTGTTACCTGCTTTATATGTAGAGGCAGCAGTCCTATGTAAGTATAGTTATAGGCAGTGGGGTCAGGGTGGCCATTAAACTGTAGGTGCAGCAGCCGCCACCATCACTCTCACGATCCACTGACTCCTCCGTCTAGAGGCCCTCAGGATTTGGACAAAATCCGGAGGTGTCTGGGGCAGGTGTAACATAAAAAAAGAAAAACAAATTCCCTGACGCTCTGGTGTTCGCTGCCGCAGCCCATTCGTTTGTGCACAGTGCTTCAATCCTTGGAACCCATACAGTTTCTGCTCAGTTTTAGTTTCTGAGCAGTTACCATGTTTAAATGCCAAATATCCACCATACATGTATGGCAGGTGTCAGGAAAGTGTTAAAGTGTTACCTTCCCTGGGCCTCCAGCTATTATACTCTGGAGTCTGAGGAGTCCCCAGAGTATAATAATTTACCGGTGGCCATTTTAGTTCATCCAAGACGAATTCCAAATTGTTTGGTTCGGTTAAAAAACAAACAATTTGGAATATTTGCTTTGAATCCGGTTAGTTGCGAACCGATTCACCCATCTCTAATTTATAAGGAAGTTCACAAGAATTTACTCAAGTTTTTTATTTCTTACTTCAGGTGATTGAACCCTAATACTCGGCACCAAGACAATTTTTATGAAATTACAACCTCCCATTTCTCCTTCTTCCAGCCGCCATGAATCACTTTACCTTATAGGCATTTTACAATTTTGAACACTGCTGAGATAACTCAATTTATTCTTCTAAATTTTACCTGATACACATCTAAATGGTCCATATTTTCCCAACCGTGGAGGATGTATTAGTAGTTTCCTATGTCAGAATGTTAAAACTCGGATAAAAAAATATGTGTACCAAACATACATGTGAAATCTAAATCTACTCTGTAGCTATATACTATATCTATAGTATGAATTGATACAAAAGTACTCTATGTTCTGTGTCACACTAGGAATAGAAAAACCACAATACAGTAGCACATAACCAGGGTTTATAAAGAAAAACAGAGACTAAGCCCCACATAGCAGGCTGCTGCAAAAAGTGCTGCGGGAAAAACCGCGGCGGCAACGCATCACGTTTTTTCCCGCAGCACTTTTCACAGAAAGTTCACAGAGGTTTCTTATGTGGACTTTCTGCTTCCGTTATACCTATAGAGAAACCGCCGGCATTTCCATAGGTATAATTGGCATGCTGCGATTTCCATAACGGTTTTCACAATGGTTTTGGAAATCGCAGTGTGTATGCTGCATGTATTTTTCTGCAATGTGTGAATAAGATTCACTAGAATCCACTTTGCAGAGACTGTAAAATGCTGCATTTTTTTTTCGCGTTTACGCCACGTGGGGCCCCAGCTAGATGTAGTAAAGTTTAATTTGACTCTGCAGAGTGGTTTTTTTATCAGAGAACAGAGACCATTGGAGAAATTGTGTAAGTGGGAATGTGGGTATGACCTACATTTTATGTTAAATTAACTTTTTAAGAATTTTTGAAATTACTTCTTACTCTATCTATCGGTCTATCTATTTTTTTTAAAGCACTAAATCCTTCAATTTTCAATAAGCCTAATAGTAGGATTACAACAGAAGTTAACACCTCTATAAATAACACCACATAAAACCTATCATTATATCCCTACAGACAATATATGATGTCACAGCTTATCTATGCCCTCTCCCTGCACATACCATGTCTAAAAAACTCTCCCATCGACCTAAGTGAGCTGACTACAGACTTTTGCTTCCTATGGCCATGACTGTGCTGTAAAACATAGTATGCTGTAACTCTCTATCTGTTAACAGAATAGATAAGAAGCTCAAGCAAGATGACCACCCAATAATTATAGCAGAAAATAGAATAAAAAAATCTACAATCAGAAAATAAAGACAGATTAGAAAAAGTGATAGATTACACTATCTGGTTTTAATGTGTCAAAAAATTTGTGACACATTCCTTTTATGGTTTTGTGCCAAGGTGTGTATGTTAAGTACGTAAATTTGTCCCATTGTTCTTTTACTTTTGATTACCAAGACTTGACACTCCCATAAATATTAAGTGATAAATGTATGACTTTGTGTTATTAGAACTTCAACTTGAAATTAAAGCAAAAAAAAAAAAAAAATTAAAAGAAACCTAAAAACATGAAGTAATGTAACTAATGATACTGTAAAGATATAAGGACACTTTTACAATCTTTAATATGTATTATGCTCATTTCATACTCAATCTAATTTTGTTGCTCATTTACTTTGTAAATTTCTTGTTTATAGTGTGACATTTTAAGTGTATCTTACCTTATAATATAATATAATATAATAAACTTTGCATGACTTGACAGA
Organism: Leptodactylus fallax; assembly: GCA_947044405.1. Lineage (NCBI taxonomy): Eukaryota > Metazoa > Chordata > Amphibia > Anura > Leptodactylidae > Leptodactylus > Leptodactylus fallax. Next base: position 230,380 of record CAMRHE010000617.1, on the reverse strand, counting down.
ACAGTGTTTGGCAACGAGGAATAACAATTTTTCTGGCCATTAAATGACCTGAATTATAATATTTCTTAGCAGTTTAACAGCAGAGGTTTCAAGCGTCAGATAAGTGGAGAAAGAAACATTATTTTCTAAAGAAATGTTAGAAAGTTTTTTAAGGGGTACTAATTTACAGTATGCAAAATTTGTTGAAATGTAAATTGACCCTTCAAGTACCTGTATAAGAGTTAAGAAGGAGCTTTTTCAAATATGTACAAATTCATAATGACTTTAAGAAAATGTCTCTATATAATTTAGAGGACGATGCAATAATAACTAAATAGATACAATTATTCTGTACTGTGATCATTTGTGCACTTAGCAGGAGTGTCAGATGGATTGGGTCTGGGTTATACAGGTATATATAGCAGAAATGTTGCTGGGTATAAAAAAAGATCTTCTGCAGTCACTGACTGAAGGAAGGCGATCCTGGTGGTGAATAAAGGAAAGGTTAAAAAAAAAAAAACCTAAGAAAATATGATACTATATTAATATTTTTATCTTATTTATTATATGTGATCTATTACACAGTGTACATAATGTTAGATATGTAGCAGGATTTGGATTTATCATTTCAAACATCTCTATTTTTCTACAACTTGGCTTTTTATGGTCATAACAATTTTCTCATTTTTATTTCTTGTTTATTTTTTATTCAACATCCCCTGTAAATTATATAAAATTATTATAGTGCAGCCTGTGTGAACCGACTGTGCCACTGAACTGATTTGGTAGGGCTACCCCTGAGGGTGTTGTCTAAGTGGTCCTCTGGATTTCACTCTTTAAACCCTATACTGTAATCTGGTCTTCATTGCAGGGTGAGGCAGGCAATAGATGGCATCAAAGGGACAGGCAGAGATATGGTCAATGGACAAGTTGAGGTCAGGGCAGGCAGAGTTTGTTTATCATGGTATTAGACAAAAGGCAGAGGTCAGAGCAGGTGGAACAGGTTCTTAATGGGGTAAACAGGCACGGGAAATCAGAGTACAAACTGTAGTAGAATACACCTTCACATGAACTAACAAGCTACAAACCTTATTGCACAGGCACCTTGCTGTGGAGGATTATAACCTTAAATAGCAAAATGGTAAAGGGGGGTGGCTGGGACCAAAATAAGTATTTACAATTTCTTAAAGGCCAGAGCACAAGCAGAAACTTGGGCATTGGCCCATGACCTGAGAGTGCAGAGTGCTGAGAGAACAAGGAGACTGGCTACTGTGACCAGATAGCTAAGCAATCCTACATCTTCTACAAGAACATCTACTTGGATGTACAGGAACAACCAGATTAAATCCAAGGTAGATGAACTTGGTTACAATTTACATAATGTTTATGATCATACTGTAAATGTAAGAAATGCCTTGAAATTGCTTAATGGATTGAAATAATTGAAGAGAGATGGCAAAAGATGTAATACAGCTACATAATAGATAATATTGCAACTTTTACTAATCCCCTGCGCTTTTGTGGTAGTTTTTGCTATAGTTTTTGAGTTGAAGCCAGAAGTGGATTGAAGAGAAATGTAAAATATAAAGATAGTTTTTCTACTTCCCCTTTCTGCTGAATCTTCTTCTGTCTTTGGTGCAGAGCAGACTGAAGCAAAAATCTGCCACAAAAAGACAACAGGTGTAGACCAATTCATGAGAGAGCCAATTTTCCTGGTTCATAAACAGACAGATTTTTGTGTTTTGTGGTACATGCTTTTGAAGAATATACTTTTTTTATTTTGCAGAAGATTTTAATGAGGAAGATGTGATGCAAGCAGAGCACACATGGCTGTCATCAGTAGCCCCACACAGTATAATTTGCTCCCCAGAAGCCCCACACATTATAATGCTCTACAGGGACCCCACATAGTATAATAGGCTCCCCACAGTGCCTCCCCAGTATAATGCTCCACCGTGGACCAACACAGTATAATATGCAGCCCACAGTGGTCCCACATAATATAATTTGCTCCCCACAGTGGTCCCACACAGTACAATTTTCTCCCCACAGTGCCCCCCAGTATAATGCTCCACAGTGTCTCCACACAGTATAATATACTCCCCAGTAGCTCTACACAGTATTAAAGGCTCAGTACCAACCCCCAGCAAAATTCTCCACAGTGGCCCCACACAATATAATATGCTCCCTAAAGTCCCCACAGAGTATAATTCTCCACAGTGTCCCTACAGTGTACAACTTGCTCCCTAGCAGCCCTACACAGTATAATAGGCTCCCCACAGTGCCCCCGGTATGGTGCTCCACAGAGGCCCCACACAATATAATATGCTCCCCAGAGGGCCCCATCAGTATAATGCTCCAGAGTTCCCAAGAGGCTTGAGCCTCTTCAGGCAAACCCCTCAAAAGTAGTTTTGGCAAATATTCATGAGGTTCCCCCCTCTGATTCGTTTCAGTGTTATTATTATACTCTTATTATCGCGTTTCGACATCCAACTAGCATTTTCATGAGGCCAACTATATGTTGAAAGATCCAATTCAAAGAGTAAGAGCTCTTTGAATTGGATCTTTCAACATATAGTTGGCCTTATGAAGACGTTAGTTGCGCGTCAAAAACGCGTTGTCATTTTACCTTATCCAATAAAGGACCTGATTTTTGTTAAACTTACTCAGCAGCGCAGTCTCATTCATCCCAGAATTTTTCCTTCCTATTATTTAGCCCTACTACATTTACCAACAATCTTGTGTTGTTTGGTCTCCAGGACATGCAGCAGCTGATCATACATCACAAACTCAATTGGAAGCTCCACCATTCTATGACCTTTTGAGGTGCCGCTATATTTTTTCATTTCTATATTTATATTCTGTTTCAAGTATATAAAGCTGCCATCTCTGGACAGCTCAAAACTGGCTTCAGAGGAAGTTTATCAGATCATGTAGAATACCACGAGTTCCCTTTCTAGCAATGCTATAGACAGGAAACACAGTTTTTAGTAAAGTTTTGAATATTGGACAACCAAATATTTTTCCACATCTTACCAGGACAGGACATTTCAGCTTTGCTCTCTTCTATCAGGTAAGCTCATTAATTGATAAATAACTATATATACTAATAAATCACTGCGTATGATATCATTGAGATATGGAGATATGATGTATATATAAGTGTTCCAGGGCTGATCAGAACTCAGAATATAAAGACATAGGATGAGAGTTTCACACTTAGGTCCCTTTAGGTATAGAACAGCACATAGCTGATGTGTATCATGTGTAGACTGTCTAAGCAATGGTGTAAATACTTATATATTGGTAAATCACCAAAATCTCATTGTTATTTTTTGCAGAAATTATAAAATGGTTCTGACAAACAAATCTGCATTTCAAGTAACCTTACCAGATGGAGCACTGTACCTTGAAATCACAGCACTAAGCATGATATCTGCCATTATCCTGCTTATCACATCCCTGTACGGACTGGTCATGAACACCCTCTACATCTGGGTCTTAAAATTCAGGATGAGGCAAAATGTCAACACCACTTGGTTCTTCCACCTTACCTTGATTAATCTTATTTGTTCATTACACCTGCCATTGGTGGCAGCTTATTTGCTGAGGTACCCTCTGTGGAACTTTGGGAACATCACCTGTAAGCTGAATGAAACATTGGTTAATATATATGTATATGCAACAGCCATCTTTCTTGCAGCCATCAGCCTTGACCGTTTCTTATCGGTGTATTATCCAATCTGGTATCGAAAGCACATGAATCTTCATCGGGCGTCTATCACCTGCTTGACAATGTGGGGGGGCGGCCATCTTGTGTAGCTCACCATACCTAATACTGTGCAATGTAGAACAAAAAGGCAACATCACAGTCTGCTGCTCAGTGTTGACGATTTCCTGGAATGAAGGTGACCCACAAAAACTTGACCCAGCAACTACATGGGGCCTTTTCAGTTTCCGCTTTGCTCTCAGTTTCATCTTACCATTTGGTCTATTGAGTATTTGTTATTTTCTAGTTGGCCTCAAAATTAGGACAAGACATCTTGCCAAGTCCACAAAACCTTACAGACTGATAATAATAGTTGTGGTCTCATTTTTAATTTGTTGGGCCCCCTACCATGTTCGAAATGGAATGATTATGGAAATTGGCAGATTTCCCAAGTACATCTTAGAGATAGTCATCATCGTTATTGTGTGCTTTACTTGTGTACATTACTGCTTCATCCCCATACTTTATCTCTTCATTGTGGATAGCTTTAATAATGAATTCAGGAAATCTATTCGGCTCCTCGTTAGCTCAGTGTTCAGGTAAGAAATTTTGTCTGAGTTCATTTATTGTATGTAACTATGTTCAAGGCTTACTATAAAGTACAGTATATTGTGTTGTGTTTATATTGTGTTTAATTCCATATTAATTTACACGCCCATGTTCTGAAATTAAAAGGGATTTTCAAATGAAAGTTTTAGCATGTTATAAAACTATGGTTCGTGGGGGGGGGGTGACCTCCGCAATGGCCCACTGAAGTAGAGAACAGGGCAATTTGGTCCTGTCGGCTAAGCATGGAAATGAAATAAAATTACTAAAATTGTTGAGTGGATCCAGAAAAAGAAATGCACTTTATACACTAGAAAGGAAGATTAGAAAAGTTTATCAAGCCCTGCTTTCCAGAATTCTGGCATTTAAAAATGTAAACTTGTGACTTGTGACTTTTTGACTTTATTTGTGTAAAAATTTGGCAAAATATTGCATTTATCACTACTACAATTTTGAAATCTTGGTGTGTTTAGCCTGTTTAGCAGCCTATACACCAGATTTATCAAAGAGCAAAAACTGTCACAATGTTGATCCAGTAAAGGGGTGGCACAGAAAACTGTACCTAATAATCCCTCAACACAGAAGTGCTAGACTTAAAGGGGTTGTCCGGGATAAAATAAAAAATTAACCATAAACTAAACCCCCCTCCCCTGCCTAACTTCTAATTTACTTACTATAAAAAAAATCTATAATTACCAAGATCGCTGCCCCATGCACACTTTCTGATATTCCGGTGATGTTCCGTTTCCCCGTTTCCAGAAACGGAGCATCACCAATACTCCCCCCCACCTGTCCCCATCATACTTACCTGTCTTCATTCTCCTGGGAACAAGACGTCACTTCCATCTTCTCTGTCTGCGCCTGCGCAATAGAGCCTATTGTGCAATCACCGGAAAATGAAGAGAAGAAACATGGTTCCCCCGCATGCGCAAAAGAGCTCTATTGGCTCTATTGCACAGGCGCCGCAGAAATCCACAGAAGAAGGAGTCAGCAGGACAGAAGAAAGTGATCTCCAGGACATAGAAGACAGGTAAGTATGATGGGATGGGGTGGGCTGAGTTATTTAGGTAGGTAGGTAGGCAGGGCTAGTAGTCCATGGGCTAGCAAGGGAAACAGTGAGGGGGTGTGAGAGAGTGAGGGGGAGGGAGAGCTAAGATAGCAGGACCTAGTGATTCATGTAAATAAATTCTGAAGATGTCAGAAGCTCCCAGGGAAACTGAGACATCACTTTAAAAACTGTTAAAGGTATTTTGGTGTACTTATTAACCCACTAATAGCACCAAAAAACCCTATTATTTTTTTTTTAAATATTGCCCGGAGAACCCCTTTTGTATGTCCCAAATTTTTCAAGCAACATTTGATCAAACCAATATTTTATTCAAGATATTTCTTCCTTCTTTCTAGGCTTGAAGGCACTTTTCATGAAGAGACTACCCAATCATCCAGAGAGAGAGAATTACAATGAAGATGTCTGTACCCCAGGGCTGTGCAATAATGTTTTGATCTGTCAAGAATAAGCTCCTGCTAGTGGTGGCTTAAAGCAAAATTATTTCAATAAAATGTTAAAAAAAAAAAAAAAAAGGAGGGGGGGAGTTTCCATGTATAGTGTCAGGCGCCGGTACTGCAGCTCAGTTCATTTTGACTTTAGCTACAACCACTGCAGCCCCTACAATTATTCCTGTGGATGTTGCTTTCCCTGGTTCAGGACCAGACACATATTCAGGTTTTTTTGCCTATGCGGTTTTGAGAACTATAACATTTTTAAAAATTGGATTTATTCAGCTAATTTTTGTGTCTTTTTTCGGGCTTTATTTTTTATAATATTTTTATTTTGGCATTTTTTTAATTTTTATACAGTACAGACCAAAAGTTTGGACACACCTTCTCATTCCAAGAGTTTTCTGTATTTTCATGACTATAAAAATTGTAGATTCACACTGAAGGCATCAAAACTATGAATTAACACATGTGGAATTATATACTTAACAAAAAAGTGTGAAACAACTGAAAATATGTCTTATATTCTAGGTTCTTCAAAGTAGCCACCTTTTGCTTTGATTACTGCTTTGCACACTCTTGGCATTCTCTTAATGAGCTTCAAGAGGTAGTCACCTGAAATGGTTTTCACTTCACAGGTGTGCCCTGTCAGGTTTAATAAGTGGGATTTCTTGCCTTATAAATGGGGTTGGGACCATCAGTTGTGTTGTTCAGAAGTCAGGTGGATACACAGCTGATAGTCCTACTGAATGGAGTGTTAGAATTTGTATTATGGCAAGAAAAAAAGCAGCTAAGTAAAGAAAAACGAGTGGCCATCATTACTTTAAGAAATGAAGGTCAGTCAGTCCGAAAAATTGGGAAAACTTTGAAAGTGTCCCCAAGTGCAGTGGCCAAAACCATCAAGCGCTACAAAGAAACTGGCTCACATGAGGACCGCCCCAGGAAAGGAAGACCAAGAGTCACCTCTGCTGCAGAGGATAAGTTCATCCGAGTCACCAGCCTCAGAAATCGCAGGTTAACAGCAGCTCAGATTAGAGACCAGGTCAATGCCACACAGAGTTCTAGCAGCAGACACATCTCTACAACAACTGTTAAGAGGAGACTGTGTGCAGCAGGCCTTCATGGTAAAATAGCTGCTAGGAAACCACTGCTAAGGACAGGCAACAAGAAGAAGAGACTTGTTTGGGCTAAAGAATACAAGGAATGGACATTAGACCTGTGAAAATCTGTGCTTTGGTCTGATGAGTCCAAATTTGAGATCTTTGGTTCCAACCACCGTGTCTTTGTGCAATGCAGAAAAGGTGAACGAATGGACTCTACATGCCTGGTTCCCACCGTGAAGCATGGAGGAGGAGGTGTGATGGTGTGGGGGTGCTTTGCTGGTGACACTGTTGGGGATTTATTCAAAATTGAAGGAATACTGAACCAGCATGGTTACCACAGCATCTTACAGCGGCATGCTATTCCATCCGGTTTACGTTTAGTAGGACCATCATTTATTTTTCAACAGGACAATGACCCCAAACACACCTCCAGACTGTGTAAGGGCTATTTGACCAAGAAGGAGAGTGATGGGGTGCTACGCCAGATGACCTGGCCTCCACAGTCACCAGACCTGAACCCAATCCAGATGGTTTGGGGTGAGCTGGACCGCAGAGTGAAGGCAAAAGGGCCAACAAGTGCTAAGCATCTCTGGGAACTCCTTCAAGACTGTTGGAAGACCATTTCAGGTGACTACCTCTTGAAGCTCATCAAGAGAATGCCAAGAGTGTGCAAAGCAGTAATCAAAGCAAAAGGTGGCTACTTTGAAGAACCTAGAATATAAGACATATTTTCAGTTGTTTCACACTTTTTTAAGTATATAATTCCACATGTGTTAATTCATAGTTTTGTTGCCTTCAGTGTGAATCTACAATTTTTATAGTCATGAAAATACAGAAAACTCTTGGAATGAGAAGGTGTGTCCAAACTTTTGGTCTGTACTGTATATGTGGTAAAATATAAACAAGAGGGAAAATGTGTTTGCTTTTCATGTTTCACGGAATTGTTTTTTTTTTTTAATAGCACTAAGTGTTAATAATAAACTTTTTAAAATATTTCTCCCTCTTCGTTATGGTAATTTTTATTTTATATTGTGTATTGGGGGGTGGGGCTAGTCGTCTGGGGGTGGTATCGGTGTATTATTTTTTTTTTTTTTTCATTTTACTTAAATTTTTATTTTTTACTTTGACCTTTGGAGACATTTTAACAGCTATTTTAGTGTGGGGGGGCACAGTAGGTATGGGCAGGAGGCTGCATTCCTCCTGTAAGTGAGGCTAAGATGTATCAGCTCCAGCTACAAGAGGAATGCAGCCTCCTGTCCTCCCATAATTACTGAGCTGATCTGATCTAACAGTCTCTGTTTCCCGGCGAGAGAGAAGGGAGTCTCATCATGGCGGCTCCCATAGCTACACTCATTGAGCGCTGTGTATATACAGTGATTGGGAAGGCTGGGACGGTAATAAACCATCCATGCCTTCTCTACAGGACCTCCAGCAGAAGTATCAGCTGGCTCCCCAATTCTGCAGCTGCAAGATTTCGTTTCACACTGCAAGGATGTACCTGTATGTCCTTGCAGAATAAGAAAGGGACCACCCAGACATAAAAAGCCTATAGGTGGTCCGGGACCAGTTAAAGGGGTTTTCCCACAGATATAATCATAATTTGTAGGCAGTTAAAAGTTACATATTTTTTTAAATATAAATAAATACAATTTTTGCAGCATTTTACAGACTTTCTATAATGAACTCAGTTGTGACAATTTGTTGTCTTTATCGGTTGCCAATGGATACGACCATGAATACAGCAACTTTCTATGGTCTGGCGCATGTCAGAAACCCAGTCAAGAATCCCTTATTGTGGACGGGTTATCAGGCAAGGACACTACATGCATATGAAGATGGTTTGTCTAAAATAAGGAAATCAAGTTCCTGCATTCATGGCCGTATCCATTGGCAACCGATCAAGACAAAAGATGTCACCACTAAGATGATTAGAAAAATTATTTGTAATGACTTATAGTTAAAAAAAAATGTTAAACTTTTTATTGCCTACAAGCTTAAATATTATTATGTTTGTGGGAAAATCACTTTATGCAAATGACCATATTGCAGTCTGTTACATTGTAGCACATTATCAGAGATACTTCTAAGCTATTAGTATGTGCACTCACATTGTCTAGCACTCATCTACATTTGTAGCAGCCACTAAATGAATGGTTGTTGCGCCATTTTAAAATATCCACTAATAAATGAACAAACAGTCATAAAACAATATACTTTTAATGACTTCTACATCTGCACATAAATTAGCCCCCCCCCCAAAAAAAAAAGAAAAATATATATATGAAGAAATAATTATTCTGAGGAGAATGTATCTATATCATGTGGAGGTCATTGTATAAAAAACTAAAAAAAAAAATCATAAATCTGGATTGTGATCATTGAATGCACTTAGTAGAGTCACATTAATTGGGTCAGAGACACATGTATAGATAGTAGGGATGTTACTAAACAAAAGATCTATATATCAATTTATAATGAGTCTACTAACTTGCTGTACCACAATAATGGAAAAAAGTTGAATCCATTTGATCAGCAATTATTAACATAATGCACTAAAAGTCATGTTAAACTTGGTAACGTACCTATATAGCTATCAATCTAAAGTAAAAAATATACTATTTTTACTACATATAATATATTTTTTTTTTTACTATATAATGTTTATTTATTATGCTTACTTATATAGCGCCATCATATTCTGCAGCGCTTTATAGACATTGACAGTCACTGTCCCATATAGGGCTCACAATCTATGTTCCCTATCAGTATGTCTTTGTAGTGTGGGAGGAAACCGGAGGAAACCCACGCAAACATGGGGAGAACATACAAACGCCTTGCAGATCTTGTCCTTGGCAGGATTCAAACCCAGGACTTCAGCGCTGCAGTGCTAACCACTGAGCCACCGTGCTGCCCACAGTAGTAAAGACCCAGCGCCAATGTCCTCGATCAGTATTAACCCCCCAAACACCTTGGTCAAAGCCAAGGTGGCATTTAGGAGTAAGATTTGGGGCCGGCAATCTGTTTGTATGTTAGTTGGGAGCCTGTTGAAGACTCCCGAGCTTGTCATACAATTAATTCTATTACAGGCTGTGCAGTCACATGTCCCCCTCCTTGTCATCCTCATAGTCATGTGACTGTTTGTAATACAAGTAGCTGATACAGGAGCCTCCCTGCTGTGTCCTGTCATCAGTAGGACAAAAGACTTATTAAGCTCCTCCCCTTGTCTAATTCATGCCGTTTTATAAGTCTGTGGCTCAAGATTTTTATAAGACTGTTTGAGTCAGAATCATGAAGAACATTCCTCAGACTGACAATAGTGAGGGCTAATAGATTTCTTCTCTACTTTTGACTTTCATTGCTCAGTTTAGTGTTCCTAATATCAAGAAATATCAGCAAAACATTTGTTGAGGCTACATTGTGTCCTAATTGTAAGTATATGATCTGAAGTCAACCATTGAATTGGATTTTTTCAGATTCCACCAGTTTTGTTGCTATGTATCGATGTCTACTTCTACAAGTTGTTATGTGTATTATGTACATCACAGTTTGATTATGTTGCTCATTTATATTGTAAGCCCATTGCTTATGGGGTCACATTTTATGTGTAACTAAGCTATTAACAGACTTTGCATGAATCCACAGTACAGCGTTTGCACATGAAGAATATCACTTTTACCCGGCCATTAAATAACTGCTCTAAATTTTTTTGCAGTTTCAAGCAATTTTTTACTTTAGTTTCAAGAGCCAGACACATATAACAGGAAGCAAATTTCTCTAAAGAAATATTAGAAAGTTTAAGTGTTATTGATAATTATATATCATATTATTATATTATTGTATATTATATTATTATAATAATATAGAAAGTTTGTAAAAATGTGACCATTTAAGTACTTGTATAAGATTTAAGGAGATTTATAAAATATGTAAAAAGTCATAATGATTGTCAGAGAATTTCTCTCTATAATTCAGAGGATAATATATTAATGGCTAAATAAATAATAAATAAGAGCAATTATTCTGGACTGTGATAATTGTGAGCACTTAGTAGAGGTGTCAGATGGATTGGGCCAGAGGAACATATATATATCTAGCAGCCATGTTCCTGCATATAGAAAGTGATCTCCTCTCGCTGAGAGGAGGAAGGAGATCCTGGTAAAGAACAAAGGAAAGGTAAAGAAAACTATATAAAACTAAACCATTTCTCTGCTTTTTCCTCCTCTTTCTATATACTGTATATATATTATATTTGATTCATCCTACAGTGTACATAATGTGAGAGATATATCATTCTGAACCATCTCTATTTATCTACAATTTAGCTGTGAACTTTTTATAGACAAAACAATCATCCTACAGTGTACATAATGTAAGATGTGGATATATATATAGACAAAACATTTTTATCACCTCAATATTTAGTCATGATTTTCTATATAACATCCCCTGTAAATTATATATAATGGATACATTGTTGTAATGCAGCATATCTGACCCCAATGTGCCACTGAACTGATTTGACCTTGGGCTAATGTGTCCTCTAGTTTTCACCCTTTAACCATTGTACTATATTTCAATATTTGTCAAACCTATCCTATCACAGATCAGATAATGATGCTGTTGATAAAAGCTAGCAGCTCTGAAGGGGGAATAGTATCTCATACCAATATTTGACTAATTTTTTTAGCAATATTTTAGATAAAGACAAAAAAAACCACAGCGCGCTCCACATAACCACTGAGGCCCAGTCACAGGCCTTAGCAGGGACTTCTGGAACACGTGACATCAGCCTCAGGCCAGAAATGGCCAGAAGTTGACTCTGGACCACCAGTCACCCAGGAGAGGCGACTATATACTTTTTACTTTTGACACCAGGCCCCTTACCTTTAGCAATGTAGCCAGGCTCTGGCATTTCCTGGGCCCACCAGAGGATCCTTCGGTCCTCCGGTAGGACAGCGCAATGCTCGATGTACAGTATATACTCAGTTGCAGTCAGCAACTGATTAAGGAAAACCAATTACAATGTAATCCATCTCACCTCCATCTATCTTTTACTCAGGTATCGAGCTTGCTAACAAATCCATGAACATCGGTTTACTTAATTTTTTGGACTTTGTATTTTGATTATCATCTGATAGCATGCTACAACCTACACTGCACTTGCTCTATTTTATAGTGTGGCTTTGAGACAGATATTTTTGGTCTTAGCTATTGTTCTTCACTGCCTCTAAAATTTAGCATCAACATGTAGATCCAACCTACATCTGCTGAGGTCTTCAGCCATTTAAGAGATATATGATTTTTTTCTGATCAACTGGGCTATATGTGTTGGAACATTATCACAAACAAAGCCAAATGTTGAGTGCACATTGTCACAATCTATGCACCCCCCCCCCAGTCTAATGGACTTGATTTCTTGTAATCTTCCCCAAAACTAAACATCTTAGCTAATATAGTACATTCATTTCTATTTCTCAGTAAAATAATTATAGCAATTTTTAGCCGATTCCTAGACCTTTATCCCACTTCTGACACCAAAGGTAATAGAGTGATTTTATGATTGTCTAAAAGTGAACACAAACACACCAAAATATGATGAGATCAAAGGTCCTTAATATATAAAATTAAATAAAATGAAAATGAAGCAGAGTATACCAGCTGACTATACATGGAAAGCAAGGCATACATACAGACCGACCAGTAACAGAATATAACCACTTCATATCACATAAATATTATATTTCAGTTTTGTCCAATATATTCTGTTTCATGTATATACAGCTGCCATCTCTGGACAGCTCAAAACTGGCTTCAGAGTTTATCAGATCATGTAGAATATCACTAGCTCTCTTTCTAGCAATGATATGGACAGGAAACACAGTTTTTAGTAAAGTTTTGAATACTGGACAACCAAATACTTTTCCACATCTTACCAGGACAGGACATTTCAGCTTTGCTCTCTTCTATCAGGTAAGCTCATTAATTGATAAATAACTATATATACTAATAAATCACTGCGTATGATATCATTGCGAGGAGATATGATGTATATATAAGTGTTCCAGGGCTGATCAGAACTCAGAATATAAAGACATAGGATGAGAGTTTCACACTTAGGTCCCTTTAGGTATAGAACAGCACATAGCTGATGTGTATCATGTGTAGACTGTCTAAGCAATGGTGTAAATACTAATATATTGGTAAATCACCAAAAGCTCATTGTTATTTTTTGCAGAAATTATAAAATGGTTCTGACAAACAAATCTGCATTTCAAGTAACCTTACCAGATGGAGCACTGTACTCTGAAATCACAGCACTAAGCATGATATCTGCCATTATCCTGCTTATCACATCCCTGTACGGACTGGTCATGAACACCCTCTACATCTGGGTCTTAAGATTCAGGATGAGGCAAAATGTCAACACCACTTGGTTCTTCCACCTTACCTTGATTAATCTTATTTGTTCATTACACCTGCCATTGATAGCAGCTTATGTGCTGAGGTACCCTCTGTGGAACTTTGGGAATTTTATCTGTAAGCTGAATGATACATTGGTTAATATATATGTATATGCAACAGCCTTCTTTCTTGCAGCCATCAGCCTTGATCGTTACTTATCGGTGTTTTATCCAATCTGGTATCGAAAACACATGAATCTTCATTGGGCTTCTATCACCTGCATGACAATTTGGGGGGGGCGGCCATATTGTGTAGCTCACCATACCTAATACTGTGCAATGTAGAACAAAAAGGCAACATCACAGTCTGCTGCTCAGAGTTGACAATTTCCTGGAATGAAAGTGACCCACAAAAACTTGACCAGGCAACTGTATGGGGCATTTTCGGTTTCCGTTTTGCTCTAAGTTTCATCTTACCATTTGGTCTTTTGAGTATTTGTTATCTTCTAATTGGCCTGAAAATTAGGACAAGACATCTTGCCAAGTCTACAAAACCTTACAGACTAATAATAATAGTTGTGGCTTCATTTTTAATTTGTTGGGCCCCCTACCAGGTTCAACATGGAATGACTGTAGAAATAAGTAGAATTCCAAAGGACGTCTTGCAGATACTGGTCATCTTTACTGTGTGCTTTGGTTGTATAAACTTCTGCTTCACCCCCATACTATATCTCTTTATTGTGGATAGCTTCAATAATGAGTTCAGGAAATCTATTCGGCTTCTCATCAGCTCAGTGTTCAGGTAAGAAATTTTGTCTGCATTCATTTATTGTATGTAACTATGTTCAAGGCTTACTGTAAAGTACAGTATATTGTGTCGAATTTAGAATAATTCCATATTAAAGTTTTAGCATGCTATAAAAATTGTCACAATGTTGATCCTGTAAAGGGGTGGCATAGAAAACTGTACCTAATAATCCCTCAACACAGAAGTGCTAGACTTAATATGTGCCAAATTTGTCAAGCAACATTTGATAAAACCAAGATTGTATACAAGGTATTTTTTGCTTCTTTCTAGGCTTGAAGGCACTTTTCATGAACAGACTACACAATCATGCAGAGAGAGAGACTTACAATGAAGATGTCTGTACCACAGGGATGTGAAATAATGTTTTAATCTGTCAAAAATGCGGTTGCAGTTTTGAGGGCTATAACATTTTTTAATTTGGGTTATTCATCTAATTTTTGTGTCTTTTTTCGGTGACTTATTTTTATGATATTTTTATTTAGTATGTTTTTTATTTTTTTATATCTGGAAAATTATAAACAAAAAAGGAGGGAAAATGTGTCTGTTTTTCATGTTTCATGTTTTTGTTTTTTTTAATAGCTCTACTGTAAGTGTTGCTAATAAACTTTTTAAGATATTTTTCCCTCTCCATTACGGTAATTTTTATTTTATATTGTGTAGTGGGGGGTGGGGCTAGTCGTCGGGGGTGGGGGTGGTATTAGAGTATTATTTATTTATTTTTTGTTTTCCTTTATTTTACTTTAATTTTTATTTTTTACTTTGACCTGTGGAGACATTTTAACAGCTATTATGATGGGGGGGGGGGCTGATTTCTCTGTAAATGGAGCTGATACATTTAGCCCCAGTTACAGGAGGAATGCAGCCTCCTGCCCATAACTGCTGAGCTGATCTGTTCTAACAGTCTCTTATTCCCAGTGGGAGAGAGGGGAGCCTCATTATGGCGGCTCCCATAGCTACACTCATTGAGCGCTGTGTATACAGTGATTGGGAAGGCTGGGACGGTAATAAACCATCCATGCCTTCTCTAGAGGAGCTCCAGCTAATGTAACAGCTGGCTCCCCAATTCTGCAGTTGTAAGATTTCATGAAGCTGTTTAACACTGTAAGGATGTACCTGTATGTCCTTGCAGAATAAGAAAGGAACCGCAGAGTTTTACAGACTTTCTCTAATGAACTCAGTTGTGACAATTTGTTGTCTTTATCGGTTGCGAATGGATAAGACCATGAATACAGCAACTTTCTATGGTCTGGCGCATGTCAGAAACCCAGTCAAGAATCCCTTATTGTGGATGGTTATCAGGTAAGGACACTACATGTACATGAAGATGATTTGATTAAAATAAGTAAATCAAGTTCCTGCATTCATAGTCTTATCCATTGGCAACCGATCATGATTATCGCCACTAAGATGATTCAAAAAAATCTTTAAAACTCCAACTGCCAAATTTGTAATTACTTATAGTTAAAAGAATGTTTAACTTTAAATTGTCTACAAACTTAAATTTTATTATGTTTGTGGGAAAATCACTTTATGCAAATGACCATATTGCAGTCTGTTACATTGTAGCACATCAGAGACACTTCTAAGCTACTAGTGTACGTAGCTCACACATTGTCTAGCACTTGACTACATAATACTAAATAAAAGATCTATATATCAATTTATATCGAATCTAGTAACTTGTTGTACCATAAAAATTTAAAAAGTTGAATCAATTTGATTAGCAATTATTAACATAATACACTAAAAGTCATGTTAAACTTGGTAACGTACCTATATAGCTATCAATCTAAAGTAAAAAATATATATACTATTTTTACTACATATAATATATATGTATTTTTTTACTATATAATATACAGCATTGACCCAGCAGCAATGTCCTCGATCAGTATTAACACCCCCAAATGTCTCGGTCAAAGCCAAGGTGCCATTTTGGAATAAGATTTGTGGACAGCAATCCGTTTGTATGTTACTTTGGAGCCTGTTGAAGGCTCCCGGGCTTATCATACAATTACTTCTATTACAGGCTGTGCAGTCACATCCCCCTCCTTGTCATCCTCATAGTCATGTGACTGTTTGTAATACAAGTAGCTGATACAGGAGCCTCCCTGCTGTGTCCTGTCATCCGCAGGACAAAAGACTTATTAAGCTCCTACCCTTATCTAAGTCATGCCCCTTTTATTAGTATCTAGCTCAAAATGGAGCAGCCCAATAGGAGAAACACCTTTGTCCTGTGCAAGATTTTTTATAACACCCTTTGGGATCATGAAGAACATTCCTCAGACTGACAATAGTGAGGGCTATTAGATTTCTTCTCTACTTTAGCCTTTTATTACTCGGTTTAGTGTTCCTAGTATCATGAAATATCAACAAAACATATGTCGATGCTACATTGTGTCCTAATTGTAAGTATATAATCTGATGTCAACCATTGAGTTGGATTTTTCAGATTTATTGCTTTGGGATTTATATATCATTAGATAGGAATTATATACATAGGCTTTGATTTATATACTGTAGTATCACCATTATTCACACTTATTCTGTATTATCAAAGAGTGTGATGGCACCAATTTTGTTGCTATGTATCGATGTCCACTTCTACAAGTTTTTATGTGTATTATATAATTCAGAGGATGATGTATTAATGGCTAAATAAATAATAAATCAGAGCAATTATTCTGGACTGTGATAATTGTAGGCACTTGAGTTGGGTTGGGTCAGGGGCAGATATATATACAGTATATATATATATATATATATATATATATATATATATATATATTTGATTCATCCTACAGTGTACATAATGTAAGATGTGGATATATATATATAGACAAAACATTTTTATCACCTCAATATTTAGTCAAGATTTTCTATATAAAATCCCCTGTAAATTATATATAATGGATACATTGTTGTAATGCAGCATGTCTGACCTCAATGTGCCACTGAACTGATTTGACCTTGGGCTAATGTGTCCTCTAGTTTTCACCCTTTAACCATTGTACTATATTTCAATATTTGTCAAACCTATTCTATCACAGGTCAGATAATGATGCTGTTGATAAAACTAGCAGCTCTGAAGGATGAAAATAATTTAATGTGCAATACCACTATTTCCTATTTTTTTAGCATTTTTTTTTAGATATAGACAAAAAAACACAATGCGTCCCATGTAACCACTGAGGCCCAGTCTTGGGCTTCAGCAGTGACTTCCGGGACACGTGATATTAGCCACAGAAGTTGACTCTGGACCACCAGACACCCAGGAGAGGCAAGTATACAGTATATTTTTTTTACTTTTGCTCACCTCCCCTGGACAGGCTTCTATTGGAAAGGACCCCAGAAGCACATGACACCAGGTCCCTTTCCTTTAGCAATGTGGCCAGGCCTGGCCTTCCCTGGGCCCACCAGAGGATCCTACGGTCCTCCGCTGGGACAGCTCAATGCTGGATGTACAGTATATACTCAGTGGCAGTCAGCAAATGATTAAGGAAAACAATTTACAATGTAATCCATCTTCCCTCCATCTATATTTTACTCAGGTATCCAGCTTGATAACAAATCCATGAACATTGGTTTACTTAATTTTTTACACTTTGTATTCTGATTTTCATCTGATAGCATGCTACAACTTACACTGTGCTTGCTCTATTTTACACTGTGGCTCATATTTTTGGACTTAACTACTGTTCTTCACTGCCTCTCAAATTTGGCATCAACATATAGATCCAACCTACATGTGGTGAGGTCTTCAGCCATTTAAGAGATATATGAAGTTTACTGATCAACTGGGCTGTATCTGTTGGAACAATACCACAAATTGCCAAATGTTGAGTGCACATTGTTACAATCTATGCACCCCCCTAGTCTACTGGACTTGATTTCTTGTCAACTTCCCCAAAACTAAACATCTTAGCTAATATAGTACATTCATTTCTATTTCTCAATAAAATAATTATAGCAATTTTTAGCCGATTCCTAGACCTTTATCCCACTTCTGACACCGAAGGTAATAGAGTGATTTTATGATTGTCAAAAAGTGAACACAAACACACCAAAATATGATAAAATCAAAGGTCCTTAATATATAAAATTAAATAAAATGAAAATGAAGCAGAGTATTCTAGCTGACCATATATGGAAAGCAAGGCGTACATACAGACCGACCAGTAACAGAATGTAACCACTTCATATCACATAAATATTATATTTCAATTTTGTCCAATATATAATGTGTTTCATGTTTATAAAGCTGCCATCTCTGGACAGCTTAAAACTGGTTTCAGAGGAAGTTTATCAGATTATGTAGAATACCACTAGTTCCCTTTCTAGCAATGATATGAACAGGAAACACCATTTTTAGTGAAGCTTTGAACACTGTACAACCAAATACTTTTTTACATCTTACCAGGACAGGACATTTTGAAGATTTTCTTTCTTCTATCAGGTAAGCTCATTAATCGATTAAATAACCATATATACTAATACACCACTGCTTTTTTGAAGGCTCCCATTGTCATACAATTACTTATATTACAGGCTACGCAGTCATGTCCCCCCCTCTTGTCATCCTCATAGTCATGTGACTATCTGAAATACAAGTAGCTGCTTAAGGAGCCTCCCCGCTGTGTCCTGTCATCAGTAGGACAAAAGACTTATTAAGCTCCTCCCCTTGTCTAATTCATGCCCGTTTTATTAGTCTGGGTCCCAAGATGGAGCAGCCCAATAGGAGAAAAACCTTTGTTCTGTGCAAGATTTTTATAAGACTGTTGGTGTCAGGATCATGAAGTACATTCCTCACACTGACAATAGTGAGGGCTATTAGATTTCTTCTCTACTTTTGCCTTTTGTTACTGTGTTTAGTAATTTCAGCAAAACATATGTCGATGCTACATTGTGCCCTAATGGTAAGTATATCATCTGATGTCAACCATTGAGTTGGATTTTTCAGATTTATTGCTTTGGGATTTATATATCACTAGCAGAAGGACCCGGCTTTGCACGGGTACATTTAATTTTTTGTTTGTGTAGTGGCCCCATAAGAATTGGCCAGTTTTGCACTTGACATCCAGTATGGCAGTCCAGTATAGGTACAGTCTATTTATGGCTGTGTTGCTATGGAAACCTAGTAAATGAAATGTGAACTTATATTGGCTGATGCATATCATATGACTGAATATTTAAGGACCTGCGAACTGCTATTGACTCATATAGGTCATAAATAGCTTGGTTGCTATGGAAACCTGGTGTAAAGCTGTGTGTGTGTCAAGACTGAAGAACCTGTGATTTTCCATTGGTCCATAAGCGTCATGTGATCATGTGTATCTCAGTTTGGATATCAGTGAAAGACCTGCGATCGGTTGTTATGGAAAACCTGGAGTAAAGCTGTGTGTATGTAACCTTGTGTAACAGTGTCATCCACAGCGCCCTGTCCCTTTAAAGCTGACCCACAGCAGTGAAGAAAAATGGCTGGCTTGTTATAGAAACATGGAGTGCAGCTGTGTGCATGTGGCCTTGTCGGATTGGTGACGGGCTTGGGTCTGCTGGGTTGTTTCAGCAGCTCGCTATTGTCTGTGACATACCTTATCAGATTGGAGACAGGCTTGGGTCTGCTGAGAGTTTTCATTAGCTCAAGCAGCAGCCATGCATTTTGCTGCAGTGGGCATGAGTAGTTTAAAAACGTTTCAATTTATAAGAATGTTGAAATCCAGTATGGCAGTCCAGTCAGTGGCGTAAATACCGGGGTAGCAGTGGTAGCAGCTGCCACAGGGACTGGGACATTAGGCAGGCCCCTGATGTTTTTTTTTTTTTTTTTAAATAGGCCGTTACCTGCTGGTTACTTACCGATCCCCGCTCCTGCTCATGGCTGCCTGCGCTTCACCTTCTGCGGAGACGGCTGTGAGCAGGAACGGGGATAGGTAAGTAAGGCCTGTGGGCCGTGAACCCCACAAACACTGCTATCATTATACTCTGGGGTCTTTTCAGACCCCAGACTATAATGATCGGAGGCCCCGAGGAGTTAAGGGAACATAAAAAACACTGTTACTTACCTCTCCTGCGCTCCAGCAGGCTTCAGGCCTCCTTGGTGACATCCCAGACGTCGGTGGGCCAGTCCAACGTCATTATGCGTCGCGATGCATGCCTGGCTCATGTGACATCTGGTCCAACATTGAAGAGTTAGCGGGAAATGCGCATAATACTATATGAAGGGGTCACTATGTGGTATAATACTGTGTGCAGGGGCCACTATGGGGCAGAATACTGTGTGCAAGGGCCACTATGGGGCATAATAGTGTGTGCAGGGGCCACTATGGGGCATAATAGTGTGTGCAGGAATGCAGTTTGTTCAGGGGGGCCGTTGCCAGGGGTGTCCCATGTCAAATGTTCGCCTTGGGGCCCAGCCATTCCTAGTTACACCACTAAGTCCAGTATAGGTACAGTCTATTTATGGCTGTGTTGTTATGGAAACCTGGTAAATTAAATGTGAACTTATGTTGGCTGATACATGTCATATGACTGAATATTTAAGGACCTGTGAACTGCTATTGACTAATACAGGTCATAAATAGCTTGGTTGCTATGGAAACCTGTGTGCCTGAGGAGAGTAAGCGCCTGCGAGCTTCTATTGGCTGATAAGGGACATGTGACTGTGTGTATGGCAGTTGGAATATGAGTGAAAGACTTGCAGGCTAATGTTGGTCATTTTTTTGGGAATACTGTATCTCAGGAATGGTACATCCTTTAGCGCTGAGACCTAGTCCAAAATATTCCCGGATACCTGATGTACTTTTGTGCCAAATTTGGTGAGGATCGGTCCAGTCGTTTGGTTGCGCATAAAGAACAGACAGACAGACAGACAGGAACTCATTTTTTTATATATAAGAGATTAAATAGGAATTACATACATAGGCTTTGATTTATATACTATGGTATCACCATTATTCACACTTATGCTATATTATCAAAGTGTGTGATGGCACCAGTTTTGTTGTTATGTATCGATATCCACTTCTACAAGTGTTTATGTGTATTATGTACATCACAGTCTGATTATGTTGCTCATTTATATTGTAAGCCCATTGTTTATGGGGTTCCATTTTACGTGTAACAAACCTATTAACAGACTTTGCATGAATCCACAGTACAGCACTTGCACATGAAGAATATCACTTTTTCCAGCCATTAAGTAACCACTCTAAATTTTTTAGCAGTCTTCAAGCAGAGCTAGATACATGGAACAGGAAGGAAATTTCTCTAATGAAATATTATAAAGTTTTTTAAGTGTTATTGATTTCAATAATTAAAGTTTGTCCAAATGTGACCATTTAAGTACTTGTATAACAATTAAGAGGCAGATTTATCAAATATGTAAAAAGTCATAATGATTGTCAGAGAATTTCTCTCTGTAATTCAGAGGATGATGAATTAATGGCTAAATAAATAATAGATAAGAGCAATTATCCTGGACTGTGATAATTGTGAGCACTTAGTAGAGGTGTCAGGTGGATTGGGTCAGGGGCAAATATATATATTTCTAGCAGCCATGTTTTTGGATATAGAAAGTAATCTGCTCTCGCTGACTGGAGGAAGGAGATCCTGATAAAGAACAAAGGAAAGGTAAAGAAAACTATAAGAAAACAAGATAAAACAAAACCATCTCTCTGCTTTCTCTCTCTCTCTTTCTCTCTATATATTATATATATTTAGTCATGATTTTCTATATAACACCCCCTGTAAATTATATATAATGGATACATTGTTGTAATGCAGCATATCTGACCTCAATGTGCCACTGAACTGATTTGACCTTGGGCTAATGTGTCCTCTAATTTTCACCCTTTAACCATTGCACTATATTTCAATGTTTGTCAAGCCTATCCTATCACAGGTATATACAGCTGCCATCTCTGGACAGCTCAAAACTGTCAGGTAATGATGCTGATGATAAAAGCTAGCAGCTCTGAAGGTTGAATAGTATCCCGTGTAGAATACCACAAGTTCCCTTTTTTTTGCAATGATATAGACATAAAAGCACAGTATTTTAGTGAAGATTTGTTCATTGGACAACCAGACAATTTACCACCGCTTACTAGGACAGGATATTTCTCAGTTTCGCTCTCGACTATCAGGTAAGCAAATTAACTGATAAATATCCTAATGTACTAAAAAAATGCTGCTCATAATATCATTGTGGGAGATATACTGTAAGTTCCAAGAGCTTATTAGAATTCTTTACACATAGACGTAGGATGGAATGTTCCCATTTAGGTCCCCATAGGAATAGAACAGCATACAGCCATGGTGTTACATGCATAAATTGCCTAATCAATGGTGTAAATACTTATATAGAGGTAAATCATTGAAATCATTGTCATTTTTTGCAGATATCATACAATGATTCCTACAAACCAGTCTGAATTACAAGTAACTTTACCGGATGAAACTCTGTACCCTGAAATAACAACTCCACACCTGATATCTGCCATTATATTGTTCATCACATGTCTATATGGACTGGTCATGAACACCCTCTACATCTGGGTCTTAAAATTCAGGATGAGCCAAAGTATCAACACCACTTGGTTCTTCCACCTTATCATGACTAATCTTATTTTTACATTACATCTGCCTTTGCTGTCAGTTTATCTGCTGAGGTTCCCACTGTGGATCTTTGGGAACTTTATGTGTAAGCTGAATGAAACACTGATTAATGTATATGTGCATGCGACAGCCTTCATCCTTACAGCCATTGGCCTTGATCGTTTCTTCTTGGTGTATTTTCCAATCTTGTATCGAAAACACATGAATCTTCATCGGGCTTCTATCGCCTGCTTGATAATGTGGGGGGCAGCCATCTTGTGTAGCTCACCATACCTAATACTGTGCAATGTAGAACAAACAGGCAACATCACAGTCTGCTGCTCAGAGTTGACGATTTCCTGGAATGAAGGTGACCCACAAAAACTTGACCAGACAACTGCATGGGGCTTTTTTGGTTTCCATTTTGTTTTGAGTTTTCTCCTACCATTTGGTCTCTTAAGTATTTGTTATCTTCTCGTTGGCCTCAAAATTAGGAAAGGACGTCATACCAAGTCCATAAAACCTTACATATTGATACTAATAGTTGTGGCTTCATTTTTCATCTGCTGGACTCCCTACCATGTTCGAAATGGAATGATTGTGGAATTAACCAGATTTCCAGAAGATGTCTTACAGATTCTTATCTTCTTTGCTGTCTCCTTTACTTGTGTAAACTTCTGCTTCACCCCCTTACTTTATCTATTCATTGTGGATAGTTTTAGTAAGGAGTTCGGTAAATCTGTACGGCTCCTCATCAGCTCAGTGTTCAGGTAAGAAAATTTGTCTTTATTAATTTATTGTATGTATTACTGTGTGCTGTAAAATAAATTACAATATATTGTGTTAATTTTAGAATAATTCCATATCACCATTGGAGATTAGTGACCCTCAGAAGATTTATTTAACTCCTAGGACTCTATCTATATAACAGAGTATATGACACTGTTAGGACTCCTAGGACTATATATCTATAAAACATAGTGTATGACACTGTCAGGACTCCTAGGACTATATATCTATAATACATAGTGTATGACACTGTCAGGACTCCTAGGACTATATATCTATAAAACATAGTGTATGACACTATCAGGACTCCTAGGAGTATATATCTATAAAACATAGTGTATGACACTGTCAGGACTCCTAGGACTATAAATCTGTAATACATAGTGTATGACATTGTCAGGACTCCTAGGACTATATATCTATAAAACATAGTGTATGACACTGTCAGGGCTCCTAGGACTATATATCTATAAAACATAGTGTATGACACTGTCAGGTCTCCTAGGACTATATATCTGTAAAACATAGTGAATGACACTGTCAGGGCTCCTAGGACTACAGTAATACCTCGTACATTCGCGAGGTTAGGTTACAGAGCGGGTCGCGGATCGCGAGGAATCGCGAATGTTTGGTACAAGCGCTTAGAAGTGCTTACAATGCCGATTTCTAATGTTTAACCCCTAAATATCAATAAACTTTACCCTACAGTACTGTACAGTATACTAAACTATACTGTACAGTACTGTATATTAATACATTCATTCATTTTTCTTATACACTCACAGTAAAATGAAACTAATTACCGGGTACGTAACGAACAGGACGCTACTACCCAATAGCGAAGGTGGTTTTTTTTATTAAATTTCACAGATCTGAGAAAAAAAGAGCAAAATCTATATATGTTAGTTGCCAAAAAAATATCGCAAATCTGTGAATTCGCAAATTCGGAAACGCAAGTGTACGAGGTATTACTGTATATATCTATAAAACAGAGTATATGACACTGTTAGGACTCCTAGGACTATATATCTATAATACATAATGTATGACACAGTCAGGGCTCCTAGGACTATATATCTATAAAACATAGTTTATGACACTGTCAGGACTACTAGGAATATATATCTGTAAAACATAGTGCATGACACTGTCAAGGCTCCTCTGGACTGTATCTAAAAAACATTGTATATGACACTGTCAGGACTCCTAGGACCGTATCTATAAAACATAGTGTATGACACTTTCAGGGCTCCTTGGACTGTATCTAAAAAAAACATTGTATATGACACTGTCAGGACTCCTAGGACTGTATCTATAAAACAAAGTGTATGACAGTGTCAGGGCTCATCACACTATATCTATAAAACATAGTGTGTGACACTGTCAGGGCTCCTCAGACTATATCTATAAAACATAGTGTATGACACTGTCAGGGCTCCTAGGATTGTATCTATAAAACATGGTGTATGACACTTTCAGGACTCCTTGGACTGTATCTAAAAAAAGCATTGTATATGACACTGTCAGGACTCCTAGGACTGTATCTATAAAACAAAGTGTATGACAGTGTCAGGGCTCCTAGGACTATATCTATAAAACATAGTGTATGACACTGTCAGGGCTCCTAGGACTCTATATCTTTAAAACAAAGTGATTGAAAAGTAAATAAGATGTGGCTTGAAAAATAGAAGAAAAAAAAAGCCAAAAATGATCCCTTTATGGGAGCAGATGGAACAACAACTTGATGTTAGTATTGGATGAAGCATTTATTTATTTTTTGGGGTGGGTATGTCTTATATATATATATATATATATATATATATATATATATATATATATATATTATGTAATGCCAACACTGTGACACCAACAGTATAGAACAGAACTTGATCGTCCAGACAGTAGGAGGTGTCCGGCTGAGTGGTAGGGGTGGTGGTAACTATGGCAACATCAGTAGCAGTATAGTATAGAACAGAATAAGAGGGAGCAGACTGGAAGAGATGTCTGGCGGTGGTGATAACTGGCAACATCACTGGCAGTGTGAAACAGAATGTGACAAAGAAGGCCACAGGAGATGATGTCTGGCTGTTTAGGAGTAGTCGGCAGCATCAGCAGAACAGTAAATAGAACATGATACAGGGAGACAATGGCAGATCTACTTGGTGGTATCAGTCAGAGGTCTTTGAAAACCCTCACAGATCCATTTCTGATTCTTTTTCACAAAAGTAAAACTTTTTCCACATTCTAGGTATGATTGTTCATGGTTGTGCAGTGAGTGGGCATAATTTACCTGCTGTGGGTCTGTTTCAAGCTGTCAAGTTAAAAAATTTCTGGTTCATCATGTCCCAGATACTGTACTTGCTGCCTATGCTTATTCTTCGGCTTGTTGTACCTATGGCACTGTAAGAGGAGGTAGAAACTGATTGGGTTAGGGGCCTGACAAATTTCCAGCTTGTCATGGCCATGGGAGTTTTACACACCCTCATTCCCACCACTAGTTTTCTCCTGAGTACTCCTACTAACACAACTAGCACTACCTCCCCTTTGCCAGCAGTCACATCTTTCATCTTTTACATGTCTTTCACCTCTTCTTCTTTAAGATCTAAAAAATGCTGACCATTCTCTCCAGTCCATGAAGAACAGGAAGACACAGCCTAGGAGAATTCCTTTCTCAGCAGGTGTCACATCACTACTAAGGATCAGAGCTAGTGATGCTGAAGAAGACATGGTTGACAGAGCAGAAAGGACTTATGATAAATTAACTGTTACAACAGCAGAGGAGGAGAATCACACAAAACCCTGACTCAAGGTGACTGCATCACTGCTCTTAGATATAATTTCCTGTGGTTATTGGAGGTGCTGATAAGATCAGAAGTAGTGTTGCTGTTGCCTGTGCTACTCACATTCTTATTGTTGCTTGCAATGGTGGATGGCATGGATGGATTTCTCCTCATCCTTTACCCTGTCTCCAGTCCTGTGTTCTTCCAGATATTTTGCAGCACTGCATCTATCTATCTATCTATCTATCTATCTATCTATCTAAAATGAGATTTGGTCCTCAAAGGTTAATGCAGTCAAACTAATGTAATACACTTAGTAGACAGTCACAGAGTGTGCAGTGGAATGGAGATGGCTGGTATTATTTGACACTTTGTGTATTTGTTTAAGAAAATGAGATTTGGTATTCTAAGGGTGATCTAGCCCATATTGTAATGTCAGACAGTGGCAAGTAACAGCGGTCAGACTAGAGTACAGAACTGATGTCATGTAACATTGTGCATATTTAATAAAAAAATAAAAAAAATCACTGTGAAGGCAAGAAAAAAAAAGAAAGAAAAACAATTAGATTTGGCATTCAAAGTATGGCTTGGCCGATGTATGTATGGCAGTGATCCTTGCCCTTTATGCTTTATCAAATATGTTACATGTAACCAAAATTCTTCAGTAATTCAGGTCAAAACTAGTTCATTTTACATTAGATAAAAGGAATGCATCACCAATTTATTTATTAAAACCAGATCTTTTCTCTAATCTGTTTTTTATTTTCTGATTAAATATTTTTTTATTCTATTTTCTGTACATGTCTATGGGGCGCCCATCTTGCCTGAGCTTCTCCTTTGCTGTGTTAACAGCTTTTAGTAATATGTTTTACAGCATAGTCATGGCCATAGGCATGGCCATAGGTATATGGGAGAGTTTATCAGATATGCCATCAATACATCCACTTTCGGCAATAGATGGTGTGACATATAATCATCAGAAAACTTGGTTTAAAAAATAGGCTATTTTTTTACCTTCTTGCACCTTGCTCATTATGACAAATGTAGAAGAGAGTTCACTGCCAAATATTAATGGTGTCGACAATACACAGACTTTGAAAAGATCGTCACCACAAGGTCATCATCTTCCAGGAGCATCTCTTTCCTCCTACGGACCTGTATTCAAAATACGCCCACTCTTAAACTTTTCTTCATCACCAGTTGGAAAAAGGATTTACAGCTCACGTTAGACCGACAAGATCTCGAACACATCCTTGCACTTTCCCATGGTTTTTCATCTTGTGTGCGTTTACAAGAGAACCATTTCAAATTGCCCTCAACATGGTATAGATCACCTGAATGGCTCTTCTTACATGGCTTGGCGGGGTCAGATCCGTGCTGGAGAAGTGGAGGGGCCACGGGCTCGCTCTAGCACATATGGTGGTCTTGCCCGGTTATTAACAAGTTCTGGAAGGGGGTTGAGGCAGAACTACATAGCATCGGATTCTCTTCTGTCACCATTACACCTGATATGTTGATCTTTGCTCCCCAAAACGTCTCAGCATCTTATTTTTCAGTTACTAGCAGCAGCAAAATCCCTTATCCCACCTCTCTGGCTACAACAAACAGCACCATAGAGCAATGGAAAAATAAGGTAAACCAGATTGTTAGATTCGAAGAACTTACTAGCTGGATCCACCATTCTCATCACAATTTCCTAAAATTCTGTAGCCCCTAGTTAGATGTTAGACGCTAGATAATTTTCATACTGTTCAGTCATTTCACACCATTGAGATGTTCTACCTGGAAATCACTAGCTACTTTTTCATTCCGCTTTTTCTTTCCACTTCCACTTCTTTCTTCCTCTCTGTGTCCTCCCCCCCCCCGGTCTTTTATGTTCCATATATACAAAAATCTTTAAAACAAAGGTTAATTGACTCTTGATCTCTATCAGTTTATGACATTCTTCTTTGTTATAATGTATAATGACTCACTATGTATATTATGTGCCTTTAGTATTACTTGATGACTGTTTTGTGTCACATTTCTTGTTCAATAAACTCAGAATATATAAGAAATTGCCAAAAAAATAGGCTATTTTTGGTGACCCATTCCTTTAAAGATGACCTTTCACCACCTCCAACAAGTCCAGTTCCTTACATCATTTAATAGGCACTGCTCCACTGATTCCAGCACAGTTGGAATTTTTTCTCTAGCCTCCACCATTCCTGAGCAATGCTGTTAGTTTATGTGCCTGATATGCTATTTTGTCTCTGAATTGTCTGGAGGACGGTGTTTATAGCTCTAATAAAACTTATTGTCTGAATCACCGCTAGGGGACACATAGTGCATAGGAATAAATACAGCTATTATTGAACTCAATGAAAGCCCGAAAAATCTCCTTCCACTGTGCTCTCCCTAGTGGTGGCTGCAAGAAAATGCACTAAACTAATGTCAGGAGGAAGTAGAAGATCAATATTGGATCCCTTCCCCTTATAGGTCCCATAGCAGCTGCATGGTTTGCCTATATGGTATGTGTACCACATTCATCTGACATCTTGCTTCAATGGGCAGGATAGGAGATAAACAGAGATGGGCGAAACTTTCAAGATTAATTTCAGGTTCAGGTGGTTGGGGAGACCAGATTTGTTTTGGGACGAACAAGTTCAGAGTAAACCAATCCTTAAATTGACTTAAAACATAGTGTAGGATACTCTTAGGGCTCCTAGGAACCTATCTATAAAACAGTGTAGAATACTCTTAGGGCTCCTCGGAACCTATCTATAAAACATAGTGTAAAATACTCTTAGGGCTCCTAGGAACCTATCTATAAAACATAGTGTAGAATACTCTTCGGGCTCCTAGGAACCTATCTATAAAACATACTGTAGAATACTCTTAGGCCTCCTAGGAACCTATCTATAAAACATAGTGTAGAATACTCTTAGGGCTCCTAGGAACCTATCTATAAAACATAGTGTAGAACACTCTTAGGACTCCTAGGAACCTATCTATAAAACATAATGTAGAATACTCTCAGGGCTCCTAGGAACCTATCTATAAAACATAGTGTAGAACACTCTTAGGGCTCCTAGGAACCTATCTATAAAACATAGTGTAGAACACTCTTAGGGCTCCTAGGAACCTATCTATAAAACATAGTGTAGAATACTCTTAGGGCTCCTAGGAACCTATCTATAAAACATAGTGTAGAATACTCTTAGGGCTCCTAGGAACCTATCTATAAAACATAGTGTAGAATACTCTTAGGGCTCCTAGGAACCTATCTATAATATATAGTGTAGAATACTCTTAGGGCTCCTAGGAACCTATCTATAAAACATAGTGTAGAACACTCTTAGGGCTCCTAGGAACCTATCTATAAAACATAGTGTAGAATACTCTTAGGGCTCCTAGGAACCTATCTATAAAACATAGTGTAGAACACTCTTAGGGCTCCTATGAACCTATCTATAAAACACAGTGTAGAATACTCTTCTACGAACCTATGTATCAAATGTCTAGCTCTCTAAGGCAACCACAGCCAAAGTTATGTAAAGTGACAGTGACATGTATGTCTATGGTAATAATGGATGGTAAGTAGAAGATACTTTGCGGACACTTGCTTTTATGTATTGAACATTTAAAATGCTCCAAAAATTACCAGTTTATTAAGGAATTGTGCTTACCCTTAGTTTTTAGACACACTTGGTGATTATATTGCAAAAAGCAATGATATAGTTTAAAATTATCTGCTTTCACATAACCATGGATTTGTCATTTGTAATGTACAGTCAGTCTCACAGCAGCACAAATATTTTCCCTCACTCTGTCCTATCTAAGATTTCTATAACTAATCTGCCTTTAATTGATTAAATCTGACTAAATTCTCCTATTCTAAAGATTCTCTAGGTCTATTGAAATGTGCAAGCTTTGCAGCACTCGGTGCTGTGGATCATGCAGTTAGATGAATAACAAATCCATATCTACATCTACCATCACTGCAATGCCTAATCATCATGCTTGCCACACCTTATATAGTGTATATGACATCAGCCCTGTAAGGTGTCTCCCCACCACTGACTATCAGCTGAGAGACTGTCAGGTGATTTCAGGTGGCGTCAGAACGTCACAGTGACTCATAAGAAATGTGACTCTTCTGAATTTTTGTATGTCAGAGGCCATTTTACATAAATACATTATATACATTATATACACTAAAATTGCACTATTAAAAATAATAACAAATGTTAACCTGCATATTACGAAATGAATATACACAGTTCGGTCGATATATATTTGGACACTGACACAAATCTTGTTTTTTTTACCTGTTTACTGAAATATATTCAAGTTATAGTTATATAATGGACATGGGCATAAAGTCCAGACTTTCAGCTTTCATTTGAGGGTATCCACATTAAAATTGGTTGAAGGGTTTAGGAGTTTCAGCTCAGTAACATGGGCCACCCTGTTTTTAAAGGGACCAAAAGTAATTGGACAACTGACTCTGTGGCTGTTTCACGGGCAGGTGTGGAGGCAATTTTTTCCTTATGTCATTCTCAATTAAGCAGATAAAAGGCCTGGAGTTGATGTGAGGTGTGGTCTTGCATTTTGAAGATTTTGCTGTAAAGAAAACATGCGGTCAAAGGAGCTCTCCATGCAGGTGAAACAAGCCATCCTTAAGCTACAAAAAACAGAAAAAAACCCATCCGAGAAATTGCTACAATATTAGGAGTGGCAACGTCTACAGTTTGGTACATCCTGAGAAAGAAAGAAAGCACTGGTGAACTCATCAATGCAAAAAGACCTGGATGCTCACGGAAGACAACAGTGGTGGATGATTGCAGAATAATTTCCTTGGTGAAGAGAAACCCCTTCACAACAGCCAACCAAGTGAACAAAACTCTCCAGGATGTAGGCAGTGTATAAATATCCAAATCTACCATAAAGAGAAGACTGCATGAAAGTAAATACAGAGGGTTCACTGCACGGTGCACGGTGCGAGCCACTCATAAGCCTCAAGAATAAGAAGGCTAAAAACATCTAAAAAAGCCGACACAGTTCTGGAATAACATTCTTTGGACAGATGAAACCAAGATCGACCTCTACCAGAATGATGGAAAGAAAAAAGTATGGTGAAGGCGCGGTACAGCTCATGATCCAAAGCATAGCACATCATGTGTAAGACACGGCGGAGGCGGCATTGTGATGGCGTGGGCAGGCATGGCTTCCAGTGGCAGTGGTCACTAGTGGTTATTGATGATGTGACACAGGACAGAAGCAGCCGGATGAATTCTGAGCTATTCAGAGACATACAGTGTGCTCAAATCCAGCCAAATTCAGCCAAACTTACACATAATAAAGATGGACAATGACCCAAAACATAAAGCCAAAGCAACCCAGGAGTTTATTAAAGCAAAGAAGTGGAATATTCTAGAATGGCCAAGTCAGTCGCCTGATCTCAGCCCCACTGAGCAGCATTTCACTTGTTACAGACTAAACTTCAGACAGAAAGGCCACAAACAAACAGCAACTGAAAACCGCTGCAGTAAAGACCGAGCATTAACCAGGAGGAGACGCAGCGGTGGCGTCTGGTGATGTCCATGAGCTCAAGACTTCAGGCAGTCACTGCCAACAAAGGGGAACAACCAAGGATTAGAAAGTCACATTTTATTTATAATTATTTCATTTGTTCAATTACTTTTGAGCCCCTGAAATGAAGGGATTGTGTGTAATAAATGCTTTATAGTCCTCACATTATATACAATCATTTTATACAACCCTCTGAATTAAAGCTGAAAGTCTGAACTTCGACATTGTGGGAATGTCCAGAACCAAAACTAGAGAAATGTTGTCTCTGTCCAAATATTTATGGACCTAACTGTGCATATATTATATACAGTACAGACCAAAAGTAGGGACACACCTTCTCATTCCAAGAGTTTTCTGTATTTTCATGACTATAAAAATTGTAGATTCACACTGAAGGCATCAAAACTATGAATTAACACATGTGGAATTATATACTTAACAAAAAAGTGTGAAACAACTGAAAATATGTCTTATATTCTAGGTTCTTCAAAGTAGCCACCTTTTGCTTTGATTACTGCTTTGCACACTCTTGGCATTCTCTTGATGAGCTTCAAGAGGTAGTCACCTGAAATGGTCTTCCAACAGTCTTGAAGGAGTTCCCAGAGATGCTTAGCACTTGTTGGCCCTTTTGCCTTCACTCTGCGGTCCAGCTCACCCCAAACCATCTGGATTGGGTTCAGGTCTGGTGACTGTGGAGGCCAGGTCATCTGGCATAGCACCCCATCACTCTCCTTCTTGGTCAAATAGCCCTTACACAGTCTGGAGGTGTGTTTGGGGTCATTGTCCTCCTGTTGAAAAATAAATGATGGTCCAACTAAACGCAAACCGGATGGAATAGCATGCCACTGCAAGATGCTGTGGTAACCATGCTGGTTCAGTATTCCTTCAATTTTGAATAAATCCCCAACAGTGTCACCAGCAAAGCAGCCCCACACCATCACACCTCCTCCTCCATGCTTCACGGTGGGAACCAGGCATGTAGAGTCCATTCGTTCACCTTTTCTGCGTCGCACAAAGACACGGTGGTTGGAACCAAAGATCTCAAATTTGGACTCATCAGACCAAAGCACAGATTTCCACAGGTCTAATGTCCATTCCTTGTGTTCTTCTTCTGCTTGTTGCCTGTCCTTAGCAGTGGTTTCCTAGCAGCTATTTTACCATGAAGGCCTGCTGCACACAGTCTCCTCTTAACAGTTGTTGTAGAGATGTGTCTGCTGCTAGAACTCTGTGTGGCATTGACCTGGCCTCTAATCTGAGCTTCTGTTAACCTGCGATTTCTGAGGCTGGTGACTCGGATGAACTTATCCTCCGCAGCAGAGGTGACTCTTGGTCTTCCTTTCCTGGGGCGGTCCTCATGTGAGCCAGTTTCTTTGTAGCGCTTGATGGTTTTGGCCACTGCACTTGGGGACACTTTCAAAGTTTTCCCAATTTTTCGGACTGACTGACCTTCATTTCTTAAAGTAATGATGGCCACTCGTTTTTCTTTACTTAGCTGCTTTTTTCTTGCCATAATACAAATTCTAACACTCCATTCAGTAGGACTATCAGCTGTGTATCCACCTGACTTCTGAGCAACACAACTGATGGTCCCAACCCCATTTATAAGGCAAGAAATCCCACTTATTAAACCTGACAGGGCACACCTGTGAAGTGAAAACCATTTCAGGTGACTACCTCTTGAAGCTCATCAAGAAAATGTCAAGAGTGTGCAAAGCAGTAATCAAAGCAAAAGGTGGCTACTTTGAAGAACCTAGAATATAAGACATATTTTCAGTTGTTTCACACTTTTTTGTTAAGTATATAATTCCACATGTGTTAATTCATAGTTTTGATGCCTTCAGTGTGAATCTACAATTTTTATAGTCATGAAAATACAGAAAACTCTTGGAATGAGAAGGTGTGTCCAAACTTTTGGTCTGTACTGTGTATATATATATATATATATATATATATATATATATATATATAGACCAGTCTTTAACTATTCCTGTATTCTCTAATTCTTATTTGTGTGTTTTCAGTCCATACATTTCTTTACAGTGAAGTCTATAGAGAGGGGAGGGGGAGGAGAAATAAAGGAGAGATACAGAGATAAGAGGCCAGATCAGATCAGATAACACAGATCTATTTCTGCTAGTAGTGCTCACAGACACCTGTAACTGAAGAAAGTATGTCGCCTGATTTGTATCTTGCAGTGCTACATCCAGATGCCTTTCCTTTGATGCAGCAAGCTTTTCCGTTCTGCTTGTGGCCATTTACAGGCAGGAATAGATTATTACACTATGTAAGTGTAAAAACAAAAATGTTATGAAACCCCCTTTAGGTTATGGTATGTGTATGTCTAGATAAGAAATTTTGCAGAAATTTTGACCATTTTTTGGTTGTTATCCATGGAACCTCATCTCTACAGCAGTATACTGTAAATGCTGGGGAAACTTTCTTACATGTTGAGTGAACTTGAGAAAATCATTAGAATGAGTGGTGACCAGTGAAGCTTCTTCAAGAGTCTTCGATAACATGTATATATACAATAAACTGCATTTGCACACATATAATGTTGCTTTATTTGAGATGTGAACTTACAAACTGTGCAGCAAGACAAGTTAGTGGAATTTGTATAAGGAAATGAGCAGAAGCTGGTGAAGATAAGACCTCTAGCAGAGAGAATATGAGAGAACCTGTGGAAACTGTCCTGTGGGGACTGTGCTGAGCTATATAAGGTGATTTTTATATTCTCTATTGACTATATGTTTATGTTTCTATCTTCTTTATTGCCATGTTTTGGGAAGGTTTTTCCCATTGGGGACACCCAACTTGTGGCTTACTA
This sequence comes from Leptodactylus fallax, assembly GCA_947044405.1. Lineage (NCBI taxonomy): Eukaryota > Metazoa > Chordata > Amphibia > Anura > Leptodactylidae > Leptodactylus > Leptodactylus fallax. Next base: position 195,718 of record CAMRHE010000617.1, on the reverse strand, counting down.
CTACACACCCTCTCGACTATTATTTGTTTTTATCTGTGTACTGGGGTTAATTTAGCCCCCATCACTTTACCACACCAAGGACTTGTTAGGATATCCTCCTAATTTTTCTAAGGACCCCTGTAGCTATCTCATGGACTATAGTGGTATACAGAGAGGATATGGCTGCTGCTCATAGAACTCTATCATCAGACCAATTAACATCTTCTCACTCTGTATAGCATAATTCTTACATATCATGGATGGATGGACTGGTCTACCTATGTCCTTAGATGTGATGTCAATAAACATAAAGGGGTTGTCCAAGTTGAACAATATTTTCTAATTAGGCAGGGGGAGGTGAAAACAATAAAAAAAAACATACTCACCTGTCCTCGATGCTCCGGTGTCCTCCTATGATAGTCCGCTTCAGTTGGCTGCCTTCTTGCTGTTGAATTTCTTGCTGGCTGTAATGTCCCGGTTCCCTTCTGCTGAGGCTGCTGATTGGCCTCAGTGGTCACGTGACTGCTGAGGCCAATCAGCGGCCTCAGTGACCTCAGGAAGGGAGCTTGGGACATCACAAGTAGTGACATCACCCATTCCTTTCTTGAGGACACTGATTGGCCTCAGCAGTCACGTGCAGTGGGTACTTCTGCCAGAAGACAACAACGGAGCTGCAGGTCAGGACTGCATGGGGGAGGCGCCGGAACACTGGGGACAGGTGAGTATCCGGAGCACTGGGGACAGGTGAGTATCCAGAGGACTGGGGACAGGTGAGTATCCAGAGGACTGGGGACAGGTGAGTATCCAGAGGACTGGGGACAGGTGAGTATCCGGAGGACTGGGGACAGGTGAGTATCTGGAGGACTGGGGACAGGTGAATATCCGGAGCACTGGGGACAGGTGAGTATCCGGAGGACTGGGGACAGGTGAGTATCCGGAGGACTGGGGACAGGTGAGTATCTGGAGGCTGGGCAGGTGAGTATCCAGAGCACTGGAGACAGGTGAGTATCCAGAGGCACGGTGAGGGGGGGCTGGACAGGTGAGTATGCAGTGTATCTGAGGCGGTGAGTATGGTTTTTTTTTTTTTTTTCCCCCCCCCCCCCCCCGAGGCCTAACAAATAAAATTTTAGTCTGGACAACCCCTTTAATGGCTGATATAATAGGAGAGGGAGGACAAAAACACATTACTGGAACCCAAATTATTTTATCCAAAGTCCCCCCTTTTTAGCATTTTCCAATGTTTGCTTTAATTTCCAGTGGTAACCTGCCCTTATCCATTAGTTGTTTTGCAGCCCAGGAATTGAAGCACAAGGTTTATTACAAAATTATCATATATTTATAATCACAATCATGTGGGACATAGGACTGGAGGCTTGGTTATATTGAGAAAATATTTTTTTCAACATTGAGGATAAAACTAGATAACTCATTTTGCTCATAGAGAAAATGAAAATTTATAGCGAAATGTAGTTTGATCACAACACTGAAAATCACATATTAAGCACAAGGATCATGAAAAAGACGTAGCAGAGCTGAATTTGTCGCTTGACCCTTATCGTTAAATCTTTTATCTGGAAGCCTGTGACCATTATACGGTTGTTTATTGCTGTAATAAAAAATACATATAAAATACAATCAGACAGACTTACATAGGAAAAAATAATCATTTCCTTTTGCTCTCACACCATCGAGGCGGGGCTTGTTTAGTGTTTTTGGTCTGCAGTTATTCATATGACACATTATTATGTAGCAGATCTCCTGATATCAGAAGACGGTCACAATGGTGAAGAGACAGTAAGTGGAGATGCCTATGAAACATTGGCAGGTAGGGCTACCGAAATATCTCATATACAATATTGTGTATTGTAATGAATATAGTAATGTATATTTTAAAAAAATATATATATATTGTCTCTTTATCATGTAGGGTTGTGCCCTATGGGGTTACCAATAGAGCAATCTAATGAAAGATCAAAAGGCTTTGCATAAGGGAGACCTTAGCATACACTCTTATGACCTAAGCTAACACCCCAAAGATGTTAGTATGGGCAACATAAGCAAACACCACAGTTGTGTAGGTATTGGGAAGCTAAGAAGACACTTGGGAGTACTAAGCAGCCACCCCAGGGCTGTTGGTATTGGCAACCTAAGAAAATAACAGTTCTGTAGGTAATGAGAACCTAAGAAGACACCTTTTGGGCTGTCGGTATGGGGGCTCTAAGCAAAGATCCCAGGAATGTGGGTATGGATGACCTTCACTAACACCCCTAAGGGATGAGAATATGTGGAAACCTTTAGAGTTATGGGTATAGGAGACTCCAACTATTACCCCCAATTTATCAATTTCAACCAATTACAAAAATAACTCATATAGTCTAGACTAGAATGCCTGAGGAATAATTGTAAGTAGTCTCGAAAGTGACACCTAGTGAACGGTTAAGTAGTCAAGTAGTTTCAAAAGAATTGCATGAGGAAGAAACCTGAAATATTTAAAATGTCTGCGCATAAAAACCTAAGAAACATAACTTGTTTCTTAAGAAACAAAGCTTGAGTTAAAAACCAAAGGGACATAAGTAGTTTCAAAATGGAGACCCGAAAGGCGGAAAACCTGTCCACTTAAAAAGCATTAACACGTGGAAACCCGCGGACCCCATAGACTATAATGGCATCTGCTGGGTTTCCACCCTTTTTATACTGAAACCAGCAGATTCACCAATTTTAAGCGGATTCTGGGACGGAGTGACTTGAATACTAGTGTGAACCTAATGTAAGAGTTCTAATTTATGTAGAAAGCAATGCTTGTGGAGTAGATCCTAGAGAACTAAGTGATATAGAAAACCTGCATCTTTCATTCACCACAGAAGGCTTATATGGCGCAGCGCTCTACTACTAAGAATTGAATCACACCTAGGATTATGACAAAATGGCATGGGTTATAGGCAGAGGCGTAGCTAGGGGTTCAGCACAGGGGGGCGAACACATCCAAGTGGGCCCCCAACTCAGTTATACCAACACTATCACTAAATGGTGACCGTATAGCGGTAGATAGTGTTTCTACACAGGACTGTGAAGACCAGTTACGTAAATACAGTACAGGAACAATGTTGTGACTTACAGGTGACATCTCTGACGGTTTACACTTATCGTCTCTTCCATCTGGACCGCCATGACCACTTCTTCCAGCTGTGACTGTAAAGTTTATAACACAGACATCTTTGGCTCCTCACTTTTCCAGGCACCAACCCACATTGTCCTCAACTACATGAAATCTCCATCCTGCTGCTACCCCCAATTATAAAATATATGATATAAAATCCCCTGGAAATGAATAATAACCCCATGTGCCTTTTTAATGCTCCTATGTGCCCCATTTATTTAATACTGCCGCTCAATTAATAATTCCCCCTAATTAATAATGCCGTGTACCCCCTTAAATCAATTTAATGCCCGAGTGCCACCTAAAATTAATATTGCCCAATTCCCCTATTATTAATTACACCCTCTTATGTCTCCTTGTATAAATTATGCTTACATAAATGCCCCTCTGTATTAATAATTCCTATTAATAACCCCTTTGTATTAAAGACGACCTTTCATGTTATCATGTATATGTGGTTTTATATAACACTAGAAAGCTGACAGTGCACTGAATTCAGCGCACTGTCGGCTTCCCCATTATGTGCCCCGGTGGAGGAGATATCGGTGCCGTTAGTTTCGGCGCTGATCTCTCCCCACCGTTAGAAGGGTGTTCCTGACAGTCTAGCGTCATCGCTGGGCTGTGAGGAACGTCCCCCCCCAAGACTTGTACTGGGGGAGGGGGCCTTCCTCATAGCTCAACATCATCACAGGGCGGTAAGGAACGCCCCCTCAGACAGTACAAGGCTATGTTAGAGTACTGTCAGGGGGGCCTTCCTCACAGCCCAGCGATGACGCTAGACTGTCAGGAACGCCCTTCTGACAGTGGGGACAGATATGTGACAAAACTAACGGCACCGATCTCTCCTCCATCGGGGCACATAACGAGAAAGCCGACTGTCGGCTTTCTAGCGGTATATAAAATCACAGGTTCATGAGGACATGAAAGATCCTCTTTAAAGGGGTTGTCCAGGAAGTGGACAAATCACAGTGGAGGTGGAGTAGGTGATATAAAAAAATCATACTCAGGCTGGGTTCACACCAACACTTGAACCCCGTTGAGAGATTCCGTCCCCCCATTTCGTTTGAAAAATGCGGAAAGAAAAGTCCTGCAAGCAGGCCTTTTTTCTCCACATTTTTCAGGCAGAAACCAGACAGAAACCCAGCAGACCCCATTATAGTCCGCAGGTAACCACTTTACAAGCAAATTGGGTTTCCGTTTTTCGGGTCCCCAAGTGGACCCGAAAAACGGAAACCAAGCGCTACTGTAAACCCAGCCTTACCTGTCCCCAGTGCTTTGGTGTCTGCCACCACTGTCTGTTCAGACACATGCCATACGTGACTGCTGAGGCCATCAGTGGTATCAGTGATGGCTGGAAAGGACCCAGTCATGTATATGAGTGACATCACCGAGTCTTTTCCAGCCACCGCTGAGGCCAATCACGTGCAGTGCAGGACTTGCGCAGGGAAGCAGCGTGCGTGTGCCTGGACAGACAGCAGCAGAGGGCTGAGGACATTGGTTGCCCGGGGACATGTGAGTATTTTTTTTTGTTTCACCTTCCCTGCCTCCTCCAATTTGCCCAATACAATCTTTACCAGTAAACTTTATTATTCCCTAGAAAACCCCTTTAATACTGCCCCAATGCCCCCTAATATTATCTCCCCTTACATTCATACAGACCCTACTGACCTTTCACTATAATTTATATCCTCTTTCATTAAAGCCCCCTAATACCCTTATATTACTGTAGTTATGGCCTCTTATCTAAGTTCCCAATGCTCCCAATTGACCTGTTAGATGTACTACCCCCATCCCCCCACCCCCAATTACAATGCCCAAAGTGAGTTAAAAAAAAAAAAAGTTGATCCTACTCACCTACCTCCGATCCCCCGAGCAGGAGTCTCCGCTGGCACTGCCGCCGCTTACTGAACAAGCAGGACCTGCGTCCTGGCGCGGACGGCGCAGGACAATGACGTCATCGCGCAAACGTCTGTGCCAGGGCGCAGACATCTTAGGGAAGCTCGTAGGCCACAGGCCTGAATGGGCTTGTGGTTTACGAGCTACGTACGTGTAGACAATGTATTTTAACTGCATCGGTGTCATGTAGACGCCGATGCAGTTAATATGTGAGGGTAACCTGTGTTTCGACGGCCCCGAAGTGGGCCCCCGAGAATTAGTGGGCCCGGGGCCATCACCCCCCCTGCCCCCCCCGCTAGCTACGCCTCTGGTTATAGGGACTGGATTAAGGAGTAATCGAGAGAATGATCAATCTGTCTATATCAGTTGTACTAAGGGAGATATGACAGATAAGCCAAACAGATGAAAACAGCTAAATTAAGTTATGGTTTAGAAAAAATATAGCTACTTTTTTTTCCAAAAACAATCCATATCTGTCCACCGATTTTATGTTGTATTGTAGCTCATCTGCTCTCTGTTCATTAAGCTTGGATTAAAAATCTTTTTGTGATTTGATGCTTATATAGTTTTTATTTTACTTGTCTTTTAGGACATGACCCCTAACGTTTCGTCAAGTTTACATCTCAACACAAGTGATGGACTCTTCCACCAGACCTTCTCGGCCTTCAAGCTGACATCAGCGGTGTTTTTGCTCTTCACCTTTGTGTTTGGCTTGGTCATGAATACTTTATATCTCTGGGTACTCGGCTACAGGATGAGGAAAAGTATAAACACAACTTGGTTTTTTCATCTTATTTCTGGCAATCTCATTTTCACCTTCTTCATCCCATTTCTAACTACATTTATTATTATGAAGCCACATTGGATATTTGGACTATTTATGTGCAAAGTTATCAATTCCCTAATTTCGCTGAGCATGTATTTGGCCGTATTTGTCCTCACAGTGATCAGCATCGACCGCTACTGCTTGGTTTTTCACCCCATCTGGTACCGAAGTTACATGAACCCAAAAAAGGCTTCTCTCATCTGTCTGTTTTTGTGGATTTTGGCTCTTTTGTTCACCTCCCCTTACCTTGCATTCCGACAAATTAAATATGACAATAACATTACCATCTGTTACAATGACTATAGCCTTTCGGCACGGTGGGATGAGCAGCAGGTAAAGTGGATCATGTTCACTACCCGGTTGTTTTTGGGTTTGATCATTCCTTTTGTAATTATTGCAATAGCTTATATCAAAATCATCATCAAAATAAGCAAAGAAAAACTGGTAAAGTCCACCAAACCCTACCGGATAATCTCCATTGCCATTGTATCGTTCTTCGTCTCCTGGACACCCTACCACACATGGTATGGAATGAGTGTGGAACAAGGTCGGTTCCCAGACAGTCTCCTAAATACATTTCTGGTTTTATCAACTTTTTTATCTTGCATCAATAGTTGTTTCACCCCAATAATTTATCTATTCATTGTGGAGAACTTCAAGCTTATGTTCAGAAAGTCACTTTTGGACATTATTGAGTTAGTTGTTAATGTAGCCTTCCCCTCAGTCAGCCGGAGTCTTGATGAGTCTTCATTCATCGCTGTAAGATATGACTGTTCTGTAGATGGTACATCTAACACGGAAGACCCTGAGAAGATATTTATAGACAATTACCCTTAGTTTGTGACACCAGTGGAACATGTTCCAGATCTTTTGCCCAAAATCTGCTGGCATCATCACCATCATCAAGAAACTACAATCCACCAAAGATATGACCATTAACCTTCTCACCACCCTTGTCCACCAAGGATATTACTATTAACCTCTTAACTAACAAGACTATTATGAATATTAAAAACAACAAAAAAAAAATCACCAAGTTTTGTGTAGCAGTGTATACATTTTGTGAGCACCATATTGTAGCATTATTTGAACATTTCATGGTAGTATTATTGGTATCCGGTTATTAAAGATAATATGTTATTATTATCAGGGTACTGTATGGTAACATTGTTTGGGCATTATATGACAGTATTTTTTAAAAACAATACCAGTGGAGTAGTATAATCTTGTATTGTGGGTATCATGTAGCGGCATTATATGGACAGTATTTTGTTACAATTAATATATATATATTACTTAGCAAAGTATAGGGAAAAAAATGTGAAAAAAAGTGTTAGCCAGCAAATACAGTAAAGCGGAAATATTACAAAATTAATGGTTTGGGGACTCTAGTTTACTTTTTGCCTCAAAGGTTAAAAGTAGAGAAAAAAATCATTGCTTGAGAAAGGTCCGCCATATTTGGGACCAAAACGTTGTTGCTATGGAATAAATCTTCACCTTTTTGATATTTGAATTCTGGAGTGCTGTCCATTCTCTGTATTAGATAGATAGATAGATAGATAGATAGATAGGATAGATAGATATGAGATAGATAGATAGATGAGATAGATAGATGAGATAGATAGATAGATAGATAGATATGAGATAGATAGATAGATAGATATGAGATAGATAGATATGAGATAGATAGATATGAGATAGATAGATAGATATGAGATAGATAGATAGATAGATAGATAGATAGGATAGATGAGATAGATAGATAGATAGATAGATAGATAGATAGATAGATATGAGATAGATAGGCGGAAAAAAGTATTAGGTCTCCGAGCTAAACACATGGAGAAAGCTGGATCAGAGATAGAACCCACACCAGAACAGGGGCATTATCTTCAATGATCCGTATATCTCTCTTCTAATATTATGTAATAGAATATTATGTTATTTTATATTATGTAACTGATATTATTTTCACTGCTCATGCTGGAGTTCCTTTAAATATCCTCTTTTGGTGCCATCACATTGCTTGAAAGTGTATAAACTAAAAAGGTGATGTTATGGGGCAATGAAGTACCTTCACTTTTTCAACTGGATCTAAGAAATGCTGCCTGTTTTTGAGTGATAGATAGATAGATAGATAGATAGGAGATAGATAGATAGATAGATAGATAGATATAGATAGATAGATATGAGATAGATAGATATGAGATAGATAGATATGAGATAGATAGATAGATATGAGATAGATAGATAGATAGATAGATAGATATGAGAGATAGATATGAGATAGATAGATAGATAGATAGATAGATAGATAGATAGATAGATAGATAGATAGATAGATAGATATGAAGAAATGAGATAGATAGATAGATAGATAGATAGATAGATGAGGATAGATAGATAGATAGGATAGATAGATGAGATAGATATGAGATAGATAGATAGATAGATAGATAGATAGATAGATATGAGATAGATAGATAGATAGATAGATAGATAGATAGATAGATAGATAATGAGATAGATAGATAGATAAGAGATAAATAGATAGATAGATAATGAGATAGATAGATAGATACTGTAGATGATAGATAGGAGATAAATAGATAGATAGATAGATATGAGATAGATATTGTCCAAAAAAAAAAAAAAAAAAAAATATATATATATATATATATATAATCAATAGTTCTAAAAAGAAGGGTTTCTTGTAAAAAACATTTTGTCTATTATTTCTTTATTATGCTTACTTATAAAGCGCCGTCATAAAATTTAACTTGGTTTAAAAAGGCCATTTTCTGGTGACACACGTCCTTAAGAATGGAAATTGAAGAAAATAAAATTATTGAGATGATAAAGGAAGAGAAAGTGGCTGCTCTTTCCTCTCTGCTACATGTATTACCCAAAATGATGTAACAGTATGTATCAATGGTGAGAAGACATTTCTTAGAATTATTAAGAAGCTTGAAGATTGTTTCCTTTGCCTTCCATCTGTTCTTCTCAGGTCCCGCCATCATTGAGGACCCGGGCCTCAAAGAAATTACAATCAGTTCATTAAAGGGTCATTCAGTGTTACACTGTAATAGGGGATTCTGAAGGGATCCTTTATCAGGGTTTTCCGTTTGGCCAAAGCGCAGGGCTGGCGAAAGCATCTCTTGCTCTGGACAACCAGTCCAGTCCTGCATTACACTAACAGTGGTTCATTGGATGGACATGTGTATGCTTCATTTCCCCTGGTGGGGCTGCAAGGAAATTGAACACTTACTGTAAACAGATTACCTATGATCACTGCAGTCCCAGAAGTAGAACACTTTGTGATCAGCGTTACCTTTCTATCAAATCTGGAGAGGGGCTATAAATTGTAACTTTTAATAACAAATGATTAAAATAATTCTACTTACATTACAAATGCAAAGTTGTGCAAAAGTTTTAGGCAGGCTTGGAAAAATGCTGCAATGTATGAATGCTTTCAGAAATAAAATTCTGAAGGCATTCGTCCTCTGTTGGGAGGATGGAGCTTGTTTGTGGTGCTCCCTTGCTTTTTTGCAGATGTAGTTTTATATATGTAACACTCCATAGTGGAAGTTATTATATATACAACAAAAACACAACCAAACAGGAAAGCTTCCTTGCAAGAAGAGAGAGAGTCACCAGAAGTTAAAATTGTCACATTTCAGTGGATGGAGTAATGCAATCTCTATTAGAATGATGTAACATCGCCACCTAGTGGCCAAAAAGAAAAAGGCAGTTAGAAAATAGGAACAGCAGGATAACTGCTATACAGGCAGTACAGAGAATGGAGGATCTGTATCTTGTTGCTGCAACCTCTGGTGGCTGTGAGAGGAGATGCCACCAAATATTAGGCGCTGAAGCTTTGCTAGGGGTGAAAAGGCAAAACAGGGCCCACAGGACAGAAACAGAGCTCCAAGGCTATAGAAAGGTGTTGTGCCTTACCCAGGACTGCACTCCCGCACCAGAGGAGACAGGAAATAAGATGGTGCCAGAGGCAGTGTTCCCTGGACCCAAAGCAGGACCAACCATGACAACCGGGAGCTAAGACAGCCAGTACCAAACTTCTTTATAACTTGTCCATAGCATATCCGGCAAGTAAGTATAGGGCCACAGTGATATTTAAGAGTGACCTGGGATAGCTGGGTTACAGCCATCAGTGTTGGAGTTCAGCCAAAATGCGGCCATGTGTAAGCGCCACCTCCTGGAAGTCTACTTAATTTTCAATGTATTTACACCCAACAATTGATAAATATCCTCTATACAGCTCTAATAAAACTTATTGCCTGCAATCACCACTAGGGGGAGTACAGTGCATAAGAATTAAAGGGGTCACTCTGTTTTTGAGAATGATAATAGGATAGGCCAACAATATTAGATCTGTGGGGCTCCAACACCCGTGTAGAACACCGGTACCAAGGCAGTGCAGGAGAGACGCACTGCTCACTTGCCATACATAGACTTCAATGGGGCAGCGCTGCAGTACTGACACTCGCTGCCAGAATATTCATAGGTCCCCGATGTCAGACCCCCCCCCCCCCAGAGGATAGGCCATCAATCTCAAAAAAGCAAATAACCACTTTAATACAGCTATAATTATAATTGAACTCAAAGTAAGGTGGAAAAATCCCCTTACCCAGTACTGCCCCTAGTGGTGACTGCAGGAAAATGCACTAAATTAGAAGAGAAGAACACATTGGGCTCCTTCCCCCCATGGGCCCCATAGCAGCTGTAAGCTTTCTATATGGTAGCTATACTACATACAGCTGACATCCTGCTGCACTGGCCGGGATAAGAGTAAAATGGGATATGCCAAGTTTACAACGTATCACCTATTCGGAGGATGTGTCTGGTTATTGGGGTTCTGACCGCACATATTTTATAATCTTGACACATGGAGATTCAAAAATTGCTTTGCCCTTAAGGTCACCTAGAGGCCAAGGAAATGTAATTTTGAAATATAATATTAGTCAAAAAGTGTTGAATCTATTTAGTGATCTGGTTGATGGGGAACGCGGAGTTTCTTCTTCTCTTGTGTCACTAAGATCAGGCGATAAAATCAGCCACAGAAATGTTCTCAATTGACTTTGGCAGCTGATATAATCTGACAAAATAACTGACCCAGGGCCTGAAAGTGTAAGTGAAGTTTTATTTTTTTCACAAATTGTGCAAATAAAAGTAACAAACTTTGCAATATAAATCATTAAAGGAATGTGCCGGCGTCTATAACTATTCCTCCTGTCTCTACGTGCGATCTGTGTGGTCTCAGTCTGTAAGGAAAATAAGTGTAGAAACAAAAACTTTTTTTTAATAGATTTATTGATATTAAATGTAACTCACATACTATGGCTGGATTCATATTTGCGTAAAGGTCACTATCATTCGGGTCCGCCGGGGGACCATACAACAGAGACCCGGACTGCTATAACAGTGGTTACCCGAGGACACCGGCAGAGCCCAGTGACTATAATGGGATCCGTCGGGTTTCCACTGTTTTTATACTGAAACTGGAGAAGAGAAAAGTCCTACATGCTAGAGTTTTCTCGCCGCCGATTTTCGGCCATTTCTGCGACGGAGACTCCGGTGGAGATGTGAACCCAGCCATAGCAAATAAAACAGCAGAATAAGAATAAATCGGGGCGCCGGGAGGCAGGGGACACATTTCTGGTAGAGACTGTAGCAGGCGAGGAAAAAAGAAAGAATGAATTGCAATTGACTATAGAACTAGATCCTGGCAGCCGGGCTCAGTGTCGGACTGGGATGTCTAGGGCCCACCACTGGAATTGCTTCTAGGGGCCCACCATCAAGACCCCTGCAGATCAGCGGTACCGAGACACGGCGGCTAAAGGTAATAACATGCCGGGAGCCATGCTGCTCACCCGCCATACCATGTGCACCACTGCACTACCTAAACCTACTGCTACACCTTGTATGGCAAGTGAACAGCGTGGCTCCTAGAATTGATACCTTTACCTGTAGCCGCACTGTCCTGGAAAAGCTGATCTGCAGAGGTCCTGGCTGTTGTATCATCGCAGATGTAATATTGCTGGCCTATCCTAAGGACAGGACATCAATATTAGAAAGATGGATAAATCCTTTAAAGAGGTTGTCCATGAATAGGAGCAACTCATGTAAAAATAAGTAAATTAAAAAGCATACTCACCTGTCCCCGGCGCTCCGTTGTCCGCTGCCAGTGTCCATTCAGTCTCATGCTGGCGACTCCTTGCTGGGAGTCCTGCACCTCATGTGACCGCTAAGACCAATTAGGTACAGGATTTCCAGAAATGAGGCGCTGCCCTGAGACCGAACAGACACAGGCAGGGGACAACGGGGTGCTGGGGACAGGTGAGTATGCTTTTTTTTTAAAATTTCCTTATTTTTACACCTCCCTGGCGGCCGACACAGTGGTCGCTCCAATTTATGGAAACCTCTTTTAAGGGGTTGTCTGGGCCAAATTTTTCTATGGTCACTTCACTGGTCCCCCATACTGTATGGGGAACAGTGATGGGGCCATTATATTGTGTGGGTAAAGTGATGGGGGCTAACATCCTGTGGGGGGAGGGACATTAAACTGTGTGATGCATATTAAAGGGGTTGTCCAGAGTTAATCTTTTTTATGGCCTAAGATTAGGATAGGCCATAAATACCTGATCGGTAGGGGGCTGACACACGGCCCCATCAGCTGTTCGGAGCCACTTCCAGCCACTTCTGTACACAACACAGGGCCGGAAGCAGAAAGCTCCATCCGCTGTATAGCAGCCCGGCGCCGTCACTGCAGCTCAGCTCCTACTGACTTCAATAAGTGCTGAGATACAGTGAAGGTGCCCGGCTAATATACAGTGGACAGAGCTTTCTGCTTCTGGCCCTGTATTGTGTACAGGACGGGCGTCAGAAGTGGCTCCATACAGCTGATCGGTCCGGGGTCGGCCCCCAACAGATCAGGTATCTGTGGCCTATCCTAAGGATAAACCATAACAAATTATGACTGGACAACCCCTTTAGTATACCCCCCTAATGCGCCACACTTTAAAGAGATTGTCCAGTATAATTTTTTCTTTTTTATAATTAGTCCGGGGGAGGTGAATCCACCCCTATTCCCCCCCTCCAAAAAAAACCATACTAAACATACTCACCTGTCCCCAGTGCTCCGGTGTCCTCCCAGTACGGTCCGGTCCCACAGCTCCACTGTCTTCTTTTTTGCCAGAAGTCCTCACTGGCTGTGGCGTCCCAGGTCCCTTCACTTAGGCCGCTGATTGGCCTCAGGGGTCATGTGATGTCACAGGTAGTCTTGTGTAGGGGGAACTTCAGCTGGAAGAAAACAACAGAACTGCAGGACCGAACCGCGTTAGGAGACACTGGGGACAGGAGAGAAAGTTTTTTTGTTTTTTTGGGGTTTTTTTCCGCCTGCCCCAGGGTAATTAAAAATAAAGTTATCTTGCACACCCCCTTTAATGTCCCCCAGGCTATTGGCCTCCATCACTGCCCCCCCCCAACAATATAATGGACCTATCAATGGTCCCCATATAGTATAGGGGACCAGTGAAGAAGCCACTGTATGGAGTATATGCTCCACAGTGGCCCCACCCAGTATTATAAGCTCCACAGTGGCCCCCACACAGTATTATATGCGCCCAATAGCCCCCCTCCGCTTCAGTGCTATTATTATACTTTGGGGTCTCCTCAGACCCCAGAGTATAATAATCGGAGACCCAGGGAAGGTGATTAAAAATAACAAACATTCATACTCACCTTGCCTTACCTTACCTTGGCATCCTCGCTCCATCCTGCTGTCTTCAGCGTCTTCAGGCTCTTTTCTGACGTCGCTGCTGAGGCCTGTGATTGGGTCTCAGCGGTCACGTGGGTGCGCACTGACGTCATTACGCAGCCGCGCTCCATGTGACCGCTGGGGCCTAAGTCACATGACGGGAGAGCTCCGGGGAGGACGCTGTGCCCAGGAGAGGTTAGAATATGTATTTATTGTTTTCAGTCACCTCCCCTGGGCTGCCATCTATTGGAAAGAGGCCTGCAATATGCCAGGGCCCCTTTCCAATAACAGTATGTATAGCGGTCGGGGAACCAGGCTTTCCCCCGACCGCTATCATAGTGGTCCAGGGCCCCGGCCATCTCAAGCTGGCCGCGGGCACCATACCTCGCCGCTTGCGACCGCGATTGTTACGCCACTGGTCAGTGGTCCGATCGGGATGGTGAGGATCCCGATCGGGCCCCTGACCAATGCATCTGCATTGGTAACATGTGGACTAGTAGTCGGGGCTCGGGGCCCACCGGTGGATTCACTGGTTCCCCGGTGGGCCAGTCCGACCCTGGCCGGGCTTCTCAGAGAGGGTCTTGGAACTCCTGGACACTACGAGTGACGAACACCCCAAACCTTAAGAAATTTGTCTGGACAACCCTTATTACGATATACAATGGTCTCAATAAGCAATGTTTTATTGACTAAGGTATGCCATTGGGACAGGGAAGGCGGTCTCTCTGTTATCCACCACTTTACGAGCTAGAAAACGCAACGATTCAAGAATATGCCCATGATGAGACCATTCCTCTATGGGAATGAGTCCCAGGGGGAAAAATCCTGGGGTCATAGGAACTGGATTGTCAAGCATTCCATGAAGGAGTTCACCACAGAAGGAGAATATCACGGTAAACGGGGCACAGCCAACTCTACCGGCAAAGGCATGTGTACCAATTTAGATGACATCAGGTGAGCCCTGACAATGGAGAATCAAGGTGTAGGTGGAGATGGGCAGGGACGGCAGAGGGAATTGTAATGTATAGGTATGCCAGGGTTGAACATATTTATAGACCTCCTTCTGCGGCACAGCAAAGGTCTCCTGTATAGCTGCTTGTCTTTGTATTTTGCAAAGTTTGATATCTTATCCTGCACCAAGTATGTGCATGTGAAAAAATAATTACATAAAAGTTTAGTTGTGTGTTAATTAATAAGGTACTGTAGGTATAAGAAAAAAATACCCCGATCACCCACTATGCTAGAAACAAAACAAATACTTGTGCAAGAGAAGGAGATGATTGTGATGATCCACCCTCCATCTATACAGAACACATGCTCCTTCTTATTGTACGCACAGAACAGATCATCAATATGATCTAATGGGCTATTTGTAAATCATCCATCCCCCCCAAGAAACAGACCCAAGTGGCAAGTGATTGGATCCACAAGGGGGGTATCTTTAGCTGGACTTCTCAGGTCCATTATTGTTTAAGAACCTGGATATTTAATGTATTATCTTGTACCATGGTAAACCAGTCTAACCCTAATAGAACCTCTTGTCAAAACACGATCTGGCAGCATATTTTTGACACTTGGAAACATGAAAATTCATGGATTATCAGTTAAAAAAGATTTTCTTATAAACATAACCATATTTAACTCTGAAGACAATTAAAGGAGGGACACTACATGTATGAGAAGATAACCCGGACACAATAAGGACATCATGGCTGGTTATCAGGAGGAACTACATGTATGAGAAGATAACCTGACCACAATAAGGACATCATGGCTGGTTATCAGGAGGGTCACTACATGTATGAGAAGATAACCCGACCACAATAAGGACATCATGGCTGGTTATCAGGAGGACACTACATGTATGAGAAGATAACCCGACCACAATAAGGACATCATGGCTGATTATCAGGAGGGGACACTACATGTATGAGAAGATAACCTGACCACAATAAGGACATCATGGCTGGTTATCAGGAGGGGACACTACGTGTATGAGAAGATAACCCGACCACAATAAGGATATCATGGCTGGTTATCAGGAGGGACACTACATGTATGAGAAGATAACCCGTCCACAATAAGGACATCATGGCTGGTTATCAGGAGAGACACTACATGTATGAGAAGATAACCCGACCACAATAAGGGCATCATGGCTGGTTATCAGGACAGACACTAAATGTATGAGAAGATAACCTGACCACAATAAGGACATCATGGCTGGTTATCAGGAGAGACACTACATGTATGAGAAGATAACCTGACCACAATAATATCATGACTGGTTATCAGGAGGACACTACATGTATGAGAAGATAACCCAACCACAATAAGGACATCATGGCTAGTTATCAGGAGAGACACTACATGTATGAGAAGATAACCTGACCACAATAAGGGCATCATGGCTGGTTATCAGGACAGACACTAAATGTATGAGAAGATAACCTGACCACAATAAGGACATCATGGCTGGTTATCAGGAGAGACACTACATGTATGAGAAGATAACCTGATCACAATAAGGACATCATGGCTGGTTATCAGGAGGGACACTACATGTATGAGAAGATAACCTGACCACAATAAGTACATCATGGCTGGTTATCAGGAGGGGACACTACATGTATAAGATAACCTGACCACAATAAGGACATCATGGCTGGTTATCAGGAGGACACTACATGTATGAGAAGATAACCTGACCACAATAAGGACATCATGGCTGGTTATCAGGAGGACACTACATGTATGAGAAGATAACCCGACCACAATAAGGACATCATGGCTGGTTATCAGGAGGGGACAGTACATGTATGAGAAGATAACCCGACCACAATAAGGACATCATGGCTGGTTATCAGGAGGACACTACATGTATGAGAAGATAACCCGACCACAATAAGGACATCATGGCTGGTTATCAGGAGGGGACACTACATGTATGAGAAGATAACCTGACCACAATAAGGACATCATGGCTGGTTATCAGGAGGGACACTACATGTATGAGAAGATAACCCGACCACAATAAGGACATCATGGCTGGTTATCAGGAGGGGACACTACATGTATAAGATAACCTGACCACAATAAGGACATCATGGCTGGTTATCAGGAGGACACTACATGTATGAGAAGATAATCTGACCACAATAAGGACATCATGGCTGGTTATCAGGAGGGACACTACATGTATGAGAATATAACCCGACCACAATAAGGACATCATGGCTGGTTATCAGGAGGACACTACATGTATGAGAAGATAATCTGACCACAATAAGGACATCATGGCTGGTTATCAGGAGGGACACTACATGTATGAGAATATAACCCGACCACAATAAGGACATCATGGCTGGTTATCAGGAGGGACACTACATGTATGAGAATATAACCTGACATTATTACAACATTACCAAAGCATCTCAACCTTTCTGTCAGTGTATATTCAGTATTACTAAAGCATCTCACCATCATGTCTGCGAATATATATACAGTATTACTACAGCATCTCATCATTGCTGTGAGTGTATATTCAGTATCATTCACTACAACCTCTCAGTGGAGCCCTGGGCAGTCTGTGGATCAGTGCAGTGGGGGATCAGAGAGAGGTGAGTAAATATTAATTATGTTAATATGTTAATATATCCTTATTTAGCCCTATTACCTTCATTTTTTGTGGGTCTTGAAGCCCCCTTTAGGTTTCGGCATGTGTATATCTAGAGAAGAAATTTTGCAGAAATCTTGACTATATTTTGTCACATTATGCGTGGGGCTCCCAATCTCTACAATAGTGTTCTAGAAATGCTGGGGAAACTTTCTTGAGTAGAACATTAGAATAAGTGGTGATGGGTGAAGCATCTTCTCAGTTTTCTTGTATAACATATACACAATAATGTGCTTGCTTAAATCGAGATGAGAACTGACAAACTGTGCAGCAAGACAAGTTAGTGATTAGTATAAGGAAATGAGCAAAAGCAGAAGCTGGTGATGAAGATAAGACCTCTAGCAGAGAGAATACGAGAGAAGATCTAGAAACTGCCCTGTGGGGACTGTGCGGAGCCAGACAAGGTGATCTTTATATCCCCTATTCATTGTAGGATTGTTCATTTATGCACTGTCTATCTATCTATCTATCTATCTATCTATCTATCTATCTATCTCATCATCTATCTATCTATCTATCTATCTATCTATCTATCTCATATCTATCTCATATCTATCTCATATCTATCTATCTATCTCATATCTATCTATCTATCTATCTCATATCTATCTATCTATCTATCTCATATCTATCTCATATCTATCTATCTATCTATCTATCTCATATCTATCTATCTATCTATCTATCTCATATCTATCTATCTATATATCTATCTCATATCTATCTATCTCATATCTATCTATCTATCTATCTATCTATCTATCTCATATCTATCTATCTCATATCTATCTATCTATCTATCTATCTATCTATCTATATATCTATCTATCTCATATCTATCTATCTATCTCATATCTATCTATCTATCTATCTATCTCATATCTATCTATCTATCTATCTATCTATCTATCTCATATCTATCTATCTATCTATCTCATATCTATCTATCTATCTATCTATCTATCTCATATCTATCTCATATCTATCTATCTATCTATCTATCTATCTCATATCTATCTATCTATATATCTATCTCATATCTATCTATCTATCTCATATCTATCTATCTATATATCTATCTCATATCTATCTATCTATCTATCTACTATCTATCTATCTCATATCTATCTATCTCATATCTATCTATTTATCTATCTCAATCTATCTATCTATCTATCTATCTATCTCATATATATCTATCTATCTATCTCATATCTATCTATCTATCTATCTCATATCTATCTATCTATCTATCTATATCTATCTATCTATCTATCTATCTCATATCTATCTATCTATCTATCTCATATCTATCTATCTCATATCTATCTATTTATCTATCTCATATCTATCTATCTATCTATCTATCTCATATCTATCTATCTATCTATCTATATATCTATCTATCTCATATCTATCTATCTCATATCTATCTATCTATCTATCTATCTATCTCATATCTATCTATCTATCTATCTATCTCATATCTATCTATCTATCTATCTCATATCTATCTCATATCTATCTATCTATCTATCTATCTCATATCTATCTATCTATCTATCTCATATCTATCTCATATCTATCTATCTATCTCATATATATCTATCTATATATCTATCTCATATCTATCTATCTATCTATCTCATATCTATCTATCTATCTATCTATCTCATATCTATCTATCTCATATCTATCTATTTATCTATCTCATATCTATCTATCTATCTATCTATCTATCTATCTATCTCATATCTATCTATCTATCTATCTATCTCATATCTATCTATCTATCTATCTCATATCTATCTATCTCATATCTATCTATCTATCTATCTATCTTATCTATCTCATTATCTATCTATCTATCTATCTATCTCTGCACTGTTTTGTATATCAGGACACAGAGTTATAATATCTGTGATGGATCTTCTATGGCTATAAGGTCTGTGCACACTTGGAGCTTTCTGTTTGACTACAGATATCTCTCTATATCCGCAGTCAGGCCCTGGAAGCTCAGATATCAGGAGCTGTTTGTTGGGGTCCTCGCAGTGCGGAGTCGCTCTGGGTTTGCTTGTATCTGTCAGTGAGATGTAGGGAGCCAATGTCATTGCCTTAAGGGCCTTTTACACAGGACGATAATCAGATAAATGACCGATCCCGAGATCAGACAAAGACTATTATCTCATATATAGTCATCAAAAAAGGTCATTGGGTGCAGCGGTATGAACAGGAGTATACAGCTAATAGTATGGAAACTGTATAGGAAGGGATGAACACATTAATAAACATTTATCCGCATTGTTTCATGTAAAGAGAATATTCTATCTATAAGAAGTCATAAAAAGTCATAGTGTCTGAAATGATGGTGCAAAAACATATGAAAGATATGAAACCATCTAATATCTACAGTATCTATCTATCTATCTACAGGTGCATCTCAATAAATTAGAATATCTTTGAAACGTTTATTTCAGTAATTAAATTAAAAAGTGACCTCCTATATTTTCTAGATTCTTTACACACAGAGTCTTCTATTTCAAGTGTTTTATTTCTGCAAATGTTGATTATGGATTACAGGTAATGAAAACCCAAATCTAAGAAAATTAGAATATTGTAAGTTCAGTTCAGTCTTGTAAATTCAGTGTCACCTGCCAAGGTTTCCTAAGCCTTTAAATGGTCCCTCAGTCTGGTTCAGTAGGACACACAATCATGGAAGACGCTGATTATGGATTGTATTACTGAATTACTGAAATGAAGGAACGTTTCACAGATATTCTAATATATTGAGATGCACCTGTACCTGTCTATCTATTGACCGATCTGTCTGTCTATTGATCTATCTATCTATCTATCTATCTATCTCCTATCTATCTATCTATCTATCTATCTATCTATCTATCTCTCATATCTATCTATCTATCTATCTATCTCATACATCTATCTATCTATCTATCTATCTCATATCTATCTATCTATCTCATATCTATCTATCTATCTATCTATCTATCTATCTATCTATTATCTATCTATCTATCTATCTATCTCATATCTATCTATCTATCTATCTATCTATCTACTCATATCTATCTATCTATCTCATATCTATCTATCTATCTATCTATCTATCTATATCTATCTATCTATCTACATATCTATCTATCTATCTATTTATCTCATATCTATCTATCTATCTATCTATCTATCTATCTAAGCAGTTTCTATGGTTTGGAGGTTCTATCCAATTGTCATTACATTACTGGGATGTTTTGGTCATATTAGGGATGCTATTGTAATATAATGTGGTAATAGTAGTAATGTTGACATCGATCTGTTGTTTACCAGAAAGAGGGAAATGCAATCATTCTCCAGACAGGAAAAATCTAGTTGCACCCTTTGGCTTGGCAGCAAGTGGTGTCCCTTTCCGAGCACTACTACTTAATGTATCGTAGTCAAATTGGGGGGAGCTCTCATATGAGAGGAAGGTTTTCCTGTACCTGTCCTCATCCTCTTTTGAGTTGTTGGACGCTTGTCTTTTAAATTATTCTCTATAAAGATTGATTTTTTTTTAGATGTTTACATCATTTGTGTATTGGAATTGATTTGCTTTTCATGCCACCGTGTTTTGGGAAGGTTTTTCCACTATTATTTGGGTTTATAAATAGGTTTGAGAGAGTGCAATCTCTCACATGTAAGAGCATTATATTACCTATCATGGATGGAACTGGTATACCTATGCGTCTAGATGGATGAATGAACTAAATGGCAAGTATAATATGAGGGGGGAAGAGGGCAAAAAAACTACATTAATGGAAATCTAATTATTTTATCCAGAATCCCCTCATTTGTAGCATCTTCCAATGTTTGTTTTAATCCCTCCGGTAACCTTTATTAGAATGGGGTTTTTTTGTTTCTTTTTTAAGATCATACTTACTTGTACTTCTCCTTCCTCTTCCTACTCACTGGTTGGTTTGCAGCTCAGGAATTGAAGCACAAGGTTTATTAGAAAATTGCATAACTTTTTTTTTTTTTGAGAATGACGAACCTTACGTTCTCCATGGATAACAATATGGTTTCCATCACATGCAGTCCTACACACCATATCATCATATGAGAGCAGACATAAGAATTTCAGATTTTTCTGTCATTGCTGGGAAGATATCAGATATTTTCACTTTCTATCTGAGCCAAATAAAAGGTGAAAAATCAGTTCTAGAGGTTTTTCCGGGAATTTAGAATTGATCACCTAGCCTCAGGATAAGTGATTGAAGATCTGTGGGGATCCGACACACGAGCGTCACTTCCACTTCACAGGCCATGTGACATCACGTTAATTCATTGGTCACCTGGTGTGACTGCAGCTCAATCCCATTCAAGTGAATGGGATGAGCTGCAATACCAAACACAGCCACACAAATGTATGGCGCTGTGCTTGAAGTACTGAAACAGCTAATCGACTGTGGACCCGGGTGTTTAACCCATGCTGATCTTTAATTGATGATATATCCTAAGGAAAACCCATTTAAAAAGAACATGGAGGACACAACTATTAAAGATGACCCTTCACAGTCAGATCGATCACTAGAGCATGTGACTGATCGGTTGTATGTTGGATCATCAGCAAGCTAGTTCTGACCATCAGATCAAGGACGCACAATAAAAATGTGGTAAAATACTAAACTTACGCAACGATTGCCATAGTATCATTACACATAGGCCACAAGGGTCAATGGACCACTAAGGGCCAAAGAGATGACAAATATGTGTCCTTTTGGAATCAACTGGGCAGGTATCCAAATTATACAGTCGGCCACCAGTGTTCTTTCCACCCCAGTATTAAAGCTTTCTTTGCTGTTCTCATAGTATGAAGTCTGTGAATTTACATGTCTTAGAGTAGCAGTTTGTGCCATAGAATTGTTCTCACTGTAACTGTAGACAGAAAATGGAAACCATAAGCAGCCATTGTACATACTATATAAGAGCTGTCCTTAGTCACTTGGTCAGTGTCACCTGATCTGTATATAGAAACACTTCTCTGCTCCACACCTCCTCTGCTGTCCCTATAGTCATGTCTAGAGATGATTCAAACCCATCTGTATAGAGTCAGTTTCATTACAAATTTTCCAAAAATTTTGGGTTCCATCAAACCTGAAACGTTTAGGGTTCAACACATACCAATCACTATTATAATCTTGGGTTTCTCCAGACCCCAGGGTATAATATGTGGAGGCCCAGGGTAGGTGCAGAAACATAATGAACACTGATACTCACCTTCTCTCACCTCTCCTGAGCTCCTTCGCACTCCTCTTTGGTGGGATTCCAGCTTCTTCCAGCTTCCTGGATTATGTCACAGGTCCGGTGTGATTGTATCTCTGCGGTCATGTGGGATGCGCCAATACCATGATGGTTGTGTTAAAGTGACATGCTGTCAGCATGCCCCACGTGACCACTGCAGCCCAATTACAAACCTTAACTCTTCCCTGAGGCCTATGACATGACCCAGGAGACCAGAAGATGACTGAAGAGGATCTCGAGAGACTGCCGATGCAGTGATCGAAACCAGGAAAAGTGAGGCTATGTGAGTATCAGTGTTTATTATGTTTTTGCATCCCCTGGGCCTCCATTTATTGTATTAGCACTTCCATTTCAGACTGAAGAAGTTTCTATTGAAAACAAAACTTGTGGGTGAACCTCACAAATATTCACCAAACAAATCTTGCAAGGTTTGTCCATCTTTAGTTATGTCCATGATATGGTCTATATAATGATTCTCATTCAAACAAAGGAATATACAGTACTTTACTAAGTGTCTATCCTCCAAATTGCTACCCTTGATGACCCCACCCTCTAGTCATAGAGATGACTCTATTGACCCTATATTCTAATGGTAATGAGATGACTCTTCGGACCTTGCCCTCTAATCAGAGATGACTCTACTGGACATGTCTTTTAATGATAATGAGATGACTCTTCTGATCACACCTTCTATTGATAGTAAGATGACTCTGCTGACCCTGTCCTCTGATGATAATGAGATGACTCTGCTGACAGTAATGGCAGTGCTCTGTGCTCGTCGGTGTACTATTTCTCTTAGCAGACATAGATGCTATCTTACCTTTGCTTCACCCTTTCCCGTTTCTCTATCTTGCTGTATACTACTGATGATGCAGCTGGGCCAGTCTATAGGGAAGGCGCCCTCCTTCCTGCAACTTGTAGGATTAACAGGTACATCTGTAATCCCTGCTCAGCCAATCACAAGCAAGATTTAAATCTGCCCAGCCCCCTGTGCAGCACCTAATAGATTCTTGTTTTGCCACTTCCTGCAAGGGTTTCCTGTTTGTGTTTCTGTTTGATTGTTCATGTATTGACCTTGGCCTGTTTCCCAACTCAACTACCAATTCTGTTCCTGACCTGCTGATCATCTGTGTATGACCTTTTCATTTCCTATGACTATGAGTCTGGTCTGAAGGTCAGGGACAGGCTATAGAGATGCAACCACTCTCTTGGTTGACCCTCTGGTGCTTTGCACTGCATCTCTCTGGCCTTTTGGACAGCGGACATCTACACCAGCAAGAGTCAGAGAGGTAGTGACCTAGTAGTCTCCTCAAAGAGAAGAATAGGTCTCTGTATGGGGATTAAAGGGTGAAAACCAGGGAGGTTACTTAGATAACATTCTTGGGAGTGGCCCAAAGTCAAACCATTTAGGTGGTGCATTGGGTTCATGATCCACTGTCTGTTACACTGCCCTCTAATGATGGAGATTACTCTATTCACCCTGTCTTCTTAAGATAATGAGATGACTCTGCTGACCACATCTTCTAATGGTAATAAGATGACTGTGCTGATCCTGTCCCCTGATGATAATGAGATGAGTCTACTGACCCCACCTATAATGATAGAGATGAGTCTACTGACCCTGTCTTCTAATTATAATGAGATGACTCTGCTGACTGTGCCCAAGTGTACACAGGAAGTGATTTTCAGCCTAATGCTTCGGGATTTTCATGAGAGTTTAGTTACAATGTGAATCACCATCATAAGATAAATTCACACAGAATATTAGATAATAAAGTAGCAATTGTTTCAATTCATTATACCCCAAAATAAAGTTGGAGGCTTCTGGGAAGAGAAATTTTTTGGACATTGAGAATGAAATAAGATCGTTCATTTTTCTCATAGAGAAACTGAAAATTTCCAGTACAATGTGGTTTAAAGTTGGAAATGACATAGTAAACACGAGGATAATGAAATAGACGTAGCAGAGCTGGATTTGTCACATGGTGCTTATCATCATTCTAGTCAGCAAATGTTTTATCTGGAAGGCTGTGACCATGAAATGGTTGTCTATGACTCCAATGCATATAAAATACCATCGAGGCAGACTCACAAAGATAGAAATGATCACTTCCTTTTGCTCTCACACCATCGAGGCGGTGCTTGTGGTCTGCAATTATTCATATGACAGATTATTATGTTGAAAAAGCAGCAGATTTCCTGATATCAGAAGAAGACACAATGGTGAAGAGACAGTAAGTGGAGATGGCTCTGGAAGACTGGCAGGTAGGGCAGAAAAAACATTGTGCATTGTAATGAATATAGTAACGTAACAAGAGTTTTGTAAGTGTATTTTCTTAAAAAATAATATATTTTTATCATATAGAGATTTGCCCCAAGGGTTTAGTGTACCTGTAAGATCATCCGATGAAAGATCTAAAAGGCTTTGGTTATGGGAGACCTTAGCAGACACCTTTAGAGCTGTGGCTTCGGGAGACCTAAACTGGCACTTTTATAGAGTGTTTGGGACCTTGTAGATATCTCTGGTCCTGGTGGGACCTAAGACATCGAAAGCCAGAGTATTGGGAAGCCATGCTGACCTTCCTAGGATTGTACATATGGAGGACCTAAGCTCATACCCCAGAGATGTTAGTATGGGCACTGTAAGAAAACACCACACCTTTGTATGTGTTGTGAAGAAGACACATCTAGATCTGTGAGTATGGGGGCTCTATGCAGAGACCCCAAGGCTGTTAGTATTGTCAACCTAGGAAAGTGCCATATGTCTGTAGGTATTGCAAACCTAAGAATACATCTAGGACGATGGGTATGGAGGCTCTGAGTGCCCCTGTTAAGTCGCAATTGAAAGGTTTGTCGATCTGTCTATGTCAGCCGTACCACTGGAGATATGAAAGATAAACCAAACTGTTTTGGCTGGAAACCAACAAAACAGCTAAATTAAATTGTCCAGGATTAGAAAAAATGCGGTTACTTTACTCCAAAAACAGCGCCACATCTGTCCACAGGTTTTCTATTGCATTGCAACTCATTCCCATTCTCTTCATGGAAGCAGCCAGGTGTAGCACTGGGAGAAAGCAGACATGTTTTTGTGATACAGGACAACCCCTTTAAATTCAGAATAAAGTTTTTATTTTGAGTCTTGGCTTTGGATCCAGTGTCCACAAGCAAGGAAAATCTTTCTGTGATATGATCCTTATATTATTTTTAACCCAATATGAATCAATTGATGTTTCATTTGTCTTTTAGGACATGACCCCTAATGTTTCGTCAAGTTTACATCTCAACACAAGTGATGGACTCTTCCACCAGACCTTCTCGGCCTTCAAGCTGACATCAGCGGTGTTTTTGCTCTTCACCTTTGTGTTTGGCTTGGTCATGAATACTTTATATCTCTGGGTACTCGGCTACAGGATGAGGAAAAGTATAAACACAACTTGGTTTTTTCATCTTATTTCTGGCAATCTCATTTTCACCCTCTCCATCCCATTTTTAGTTGCATATGTTATTATGAAGCCACATTGGATATTTGGACTATTTATGTGCAAAGTTATCAATTCCTTAATTTCGCTGAGCATGTATTTGGCCGTATTTGTCCTCACAGTGATCAGCATCGACCGCTACTGCTTGGTTTTTCACCCCGTCTGGTACCGAAGTTACATGAACCCAAAAAAGGCTTCTCTCATCTGTCTGTTTTTGTGGATTTTGGCTCTTTTGTTCACCTCCCCTTACCTTGCATTCCGACAAATTAAATATGACAATAACATTACCATCTGTTACAATGACTATAGCCTTTCGGCACGGTGGGATGAGCAGCAGGTAAAGTGGATCATGTTCACTACCCGGTTGTTTTTGGGTTTGATCATTCCTTTTGTAATTATTGCAATAGCTTATATCAAAATCATCATCAAAATAAGCAAAGAAAAACTGGTAAAGTCCACCAAACCCTACCGGATAATCTCCATTGCCATTGTATCGTTCTTCGTCTCCTGGACACCCTACCACGCATGGTATGGAATGAGTGTGGAACAAGGTCGGTTCCCAGACAGTCTCCTAAATACATTTCTGGTTTTATCAACTTTTTTATCTTGCATCAATAGTTGTTTCACCCCGATAATGTATCTATTCATTGTGGAGAACTTCAAGCTTATGTTCAGAAAGTCACTTTTGGACCTTATTGAGTTAGTTGTTAATGAAGCCTTCCCCTCAGTCAGCCGGAGTCTTGACGAGTCTTGATTAATCCTTGTAAGATACAGTATGTCTGAACTGTAGATGGTACATCTAACATGGAAGACCCTGAGAAGATCTTCATATGCATTTGGAAACACCAGTGGAACATGCCCCAGATACTTGGGTGGTCCAAATCTGTTGGCATTATCATTATTAAGAAACTACAATCCACCAAAGATATGACCATTAACCTCCTCACCACCCTTGTCCACCAAGGATATTACTATTATCCTTTTAACTAACAAGACTATTATGGATATTAAAAATAACCAGAAAAATCTTGTGTAGCAGTGTATACGTTTTGTGAGCACCATATTGTAGCATTATTAGAACATTTTATTGAATGGTATTGGGTTATTAAGGCTGATATGATGTTATTATTATCAGGGTACTGTATGGTAACATTATTTGGGCATATATTATATTATATTATATTATATGGTATTGTTTAATCACTAGTATGATCATGTAGTGTACAGTCATGGCCAAAAGTTTTGAGAATGATACAAATATTAATTTTTACAAAGTCTACTGCTTCAGTTTTTCTAATGGCAATTTGCATATACTCCAGAATGTTATAAAGAGTGATCAGTTTAACAGCAATTACTTGCAAAGTCAATATTTGCCTAGAAAATGAACTTTATCCCCCAAAACACATTTCAACATCATTGCAGCCCTGCCTTAAAAGGACCACCTAACATCGTTTCAGTGATTGCTCCATTAACACAGGTGTGGGTGTTGATGAGGACAGGGCTGGAGATCAATCTGTCATGATTAAGTAAGAATGACACCACTGGACACTTTAAAAGGAGGCTGGTGCTTGCCATCATTGTTTCTCTTCTGTTAACCATGGTTATCTCTAAAGAAACACGTGCAGTCATCATTGCACTGCACAAAAATGGCCTAACTGGGAAGAGTATTGCAGCTAGAAAGATTGCACCTCAGTCAACAATCTATCGCATCATCAAGAACTTCAAGGAGAGAGGTTCCATTGGTGCCAAAAAGGCTCCAGGGCGCCCAAGAAAGACCTGCAAGCGGCAGGACCGTCTCTTAAAAGTGTTTCAGCTGCGGGATGGGGCTACCAGCAGTGCAGAGCTTGCTGAGGAATGGCAGCAGGCAGGTGTGAGTGCATCTGCACGCACTGTGAGGCGGAGACTCTTGGAGCAAGGCCTGGTCTCAAGGAGGGCAGCAAAGAAGCCACTTCTCTCCAGAAAAAACATCAGGGACAGACTGATATTCTGCAAAAGGTACAGGGAGTGGACTGCTGAGGACTGGGGTAAAGTCATTTTCTCTGATGAATCCCCTTTTCGATTGTTTGGAACATCTGGAAAACAGCTTATTCGGAGAAGAAGAGGTGAGCGCTACCACCAGTCTTGTCTCATGCCAACTGTAAAGCATCCTGAAACCATTCATGTGTGGTTTCACCAACGAGGATCAACCACTCAGTTTCAAAAGGCAACTTAAAAAGTCGAACATTGACTTTAAAGGTTATCTCCTATGGGGGGCACTAGTGAGGCATTGTTATTCCTTCTGCAGGAGAGTTATTTTGCATTCCTCTAAAAACTCCCTTCTAGCTGGATTTTCAGTAGGAAAATCAATATCTTCTCACATCTGTGACATCTGGATGACAACCAGTATGGCCACCATTATTAGCGGAAGGTGGAAAATATCATTCCCACCACTGTTGTGTCCTGAGAGGTCAATGATCTCACAGCTGTTGTGAAAATATCCGTGTTACGATTTCAATGTAAATATGAATGTAGTAAGTGCCCCTAGTGGCATCTGCATGAATAGACCTTTACCTGCATTTCTATAACACGACTGATGACAAAAATATTTTTATTTTTGAGACACAAAACAACACAGTATAAGAACGAACATTGACATATGGCCATGTCATTCTCCAAAGGTCACAAACAATTACAACCAAATAAAACATAGTATATAAAAAAAACACAAGGTTGTTCCCTTTGGGGCTGGTTTCTCACAAGTGTTTTTTACTGCATTTCGGGATGTTCCCCTTACATGACATTTTTTTGCTTGTTTGGCATTTTTATTTTTCAAATTTTGACATGTTCTGAGTCCGATAAATTTTTTCAGGTGTTTTAATTAAAAAGCCTTTTTTCTTTTTGCATTTTAGCTGCATTTTTTCCCACGAAAAGCAGAAGTAAAAAACAATGTAACCTTTCATACGTGTAATTTTTGTCCAGATTTTTTTTTTTTTTTCCCAAAATGCAGCCCTAGATATCACTTTTATTTCAAGAGTTTTGCTATCAATTTCATTCATGGAAAAAACTGTAGAAAAAAAAAGCCCATAGGAAAAATACTGTGCAAATAAAAAAGCCAAGGGCAAAAAATCTTTAATTTCATTATAGGAAAAAAAAATTACTGGGAAAAAATAAAAACAGTAAAAACGCTGTTTGGAAAAAAACCGAAAAGATGTCCAAAAACATATAATAATGGCATTTTTAGCCATTTTTTAATGCCGTGCAAAAACCATGTGTGAAGGTATCCTGAAGGCCAAATGGCAACCTGATGGTGACGAAGGGTAAAGGTTTAGTGACCTTTTTGTTTTGTTTATGGCATTTATAGTTAAGAACTGAATTTCCTGCAATCATAATGAAGTTAGTACCATAATGTGGTGAACTTATTATTGGATGATGTCATTTTTGGAAATATCAAATTTCCAAACAGAAGTAAAATGGATATAATTTGCGGCGAAATCTTATGGAGAAATAAAATTGCATGTACAGGGTGGGCCATAAGTATGTATCGGTTGTTTCAGTAGGCCTGTAGTAGCGTTTCTTCTGTGGTATTGCTCTCGGTGTGTCAAGAGTGGGAGAAGAGAACCGCATTGACAATTCAACACAATGGGCAGCACTTTGAGCACATCCTTTAGTGGGCTACTGTCATTGCTCCATGTCACAAACGTGTCAATAACTCGATAATGAATAAAGCTACGTTAAAAATGAGCACACCATTGTTTTCCTTGTGCAGTTCTCCATGTGTTTGATGTGTCACATGACCCCCTTCCCATTAAAAAAAAGTAAAGTTGAATCCAAAATGGCGCCTTTGCAGATGGCCGCCATGGTTGTCACCCGGCCTCAAATGTTTCCCCCCTCCCATATACTAATATGCCAAAAACGGTAAGGTGATATCAGTAACCACTTCCATTTTATCTGGGTGTATCCATACTTATGGCCCACCCTGTACATGTGATATTTTACATACCACTGCCCTGAATCTTCACATGAATTTTTTTTTTTGTTTTCTATTTTGTGCAATTGAGATAACTCATCTGCAGTTAACTGGAAACTATCAACACATTATTTTTGACAGATCTGATAGTCTTAGGATTCCCTTCTTAGTACTATGAGGGCATTAGGATGTATTGTTCTGAATGGACTGTATCTTCTCTAATTTTTTGATATATTACGACTTCAATGCACAACTTTTTTACATTTTTCTGATTGTCAGTGAATAGAACTATGGGGTGGTTATTAAACTTAGTGTATCTGATGTACTTCTCAATCAATTTCAATTCAGGCGCATTATGGGAGGTCTGTAAATAGTTGTTTAGAAGATTGCTCCCTTTGGCACTCAGAGTACTAAGTAGAGATATCCCAAAAGTAACAATATACTTCAATAACACCTAGCAACAGGTCATTAGGACTTTTTTTTTGCACAAAATAATATTCCCCAATTTCTAGTTGGGTACAAATATCTTCACTATTGGGGGTCACATAATTATGGTCACTTTTCCAATCTGATTTAACTCAGTTTTCGTCAGAGTTTATTGCATGCCCATAAAAGTCTCTCAATCTA
Source organism: Leptodactylus fallax (assembly GCA_947044405.1). Lineage (NCBI taxonomy): Eukaryota > Metazoa > Chordata > Amphibia > Anura > Leptodactylidae > Leptodactylus > Leptodactylus fallax. The sequence continues at coordinate 165,060 of CAMRHE010000617.1, read as the reverse complement.
ATGTGTTTGTCTATTAAATTACAAATACACGAGAAACCATTTACAAACACCAGAACAAAAGACAGCAGAAATGAAAAAAAAAACATCCCAAAAAGATCTAAAATTTCACATCCATTGATATATCTCCCATCCTGAGATAAATGGATTTGTCTGCTTTGTCATATTTCCTCGTCCATCACAATGTCACGTTGCGCCATTGTCTCCAGTTTAATCGAGCACACCATCATAAGATCATTCCTCCCAGAGCGAGCGGCTCTGTTTGCTTCCCCCTCTTGAGTGAATAACTTTCCATTAGCTATAATTGGTATTGAACTGTCCGGTCAAGTGTCCCAGCTCTTTGTGGTTTATGTTTACCACGAAGCTCGTTGATGTTTGCACTCAGAAGCATCTAGAACACCACCATACTAGTCAAAAAGAGCATCAACTCCAGTTGTCTTAATACTGTCCAAGACTGCCTAATCTCTTTAGTGTGGGACTTCCTCAAAAATAGTCTTAAATACCTGAGTCAGCGACCTCTTCACGGCATCCTTAAATTCTCGTCCAATGAAAACATAAAGTATCGGGTTGATACAGCTGTTGAACATGGCTAAACATTTGGAAAGTGGTACAGCCACTAGACTAACCAAAAGTGGTAACCCACCAAGGAATACTCGGGCGAGGGCTAGGGCGTGATAAGGGAGCCAACATAAAAAGAAGGAGAAGACCACCCCAGTGACCACCAGGAATGGCTTACTGCTCCTGTTGAGTTTTTTCTTACGAAGTGTAAGGAGGAGAATTGCGTAAGAAATAAGTATAATGATCAAAGGGACTAAGAACTGGTAGAGGAATATACAGACGGTGAATATCTCCGCTTCTCTCCTTTCCCAGTCTTCAAAAACATCTAGGTTCTTGCAAGAACTTCGGTTGCTTTCTGTCGACATTTCCGAAAGAGTGTAAGAACCTGGTACCAGGGCAATAGAAAGGATCCATATGACTAAACAAGCAACCGTAACCAACCTGGGGTTTCGATAATTTTGGCACCATACTGGGAAGAGGACAAGAACGCAGCGATCAATGCTGATGGCACTTAGCAAGAGGATGCTGGCGTAGATGCTCAGGCCAAAGAAGCAGTTCACAAGTTTACAAAAGATGGGTCCAAATGGCCAATGGAGGTCAAGTAGCAGGTAAAGCACAGTGATGAGAACCAAGAAGGTTGAGATGAAATCTGCCAAAGCCAGGTTGAAAAACCATACGGTGTTGATAGTTCTTTGAAGGCGGCAACCTGTTATCCAGATGACTGTGCCATTACCCATCATGCCTAGGAGAAAAATCAAGGTAAAAATCACAGTGGCCACCACTTGGACAGCATGGCGTAGCTCAGCAGTTTCTGGATCTGTGGTGGAGTTCATCTTACTGTCCCCTGGTGTTACGCCTGGAAGAATAGAAAAGAACATTCAGTTATAGCAGCACAACACTTAATTTATACTAATATAAAGGAGCACTCTCCATTAGCAACACCTACTTGTTAGAATAGTCACAATGGGCTTATCAGAATATGTTTACCTGCGGGGACCCCAGTGGTTAGCTGTAATCTATGGGAAAACTACTGTAGCAGCAAGTGTTCTGTCGCGCTTTGGCGCCACTACAGGGAAAATTCGGCATTGCAAACAGTCCATTCACATCAAGGGTTATCTGCATAAAGTAGGAGAAGACAACACCCTACTTAATAGTGAGTGCAGCTCTGGAGTATAATACAGGATGTAACTCAGGATCAGTACAGGATAAGTAATGTAATGTATGTACACAGTGACTGTACCAGCAGAATAGTGAGCGCAGCTCTGGAGTATAATACAGGATAAGTAATGTAATGTATGTACACAGTGACTGTACCAGCAGAATAGTGAGCGCAGCTCTGGTGTATAATACAGGATGTAACTCAGGATCAGTACAGGATAAGTAATGTAATGTATGTACACAGTGACTGTACCAGCAGAATAGTGAGCGCAGCTCTGGAGTATAATACAGGATAAGTAATGTAATGTATGTACACAGTGACTGCACCAGCAGAATAGTGAGTGCAGCTCTGGAGTATAATACAGGATGTAACTCAGGATCAGTACAGGATAAGTAATGTAATGTATGTACACAGTGACTGTACCAACAGAATAGTGAGCGCAGCTCTGGAGTATAATACAGGATTTAACACAAGATGTTTGCAGATGTTGTCAATATTTAAGATTTTTTTCAGCACATTTTGGAGAATAAAGTAAGACGACAAACCCCTTTAAATGTTTTTGTACTTTCTATGTATAAGTTGTAAAGTAGATTTAACTTTTAATCTTAAATAGGGAAACTGAGTGTTACGATGTTTCCTGCTTCCAAAAATACAATTACATACAGTAAAGCTTCACGACTTCCTGTGGTTATGTGTTGTTGCTGCTGACGTTCTTTTCAGGTTCATGGTCATTTCTGTATAATGGCCCATATAAGCTCAGGGTTGTAATATGGGTCTATATTGTATCATACTGTGTCAGAATGCCTACAATATCATACGGGGGTTACAGGAATCCAACAGGTAAATGTCCAAGCTTTGTTACCTTGTTTTACTCACTTTGCATTAATTTGGCTATATATATATATATATATATATATATATACATATATACAGTATATATATCACGTACCCCAGTTATACAGTGGATGCCTTTTATAAACACATTTTCACTATTCCTGTCCGTCACTTGTGTGAACCATCATGCTATAAGCTGATATGCAATGTTTATATGAGCTGAATATTTCCTTGTAAAAGATTACAGAAACATGTCTGCTATCTTCCAGATTCCAGAAACAGTGCCATCCTGGTCTATGGGTTATGAGTGGTATTGCACCTACACTTCCTAAAACAGAATGTGGCTGAAATGTAATACCACGTATTCCCTGTGGATAATTGTGGCGCTGTTTGTGGGCACTACATGAACCAGTTCTGGGGTGAAAACAGAAGACAAACTGCTGCCCCACATGCTGAATGTCCTGAAGACTTAGAAAAGAGTACAGATCAAAGACTGGTGACATCTACTATCCGTGTTCCTGTACACCCTGCGTGTTACTAGGTGGCATTTACCGTACACTTGTGACTTTCGTGTTTACTCACTACTTCTTGTGTACATGTGATGTGGTTTTTGGTGCTACAAAACCACATCTATAACACGCCAGACTCAAAGCATAAGGATAGAATAATGAGCGCCGCGGCCGTCACATCACTATACTGATATTACTTCATGTAGCTGAATAATAATAAGAATACTACAAGAATACTGGACGAGTCCAGGACATCGACTGACGTCTGTAAGGTAAAGGCTGCAGTCTTATTATTTAGCAATAGGTAAAGGGATATTCCATTTTCAGAAAATTTGGGTTATTATTTCAATAATGAAAAGTTTTACAATAGATAGAAAAATAGACAACAAGATAAATATTGCACCTTAGGCTAAAGAAATAGAAAGAAAATATGAGATAAATAGAAAGATAATAGATAGATAATTAGAAAGAAGGAAAGAAAGAAAGAAAGAAAGAAAGAAAGAAAGAAAGAAAGAAAGAAAGAAAGAAAGAAAGAAAGAAAGGAAAGAAATAAGAAATAAACTAGATAGTCATTTATGATAGATGATATAGATGATAGATCACTGCAATCAAACGATTCCTGTAACTGTCAATGAGACTTCTGCACCTCTCAGCAGGTATTTTGGCCACTCCTCATGAGCAAACTGCTCCAGTTGTCTCGGGTGTGAAGGGTGCCTTTTCCAGACGGCATGTTTCAGCTCCTTCCAAAGATGCTCAATAGGATTTAGGTCCGGGCTCATAGAAGGCCACTTCAGAATAGTCCAATGTTTTCCTCTTAGCCATTCTTGGGTGTTTTTAGCTGTGTTTTTGGGTCATTATCCTGTTGCAAGACCCATGACCTGCGACTGAGACCAAGCTTTCTGACACTGGGCAGCACATTTCTCTCTAGAATCCCTTGATAGTCTTGAGATTTCATTGTACCCTGCACAGATTCAAGACACCCTGTGCCAGATGCAGCAAAGCAGCCCCAGAACATAACAGAGCCTCCTCCATGTGTCACAGTAGGGACAGTGTTCTTTTCAAGATATGCTTCATTTTTCTGTCTGTGAACATAGAGCTGATGTGCTTTGCCAAAAATTTCAATTTTTGTCTCATCTATCCATAGGACATTCTCCCAGAAGCTTTGTGGCTTGTCAACATGTAGTTTGGCAAATTACTTTTGTCAGATTCAAGTTATTTCTGTGACCACTGTGGGTTTTTCTTTCATTAAACGAGGGAGGGGACCAACAATTTTGTCCACATGTGTAGATAAGATAGATATGAGATAGATAGATAGATAGATAGATATGAGATAGATAGATATGAGATAGATATGAGATAGATATGAGATAGATAGATAGATAGATAGATAGATATGAGATAGATAGATAGATAGATAGATATGAGATAGATAGATATGAGATAGATATGAGATAGATAGATGAGAGATAGATAAATAGAAGAAGATAGATAGATAGATAGATAGATATGAGATAGATAGATAGATAGATAGATAGATAGATAGATAGATAGATAGATAGATATGGGATAGATAGATCATCTTTTTTGATGACTGTATATGAGATATCAGTTTTTGTCTGATCTCGGGATCGGTCATTTATCTGATTATAGTCCTGTGTAAAAGGCCCTTAAGGCAATGACATCGGCTCCCTACATCTCACTGACAGATACAAAGACAACCAGAGCGACTCCGCACTGCAAGGACCCAACAAACAGCTCCTGATATCTGAGCTTCCAGGGCCTGGCTGCGGATATAGAGAGATATCTGTAGTCAAACATAAAGCTCCAAGTGTGCGCAGACCTTATAGCCATAGAAGATCCATCACAGATATTATAACTCTGTGTACAAAAACATTCAGGAAATTACTTTAGTTTTTCCTTTTTTACTTCTGTTTTTTAATTACTCATTTTCTTCTGTTCTAAGAAAGATAACCCCAGTCTGAGGCTGTCAGAACATACTGGGAGTTGTAGTTTTGCGACAATCGGATAATCATATCTTAGACATACATCCAAACCGTCCCGGAATCCGGGACTGTCTCACGCTCCCGGTCGGCGGGAGGTATATTCCGGTCTGAACTCATCTGTGTCCGGAGGATGAATACAATGGTGAAGCAGGAGCTGTCCGCAGGCAGCTCCCACTTCACCACTGTGCTCCCCGTGTGCTCTGGCATCGGCAGCTGTAGGCGTGATGTGATGACGTCACTCACATCGCGCCTCCAGCTCCCAGAACACTCCGTGACTGAGACTGCAGGCAGAACAGCAGGGGAGCGAGAAGAGGCGAGTATCAGTGTTTTTTATGTTAAACTTTGGGGGCAAATTGAGGGAGAACATGAAACTGGTGGCAGATGAAGGGGGGACATGAAACTAGGGGCAGATGAAGGGGGTACATTAAACTGGGGGCAGATGAAGGGGGTACATTAAACTGGGGGCAGATGGAGGATGGCATTAAACTGGTGGCAGATGAAGGGGGGCATTAAACTAAGGAGCAGATGGAGGGGGACATTAAACAATGGAGATTGCAGGACGGAGACATTAAGGTTAATGTCCCCCTCTAGTTGCCTCCAGTTTAATGTCCCTTTTCAGTTGCCCTCAGCTTAATGTCTCAGTCCTGCAACCCCCATTAATTTATTGTCCCCCTCCAACTAATCCCACTGTTTAATGTCTACCTCCAGATGCCCCAGTTTAATGTCTCCCTCCAGATGCCCCAGTTTCATGTCCCCCTCTAGTTTCTGCCAGTTTAAACTGGGGCACGAGGAGAAGGACTTAATACTGTGGGGAAATTGGAGGGGAACATTATAATGTGATGGCATATAATGTTAGGGTGACTGTAGGAGTATTATACTGTGTGGGGGCACATGGAAAAATGGATGAGAATGGGTGGAGTCAACGTAGAAATAGGTGGAGCACATTTTGTCCCTCTTTCTGTCCTTTGATAGTTGGGAGGTATACTTAGACATCACTGGTTTATGAACATGATACCGCAGGTGTAGCAGGGCTGAGTTTGTCATGAGCTGGTTACAGAAGAGCCGGTGTGATGGTTTACAGAAGGGCTCTGATGGTAAGTGCAGGAACGACTCAGGACGTAGTTGGTGCAGTTGAATCAAAGTGAACAGTACCCTGAGAACTTATATCAAACTTGTGCAGCTTCCCGTTGGGGGTAGTAGTCTCTTATAGCAGTATTAGATCTGGGGGCTGAGCAAAGTGAAGTCCCAGTGGCCCCAATACCTGAAGCACACTAAAGAGAGAAAAAGCGCATATAGATATAATAGGGAGGCGCGATCCAAATGAAGAAAAGCAGATTTTATTGGGAAACATAATTAAAAACGAATTAAAAACACCGAAGATTAATCCATCGCGGGCATCAAAAATAAAACGGAAAAAAAAAAATCACAAAATAGTAAAAGCTTCAAAAGAAGAAAACAGTATAAGATAGAAACCCAAAATCAGGAAAGTCAGAGAGGCAAAGGCAAGAATATTCCAGGAAAGGACAGAGAATTGGCAGCCGATATACTGCCTAGATCTACAGAGAGTACGGAAAGTATTCAGACCCCTTTACATTTTTCACTCTTTGTTTCTTTGCAGCCATTTGCTAAAAGCAAAAAAGTTCACTTTATTTCTCATTAATGTACACTCAGCACCCCATCTTGACAGAAAAAAACAGAAATGTAGATATTTTTGCAAATTTATTAAAAAAGAAAAACTGAAATCTCCCATGGCCATAAGTATTCCGAGCCTTTGCTCAGTATTGAGTAGAAGCCGCTTCCTTCTGAGCTAGTACAGCCAGGAGTCTTCTTGGGAATGATGCAACAAGTTTTTCACATCTGGATTTGGGGATCCTCGGCCATTCTTCCTTGCAGATCCTCTCCAGTTCCGTCAGGTTGGATGGTGAACGTTGGTGGAGCCATTTTCAGGTCTCTCCAGAGATGCTCAGTTGGGTTGAGGTCCGGGCTCTGGCTGGGCCAGTCAGGAATGGTCACAGAGTTGTTCCCCCACCCCCTTTGTTATTTTAGCTGTGTGCTTAGGGTCATTGTCTTGTTGGAAGGTGAACCTTCGGCTCAGTCTGAGGTCCAGAGCACTCTGGAAGAGGTTTTCTTCCAGGATATCTCTGTACTTGGCCGCATTCATCTTTCCTACAATTACAACCAGTCGTCCTGTCCCCCATAGCATGATGCTGCCACCGCCATGTCTCACTGTTGGGATTGTATTGGGCAGGTGATGAGCAGGGCCTGGTTTTCTCCACACATACTGCTTAGAATTAACGCCAAAAAGTTCAATCTTCGTCTCATCAGACCAGAGAATCTTATTTCTCATAGTCTGGGAGTCCTTCATGTGTTTTTTGGCTTTCATATGTCTTGCACTGAGGAGAGGCTTCCTTCGGGCCACTCTGCCATAAAGCCCCGACTGGTGGAGGGCTGCAGTGATAGTGACTTTGTGGAACTTTCTCCCATCTCCCTACTGCATCTCTGGAGCTCGGCCACAGTGATCTTTGGCTTCTTCTTTACCTCTCTCACCAAGGCTCTTCTCCCACCATTGCTCAGTTTGGCTGGACGGCCAGGTCTAGGAAGAGTTCTGCTCGTCCCAAACTTCTTCCATTTAAGGATTATGGAGGCCACTGTGCTCTTAGGAACCTTGAGTGCTGCAGAAATTCTTTTGTAACCTTGGCCAGATCTGTGCCTTGCCACAATTCTGTCTCTGAGCTCCTTGGGAAGTTCCTTTGACCTCATGATTCTCATTTGCTCTGACATGCAGTGTGAGCTGTGAGGTCTTATATAGACAGGTGTGCGCCTTTCCTAATCAAGTCCAATCAGTTTAATTAAACACAGCTGGACTCCAATGAAGGAGTAGAACCATCTCAAGGAGGATCAGAAGGAAATGGACAGCAGGTGAGTTATATCTGAGTGTCACAGCAAAGGCTCTGAATACTTATGACCATGTGACATTTCAGTTTTTCTTTTTTAATAAATTTGCAAAAATATCTACATTTCTGTTTTTTTTCTGTCCAGATGGGGTGCTGAGTGTAAATTAATGAGAAATAAAATGAAATTTTTTCCTTTGAGCAAATTACTGCAATGAAACAAAGAGTGAAAAATTTAAAGGGGTCTGAATACTTTCCGTACCCGCTGTATATGTAGATCTAAGTACTATATCGTCTGCCAATTCTCTGTCCTTTCCTGGAATATTCTTCCCTTTGTCTCTCCGATTATCCAGATTTTTGGTTTCTATCTTATACTTTTTCTTCATTTGAAGCTTTTACTATTTTGTGATTTTTCTGTGTTATTTTGATCCCTGTGATGGATTAATCTTCTGGGCTTTTAATTGTTTTTTACTTATGTTTACCAATAAAATCTGATTTTCTTCATTTGGATCTTATCGCGCCTCTCTATTATATGTATACGCGCTTTTTTTCTTTCTTAATGTGCTTCATAAGACTCTGTCAGCCGGGACCCATTTTGTATTCAGGTATTGGGGCTTTGCTCAGCCCCAGATCTAATACTATTATAAGCGACTACAACCCCCATCGGGAAGCTGCACAAGTTTGATATAAGTTCTCAGGGTACTGTTCACTTTAATTCAACTGCACCAACTACGCCCTGCGTCGTTCCTGCGCTTACCACCAGGGCCCTTCCGAACACCATCACACCGGCTCAGGGTGAGAGAGGACCCCACAACTACCACCACCATCAGGTACCATGCACGCCGACCTTGGGCTCAGCCTACCCTGTGACATCACCACTGTCACTACTACTCCTATCCTTGGGTTGCGGCACTATGCAGATTAAGCAGAGCTGAGTCCCGTGACTCAGGCTGATATGGCTGTGGATTTCCGTAAGCCTGACGGTAAATATCTGATCTTAACTCTGCTGTAACCAGCTCATGACAAACTCAGCTCTGCCACACCTGCGGTTTCATGTTCATAAACCAGTGATGTCTAAGATCTGACTATCCGATGGTTGCAAAACTACAACTCCCAGTATGTTCTCAAACTAAGGGTTATCTTTCTTAGAACAGAAGAAAATAAGTAATTAAAAAACAGAAGTAAAAAAGGAAAAACCAGAGGATGAGATGATCTTCTGTGGAGGGCCAGAGAATCCTCCAGTGTGTCCAAGCTCTACTGCAATAATGGGTCCAGCTGAAGACCCTCAAATAGGAAGGGTACTATGGTCTTTTTCCTAAAGGTTGTTGGAGGGTGGGCTCCCCAAATCTCTTTATCTTAAGGTCCCGAGGAACCTCCATCTAACAGGCCAGAACATGTGAAAAAGGTGTTTCCATTATCACCAGCTGTCCATATGTATGACCACATCTGGTGGGTTCACGGTGAGTACAGGACGTTCCAGCCTCTCCCTGCTGATCATCCCTATAATATAAGATGAAGACATCGCTCTATAGTCAAAGGCAGACACAATTATAACAGAAGAGCGAGAAGTCTTCTCACAAGGTCACCAGATGCAGTTAGTGCACTATAGGAACTCTGCAGTCCTTGAGGCTCTTCAATCCTCTCAGCCGTGCAGCACATAACACAGATGTATCCAGTCTCAGAAACACAACTAAAAACTCAATAGAATGTGCAGATTATCCACATTCCATAAAACGTTACATAACACTGAAAATATGTATTTTTCCTACTTCAGACTAAGGCCCCACGTGGCGTCCCGCAGCAAAAAAGCCCTGCGAGAAAAACTGCGGTGGGAACGCAAGGTTTTCTCAGCAGATTTTTTGTTTCGATTAAACCTATGGGGAAACCGCCGGTGTTTCCGTGGGTATAATTGACATGCTGCATGTCCGCAGCGCGGTTTTTCCGCAAAGTGGGCATGGAATTCACTAGAATCCCATCCACTTTGCTCTGACTGTAAAACGCCGCGATTTTTTCCGCGGCGATTATGCCACGTGGGGCTTTAGCCTAAAGGGGTTTTATAGACCATCGATTTGTGATCTATGAGAATTCAATACCTGGAACCCCAACCAAGCTGCAGAACAGAGGGCCCTTGGGGGAGTGCGGCAGTCACTACAGTGCCTAACCCAGTGGATGGAAATGGGAAAGATCCACTATACAAGACACGGCAGTATAGACACCTGCTTGAGTGTCACTGCAACTTCAGTAGGGGCCCCAGAGGAGGAGAGAGGGGTGATTGGGTGACATCACTGTGCCTGCTTGATGACATCACTAATCTGTTGGTGGGCCAGAGTCGTCCCTGTTCATTTCTGCTGCAATGTATATTTGGGATAAACACACAGTCAGCCTGTCTTAGGGCCCTAAGTCCGCATATGTGGCATCCCCGAGCTGGCTATGGCTGGGCTGAGGGTGATCTCTGTGCATTGTATTATTTCCTGTTGCTTCATAGCCTGTGTGACATAGCAGGGGGTCCTGAGTCTCACACAACACAGCGCCACCTAGTGAGCCTCACACATGCATTACACCTCCCATAGGATTGAATAGTAACCAAATGTCCAATGGGAGGACATCGCCTGGGAAAAGGGGAGGAGTCAGCTGATCACTGGGTCCCCATGGTAACACCCCTGCAGGAAGGTCCTGCGTGTGAGGAGTTAGAAGTGTGGAGTGTTAGGAGGAGGAGGTGAGGAGATAAGTGTGATGTCCTGTGAAGAAAGCAGTGAGTTTAGTGCAGGAATCTCAAGTCCTAGACAGGCCCAGGAAGGTTGGAGAGCTGACATACTCCAGCTATTCAGAAGATCCTGTCCCCTGTCTGCCTAGCCATCGCCCTGAAGGAAGTCAAGCATCATTATCTTGTCAGCCTGAGACTGTGGAGAGAACATTCTGGAACACGTGCTCCATAGCAAGTATCACAGGATCCAGGGGCCAAGGCCAGACCTGTGGAATATCCCGCCACCCTGAGTATTGCACCCCGAAACTCTGAGCTATCAGGACCACATAACGTGAGTGGGGAATATTATGTACTAGTATCATGGTGGGCATCCTCCTATGAGCCAAATAGGAGCCCAGACGCACCTTAGGGCTGTAACACTGAAGTATAAGGGGCTAGGAACACCTTTCATCAAGTGTACCCTGCACCCCAGGACTTTGCTGTGTCACCAGGCGTACCCCGTTGTTTTGTATTGAAGAAACTGTTTAAGCATTTGTGCCTCCACACCCATGGAAGTAAAAGTTCAACTTTACAACCGTTTCTGTGTCTGACTCTGCACCGACAACATCAGGGCGCCCCAAACACCACCAGTCGGCACAGTATAGGGGAAGCGCCCCGGGGGAACAATCACCACCAACATTTGTGCAGCCCCCTCATCACCGGTACCAGTGGTGGTAACGTGGGACAGCACCAGCGCTGCGCCCTCGTGCCCAGAGACCGTGACAAGTCTGCGCTGTTTGCACCCCCGCAATCCCAACTGCAGCGTTACCTTCCATCTGGTCACCGCACATATATTAGCTAAAAAAAAGTTGACTGGGGCAGAGCTGGAGTACCAGGTACAGCTGTATATATATATATAGAAGTATCGCTGGGATTGGACAAACATTGAGCCCAAAGAGATCCAAAATCTCCTCATTCTACTGATTGATGGTGGTCCTGGTAGCCACACTTCTATCACACATTAGTGGCCTGTCCTCGACTTTTTCACAGCCTTAAAGGGATATTCTGGCCACAACTTGGTGATCAGTGGAGTTCCGATCACTGGATCACTGGGTATGGACCACTGAAATGTATGGAGTAAGGACACATATTTCCGGCCACTGCCTCCATTCAAGCTGGGGCGTAAAATACTGCAGTTCTCATGATCAGCGGAGGTCTCAGTGGTCGGACCCCACCAATAAACAATTTACCGCCTACCCTGTGGATAGGCGATAACTTGTTGTAACTGAAATACCCCTTAAGGCTAAGGCCCCAGGTAGAGGGCCACAGCAAAAAAGTGCTGCGGGAAAAACCGCGGTGGAAACACATCATGGTGTTTGCCACAGCACTTTTTACAGAAAGCGTTTCCATAGGTATAATTGACTTGCTGTGATTTCCAAAAATGTGACTGGTGAAGACTGCAGCGTTTTACAGTCCCTGCAAAAAAAAAAAAAAAAATATGTGCAGCGGACACGCGATTTCCAAAATCGCTGCTGTTTTGGAAATCGCAGGATGTCAATTATACCTACAGAAACACCAGCGGTTTCCCTTTACGTTTAATGGAAGATGAAAGTCCGAAGAGGAAGCTTCAGCGGACTTTCTGTGAGAAGCGCTGCGGGAAAAAACGTAACACGTTTCCGCTGAGGTTTTTCCCGCAGCGCTTTTTTCCTGCGGCCCACTACGTGGGGCCTTAGCCTTAAGTTGCAAACTCGCCCCAAAAGATAATGGAAGGAACCTACTATCCCTCTATGCCAGAAAACTGGTGTAGATAGATATAGTTATGGCGCATCTTGTGGTAAAGTCATCACCAGAGTTTTTTTGGTGGTGACTTACACATGCATGCTTGGCCAGTGTCTGGAGAAGATGAGAGGAATAGCTGCCAGTTTGGCCGACAGTTTTTGACAGTGTATGGCCAGCTTTAGTATTTGTAGAGAAGCTTCCTCTCTGGAGTCTTATGTTTTTGTTTTTTCTTAAATCTTTGTGATAAGCTAGGATGACTACTGTGCGACCACAAGTACTGACTTGATTCTTTACCACCTCGGAGACAGAATGACTTTACACAAATATAAGAAGTTTTCAGATGAGAATTTCCTGTCAAGGATAATGTAACCAGAGTAAGATTTCACTTCAGCAGTGGCCGACTCTTCCTAACCATTGCTAGGCAGGTGTTTTTGTAAGATGGTTTAGTAATGGTCGGCCACTCTATGGAAAGCCATAGAAGAAGTGAACAATATATGAAAGTCATTTGCAGGACCAGAAATGAGGGAAATCTGGAAAATGGCTGAAAAGGTAACTGAAAATGGAGTGATACCTGCTTTAGAAAACCAATGCCTTGTCGGGAATTGAGAGTTAAAAGGTTTTTCTGGGATTTTGTTTTTGACTTACATCAATGTCAATGGGTTCCACATCCAACACCCTCAACAATCAGCTCTTTTTAGCAGCCATTGTTGACAAATATACAGTGCTCTGTACACTGTTTAGTGGCCAAACTATTGCACATCAATCTCCATTCACTTGACTGGAAGCCAGAATGGCCACTACACACGGAATGGAGCCATGTGTATAACTCTGATGGTTAAGATTAGTTTATTGTGAGGCTATCGGGTGTTGAACCTTGACAAATTTGGTATTCATGAAAGAACCAGCACATCCATGCACTACATAGACATATCATTGCTTTCTATGGACAACATGTAATGCTTTAACTCTCCTGAAGAGGTGCTGCAGAGAAGTTAAACACCGGCAGCCAAGTTCCTCCACAAATGACAGCTAAACATGGTGGTTCCATTATCGAGACTCCTTTTGATCATCTTATTGTCTTCTTTATCGGGAGGTTGAAATAAAAATGCTTGTATTTTTTCCCTTCTTTTGTCTTTAGGTTATGGTTTACAATGCTGACAAATCTTTCCAATAATGACACTTCCCGCGCGGAGACCTTCACAGCATTTGCAACGTCAAAGATAATCTGTCTACCGATCCTGCTGATCACGTTCCTCTTTGGATTGGTCATCAACACTCTGTATCTCTGGATCTTGTGCTTCAGGATGAGAAGAAACCCCAACATCTTCTGGTTTTCCCACCTCACTCTCTGCAATCTAATCTTCATTCTCGTCATACCTTTTTTGGCTGTTATGTTTTTGTTCTACCCTCACTGGGCCCTGGGTGAATTCATGTGTAAATTTTTTAATTTCCTTCTGTCCTTCAGTATGTATGGAGCCGTGTTCTTCCTCACCGTCATCAGCGTTGACCGCTACTGGTTGGTCTTCCACCCTCATTTTTACAGGAAGCACATACATGCCAAACAGTCTTCTATCATCTGCCTTTTCCTTGGGGCTTTGCCTTTTTGTGTGGTTCCCCATATCTGGCCTTTCGCAAGGTCCGCCAGGAAAAGAACTTGACTATTTGTTACAATGATTACAGTCTGACTGGTAAACCGGACACGGAACAAGAAGTCAAAGTCAAGTGGGCCATATTATCCGTCCGCCTACTGGTAGGTTTCTTCATCCCGCTGGTTATTATCACTATCTGCTACCTCAAAATTGCCTTCAAGATAAAGATAGAGAACTTTACCAAATCCAGGAAGCCTTATAAGATAATATCCATTGCTATCATATCTTTCTTTATCTCTTGGGCACCTTATCACGTCTGGTATGGAATGAGCATCCAGAAGGGATTCTTCCAAGACAACCCTACAAGCCCTGAAGGTCTTTGCCACCATAACAGCTTGCTTCAATGCCTGCTTCACTCCAGTCTTATATCTTTTCATTGTGGAAAAATTTAAAGCTATCTTCAAGAAGTCTATTCTGTCCATCTTACAGACAGCGCTCAATGACGCTTTTCTCAGGAGCACAGACAATGGTTTGGAGCCGCACTCTATGTCGGTCAGAAAGTGCAACTCTCAAGAAAATACCATCTAAGGAGGCAAGTCTAGGTTAGAAGACTTGGTGGATGAATGTAGAGAGATTTTTTTAGAATATAATTCTATGTCTGTGCAGGAGGTTTGGAATTCCTTACAGAAACATGGTTATAAAGGTATTTTTATGAAATAAAAGGGTATTGTATGGTTTTAATATTGATGAATTATCCTTACAAAAGGCCATCAGTATCAGATCGCTGGGGTCTGACACCCAGGACCCCCACAGATGAGCTGTTAGAAATGGCTTTGGTGATGTCACATGTTAGTGATGTCATGGTCACATGGTCTAATTGAACTGCAAAAGAGTGCTCCCCCATCCCCCATCCCCATGATGCTGTAAAATCTAATGTGACAGACTCTCTTTAATATATATTGTGACTTTTTTAAATTAATAAACTGATTTTTTTTTAGAGCGGACTTGTTGTTCTGTTCACCACGATATACTTGCCAACATCGGTAGGACGTCATCTGGGAGACTGACATGCTTCACGCACCATGGAAATTTTTAAGGGTGGACATACCCCCTTTTTATGAGACCATGCCCCCTTATTTATGAGATCATGGCCTTATGAGGCGTGCCCGATCCCTTTTTTATGACGTGGGCCTACAATGTGCCAACCAAACCCATTATTGTGATGTGACCGTCATGTAATGTCATGTCGTGTAATGATAAAGAACTTGGTGGAATGTTCCAGGGAGATTTTCCAGGTTTCCAGAAGGTCATCCCTTTGGTGGGAGCCTCTCTTATGTTCTGGGAGAGTTGGCAGATTTGCCCCTTTCCTAGAACAGCGGGCTCCATCACCAAACGTCTCTATTTCCAGTCTGCACACAAGTATAGTAAAACTGGTGCAAT
This sequence comes from Leptodactylus fallax, assembly GCA_947044405.1. Lineage (NCBI taxonomy): Eukaryota > Metazoa > Chordata > Amphibia > Anura > Leptodactylidae > Leptodactylus > Leptodactylus fallax. The sequence goes on along the minus strand of CAMRHE010000617.1, from coordinate 149,618 downwards.
GGTCGTATCACCATGTAGCACCCTCACTGATCAAAACCTCTGACATGTCACTATTGTAACATTATATCACCTAACAAACTCAGCTCTGCTACATCTATATATCAGAACATGAATAGCTACGTTGTATTTATCTAAAACCCAACCAGAGGATGATTCTGCTGATTTTATATGGCCCTCGTGTTGTGTAACTAGTGCCAGTAAGCTGCGTCGTAAGCCTCGGGTGTTCAGATGAACAGTAACAATTCCTAATAAACATTGTATAAATTATGAAAATGCAAACCTGAGCGTCGACTGACCCCGCTCTGCATAAATATTAATACTCACAGAGCGCTGATCTATCAGCCATAAGAAATGCGCAATTCCCCGAAAGATCAAATAATCTTCATTATTTGTCAGTACGATCCAGCGTGGTAAAGGTGAGCTATTCACTAAGAATCCCGAGAAGATGAGGCGGCGCATGGTGGCGGGATGAAATATATCATTGTGATTAGGATAGGAAATTGGTGTGTGATCAGTGGAGAGCTGGCTCACTGCTGCCCCTTTAGGCTAGGGTTATATAGACGCAACTCTCGTTATCAAGGATTGCCAGGTCAACCTGCAACTCCTTCACCAATGTATGTGTATAAATCGCTTTGCAACCCAAGGGTGCGGCAACTGCAACTTCTTGTTGTAAAAAGATTGAGCACTACCAGATTTTTGGGGATTAGAAGCCGCAGCACCCTCAGGGTCTTAATTCACATATATTGACGATGGAGTCATAGGGTGACACAGTCGCTTAATGGGAGTCACAGCCAAAGTTGCCATGTAGCCCTAGCCTTCATGTTTATGCAGGTACAGTGCCAACATCCATACATATGGCCGTGCCTGGTATTGCAACTCAACCCAAAATAGTTCTGAAATGTTTTGTTGATTGGTGGGCACATTTGGGGGTCCTAAGAATAGGCCATCAATGTTTTTACACCTTTAAGCTAGAACAGGAATGAACTGACAGATCTCATAGAGGTTTAGTGATGTCATCATGTGGACTTAATAGTGATATTCCCATTGGGTGACCTCTTTGTATAGGCTGCATGTGTGAGAGAGAATGGGGGACACTGCATAAGTCAGAGCGGGAAGTCATTGCACAGATCTGGGCTTGGAAGACATCACTTTACCCCAGGGGATCAGCTTGGAGAAGCCGTAAATGCGATATCTCTGCATGACCTTCCATGGCCGCAATGTGTATGATGATACCTAGAAAAGAACTACTCAGAGTACTACGCCAAAAGAGAATGGACAATGTTGGAGGCGTGGAAAAAATGCTGCAATATAAAAAAGCTTTCAGATATCGAAGAGTTAATCATTCATTTTTGTCAACAAACAAAATGAAGAAAAGAGAAATGTAAACCCCATCGATATTTGGTGTGACCTTTGCCCTTTGGAGGAGGAGTCCTGGAGGTGATGATCCGGCCCCCACAGATCTAGCCCTGATCTCATCATCATCCAGTCTGTCTGGGATGACATGAAGAGACAGACGGATTGGAGCAAGCAACATCCACAGAAGATCTGTGCTTAGTTCTCCAAGATGGCGGCGGGAACAACCTCCCTGCTGAGTTCTGCCAAAAATATTGATGGGGTGTAGATTCTTAATGGCATTTTTTAATGGACAAAAATAAGATATGAACACTTCTATTTTTGAAAAGATTCTTACTTTGTAAGAATTTTTTCCATACCTGCCTCAAATTTTTGCACACTGCTGTATAGCTTACCTGTGATCCACTCCCGGACGCATGGTGAGGTCCTGACTATTATTAGGCAAACTGTAACCTGGTACAGGAGGCCACAGAAATCTTCTGAAATGCAGCACATACTACACTCTGCATCGCAGATATTGTGGTGTTCAGGGGAAGCGATACCCCTACTGTACTGCACCACAGCAAAGGCATTCTCATCGTAAAATTCCCGTATCTTATCTTGGCATTTTGGGTTAAGATAGTTCCAGTAGATGTAGTTCTATGTAAAACCACAGATTATACATCAAGGAACAACACGGGTGTAAGTAACTTGGCTGTTAGTTGTAACTGACACCCTCAGCCCTGCTACATCTGACTATACTACCAGCTATAGTATACAGTGCTGTGAGCTGTATCTGACACACTCACTCTCTTTCTTTCTCCCTCGCTCTGCTACATCTGACTATACTACAAGCTATAGTATACAGTGCTGTGATCTGTATCTGACACACTCAGCCCTGCTACATCTGCTTCTCTTATTCTGCGTCCCCCTACTCTCTACTTGCCTCACTATACTACAAGCTATAGTATATAGTGCTGTGATCTGTATCTGACACACTCAGCTCTGCTACATCTGACTATACTACAAGCTATAGTATATAGTGCTGTGATCTGTATCTGACCCCTCCCCCCGCCTCTCTTCTCCCTTTACGTGCTTTTTGACACTCAGCCCTGCTACATCTGACTGTACTACCAGCTATAGTATACAGTGCTGTGAGCTGTATCTGACACACTCAGCTCTGCTACATCTGACTATACTACAAGCTATAGTATACGTGCTGTGTCTGTTCTGCCCTCCTCTCTCTCTGCTTCTCCTTATACAGTCTTTCTGTATCTGACACCTCAGCCCTTGCTACATCTGACTATACTACAGCTATAGTATACAGTGCTGTGATCTGTATCTGACACCCTCAGCTCTGCTACATCTGACTATACTACCGCTTGTTGTGCTGGCGCTCCCTGCTCTGCTCTCTGCCTCCTAGCCCACCTCTACATCTGACTATACTACAAGCTATAGTATATAGTGCTGTGATCTGTATCTGCCCCTCCCCCCTGCTCATCTGCCTCCCGCTGTTCAGTGCTGTGCTGTATCTGACACCCTCAGCCCTGCTACATCTGACTATACTACCAGCTATAGTATATAGTGCTGTGATCTGTATCTGACACACTCAGCTCTGCTACATCTGACTATACTACAAGCTATAGTATATAGTGCTGTGATCTGTATCTGACACACTCAGCTCTCCTACATCTGACTATACTACAAGCTATAGTATACAGTGCTGTGATCTGTATCTGACACCCTCAGCCTCTGCTACATCTGACTATACTACAAGCTATAGTATACAGTGCTGTGATCTGTATCTGACACACTCAGCTCTGCTACATCTGACTATACTACAAGCTATAGTATACAGTGCTGTGATCTGTATCTGACACACTCAGCTCTGCTACATCTGACTATACTACCAGCTATAGTATACAGTGCTGTGACCCCCCCGCTCTCTTAACACAGCTATAGTCATCTGTTATCTGACACACTCAGCTCTGCTACATCTGACTATACTACAAGCTATAGTATACAGTGCTGTGATCTGTATCTGACACACTCAGCTCTGCTACATCTGACTATACTACAAGCTATAGTATACAGTGCTGTGATCTGTATCTGACACACTCCAGCCCTGCTACATCTGACTATACTACCAGCTATAGTATACAGTGCTTGTCTGTTCTCCACTCAGCCCTGCTACATCTGACTATACTCCGCTATGTTAGTGCTGTGTCTGTTCTCCCTCGCTCTGCTACATCTGACTTCTACAAGCTATAGTATATAGTGCTGTGATCTGTATCTGACACACTCAGCCCTGCTACATCTGACTATACTACCAGCTATAGTATACAGTGCTGTGAGCTGTATCTGACACACTCAGCTCTGCTACATCTGACTATACTACCAGCTATAGTATACAGTGCTGTGATCTGTATCTGACACACTCAGCTCTGCTACATCTGCTTCTACGCTATGTTACAGTGCTGCGATCGATCTGACACCCCACCCTCTACATCTGACTATACTACCAGCTATAGTATACAGTGCTGTGATCTGTATCTGACACACTCAGCTCTGCTACATCTGACTATACTACATAACTCTTCTCCACTCAGCTCTGCTACATCTGACTTACTACCGCTATAGTATACAGTGCTGTGATCTGTATCTGACACACTCAGCTCTGCTACATCTACTCAATACTACAAGCTATAGTATATAGTGCTGTGATCTGTATCTGACACACTCAGCCCTGCTACATCTGACTATACTACCAGCTATAGTATACAGTGCTGTGATCTGTATCTGACACACTCAGCTCTGCTACATCTGACTATACTACAGCTATAGTATACAGTGCTGTGTCTGTTCTGACACCTCGCTCTCTACATCTGACTATACTACCAGCTATAGTATAAGTCTGTATCTGTATCTGACACACTCGCTACTCTACATCTGACTATACTACAGCTTAGTATACGTGCTGTATCTGTATCTCCCTCAAAACACTCTACACACTCAGCTCTGCTACATCTGACTATACTAAAAATCTGATCTGCACACTCGCTCTGCTACTCTGACTTCTCGCTTAGTTGTGCTTTCTTTCTCCCCCTCTGACTACTACGCTATGTTCTCTGTGTCTCTCCTCTCCCTCTCATGCTACATCTGACTATACTACCAGCTTAGTTACGTCTTTCTGTTCTCCCTCAGCCTGCTACATCTGACTTCTCCGCTTGTTTTGCCCCCCCCCCCCGCCTCGCTACACCAGCTAAGACGTGTGTAGCTGTATCTGACACACTCAGCTCTGCTACATCTGACTATACTACAAGCTATAGTATAAGTGCTGTGATCTGTATCTGACCCCGGGGCCTGCTATATATATAGTATATAGTTAACCCCCCTGGAGTGGACTGCCCTCGCTCTGCTCTCTGCTTCTCCGCTTGTTCGTGCTGTGTCTGTTCTGCCCCAATTGGACATAATGTCTGCTTTATCGTGGGATCGTATCTACCCCCCCCCGGGGGGGAAAGACAATTCATTAAGGATGTATTCAGATGGCTCCCCCTATGGAAGACTGGGAGTATTACAGCAATGATAAAAGTGAGGTCCTTTATGGGAGCTGACTGACACCTGCACACGCCTGACTAGAGGTCAGGGATCCGGTTTGTAACAAGCCAGGCTCATTACAAGTATTCCAAAAATATCATGTTCAGCCAAACCCGAGATTTTTGGGGTTCACTACCAATGAATCACTATCATATTTTGGAGTTTCACCTCTCCTGGGCTCCCTCACAGCATCCAGAGCTCCACTACGTTCCTCTTCTGACTTCTTCTGGGCTCCTGACATGCCCCGGAGACCACTAAAGCCTGAGATTGGGCCTTAGCAGTCATGTGGGCTGCACCAATGTCAAGACACTTGCGCCAAAGGCTTTGGCGCTCCTTTGGAGGACAGAAGATGACCGAAGAGGATCACCATGGAGCACTGCAAGGGAAGCCAGGAGGGATGAGGGAAAGTTACCCAAGAAGAGGTTACCAAAGACACAAAATTGGTGGCAAACCTTGTGAATCTTGCAACATCTCTTCTCCTAACCAACCACAGCAGGACGTCATGGTTGGCCCACTCTTATTTTATGGAGACCACATCTCTGTACGGGTTCTTCATCCATGGGATCAAGACAACCAGGAGTTGGCCCTCTTTGTCCAGGGGGTCCTCCACCTCCCAGCTCCCTACCGTTCTCAAGACCTGGGTGTGTGAAAAGACCTAAAGTGAACCTCCAACAATATAAAAGCTGCTTTTTTCCAAAAACAGCGCCACACCTGTCCACCCAGTGCATGTACAGCACCACTTACTTTAAAGGGAATGTGCCAGGAGGAAATGACCTCATGTGATATTATTAACTTTATTTATATAGCGCCAACATATTCCGCAGCACTTACACATCAGAGGACACATGAACAGACAGGAAGTTTAAGAATTTTTGCCAATGTTAATAACTGTTTAAAAAATCCTGCAATTCCAACTCTTGCCACTAAGCCTAAAATACTCTGTGGTTTCCTGTTTCCTTTAGAAGGACCATGGGCCATAGACACAATGATCTGGAGCAGACCTTATTGACGTCTATGGGAGAGATTTCTGGGCATGCTCTGTGACCTGTGCAGAGGTCACTGTGTAGAGACGGGAGTAGATAAGATGTGACATCACCTATTGTGACTGGTGGATTCGGTGTCTCATCTTTGTATGCATGATAGCTGTGATCATCAGTGTGCTGTAAGTGAGGGGACTGCTGCAAAGAAACCTACAGATAGAAAACAGGAATTCTCAGCATAGTATATGGCTTAGTAGACAGAGTCAGAACTGCATGATTTTGTTTTGATGTAGATAATAAAACTTAAATAGGTAATTTTCTGGCGACACATTCCCTTTAATAAAGCCGAGTTACCAGACGCAATCCATGGACAGATGAGAAGCCTGATGGGTATCCATTTGAGAATGAGACAGAAGAGGAGATGATGCATATTTTACTGTTAGAAGTCAATGCTCTCTTGTTCTGTCTGTACCGTTGACTGCAAGATTGCCACAAGACGACTATTGGGCGATTGACCATAATAGTTTATTGCCATGCATAGGAGGAGTGTGATACGTAGCGGACTGATACATCTTACATTCATGTTTCCTTATGTAGGAAATACAGTCATATGAAAAAGTTTGGGCACCCCTATTAATCTTAATCATTTTTAGTTCTAAATATTTGGGTGTTTGCAACAGCCATTTCAATTTGATATATCTAATAACTGATGGACACAGTAATATTTCAGGATTGAAATGAGGTTTATTGTACTAACAGAAAATGTGCAATATGCATTAAACCAAAATTTGACCGGTGCAAAAGTATGGGCACCTTAACAGAAAAGTGACATTAATATTTAGTAGATCCTCCTTTTGCAAAAATAACAGCCTCTAGTCTCTTCCTGTAGCTTTTAATCAGTTCCTGGATCCTGGATGAAGGTATTTTTGACCATTCCTCTTTACAAAACAATTCCAGTTCAGTTAAGTTTGATGGTCGCCGAGCATGGACAGCCCGCTTCAAATTATCCCACAGATGTTCAATGATATTCAGGTCTGGGGACTGGGATGGCCATTCCAGAACATTGTAATTGTTCCTCTGCATGAATGCCTGAGTAGATTTGGATCATTGTCTTGCTGAAATATCCATCCCCGGCGTAACTTCAAATTCATCACTGATTCTTGTACATTATTCTCAAGAATCTGCTGATACTGAGTTGAATCCATGCGACCCTCAACTTTAACAAGATTCCCGGTGCCGGCATTGGCCACACAGCCCCAAAGCATGATGGAACCTCCACCAAATTTTACAGTGGGTAGCAAGTGTTTTTCTTGGAATGCTGTGTTTTTTGGACGCCATGCATAACGCCTTTTTGTATGACCGAACAACTCAATCTTTGTTTCATCAGTCCACAGGACCTTCTTCCAAAATGAAGCTGGCTTGTCCAAATGTGCTTTTGCATACCTCAGGCGACTCTGTTTGTGGTGTGCTTTCAGAAACGGCTTCTTTCGCATCACTCTCCCATACAGCTTCTCCTTGTGCAAAGTGTGCTGTATTGTTGACCGATGCACAGTGACACCATCTGCAGCAAGATGATGCTGCAGCTCTTTGGAGGTGGTCTGTGGATTGTCCTTGACTGTTCTCACCATTCTTCTTCTCTGCCTTTCTGATATTTTTCTTGGCCTGCCACTTCTGGGCTTAACAAGAACTGTCCCTGTGGTCTTCCATTTCCTTACTATGTTCCTCACAGTGGAAACTGACAGGTTAAATCTCTGAGACAACTTTTTGTATCCTTCCCCTGAACAACTATGTTGAACAATCTTTGTTTTCAGATCATTTGAGAGTTGTTTTGAGGAGCCCATGATGCCACTCTTCAGAGGAGATTCAAATAGGAGAACAACTTGCAATTGGCCACCTTAAATACCTTTTCTCATGATTGGATACACCTGGCTATGAAGTTCAAAGCTCAGTGAGGTTACAAAACCAATTTTGTGCTTCAGTAAGTCAGTAAAAAGTAGTTAGGAGTATTCAAATCAATAAAATGATAAGGGTACCCAAATTTTTGCATTGGTCAAATTTTGGTTTAATGCATATTGCACATTTTCTGTTAGTACAATAAACCTCATTTCAATCCTGAAATATTACTGTGTCCATCAGTTATTAGATATATCAAATTGAAATGGCTGTTGCAAACACCCAAATATTTAGAACTAAAAATGATTAAGATTAATAGGGGTGCCCAAACTTTTTCATATGACTGTATATGGAGAACTTGAATTAGACTGCAGTAACCAGGCACAGCCTCTACACGTTATATGGCGCTGTGCTCCAGCAGGAGCCAAACCCTCCACCAAAGGATAGGTCAGTAATAGTACACTACCAGAGAACACCTGTAATAGAAATACAAAGTATCATTATTATTATTATTATTATTATTATTATTATTAGTTATTACAAAGAATCCTCTCTGAGACAAACACCCAAACTGGGTCTGAATAAGGAGGAAGGCTTTCACAACAAAAATTTCTCTGTATAGTTTTCCACTTTATTATTGTTATTACTATAAATTCATCATCTATTTTATGCTGTATACATCTCCTTTTCCACTTAACATTTCCCTTATATAGTATTAAACTTTTATTATCAGATATTATTATTATTATTATTATTATTATTATTATTATTTTTATTATTATATTTATTATTATGATTCTCGTTATTATTATTATTATTGATGATATTATTATTACTATTATTATAATTATAATTATTATTATTGTTATTATTATTGTTATATTTATTATTGTTATTATTATTATTGATGATATTATTATTACTATTGTTATTATTATTATTATTATTATTATTATTATTATACTATTATTTTTCTTTTATGCTTTTTATATCTTCTCTTGCTTCCTCACATCTTCCCTAAATAATATTATATACTTTAGTATTTATTTATTTATTTATTTATGAAATGCTTTTTCTATCTTTTCTTTGTTCCTTACATATTCCCTGTACAATATCATACTTTTATTATTATCATTACTACATTTACTTCTATTTCTGCTTTTTCTATATTATTATTATTTAATATCTTCTCTTCATTCTTATATCTTTACTTTAATATTATTATTTTTTTTCTTTTATGCTTCTTCTCTTGGTTCTTCGCATCTTCCCTATATAATATTATACTTTTATCATCATTACTACTTTTATTACCATCTTTACTCTATTACTATTCTTTCTTTTATGCTTTTTATATCTTCTCTTGGTCCCTCTCATCCTCCCTGTGAACTTTCTCTTCTGCCAGCTGTGGATTATCTTCCTGTCATTGGGTAGTTTAGCAGGGTATATATATATATATATATATATATATATATATATATATATATATATATACATATATACATATATATATATATATATTTGCTCGCAGTCAGACACAGGGCAGGATTTAATGATCCCATTTAGTGTACTGAGACAGGAGCAAAAACAGATTGTGTTTGGGAATTTCAGATCAAAGACCTCTGGACCCCCCCTTCCCCCGCAGATGGTGTTTTAGTGTTTTAGTGTTCTTTTCTACAAACTGTTTTTAAACATTTTTGCTTTACTAATCTACTTATCTTAAGTTGCATCATGTAATAAACTCTAGTCACATCCAGAGCTGACAGTGTGCCGGCTGACAGCTGATATCTGGCAGCACAGCAGTGACACAGTTTAATGACAAATTCAGCTCTGCTACATCTGCAGTTCACATTCCTTTGTACTTCACTATCTCTGTAAATGTCCGCAAAGCTTTTTAGCTGTGGGTGGGTGAAGAGGACCAGGACAGTAAGGCAGTGCTCAGGGGCTCCTACCCCATCAGTCAGTTACAGCCTTCATAAGATTTGAGAGCAGGGGATGTTCCCTGAAGGTATAGGGCTCTAACTTGTACTTATCCTGCTATAAAAAAAACTACAACTCCCAGCATGCCTTGATAGCTACTGCCACTGTAGCCAGAGGAGGGGGATGCAGCTGCAGAATCTTTCTCTCAGAGTCTATTTAAGACATAAGCTTTGGCAGCCCTGTGAGAGGGGCGGGGGGAGGAGCCTGTGCATAAGACATATACTGTAAGAGGGGAGGGGGAGGAGAGCACGTGTATGTAATACATGATGTGGGAGGGGAAGAGGGAGGAGCATGTGGAGCCTGTTATAAGAGGGGTCAGGAGGGTGACTCTTACTTTGTACTTGTGTGGGAGACACATGCTGTGAAAGGGGGAGGAGTCTGTGTCTCTTCGTTTTGACTGTGTGGGGAATACATGCTGTGAGAGGGGAGGAGGGAGAATTCTGTGTATGAGGAACATGTGAGAGGGGGAGGGGGGAGTCTTTGCCTCTGAAATTGTACTTGTGTGGGCAAAGCAAGTTGTGCAAAGGAAGGGGAGGAGTCTGTGTGTGACACACATGCTGTGATAGGGGATGGAGGAGGAGTCTGTGTGTGACGACATGCTGTGATAGGGGAGGAGGAGCCTTTGTGTGACACACATGCTGTGATAGGGGAGGGAGGAGGAGCATGTGTATGACACACATGCTGTGATAGGGGAGGGAGGAAGAGCCTATGAATGACACACATGCTGTGATAGGGGAGGGAGGAGGAGTCTGTGTGACACATGCTGTGATAGGGGAGGGAGGAGGAGCCTTTGTATGACACACATGCTGTGATAGGGGAGGGAGGAGGAGCCTTTGTGTGACACACATGCTGTGATAGGGGAGGGAGGAGGAGCCTGTGTATGACACACATGCTGTGATAGGGGAGGGAGGAGGAGCCTTTGTGTGACACACATGCTGTGATAGGGGAGGGAGGAGGAGCCTGTGTATGACACACATGCTGTGATAGGGGAGGGAGGAGGAGCCTTTGTGTGACACACATGCTGTGATAGGGGAGGGAGGAGGAGCCTTTGTGTGACACACATGCTGTGGGGGGGGGGGGGGGGGCCCCTGTGTGCACACATGCTGTGATAGGGGAGGGAGGAGGAGCCTTTGTGTGACACACATGCTGTGATAGGGGAGGGAGGAGGAGCCTTTGTGTGACACACATGCTGTGATAGGGGAGGGAGGAGGAGCCTGTGTATGACACACATGCTGTGATAGGGGAGGGAGGAGGAGCCTGTGTATGACACACATGCTGTGATAGGGGAGGGAAGGAGGAGCCTATAGTTGTGCTTTAAACTATAGGTTGCTTCAAGGCCTTTGACTCGTTCCCCCCCCTCGCTCTTTTGGTATAGGTGAATGATATTTTTCTGTATATGTTTTCCTTTGACTTTATGTATAGGGTTTGCTGTGTCAGACACATGCTGTGGTGGATTTCCTTGTCCAATCATTTTACTATTGTTTTATCGTTTCCATCATCAATGTTGTTTATTCTGTTGAAAAATCTTAATAAAAACTACCATTTAAAAAACAAACAAACTATAGGTTGAATTTTCTTATAAAATTTCTTTGTAAAACTTCCTCTGAGTCTCCAGAGAATGATGCTATGTAACATGATGTCTCGGAACATATTTATGTCTGTTGGAGATCAAAGATCATTGATTTGTTCTTTTAAGTAGCGGGGGCCCCCCCCCCGGTGGCTGGTGAATGTAAACAGCAGATCATAAACATATGGGACATGATCAGCCACAGGCCCGGCCGCTCTACCCATTTCCTTTGCTTGTGTGGTTTATACTGAATGTTCCAACTCATGTCAGTAACTGGTAAGATATTCCGAGAATCAGGTAGGTAGCATGCAGTGACACGGAGGGACACATCACTACGTACACATGTATGTCATACAGATCATGTGTTAGCAATTATCCTTCCACATCATTTGCATCACAGAAAGCATTACAATAGAAGTTAACGCCTCCATAGATAACACCACTGATCCATCATTACATTCATCTCTGACAATAAATGATGTCACAGCTTATCTACTCCCCTCCCCCACACAAAGCATGTATAGAAAACTCTCCTATAGACCTCAGTGAGTTGACTCCATTTTATGGCTGCCTATGGCCATGACTGTGCTGTAAAGCAGATCACTGAATTCTGTTACCAAAGCAGGCGAAAAGCTCAGACAAGATGGCCGCCCCCATAATCATGTGCAGAAAACAGAAAAAAAAAATCTGCAGTCAGAAAATAAAACAGATTAGGAAAAAGTCTCCCGTAACCCCTGGCAGTCACCTGTTATTGTGATGCACACCCTTAGGCTCAGGCCACACCTTGCGGAAAAGTCGTGTTCTTTGTTGCTCTTTTTCTGTGGGGTTTTTTTTCAGCCAAAACCAAGAGTAGCTGGAAAAGGAATACAAAATATATAGGAAGTTTTTATACTTATTTCTGCTAAATCCACTCTGGGCTTTGGCTCGAAAAACTGTAGCAAAATCTGCAGGAAAAAAGCTCTTTTTCCGCAATGTGAGGCCTTAAAGAGGACCATTCACCACCCGCACCAATGTTTTGCATCCTTTTATGCACCGCTCTAGTGATTCTGGCACAGTTGGAGTTTTCCCTCTAGCTCCCACAGTTTCTGAGCAGTCAGTGCAGATAGTTTGGTGCCTGATATGCCAATGAGCATAGCTAATGGACAGCATGGTCCCTCAGTAGTTAGAACTGTTGGGTGGCTCTGAGGTTGGCACTGTTGGTGGCTCTGAGGTTGGCACTGTTGGTGGCTCAGTGATTAGCACTGTTGGTGGCTCAGTGGTTAGCACTGTTGGGGTGTTGTTTTGGTGGTTGTGTTGCCTGTTGGCATCTCAGACGTTAGCACTGTTGGTGGCTCAGTGGTTAGCACTATTGCCGGCTCAGTGGTTAGCACTGTTGGCTCAGTGGTTAGCCCTGTTGGTGGCTCAGAGGTTTGCACTGTTGGTGGCTCAGCAGTTAGCACTGTTTCCGGCTCAGAGGTTAGCACTGTTTCCGGCTCAGTAGTTAGATTTGTTGGTGGCTCAGTGGTTAGCAATGTTGGTAACTCAGTGGTTAACATTGTTGGTAGCTCAGTGGTTAGCACTGTTGGTGGCTCAGTGGTTAGCACTGTTGCTGGCTCTGAGATTAGCACTGTTGGTGGCTCAGTGGTTAGCACTGTTGCCGGCTCAGAGGTTAGCACTGTTGGTGGCTCAGTGGTTAGAACTGTTGGTGGCTCAGTGGTTAGCACTGTTGCCGGCTCAGAGGTTAGCACTGTTGGTGGCTCAGTGGTTAGCAATGTTGGTAGCTCAGTGGTTAGCACTGTTGGTGGCTCAGTGGTTAGCACTGTTGGTGGCTCAGTGGTTAGCACTGTTTCTGGCTCTGAGGTTAGCACTGTTGGTGGCTCAGTGGTTAGCAATGTTGGTAGCTCAGTGGTTAGCACTGTTGCCGGCTCAGAGGTTAGCACTGTTGGTGGCTCAGAGGTTAGCACTGTTGGTGGCTCAGAGGTTAGTACTGTTGGTGGCTCAGTGGTTAGCACTGTTGGTGGCTCAGAGGTTAGCACTGTTGGTGGCTCAGAGGTTAGTACTGTTGGTGGCTCAGTGGTTAGCACTGTTGGTGCCTCAGTGGTTAGCACTGTTGGTGGCTCAGAGGTTAGCACTGTTGCTGGCTCAGAGGTTAGCACTGTTGCTGGCTCTGAGGTTAGCACTGTTGGTGGCTCAGAGGTTAGCACTGTTGGTGGCTCAGAGGTTAGCACTGTTGGTGGCTCAGAGGTTAGCACTGTTGCTGGCTCTGAGGTTAGCACTGTTGGTGGCTCAGTGGTTAGCACTGTTGGTGGCTCAGTGGTTAGCACTGTTGGTGGCTCAGTGGTTAGCACTGTTGCCGGCTCAGAGGTTAGCACTGTTGGTGGCTCAGAGGTTAGCACTGTTGGTGGCTCAGAGGTTAGTACTGTTGGTGGCTCAGTGGTTAGCACTGTTGGTGGCTCAGAGGTTAGCACTGTTGGTGGCTCAGAGGTTAGTACTGTTGGTGGCTCAGTGGTTAGCACTGTTGGTGCCTCAGTGGTTAGCACTGTTGCCGGCTCAGAGGTTAGCACTGTTGCTGGCTCAGAGGTTAGCACTGTTGCTGGCTCTGAGGTTAGCACTGTTGGTGGCTCAGAGGTTAGCACTGTTGGTGGCTCAGAGGTTAGCACTGTTGGTGGCTCAGAGGTTAGCACTGTTGCTGGCTCTGAGGTTAGCACTGTTGGTGGCTCAGTGGTTAGCACTGTTGGTGGCTCATTGGTTAGCACTGTTGGTGGCTCAGTGGTTAGCACTGTTGCCGGCTCAGAGGTTAGCACTGTTGGTGGCTCAGAGGTTAGTACTGTTGCCTGGCAGAATCAGCAGGCAGGCAGTATCAGAGCTCAGAATCACACCTACTTGTCTGCCCCTGCCTGACACCACCCACCTGACAGTATAGAGACTAAATAACATACCAGGCACCAAAACTACCTACTCAGATCACTTGGGAACGTTGGAACTAGAGAAAAAATTCCAACTGTGCCGGAATCAGTGGAGGGGCGACTATTAAATGATTAAAATAACTGGAGCTGGTGCAGGTGGTGAAAAGTCTTTAAAGGCCAAACCTGCTCTGCCATATCTGCAATGCAAAACAGTTATTTACTAACAGAGGGTTGATGAGGATATTAGATGCAAGCCAAATATCATCAGATGAAGTATTATTCATTCACAGGCATAGTCACTGCAAATGAGATAGATAAATATGCAGATTGCTGTTTACTTATTCACTGCGCTCTTGTTTTTTCTTCTGGTCACAGCGCACACAGGACTGCAACATCCTCACACTACAGCCGAGCCGAGGATGGTGGCCGGGCCGGCGATTATAGAAAAATAATTAAATAATAATTATCATTATTATTATTATTAGGGCAGGATCCCCCAGTGATTGGGAGAATGGGGGCCGAAAGATCCCCCCCAAACCCTCCTCATGAGTGTCTCTTGTCCTGTGGGTGGGAGATAAGTGTCCAAAACGGCACAACCCCTTTAATGCCAGCTTCCAAAGGGTTAATGCCAATCTGTGGAATAATGTATGACTGAATGAATGAGTCAATTAATCAAAGATTTCTATTTAATAGAATAAATGAATCACTAAATCAACCGACCTATTTAGGCAAATATATGACAAGAATGAACAAATTAATCAATGAATTATACACATGGATATTTGAATGAATCCGTATACGAATGAGCTAATGAAGCAATCAATCCAGACATGCTTAAGTGAATAATGAAATGAATAAATTAATGAATGAATCACGCATGACATTGAATGAATAAAATAATCCATAAATGAATGACTTCTATCAATATCCAATCAATCCATCAATTAAGAATCAGACAAATGAATGAGGAAAAAATGAATTAACAAATGAATGAACCAATTAATCCAAGCGATACATATGTAAAGAAATGAGAGAATCACTACATTAATCACCTAAGAGACATGTAAATGAATGATGGAATGAATGAATAAATCGATCAACTAACCAGTTAATTAAAGACATAGATATATAAATGAATAATCAACTAAATGAATTGACCAATAGATCACACGCATAAGCTAATGAATGATGGAATGAACAAATTAATGAACTAAGCAATCCACTGATCTCAGGAAGTATGAAGGAGTGAATGATGGGTGAAGTGAATGAATGACATGTATATGTGAATGACTCCACTGATCACAGATGTGAATGAATGAAGTAAACAACCACTGATATCCTATAACAATAATCAAGACTTTCTAGTGTGAACAGGGCATTATGTAAACTCCTTCTAGTAAGTTCAGATGAAAGCCGTAGACTTATGGCTCTGAGAATTTTTGGCAGCAATTTCTGGCATGTCTGATAATGTAAACAGTCCTCGGAGATCATGAATGTATGGAGGGCGCCGCTTCCTATTTCACAGGCCAATTATTGCCAACGTGTCCTTTTACTATTGGGATCTCAATGTATTATTACAGCTGACAAGTCATTTACAAATATGTCACCGATATTTATAACAAAATGTGTAAGCTATCTCTCTATCTATCTATCTATCTATCTATCTATCTATCTATTATCTATCTATCTATTATCTATCTATCTATCTTTTTTTTTTTTTTTTTTTTTTTTTTTTTTCTTCTTCTTCTTTTCTTCTTCTTCTTCTTCTATTATCTATCTATCTATCTATTATCTATCTATTATCTATCTATCTATTATCTATCTCATATCTATCTATCTATCTATCTATCTATCTATCTATCTATCTATCTATATCATATATATCTATTTAATATCTATCTATTTATCTCATATCTATCTATCTATCTATCTATCTATCTATCTCATATCTATCTATCTCATATCATATCATATATATCTATTATCTATCCTATCTATCTATCTATCCCATATCTATATCTATCTCATATCTATCTATCTATCTATCTATCTATCTATCTATCTATCTATCTCATATCTATCTATCTACCATATATATCTATTTAATATCTATCTATTTATCTCATATCTATCTATCTCCTATCTATCTATCTATCTATCTATCTATCTATCTATCTATCTATCTCATATCTATCTATCTATCTATCTATCTATCTATCTCATATCATATCTATATATTATTTATCTCATATCTATCTATCTCTATCTATCTATCTATCTACATATCTATCTATCTATCTATCTATCTATCTATCTATCTATCTATCTACATATCTATCTATCTATCTATCTCATATCTATCTATCTATCTCATATCTATCTATCTATCTCATATCTATCTATCCCATATCTATCTATCTATCTATCTATCTATCTATCTATCTATCTATCTATCTATCTCATATCTATCTATATGTCTCATATCTATTATCTATCTATCTATCTCCTATCTATCTATCTATCTATCTATCAATCATCTAAATTTATTTATGTATTGCAGATATTATGGACTATCTATAACCTCACCTGAATTAGCCAAAAGTATAACATGAAACTCCTGGACCCCAGTGCAAAATCTGTACCAGGCCCACCAACTATAATATATTGTTTATAGTATTGGTCTCCTTTATTAGGAAGAGACACCATATTGGCTCCCTAACACTCCTGCATTTTTACCATTAAAGTAGATGTCTAACCTTTCGGGCCTCAAACACATGGCCAAGTGGGGGGGTTTTGTTCCGTTCCAATACCATGGAGCAGGATAGGACCTGCTCTATAATCATCAGAATGGAACGGAGCATCAGAAGCCCCCTCAGATGGCAAACTTGGTTGTGTGCATGGGGCCTTACAGTAACTCATCTCTGGAGGTGAGGCTTTGGTTGGAGGACACTCTTCATTTAGTGGTCCACACATCATTTTCTGATTGGTGGTAATTTCACTACAAGATCCAGCAGTCAAAGACCAGGTCAAGGGAGACCAGGGTGGGGGCAGGACATGAAACCACAAACCTAGTTAAAGTAGGGCTGGAACGTCAGACGTCCAAATAATCATGCTTGATTTCCTAATCCTGGTGTTTGTACATAAGCCTGGAGGGTTTGATTTATACTATTGGTAGGACATAAACCTATAAACTACTACTATACAGAGCTGAGGTCAGCGCCGGGCACTGATTGGGCCAACTATGGGAAATCCCAGAAACATACAGCTATGCAAGGTAGATGTTCAGCAGGTAAATTTTTGACTACAAAAAGTTCAATATGGCATAAAAATAAATGAAGCACATCTCACCGATCCCTCAGAGCTCCCATTTCCATCCTGCCTGGACCCCCCGCCAGTCTCTGCTTTCTGGACCCTTTTGACAACCAGGAAATGCCGCTCAGTAATCCCTGATTATAGCGGTGACCGCCTTGGGCAGTCGTTGGCTGAGCAGCATCGTAACATGAGCTCATAATGTTCGGCCGAGTATTGTTTTGTTTGTTTTTTATGCCATTTTGAGATATTTTGCAATTATTTTAAAAAAAAAAAAAATCCTTCTGTAAGATCACTTTTAACCCTTTGAAATGTCGAAGTCAACAACAAAATGTGAGATGATACAATGGAGATGGATGAACTTCGAAAATTATTTTCAGTAATGTTCGCGAGGTCCTTTGCCAGTTTAATTGCAGAGTGAACTTGTTTAGCCCCAAGTACAACTATTAGACCCTGGAGCCTCTTTTGGCCTCTTCTGGCCTCCTAGGTAATGTCAGCGGCCCACTGAGGGTGATTGAGGGATGTGTTTGGGCCTCAATGGTCACGTCGGGAGCCCTGAGATCATGATGCTTGAGTCAAAACGTCATGACATCAGCATGGCCCATGTGACCACTGAGGCTCAATCACATGCCTAAATGGATCCATGCGGGGCAATGACAATGCCCAGGAGGCCAAAGAAGAGGACCAAAGACACCCACAAAGTGCCCGACACTGCAATGGAGCCCAGGAGAGGTGAGAAAAGGTGAGTATTAGTGTTTATTATTTTTCTGCACTTCCCCTGGGCCTCGGCTTATTCTACTCCGGGATCTGAAGAGGCCGCAGAGTATAATAATGTTGCGTTGGTGGTGAGCTCAAAAAATCTCAGGTCCAATAAGACCTAACATTTTTGGAAAATTTTTAACAAATCCATTTTGTTCTAAATCGGTTCGCTCTGCTCTAAATGATATAAATACAATAAAGGTCACAATATAGACAAAGCTTCACTTTCTTCCCATGAAATTAGGGTTTGGGTTTGTTTTGCTGCCCCATTAGGGTCAGAGCCCGGTGCAGGCCGGTTGATGCCTGGTTCCTATTGGCAGATAGTACGTTGTGTCGATGATGTCCTGCGATGGGCTCGCTCGCCTCTTTCCTAGCTCGGCTCACACAATGTTCTTAATTTTCTCATACTCTTTCGTAAATGTCACTGCAATGTTTTTATGAGCTTGTAAAATGAAAATCACACTATAAAGCAAACCGGAAAATTAAAAATATCTTCTGTTTCCTGAATTGCTGCCAAAGGACACAAGGGGTCCATCTCCGGAATGCAGATCTAAGAAAAAAACACAGTACAGTAGACTCTGGGAGTCATAGTCCTTGGCTGATCGCTACGTATTGTGCTGAGACTAATAGTGAACTGTGCGGTCAGGAGCACATCGGTACGATGAGTGTGAATGTTATTGTGTAAGTTATGACATCCTAGGTAATGCCTGAGCCCAAAATTGGTCAAGGACTCTAATTTCTTATGAAATACAATATTCACAAGATTCTATAAAAAATCTATGACAGGCTGCAGTCCTCATCACAACCACTTATAGGATAGACATCTCATGGTAGAATATTGTAAACCATATCATAGTCATCTCATTGTTGCGTCACTGATTTGTGCCTGCCAGAGTCCTTTGTCTGCCCGATGCTCTGCTCTCCCTGTTCATGTTTCAGTCCTTGCCTGTAGACCTTTAAAAAACTTGACCTCGGATCTGTTCCTCGTACTTTGTTCTGTGTTGCCTCCCCTGATCTCTGCTTGGATTACCGCACTGACTTTTTTACCTGACCCGATCACTGCTTGCGTGAACGCTCTCTGCCTGCCCTGACCCTTTATTGTACTTCAACTACTCTCTTGCCTGGTTCCTCGATGTTTCACACTGCCATCTCTCAACTGGTCTGGGTCAGCTTTTACCTACACTTGGACAATTCGTTGATGTAGAACCTGGTGGGTCGCTGCATCAAAGACCAAATCAACATATAGGGATTAAAGGGTGAAAACCGGGCGATCAGTAGACAATGCCCTAATCGGTGTTACATACCAGTGGCATGTTACACTCAGGGCACGTATCTAACTATAGCCAGTCAAAAGGAAAAATAAAGAGGTGCATATCTGTACCTTTATTAAAGTATTCATTCATTTTGGGAATTTGAACATTGATGGCGTATCCTGGGGCAGGCTATAAATGTACGATAGCAGGAGTCTAAACTCCTAGAGCCCTGTAGATGACCAACGTGAAGGGGCCACAGAAGATCCGTAGGCTCCAACACCCAAGACCCCTGTGGATCAGGTTTATAAATGTCATGTTTATTGGTCACATGGCCAGCTCAAGTGAATGGTGCTGAGCTGCAATATAAGCACAACCATTCTTCAATGCATGGCGCTGTTGCGAATACTGCATCCTCTTCAAACAGCTGATCAGCCGGGTGTCCCAGATGGACTGCCGATCTTTGATTGATAACCTATCCTAAGGACACGTCATCAATTATGTGGCATAGAAAACCCTTTTAAAGATATATTGTCAATATTTAATCCCTTGAAAGTACACAACGGCTAGAAATAACAACTAATTGTGAAATACAGAGAGCATCTAAATCCCTGCGGCCCATGTGCAGATCATGTTCTGGTTTCCTTTCTCTAGTTTTATGTGCTGTGATTGAAGAGCTGACACTCTGCACATATTCGTGATGACGTATGTCCCGCTCCTCCACATTATCCATATGTACATTCCCTGGAGAGCGGCTCAGTAACTCTGGTTATGTTGACATGTCATAAAGTAATATAAGCGTGCAATTTGTATATAAATAATGAGCTGGAGGTTGTAGTACACATCCCCCGCCGCTCCCCTCTGGACGGAATGTGCAGATTGTCTTGGACATCAAGAACATAAGAATAAATTATTAGTGAGATTCTGAGAGTTATTGCTGTGCCTCATACATTGAAGAAGGCAACGGACAGCGCTCCGATATTTAGGTGTTAGTCATTTTAATATTTTATCTACATGAATCATTAATATTTTGTAAAAGTCTGAAAAAAACTACTACTACTACTACTACTAATAATAATAATACTAATAATAATAGGAAAAAAATTATTATATAAAAGGATTTTATCCAAAGCTGATATTTTATATATAATTTTATATTTCTAAAATATATTCTATGCTATAATATAAAATAAAGTGTTATATAATAATAATAATAATAAATATTATTATTATTATTATTATTATTATTATTATTATTATTATTATTATATAAAAATGATTTATAAAAAATCTTCAAGAGCTCCAAGTATATCAAAATGAGAGGTGCAGAAGATCCCATTCTTAGAAGTATTGGGTTATGGTCCTATGCATTTGGTTATTATTATTATTATTATTGTTTTTCAGTGCCCCCTTTTGTGCCCCCTTCTCTCCGATAGTATTCCTCCTAGACTATACTTCTGACTAGAGGTGGATGAACCTTAGAATTTGATTCATTTTGGGTTGAACAAGTTCGGTACCAACCACACCTTAAATTGACTTAAAACACAGTGTAGTGTGACCAAAAGCTATGTTTGATCATCTTCTCCTTTCTGACAGTGGAAGTTTGTGCATCATAAATCTTCTCACTCCTGTGAATCAGAGGGCAGACTGTCCAGCCATCAAAGGGAATCATGGAGGAGATCAATGAAGTTTATTTAGCCGTAGTCTGGTGCGGGTGACCTGTGGAGCCCCCTGGCTTCTGAGCTTGCTGCGACCTCTATAGTTATTCCCGTGCTATTATCCCTTTTTGCAGTCTTTTGGCTGTATTTTTTTTTTTTTTTTCAGGCTGCTTGACGTGACTTTTTCGATGGCCATAATGAGTTTTTTTCTTAAGCGTTGAGCCCTTATTGCACTGCCCACCTGCTTTATTACACATCTCACAAGCCGTCTTTACGTACTCATTTCTAAGTACAAATAAAGGATTTGTCATTACCTCTTGATATAAGAGTTTATTTTCTATGTTCTAGAGCTTGTAACACACTCGACACATCGAACACTTGTCACTTCCTTTTGCCCCACACACTGACTATTAATACACAATGTGATATTTCTCCTTATTACTCGCTCGCTTCCTCTTCTGCTTCTATATCAGTAAATATTTAGCATTTAAATAACTCTTCCTCTTTTTGTGTAGCATCCTGGTGCCTAGCAACCAACCGCATGTCATGGCGAGGCTGGTCGTAAAGGTCCTGGCGACCTAGTCCCGAAGCTCGTACTTGTTTGCTGGCTGTATAAGATGTAATGAGATATATATTTATGTGTCAGTCTACTTTAGGATGGTTGTCTTTAGAATATTTTTGTGCAGATTGCAAAGTGATGAGCGAAGGCCAGAAAAATAAGAACATGTGTGAAGAATATCGCCTCGCCCAGCCACCTGGCACGCCTGCGATCAAACTTCTTTCTTAACCTCCCACTCACACACCGTGAGTAGACCGGGTCATAGGATAAAACGAAATGAGCGATATAAATTTTATATGTTTAATAACCCAAGTGGGTCGGTATGAATTAATAGCATATACAGAAATATACAATATTAATACGATCAAGCATAAACATACAAGCAAAGGTGCGATGATACAATACACAAAAATAAACAGGAGAATTAAAAGATAGAGAAAATACCGGCATAGGCTCGTAGTCCGTTTCTCTAGGCCACAGCAGAGTTTTGGGCCTAGGGCGCAAGCTTAAGCAAGTTGCATAAAACAATCCTTCTACATGCTGTCCAGAACTAGGCCCTCAAAGCATTCCTCAGTAGGGCAGGCCCTCTCATCTTCTCCCAGATCAGAGCTCCTTACTGCCTCTTTGCTGAATGACCCCAGAATCCAGGTCTGCCCACAGCATATGGCTAGTGCTCCACCCACCCCTTGCTCCCAGGCAGCCCCCCTTCTCCCACCTTTGCAGAACCCTCGGAGAGAAGGGTGAAGTTAAGGCTTGCTATCCCCCATCCCATCTGGCCAGGGATAATAAAAGTGCCTGGCTATAGCAAGCCATCTCCAATGAACACACATAAAACCAGTGAAGCGTATCTTCCAGCAATGTGGACTCAACTAAAGCACCGCATTCCAAGTGGGGGAAGGACTGACCTAAGCAAGTAAAACACACTTCCAAGAAAGATATAAAACTGAGGGTCGGTTCATCACACCTCCCCCTTTTAGAGCGTGTCGGGAGGAAGGATGATCCTAAGATCGCCTTCCGCGGACACCTTGGCGGCCTCACCCCGCCGGGACCTGCGCTGGTCCCTGACCATATTCCTGGCGTACTGATACCCTCTTCCTCTCCTGTCTGAATGGAGACTCTTCTAAGGTTCAGGCTCGGAATTAAGTAGACCTGGCTACCTCCTGCTTGCTCTGGGTCCCTCCCCCGAGTGCTGGCGTCCCTCAGACCCACACTCACAACCCCAGGCCCTTGTGATACCAGTTTAGAGACCCCTTCCCGGCAGTCTCTCAGGGTCTCTCCCACACTAGCCGCTAGTTGGGAGAGTTCTAGGGGATTCTGCACCTCCCCCTTTGCTTCCAAACCTAGGGGCACCTCTGGTTCTGGCACAAGTATGTTTGGACCCTGTCCTCCCTCCCAGACACCTTGCCCCTTTGGGCCTACACCCTGTTCCTCCTGTACTTGGGTGGGTGATGGTGATACCTTGGGCAAATGACTGAGATTATGCTTCCCCAAACCATCCCTCCACAATACATTGACAGGTAATACATTTGACACACCCCCTTCTTGGGTCCCACCTCCAGCACCCCATGCCGTCTGCACTTGGGCCATGGGCACGACTGGCACACCTTGGATGGCTGTTTCTCCTTCCCAGGACTCTTTCACAAGAGTTAGGGGCCCACGTACACGTCTCCCGTACAAGAGCTCAGGACTAACATCCTGAGCATCTGCTTCAGGGTGCCATTGAACCGTTCACACAGGCCATTGGTCTGTGGGTGATACGGGCTGGACACCAGATGTCGCACCTCTGTTACCTTACACAGGCCTTGCATCAAGGCAGACATGAACTGGGTACCTTGGTCTGTGAGCATCTCTGTGGGAAATCCAACACGGGAGAAGATGCCTACCAGAGCCTTGGCCACTACATCAGCCCGGGTGGAAGACGGCGCGACAGCTTCCGGGTACCTAGTAGCGTAGTCTACTACCGTTAATATGAAACGTTTCCTGGTGCGACTGGGAATGGACAGGGGTCCAATGAGATCCACAGCCACCCGCTGGAAAGGTTCGGTTATGATGGGCATAGGTATCATGGGTGGTTTGGAGCCTTGCCCCGCCTTGCCCATCCTCTGACAAGTGTCACATGAACGGCAGTATTTAGCTACATCTGTCCCCATCTTAGGCCAGTAGAATAAGTGGCTGAGGCGAGCCTTGGTCTTAGCGATCCCCAGGTGGCCTGCCAGTGGAATATCATGAGCAATCCGCAACAACTCCACCCGATAGGGTTGGGGTACCACTAAATGTTTCTCCCTGAGCCGACTTTCTTTTCCCTTTGTGGGGATCGTTTCCCGGTACAACCTCCCTTGCTCCCAGTACACGCGGTCCTTGTCCGACTCCAAGGGAGGTTGATCAGCACGCTCCTTCAATGCATCCAGACTGCGGTCAGCTTGGACAGCGTCCCTGAACTCCTGACTGGAACCAGATAGAAGAGATGTGCATGTCACATACCCGCCGGACTCCTCCGGCTCCAGTGTGGGGAGGTTAGTCATGGCGGTCTCAGTGCCATCTCCGGGTGACAGAGGGAACGGCTCAGGGGTCGGAGCGCCTTCCACCCCTCTAGCACTCTGGCTGCGGGTCACCACCGCAACTCCAGCCGTCCGTTCCTCATCTGGATCGGCCCTGAGATCCCCGTGACCCACCTGACCACCTGGCACATTGTCCTCAGTTGGGGTTGCCCCCAGCATCTCAGAAGAGCTACCCTGTAAACCTGCAAGGCAAGAATTAGCAATTACATTGACATTGCATTCATTCATTGATTCACAGTGAACTGCATGGGGGAATGGCTGAGCCAGGGTCACACTGAGGGGGCCATCATCACCCGCAGATGTGGGCGGGGCTACAGCCAGGTCAGCATTCCACAATGTCTCATTCACATGCTCACTGATTACTTTAGCTGGACGCACAGCAAGGGGAGACAAAAGGCTGACCCCTCCCTCTGCCTGTGTGACAGGCTTCAACACCTCATTAAAATCATCCTTCAGTACAGACATTTTGTCACAGCGAGGTGGGGTTGCTCCCACCCCATATTGGGACACCAAGGGCCCCCAATCTCTTCCCAATAGTACATTGGCAGGCAGATCAGACACTAGCCCCACATCACGCATCCCTTTTCCCGCACCCCAGTCCAAATGGACGCAAGCCATGGGCACAGTTACGCGTTCTTGTCCAATACCCTTCAGGGTCAGAGTTTTTCCAGGGATAATACTGTCCGCAGGGACCAAGTCAGGTTGCACCAGAGTAATCTGCGCCCCAGTGTCCCGAAATCCCATGACCACTTTACCCCCCACAATGACCTGTTGACTGTTGGCATTGGATTGCAACCCCTCCCTCCCCACCAAGTATACAGATGGGCCAGCTGCCGTGGCTGGGGAAACAGGGGGGTTCTTAGAGTGGTTGGGGCACTCCGCCTTGAAATGTCCAGGCTGGTTACAGGCGTGACATCGCCGGACCTCTCCTTGGGACTTGGAGGGGGTCCCCGGGGCGCCCAGAGTTCTTGGGACAGGGGAAGTAGAGGGGGCACCCGGGACAGAGTTTGTCTTACCCCACTTGGAGACCGCAGAATGTGGTGAACTCCAACTTTGCCCCTCCTTCCCGCTTGGGGGTCTCTGCAGTGTGGCTCCTCTCTTGATCCCTTGCTCCCTGGTGGACACATAGTCGTCAGCAATCTCTGCAGCCTTGTCTGCTGTTTTGGGTTTCCAGTCACACACGAACTGGCGGACCTCCAGAGGGCACACCTGGAGAAATTGTTCCTTTATCATAAGATCCCCAATTCCCTCAAATGTGGTGACAGTAAGTCCTTTGATCCACTGCCAGAATGTAACCTGTAAGTGGTGCAGAACATCCGCATAGCTCTCTGTGGGACCCCGCTGGATACTCTGGAACTTTTTGCGGTACACCTCCGGCGTGAGCCGGTATCTCCGTATCAGCGCCGCTTTGATGGTCTCATAGTCCGCGTCCACTGGTAAGCTCGTGGAAACATCCAGGCCTTTTCCCTTCAGCCGGGGAGACAGGTAACGGGCCCATTCTGCCTGGGGAATATGATGCTGCTTACACACCCGCTCAAATCCCCGCAAAAACGAGTCCAAGTCCCCGTTATCTTCCAAGATTGGAAAGTCCTCGGATCGGATCTTTAGTGCTTGGGCTCCTGGAGTTGGTGCAGGGGAAGGTTGCGCCTGCTGGCAAAGTTCCAGCTTTTTTAGCTCAAGCTGATGCTCCAACTCCGCCCGACGCTCTGCAGCAGCGGCCTCTCTCTCCGCCCGGCGCTCTGCAGCTTCTCTCTCCACCCGACGCTCTGCAGCAGCGGCCTCTCTCTCCGCCCGGCGCTCTGCAGCTTCTTGGTACTGGTGAATCACCTGCAGACGGGCGCTATAGTCACTGGCGTCTATCTGCTGTAAGGCCATTTGCAAGTATAAGTCCGTTACCCCCACAGAACTGGGGTTACTGGTCCCTCCAGGCACAGTTACCTCTGGGGTCCGGGCACCTGCGGAACCGTCTGGCATGGTGATGTTGTCTGGTGCCAGCCTCTCAGGACCTTGCTCCGCCTCCTGCATGGCTATGGTAGCTTCCATATCTGCCATCTCCTGGAGTTCAGCAGCAACCAAGTCCTGCAGACGTTTGGTTATGCTTCTGGTCCCACCAGCCATCCACTGGAAGCCGTTGCCAAATAAAAGATAGGACAGAAAAAAGAAGAAGGGAGGGAACAGTACTGTACCAAACTTTCACCGTATTTTAAGCTTGATCTCATACCGCGCTTGTTCCATAGGATTGCCGCAATCCCCAGTGTCTGCGTGATACCACACCCACACACTGTTACCCTAATATCCCACAACGCTGCCACCACTGTGAAGAATATCGCCTCGCCCAGCCGCCTGGCATGCCTGCGATCAAACTTCTTTCTTAACCTCCCACTCACACACCGTGAGTAGACCGGGTCATAGGATAAAACGAAATGAGCGATATAAATTTTATATGTTTAATAACCCAAGTGGGTCGGTATGAATTAATAGCATATACAGAAATATACAATATTAATACGATCAAGCATAAACATACAAGCAAAGGTGCGATGATACAATACACAAAAATAAACAGTAGAATTAAAAGATAGAGAAAATACCGGCATAGGCTCGTAGTCCGTTTCTCTAGGCCACAGCAGAGTTTTGGGCCTAGGGCGCAAGCTTAAGCAAGTTGCATAAAACAATCCTTCTACATGCTGTCCAGAACTAGGCCCTCAAAGCATT
Source organism: Leptodactylus fallax (assembly GCA_947044405.1). Taxonomy (NCBI): domain Eukaryota; kingdom Metazoa; phylum Chordata; class Amphibia; order Anura; family Leptodactylidae; genus Leptodactylus; species Leptodactylus fallax. The sequence goes on along the minus strand of CAMRHE010000617.1, from coordinate 122,579 downwards.
CCTCAGTAGGGCAGGCCCTCTCATCTTCTCCCAGATCAGAGCTCCTTACTGCCTCTTTGCTGAATGACCCCAGAATCCAGGTCTGCCCACAGCATATGGCTAGTGCTCCACCCACCCCTTGCTCCCAGGCAGCCCCCCTTCTCCCAACTTTGCAGAACCCTCGGAGAGAAGGGTGAAGTTAAGGCTTGCTATCCCCCATCCCATCTGGCCAGGGATAATAAAAGTGCCTGGCTATAGCAAGCCATCTCCAATGAACACACATAAAACCAGTGAAGCGTATCGTCCAGCAATGTGGACTCCACTAAAGCACCGCATTCCAAGTGGGGGAAGGACTGACCTAAGCAAATAGAACACACTTCCAAGAAAGATATAAAACTGAGGGTCGGTTCATCACAACATGGTAATTAGTTTAGTTGGTCTTGAGATAGGAAAAATCACTCTGCAATTTTATTTTCAATTTCCTTTGTATTATTGTTCTTTCTATCACTTTAGTTTTTGGCTTCTCTGTGTACCTTATAGTAAACTTGGTCCACAAGTGTAAAAATTCAATAACCTTGGAGTGCTCCAGCTCATCCACCTTCACAAATTTTCATCTTTACCTGTCTTCGGAATTCGGTGATGACTCCAAATTCTTACAATCCAAATTCAATACATGCTAGCAAAACCATTGGCAGGTTGTAGCACACATCACATCCACTAGGTGGCCACCTATAGGCACATTTAGTATAAACATCTCCTGATAGTGTATCAAGGAATCATGTTGTTTTGAAAAGCTGGTCATCTTACATATCCTACCCTCATCATGGGTGACTTTAACATCCCCACTGACACCCCTGTCTCCCCAGCTGCCACACAGTTTCTCGATGGAAGACAAGATCAATGGTGTTGCCATCTACATGTGTGGTGGAAGAGGAAGGTTGTGAAAGACCAAAAGACGTGGTTATTGAGAGAAACCAACAGTTTCTAAATTTAGTAACTCTTCTCTGCCCCTCTCTGACCATAACCTTCTGTCTCTCACCATCAGTGCTTTCTCTCCTTCACAGGACACACCTACTCATCATACATATAGGAATTTACGCGCTATTAACACCCAGCACCTCTCAGATACTCTACAGTCCTCTCTGCCCCCCATCTCTTCACTCTCCTGCCCCAATCTGGCCACCAGTCACTATAATGAAGGCCTTAAGAGTGCATTGGATGAGGCGGCTCCCCCTCCACTCGAAAGGTTAGACGCAGGAGGCAGCAACCCTGGCACACGCCACAGACACGTTTTCTTCAGAGGTGCTCTAGGTGTGCTGAACGTCTGTGGAGAAAATCACGTACACCTGCAGACTTCCTCCACTTTAAATTTATGCTTAAAACCTATAATTCTGCCCTTCACCTAGCCAAAAAAGCCTATTTCACCACTCTCATCTCTTCTCTCTCCTGTAACCCTAAAGGGCTATTTGAAACGTTTCACTCCTTACTCACCCCCAAGGTACAGATGCCATTCACAAACCTTAGTGCAGATGACTTGGCCACTTATTTCCATGATAAAATTGATAAGATCCATCAGGAAATAACTGCCCAATCCCCAGGTGGCACTGACCCCCTCACCAGCCGCACTTCAGACTGTTCACTCTCATATTTTGAACCTGTTACAAAGGAGGAAGTATCTCAGCTACTTTCTTCTTCTCACCCTACAACCTGTAGTAGTGACCCTTTCCCCTTACACCTTCCCCAGTCTCTGTCTCCTGCCGTCATGACTTACCTTACTAAAATATTTAACCCCTCTCTCTCTTCTGGAATTTTCCCATCCTCTTTCAAACATGCTGTCATAACCCCACTACTGAAGAAATCCTCCCTTGACCTGTCCTGTGCTGCTAACTATCGACCTGTCTCTAACCTTCCTTTTATCTCCAAAATCTTGGAACACTTGGTCTATTCTCGTTTAATCCGCTATCTTTCTGCTAACTCTCTTCTTGACCCCTTACAATCTGGCTTCTGCACTCTGCACTCTACTGAAACGACCCTCACAAAAGTCTCCAATGATCTCCTGATGGCTAAATCCAAAGGTGACTTCTCTCTTCTTATTCTTCTAGATCTCTCAGCAGCATTTGACACTGTTGACCATCAACTCCTCCTCACTATGCTCCGTTCTGTCAGCCTCACACACACCGCTCTCTCCTGGTTCTCCTCTTATCTCTCTGACCACACTTTGTGTATCATTTGTGAGCTCTGTTTCTTCCCCTCTTCCCCTTGCCGTTGGGGTTCCTCAGGGCTCGGTCCTAGGTCCCCTGCTCTTCTCCCTCTACACAGCCCCCATTGGACAAACCATCACTAGATTTGACTTCCGGTACCATCTTTATGCTGATGACACCTAATTATATACATCATCCCGTGACATCACCCCTGCACTAATACAGAACACCGGTGACTGTCTCTCTGCTGTCTCAAATATTATGTCTTCGCTTTATCTGAAACTGAATCTCTCAAAGACTGAACTACTGCTGTTTCCACCATCTAATAGATCTGTCCCTGATATCTCCATTGCAGTCTCTGGCCTTACCATAACTCCTAGGCAGTATGCCCGCTGCCTCGGGGTTATGTTTGACTCAGACCTTTCCTTCACCCCCCCATATCCAATCACTCACACGCTCAGGTCCTCTCCACCTCAAAAACATCTCCAGAATCCGCCCTTTCCTTACCACAGATACACTAAAGACACTTATTGTTGCCCTGATTCACTCTCGCCTTGACTACTGTAACTCCTTACTAATCGGTCTTCCCCTTACTAAACTCTCCCCTCTCCAGGCTCATCTATCAGTGTAGACGCTACAGCGATGCCTCCGGTCTGTGCCGGTTACTACAGCGAGGCCTCCGGTCTGTGCCGGTCACTACATTGGCTTCCTATTCAATACAGAATACAATATAAACTTCTCCCCCTCCTCCACAAGGCTCTCCATAATGCTACACCTCCCTACATTTCCTCCCTCATCTCTGTCTATCGCCCAACCCGTGCTCTCCATTCACTCAATGACCTAAGACTAACATCCTCTATTATCAGAACCTCCCACGCTCGTATACAAGACTTCTCCTGGTTGCACCACTTCTCTGGAATGCTCTATCCCGGACTATTAGATTAACCCCCAATTTCTACAGCTTCAAGCGTAAACTAAAGACATATCTTATCAGACAGGCCTATCACAACTCCTAATGTAAACCCTTCTGTAGTTAGAATCCCTAAAACGTCCCCTCTGTTCACGCTCCCGCATTACCTCACAGGATATGATGCCGTATCAGACTAACTTTATATGTCCGGGCACCATCTGCACGTTACAGGACACGACTGGTGACGGCTCCTACAGCTTTATAGATGTGTAATGGCAGTAACCTCTATTACACAATTGTCTGACCATTTTTTGTCAGCACTTGAACCCTACAAATTGTACAGTGCTGCGGAATATGTTGGCGCTATATAAATAAAATGTATTATTATTATTATTATTATTATTTATCACATCTCTGGCTAGGCTGAGCTAAGTGGAAAGATAAGAAAGGACACATCTTTAGGTCTACATTTTTTGGGGGTGACCTTTCATTGTCCTGGGATTCAGAGGGATAAAATGTAACTAAACAATGCCAGGCTGTGCAGAAGTTATCAGGAGCGTGAGGGGGAACCATATAAGATCACTTGTAATGGAGCCCACTATATTGCACAGCTACTGCCCACTGTCCTTTTTTTCCTTTTCCTTATCATTTCAGTCAGGTGTTTGGACAGGAGAGTTTGGACCCACTGCAGACTATTTATCAAGCTCTGTATGGTTTTCTGGCATACGAGTCATAAAAAAGTAGCTATTTTTTCCACAAATGCTTTTTTTGACACAAATGTTTAAACTTTTTCATTGTGTGCTCGCGTTGACAGTTTTCAAGCATAAAGTCCCCAAATTGTGTCCCAGATTCTTGGTATCTGGTAACAATAGGGAAAGGAGAATAAGTCACTGACAGAGTCACTGCAAGAACAAAGAATCGGTTGCCATAAAATCCAACATGCCCGACCCTTCTTTTCTTCCATATCTGTTGTGGAGAAAGAATTGAGATACCTCCATTTTTCCATTCAACAAGCAACAAACGACTAAATTCTGGACACCCTGACTAGGCATTTGTTGGATTTTTTGCTTAGAATTGACTGTTAATAACCACAATGAAGAGACTGTTGTAGATTTGCTAAACAGAAGCACTCGATCAAAGAGAACGTCACCGGCGTAATAGAATCCTTCGGGATGGAATATTGACGTCTGAATCACAATTATCGACAGAAGGAGGCTAAACGGCAACTTCGTGACATAAGTGGAAAAATATTGAAGAAGGCATGAAAGTCATTCATGGAGTGAAAACCTGTAGCGAGGATATGGGAAATTTACACTATGGAGGCAGAACATTGCGAGGAGTCATCTATTGTTATCGACAGTGGCATTAAGGTTAATTACATTAAGGGGAGTGAATACTTTTTCAACCAATTTGCCAATGTATCAAAAAAAAAAAAACAGACTTGAGTACAAATATATACAAAGTCTATGGAGATCAATGTGTCACCATGGCTACAATTAGCACTAAGGGAGTGTTCCATCAGTACTAAGGGAGTGCTTATTGTTTACTGGTGGGGCCCACGATGAGAACAATTTATAGTACTCACTGCTTCTAGGACTCCTTGCTCCTTGTCTGTACTGGCTTTACTCTGGCATAGTGTGAAGCAATACCAGGAGCAGAGAAGGGAGTGGAGAGTCCTAAGAGTGGTCCGTAGTGAGAAGTATACTCACTGCTCACTCCCTGGACCATGTACTACTGGGTAGGATCTTTTGGGGCATTATATTGTGTGGGAGCTGCAATTTTATAATGTGTGGGGCCTGGGGGCATTATACTGTATAGGGGCTGGGGGTATTATATTGAGCTGGAGTATTGTACTTTCTGAGGGCTGTGTGCTGAATTGGGGAATTATACTGTGTGGAGGTACAATTGGGTATTATACTGTGAGTGGCTGAAGGTAATATACTGGGTGGGAGCTGGAGATATTATACTGTGTGGGGCCTAGGACCATTATACTGTGCAAGAATTGGAGGTATTAAATTGTATGGGAGCATTATACTGTTTGGGGCATTATACTATGTGGGGCCTTGTGGTATTACATTGTATTGGGGCTGGAGGCATTATACTGTGTGGGGGCTGAGCTGGGGAATTATACAGTTTGGGGGTGTAATGGGGCATTATACTATGTGAGTCCTGGGGATATTACATTGTATTGGGGCAGAAGGCATTATACTGTGTGGGGGCTGAGCTGAGGTATTATATTGTTTGAGAGCTGGGGCTGAGCATGGGTATTATACTGTGTTGGGGGTATAATGGGTCATTATACTGTGTGAAGACCACTGCGGGGGTATTATACTATGTGTGGGCCACTAAAGGGGCATTATGTTACCCATAGGCCCGGGGAAAGCATTATACTATGCACAGGGAGCTCCTCTCTTCTTAACATCCCACCACCACCACCGACCCCCTTTGGATAATCCTGCATGTGCCCCTTGAGGACACTAAACCACGATCATGTCTTTATGCATCTGGGTTTTAGCACCCCAAACCTACCTATATTAGTTTCTGTTTTTCAGTTTAATAACATGTACAACTTATTGAAGATGAATCTGAAGCTCATCTCCCTCCGGCGGCTCCGGTCACATGCACATTTTAGGGTTGAAGTCAAGGGCAGTCCACCTTGCTTCACTCTTAGATGCAATGATCCGAGGTGTATCTCATGTCTGGTGAGGAGAAGATATAACATAAAGCACATGGCTGGTTCATTTCAATAAACTGTACTTAGAATAAAAAAAACAAAAACAGAACTTCAGTAATGTTCCATCTTTGATCCCCACATGTTTTCTAAAATGTTCTCAAAAAGGAAACTTCTCCAGAACTTACATGTACATGTGATGAAATACGTCTCTTTCCACCCTTTGGCTTTGATATGTGTTATTGGTAACTCCTGTTCACATTTCTCATCTTCCAAAACATTTCTCCACATCTGTTTCTAGATAAATCTTACACAACCACATAAACATGAATTGCCTTGTGCCAAAGCAATATTTCAGGGAATAATCTCTTCCCTGAGGTGTCTAATGTAGGATTGAATCCGAGAATATGATTTAAGACCTAATGTGATGGTACAGCATGATATAGATGGTTTACAATGATAGATGGTATGGACGAATCGAAGGAAAGGTACAATGTCTTAAGAAAAAGTATGTAGACATCTAAAACACATTACTCTCCGAGATGTCCGGCCATTGACCCCAAGAACATTTCCATAGTTAATAAGGTTGAAATAGAGACGCAGGTCCATAAAGTTCTACCGAAAACCCTACAGTGTTGATCCAGAAGAAGACAAAAAAAACCTACGAAGCAGAGGTCAAGTTCCATATTTGGGGAAAATTCCTGACACAGGCTATCCCAATGGTCAAAAACAAACAGGTGATAGCTAGAGATGAGTGAGCCAATTCGCAATGAGCCAATTTCATTATAAACATTTCCAAAATTTTTCGTTCACCACCCACGAATCACTATTATACTCCAGAGTCTCCTCAGACCCCAGGGTATAATAAGCGGAGACCCAGAAGAGATGCCAAAAAATAAACACTGACACTCACCTTTCCTCACCTCTGCTAGGTACCTTCCTCTTCAGTCATCTTCTGGCCTCTTCTGGCTTCCCGTGTGATGTTACAGACCCCAGAGAACTGCTGAGGCCTGTGATTGGGTCTCAGGCTCGTGATGTCACACAGAAGGCCAGAAGAGGCCTAAAGAAAACTGCAGAGGAATGCGACAGAGCCAAGGGGCCCAGGAGCTGTGAAGGAAGGTGAGTATCAGTGTTTATTACTATTCCACATCTCACCTGGAGAATAATAATGATTTATGGATGGAAAATCCCAAATAATTTTGGAAACTTTGTAACAATCCTGGCTCATTACGAACCATTTGCTTGTCTCTACTCTTATTTATATGGTCTACATAACATAACTATTGCATCAAAAGAATGGAAGGCTTAAATCAAGGTATTGGCAACCTCTTCCTCGTGATCGTCCCTCTACAAACCCATTAAAATTATTAAAATTAGTAAATAAAATTGATAAAAAACTAATCTGAGGTTCATGTCTTGTCTTTAGCAGGAAATGGGAAATAGGCTTGAACAAGTGTTGTAGTTGAGGGTATGCTATACTGCCCTCTCCCCTCCTTTAAGGCACTTAAAGGGAATGTGTCATCTAAAAAGGACCTATTTTTAAAACAAGTTTTAAAATAAACACATAATAATAATAATAATAATAATAATAATAATAATAATATTAATAATAATAATAATGGTGATACATTCCATTTAATAATCACATAATATTTGCAACATTGTGTTCACTGCGTCACTGCGGTGCCAAAATAAGCTGCGATCCTAAACGAACACTAAAATGAAAAGATAAAGACAAACCAAACAGCTGACACGGAACACGACGTCCTGTTATTCTTTGATGCTATTCTGTTTCCAATCACAATGCAATCCGAGTCTTTAAAATTCTGTTTTTAGATTTCCCTGGAGCCATTCATCTCATCTTCCTCTCCCTGTCCCCTCCCCATGAGCTAATGCTTATATGTATACCTATATTTAAAGGGGTTGTCCAGGACTATGGATATTATGGCCATAAATATCTGATGGTGGGGGGTCCACTGACCACTACAATGGAATCTGAGCTGCAGTACTGATTCCTGACCACTATGCAGGGTGTAGAGCCAACTGCTTCTGGCCCCGGCCTCATACATCTTATCATTTTGGGGCAGTTGATACCCCCCACCCATCAGATGTTTATGGCCTATCCTAAGAACAGGTCATAAAATCCATTTTCCTCGACAACCCCATTGATACCGTAGCAGGACTGTTCATTGCTTTGTAATACGGAGGGGTACAATGTCTCCTTAAAGGGGTTTTCTGGCTGAGTAATTGGCAAAGGTATAGCACCCGACCACCCACTGACCAGCTGAGGAGACCACAGCATTGGGCGAGCACTGCAGCCTCTTCTGAGAAAACCAAGCACAGCGCTGTCTATTTGTATAGTGGTTGCATCTGGTACCGCAGTTCAGCCCATTCACTTGAAAGGGACTGAGCTCTGAACAGGATTGTGGCCAATGAGCTCAACATGGCCTATGAAGCGAAAGCAGTCAATCAATTAATAAGTCCTAGAAAACCCCTTTAAGGGTGCTGCCTTTACAGGGCACCTTTTCAGGGGTGCAGGGTCTTACAAACCATTCATGTGCTGCTGGAAATTCTGGGAAATAATATGCAAATTAGTTCTTCTTGATGGAGTTCCCTTTTGGAAGGTAACTCCCTATAGATTAGCGCATGACTTTCAAGAAGCCTAGTGACATGACTGGGATTAAAGGCAAACCAGAACATCTCCTCTAAAAGGGATAGACACCATCTGCAAACACCTGCTTTGAGGTTATTGCCCCTCATCAGTGCAGGTCTGTAATATAATGGTGCAATACAGTAATGGGTGAACCTCGCAAATATTTGTGAGGGCTGATGACGTCAGAGAGAGACTGGTAGACAGCCAGGACGGTTGGGTTAGAAGACCACATGCTGGAAGATGTCATGGGGGAGTCTAGGAAAGGTGAGGGTTTGTTTTACACACCTTCTTGGCTTTTGATTATTATAGTCTGGGGCCTGAAGAAACTCCATTGTATAAAAGGAACCCAAAATTTTCAGAAAATTTGAAACAAAATGACATTGAATAAGAAGAGATCTAGACTATTCTACAGATCTTTCTTCATTCATTTTAGACCACTTTATATTTGCAATCTGCAAAACTGAAGAGCTCTCTCGGGACGTTGTCAGACTTTATTTTAAGAGCCTGTCATCTTGTATGGCCAATTGTTTTTAGCATTTATCTCCCTGCATCATGTTCCAAAAATCCATAATTGTATTTTGGATGGGGCTCGGCTGACATCTGTGAGAAGGTTTCTGCCAGCGCTGAGCGCCGGGGGAGGCTGCATGGAGGTTTGCAAAAAGTTGAGCTGCTCTAGCACTGAATATGTTGTGTGACTGCTCCGCGTATCTAGCACATTAGAGATGACATGGCTCTGCATTCGATGTCACGAGTGTCTGGATGAAAGGGAGCGGCCGCTCGATATAGATGGGGAATTATTTATCGCTCACTGAAATGATGTAGAAGAAAATCCATAAAAAAATACTAAGATGGAAACTGGTCCTTGAGTCTATTTTTCTCTCCTAATAGAAATTTTTACAACTGTAATTTTTAGCAAATAAAAGATTGTTACATAAACCCAAAAATACCAATTACTTTGTTATAGTCCTTAACTCTTTCCTTCCTCCCAACATTTTAATTCTCCCAAGGCCCCCGAGGCATAATTATCTACCAAAACAATCTCAAGGTGTCTGGGAGCTGTGGATAGTCTTGGGACCCGTAAATGGGGATTCTCCACTGCTGTGTTAGTCATGGCCATAGGCGGCAATAGTCTGGAGTCAACTTATTGAGACCTATAGGAGAGTTTTCTAGACATGATCTATGCAGGGAAGAGGAGTAGATAAGCTGTGACATCGTCTATTGACAGTAGTGGCTGTAATGGTGGCTCAGTGTTGTTATATATAGAGGTTTTATCTTATATTGTAACCCTGTCTGTTGTTGAAAGGAGGTGAATGCTATAAAGAAACCCCTACAGAATTGGCAGGTGTCCGTCTATTATTAGGCTTAGCGGTCAGAGTGAAAATTATAGGAACTCCCTACTTTTCCAGAGTAAGGTCCGGTTCACATCTGCGTTCGGGTTACCACTCGGGGAGTCCGCTTGGGGACCCCCGAACGGAAACCTATACGCATAAAAAAGCGGTTTACCTGGGAAACCCGCGAACCTCATAGACTATAATGGGGTCCGTGTGGTTTCCGCTCGGTTTCTGCACGAAGCATGCGGCACTTTCCTCTCCCCATGTTTCTGCATGTTTCGTGCGGAAACCACACGGACCTCATTATAGTCTATGGGGTCTGCGGGTTTCCCAGGTAAACCGCTCTTTTATGCGTATAGGTTTCCGTTCGGGGGGTCCCCAAGCGACTCCCAGAACGGAAACTCGAACGCAGATGTGAACCGGGCCTTACAGGGAAAGTATTGGACACCAGTGCAGTGCATTGTGGGAGTTCAGATGACAGATACAAAGTTCAGTTCTTCATCGTGGAGTCTTTTTTTTTTTTTACAATTTTGAAATCAGCTTTGGTTGTAAACAGAGAAAAGTACAAAAACCCACAATCTGTAAAAAATGTACAAAAACAAATAGTAATGTAAAGTATTTGTACATTGCTCAACTTCATCTGGACATTTAAGTGGTGACCTCTGGGAGTTGTGCTGTGAAGTGCTTACTGCTGCCTTGTGTCACCACATGTCTTACTCTTGTGCTGTGAGCTTTGCAGAGCTGGTGGGGAGGGGGTTGTGCGGATTTGCGGTCGTGCTCGGAGTGTTTACAGATTGTTCGCCACCACTTGACTGTTCTACGATTTGATTGTGTAAAGTTTCCTTGTAACGTCGTCCACTTCACATCTGATAATGAGCAGACTTAGACAATCTCCTTATGCTGCAGCGTACAGAGGGTTAATCTGTCACCAGCGCAGCCCTGTAAATATCACTGCGTTCTACATCGATAATTCCCCTGCAGATTAGTAAATGTTCCGTAATAATTAATAATTCTTGTTTTATATGAGCAGGAACAGTCGGGAGTCTCACATACAGACATGACGATGAAGCTCCTGAGTCTGCACAGTGCATAGGGGGTTAATATTTATTAAGATACTTGGGGTAATACATTGGCCGTGGATTGCCCTCACTTACAGGACAGGCAGCATTCATTGATATCAATCGATGTACAGTACATTGGTTTTAGAAAAAATTCGGGAGCAGTGGATTGTATCAAGACCAACAATGTCATAACCCCTGCACTACGAGAGGATGTGGGAACAGGGCCGGCCCCAGGTCTGTGAGGGCTCCTTTGTGGCACAACTCTACACACAATTGGCTTGGCACCACACACACAATGGTCCCTTATACCCCCATACAGTATAATGTCCTCCTTACACCTCCACAGTATAATGTCCTCCTTATACCCCCATACAGTATAATGTCCTCCTTATACCCCCATACAGTATAATGTCCTCCTTAAACCCCCACACAGTATAATATCCTCCTTACACCGCCACAGTATAATGTCCCCCTTATACCCCCATACAGTATAATGTCCCCCTTATACCACCACAGTATAATGTCCTCCTTATACCCCCATACAGTATAATGTCCTCCTTACACCGCCACAGTATAACGTCCCCCTTATACCCCCTGTGAAGAATATTGCCTCGCCCAGCCGCCTGGCATGCTTGCGATCAACCTTCTTTCTTACCCTCCCACTCACACACCGTGAGTAGACCGGGTCATAGGATAGAATGAAACGAGCGGTATAAATTTTATATGTTTAATAACCCAAGTGGGTCGGTACTAATTAATAGCATATACAGAAATATACAATATTAATACGATCAAGCATAAACATACAAGCAAAAGAGCAATGATACGGCACATAAAAAATAAAAAGGGAAATAAAAGATAGAGAAAATACCTCAGCTAAGTCTCTTAGCTGTCTCTCTGTCAGCTTCCACACAAAGACTCCCAGAAAAACTCACTACCTCAGTATGAGACCCTCTCCAACCACACCCTTCACCTTCCCCAGCCAGGGATGAAAACCAGTGAGACATAGTGTCCAGCGGTGTAACCTCACTTAAGCATCACATTCCAACCAGTGGGGGAAGGACTGACATGATCAAGTAAAAACACACTTCCAAGAAGGATACATAAATTGAGGGTCTCATCATCACACCCCCATACAGTATAATGTCCCCCTTACACCACCACAGTATAATGTCCCCCTTATACCCCCATACAGTATAATGTCCCCCTTATACCCCCACACAGTATAATGTCCCCCTTATACCCCCATACAGTATAATGTCCGCCTTATACCCCCACACAGTATAATGTCCTCCTTACACTGCCACAGTATAATGTCCCCCTTATACCCCCACACAGTATAATGTCCCCCTTATACCCCCATACAGTATAATGTCTGCCTTATACCCCCACACAGTATAATGTCTGCCTTATACCCCCACACAGTATAATGTCCTCCTTACACTGCCACAGTATAATGTCCCCCTTATACCCCCACACAGTATAATGTCCCTATTACACCGCCACAGTATAATGTCCCCCTTACACCGCCACAGTATAATGTCCCCCTTATACCCCCATACAGTATAATGTCCTCCTTATGCCCCATACAGTATAATGTCCTCCTTATACCCCCATATAATGCTCCCATACAGTACTATGACCCTGTTATACCACCATACAGTAAAATGCTCCCTTATACCCCCATAAGATTGCCACTTTATGCCCCATACAGTACAATTCCCCCTTTATGCTGCCATACAGTACAACACCCCATATAATGGTACCTTATACCCCCATATAGTAACCCCTAATTCTCCCATATTGTGGCCCCTTAAATTCCCATACAGTACAATACCGCCATATAATGGTCTCTTATGCCCCCATACAGGACCCTTTTGTTCCACCATATAGTACAGTTCCCCTTTATGCCTTACCCCTCCCCCTGCTGTATGAGGAGAGAACAGTAAGTGCAGATTTCACTTTTATTTTCTACACGTAGCACCCTGACCTCCTGATGGTTTCCCTGCTCTGGGAACCCTGTCAACGTCGGAGCATGGAGAGGTCAAGGTCCGAGGACCTACACACGGTACAGGAAAGTGAAATCTGCATTTGCCGCTCGGCTCTGTGCAATGGTTGTTTTCATCTGTATTGATGGAAACACTTATTGCCGAACTGGAGTGGCCCCCCAGGCACTCTGGGCTCTGGCACCTGCTCGGGTTTTCCGGGTGATGGCAGGTAGCTGATGTAGATTTCTGGCTTATTCCTGAAAACTGGTGTAAATGATGATAAATCTTACTGCCATACCATGCGCAAAGGGACCCGGCTCCTGATCTTACAGGGGGCTGATAGGCTGTGGAAGACAAACCCCAAAAATTTCGGTTTCGACCAAACCCAACAATTTTGGAAAATTCACAACAAACCCAGTTCGTTACAAACCAGTTCTCTCACGAACACACAAGGGATTATATGTGACTTTTGTGAAAATACAAGATATAAACAAAAACAGTATTTTGTAAGATTTTTGGACTATGGCATTAAGAAATTGGCAGCCCGAGAAGAAACTAAAAGCATTATGGGAAGTATAGTCTAGGGAACTGGAGGAGAACCAATGTAAGAAATCTCCAAGGCTGAGCATTATGTAGACAAGTTATTTCTGTCGGGGATTTGCTTTCTGAATAATTACAGTTGATGCTAAAGTTAGAAAGAAGAAACGGTAATTTCCATGTTAGGACTGACATGTGGATTCAGGGCCGGGATATTGGCCCACTGTACTATCTGGGCAGAGTCACTGGGGCCCATTTAGAGACAGCTGGCTCATGTCGGATATATACACTACACAGCCAGCCATGAACTTTATGTAGTTCACTTAGCTATTCCTTCCCACCCACCATATACTTGCACACTAGGCTAATCTGAATGTACAGTCATGGCCAAAAGTTTTGAGAATAATACAAATATTAATTTTTACAAAGTCTACTGCTTCAGTTTTTCTAATGGCAATTTGCATATACTCCAGAATGTTATAAAGAGTGATCAGCTTAACAGCAATTACTTGCAAAGTCAATATTTGCCTAGAAAATGAACTTTATCCCCCAAAACACATTTCAACATCATTGCAGCCCTGCCTTAAAAGGAACACCTAACATCGTTTCAGTGATTGCTCCATTAACACAGGTGTGGGTGTTGATGAGGATAGGGCTGGAGATCAATCTGTCATGATTAAGTAAGAATGACACCACTGGACACTTTAAAAGGAGGCTGGTGCTTGCCATCATTGTTTCTCTTCTGTTAATCATGGTTACCTCTAAAGAAACACGTGCAGTCATCATTGCACTGCACAAAAATGGCCTAACTGGGAAGAGTATTGCAGCTAGAAAGATTGCACCTCAGTCAACAATCTATCGCATCATCAAGAACTTCAAGGAGAGAGGTTCCATTGGTGCCAAAAAGGCTCCAGGGCGCCCAAGAAAGACCAGCAAGCGGCAGGACCGTCTCTTAAAAGTGTTTCAGCTGCGGGATCGGGCTACCAGCAGTGCAGAGCTTGCTGAGGAATGGCAGCAGGCAGGTGTGAGCACATCTGCACGCACTGTGAGGCGGAGACTCTTGGAGCAAGGCCTGGTCTCAAGGAGGGCAGCAAAGAAGCCACTTCTCTCCAGAAAAAACATCAGGGACAGACTGATATTCTGCAAAAGGTACAGGGAGTGGACTGCTGAGGACTGGGGTAAAGTCATTTCCCTTTTGATTGTTTGGAACATCTGGAAAACAACTTATTCGGAGAAGAAGAGGTGAGCGCTACCACCAGTCTTGTCTCATGCCAACTGTAAAGCATCCTGAAACCATTCATGTGTGGGGTTGCTTCTCAGCCAAGGGAATCGGCTCTCTCACAGTCTTGCCTAAAAACACAGCCATGAATAAAGAATGGTACCAGAATGTCCTCCAAGAGCAACTTCTCCCAACCGTCCAAGAGCAGTTTGGCGCTCAACAATGCCTTTTCCAGCATGATGGAGCACCTTGCCATAAAGCAAAGGTGATAACTAAATGGCTCAGGGAACAAAACATAGAGATTTTGGGTCCATGGCCTGGAAACTCCCCAGATCTTAATCCCATTGAGAACTTGTGGTCAATCATCAAGAGACGGGTGGACAAACAAAAACCAACAAATTCAGACAAAATGAAAGCATTGATTCTGCAAGAATGGACTGCTATCAGTCAGGATTTGGTCCAGAAGTTGACTGAGAGCATGCAAGGGAGAATTGCAGAGGTCCTGAAGAAGAAGGGTCAACACTGCAAATATTGACTTGCTGCATTAACTCATTCTAACTGTCAATATAAGCTTCTGTTACTCATAATATGAATGCAATTCTATTTCTGTATGTGATAAAAACATCTGACAAACACACATAAAAACCAGAGGGCAGCAGATCATGTGAAAATAGAATATTTGTGTCATTCACAAAACTTTTGGCCATGACTGTATGTACAGTATGAGGCAGGGGGACTAAGCCAGTGCCAGAATAATTATAACAAATATTCGTGAGGTTTGGCCCTCTGGTTTGTTTATGCTGAACTTGTTTGGCCCAACCCGAAGCGATACCTTTATACTCTGAGGTCTCACCCTGCCTAATCTTTCCGGGGCATTCTTGCAGAGTCCGGTCTCTGGCTGACATGGAGCTCCCTGGTGTCAATGCTGAGGTCTGTGATTGGCCCATAGTGTCACATGGGGTGCATGACATCATGATGCTCTGACCCAGTGTAATGATATCACGCACCCCACATGCCAGAGGCCAGAAGAGGCCTGAAGAGGATGGGAGGGGACTGCCGGGTGCCCAGAAGAGGTGAGGCAAGGTGAATATAACAGTTTGCTATGTTTGCACCTCCCCTGGGCCTTCACTTATTATACTCTGAGGAGAGTGTTTCATGGGTGGCAAAGTTTTGGAAAATTTGGCTTGAGTCTGGTTCTATCCAAATCGCTTTTGCTCATCCCTAATCCTCTGGAGATATATGTAAGACAAGTAATAAGTCGGCTCATCAGAATTATAAAGTTTTCTTTGAGTTGACAGATCTGGAAGCCTGAAATATAATACATTACACTTAATATTCCGCCTGGATCATTTCTGCAGCTTCCCTATCAGGTGCCCTTAATATTGAACTGACCTTTTAGTCTTTCTTTTCAGCAGACTATTAATCCTCTAAATTTTTTTGCTTCACTGCTGATATATTCTGACTTTTTGCTAAATTGGTGAAGAATACAGAAGTGTATGCGGCGTCTCGAAAAGAGAGAATATGTAATGATCATGTAGGGTGCTACTAAGGGGACCTTAAAGGGCTATTCTAGGAGTCTTCACAGACTGTTGTATTATAAATATTATTTATTCTATGTCTACCTGAAATGCAGGGCTGAATTTGACATTTCTGGGGCACCTAGCAAAGTTATGTCTGGGCCTCCTCCCTAATACTGCCCCCTAGTCCTCCCAAATACAGTATACTGTCCCATCGTAGCCTTACACAAAGTATAATGTCACCTTAGTGTCCCCATACAATATAATGCCCTCTTAGTGTCCCTCAGATGTTATAATGTCACCTTAGTGTTCCCATACAATATAATGCCACCTTAGTGTCCCAACACACTGTATGCTGCTCTATTAGAGCCTCCACAGAAAGTATAATGCCCTTTAGGGCCCCCACACAGTGTACTGCCCCTGTATTATCTCTGCACAGGGTATAATGCCCCTTTAGTGTCCCCACATAGAGTATTATACCCCCTAGTGTCTCACACACACACAGTATACTGCTCCAATAATTCCTCTATACACAGTATACTGCCCCTGGAGTATCCCTACACAGTACAATCCCCCCTAGTGTCTCCCGTACACAGTATACTGCTCCGGAAGTTCCTGCACACACAATATACGGTCCCATGAGTGTTCCCACACACAGTATGATGCCCCCTAGTGTCTCCCATACACAGTATACTGCTCCAGAAGTTCCTGCACACACAATATACTGTCCCATGAGTGTCCCCACACACAGTATGATGTCTCCTAGTGTTTCCTGTACACAGTATACTGCTCCAGAAGTTCCTGCACACACAGTATGATGCCCCCTAGTGTTTCCCATACACAGTATACTGCTCCAGAAGTTCCTGCACACACAGTATACTGCTACATGAGTGCCCCCACACACAGTATGATGCCCCCTAGTGTTTCCCATACACAGTATACTGCTCCAGAAGTTCCTGCACACACAGTATACTGCTACATGAGTGCCCCCACACACAGTATGATGCCCCCTAGTGTTTCCCATACACAGTATACTGCTCCGGAAGTTCCTGCACACACAATATACGGTTCCATGAGTGTCCCCACACACAGTATGATGCCCCCTAGTGTTTCTCATACACAGTATACTGCTACTGCTCCAGAAGTTCCTGCACACACAGTATACATTCCCATGAGTGCCCCCACACACAGTATGATACCCCCTAGTGTCTCCCCGTACACAGTATACTGCTCCAGAAGTTCCTGCACACAGTATACTGCTACATGAGTGCCCCCACACACAGTATGATGCCCCCTAGTGTTTCCCATACACAGTATACTGCTCCAGAAGTTCCTGCACACACAGTATACTGCTACATGAGTGCCCCCACACACAGTATGATGCCCCCTAGTGTTTCCCATACACAGTATACTGCTCCAGAAGTTCCTGCACACACAGTATACTGCTACATGAGTGCCCCCACACACAGTATGATGCCCCCTATTGTTTCCCGTACACAGTATACTGCTCCAGAAGTTCCTGCACACACAGTATACTGCTACATGAGTGCCCCCACACACAGTATGATGCCCCCTAGTGTTTCCCATACACAGTATACTGCTCCAGAAGTTCCTGCACACACAGTATACTGCTACATGAGTGCCCCCACACACAGTATGATGCCCCCTAGTGTTTCCCATACACAGTATACTGCTCCAGAAGTTCCTGCACACACAGTATACTGCTACATGAGTGCCCCCACACACAGTATGATGCCCCCTATTGTTTCCCGTACACAGTATACTGCTCCAGAAGTTCCTGCACACACAGTATACTGCTACATGAGTGCCCCCACACACAGTATGATACCCCCTAGTGTTTCCCATACACAGTATACTGCTCCAGAAGTTCCTGCACACACAGTATACTGCTACATGAGTGCCCCCACACACAGTATGATGCCCCCTATTGTTTCCCGTACACAGTATACTGCTCCAGAAGTTCCTGCACACACAGTATACCTTCCATGAGTGCCCCCACACACAGTATGATACCCCCTAGTGTCTCCCGTACACAGTATACTGCTCCGGAAGTTCCTTCACACACAATATACGGTTCCATGAGTGTCCCCACACACAGTATGATGCCCCCTAGTGTCTCCCGTACACAGTATACTGCTCCGGAAGTTCCTGCACACACAATATACGGTTCCATGAGTGTCCCCACACACAGTATGATGCCCCCTAGTGTTTCTCATACACAGTATACTGCTACTGCTCCAGAAGTTCCTGCACACACAGTATACATTCCCATGAGTGTGCCCACACACAGTATGATGCCCCCTAGTGTTTCCCATACACAGTATACTGCTCCAGAAGTTCCTGCACACAGTATACTGCTACATGAGTGCCCCCACACACAGTATGATGCCCCCTAGTGTTTCCCATACACAGTATACTGCTCCAGAAGTTCCTGCACACACAGTATACTGCTACATGAGTGCCCCCACACACAGTATGATGCCCCCTAGTGTTTCCCATACACAGTATACTGCTCCAGAAGTTCCTGCACACACAGTATACTGCTACATGAGTGCCCCCACACACAGTATGATGCCCCCTATTGTTTCCCGTACACAGTATACTGCTCCAGAAGTTCCTGCACACACAGTATACTGCTACATGAGTGCCCCCACACACAGTATGATGCCCCCTAGTGTTTCCCATACACAGTATACTGCTCCAGAAGTTCCTGCACACACAGTATACTGCTACATGAGTGCCCCCACACACAGTATGATGCCCCCTATTGTTTCCCGTACACAGTATACTGCTCCAGAAGTTCCTGCACACACAGTATACTGCTACATGAGTGCCCCCACACACAGTATGATGCCCCCTATTGTTTCCCGTACACAGTATACTGCTCCAGAAGTTCCTGCACACACAGTATACTGCTACATGAGTGCCCCCACACACAGTATGATACCCCCTAGTGTCTCCCGTACACAGTATACTGCTCCGGAAGTTCCTGCACACACAATATACGGTTCCATGAGTGTCCCCACACACAGTATGATGCCCCCTAGTGTTTCTCATACACAGTATACTGCTACTGCTCCAGAAGTTCCTGCACATACAGTATACATTCCCATGAGTGTGCCCAAACACAGTATGATACCCCTAGTGTTTCCCATACACAGTATACCGCTCCAGAAGTTCCTGCACACAGTATACTGCTACATGAGTGCCCCCACACACAGTATGATGCCCCCTAGTGTTTCCCATACACAGTATACTGCTCCAGAAGTTCCTGCACACACAGTATACTGCTACATGAGTGCCCCCACACACAGTATGATGCCCCCTAGTGTTTCCCGTACACAGTATACTGCTCCAGAAGTTCCTGCACACAGTATACTGCTACATGAGTGCCCCCACACACAGTATGATGCCCCCTAGTGTTTCCCATACACAGTATACTGCTCCAGAAGTTCCTGCACACACAGTATACTGCTACATGAGTGCCCCCACACACAGTATGATGCCCCCTAGTGTTTCCCGTACACAGTATACTGCTCCAGAAGTTCCTGAACACAGTATACTGCCACTGGAGTGCCCACGCACACAGTGTAATACCCCTTATTGTCCCCCATAGAGTGTAATGCCCCCTTCTGGTTCATGAATAGCATTACAGAGCTACTGTGACATTAATATATGCAATAAGTGGACAACAAGTAACTGGGCACAGAGTAACTGCATATTGACACAGACCTAGAAGTCATTTGGAGTCTTTGGAAATCTAGCTGACAACCGTAATGGCGCTGTAATGGCTGCTATTAGTGTATGTCAAGCAGCATCTGTTCGGAGACAAGATAACTTAGAAAAAGTTGCAGAGTCTTAAAAACATCACAAGAAAACTGCTGGAAAGAAGAAAATTTATTATCACATTACACTACATGAAGTCCATTGAAGTTAATAGGTCGCTATGGTCATGTCCTCCAGAATAAAGTCAAAGACATTAGACTAATGTAGGCCAAACCCAAGAGCTCATTGGAATCTGATGACCATCTAATATGTATGGGGTGCCCTGGCTGTATAATGGAGATCAGGCTGCTGAATTCCAACATGTGCTATCTTTTTGCTATCATGGAGATAGGTCACGTCCAGAAATGTATATTCATGTCTTCTCCACTTCCCATTCACAAAACATGCACGCTCAGCCGCACTGAGTATGTTTGTGCACTCATGGACAAAGAAATCCCACCCCCAACAGAAATGCAGGATTGCTGTAAAATTTGTCCTGCAGTTCTGTCTCAGGTAGATATGTAAATCATTACAGGAGTGGTCTGACTAAGCACTGGGTCTTGCCACAAGAGGGCATAAAACTGCTTTCTCCACTGCTCTGTAAAAAAGTTCTCAGTGGCTACTTTTGGGTAGTGCACTTCTGAGTTAGAGATAGACATGCATCTAAGATGAACCCAAAGACATTTTAACCAGTTTACAGACTTTGAGAGGGGGCACATCATTAGACTGAGAGAAGCAGGATGGTCATTTTGACAAATTGCCCATCTTCTCATCCTTAACTAGCTGATAGGAGATGTTGGGGGCAGTGGTTACATGAGGGCTCGCACACACGGTGAACGGGCTCTGGATGGCCCAGACAGACCATCAGTAGAGAGGATTCTTTGAAGCACCAGCAGCTCCCATAGTTTCCTTGTCCACCGTTCGGGCACAGGGGGTACCTTCATTACATCCCCTGTCTCTACTTGTACCTTTTCAAGGCGCTTAGCAAATTTGGTGTCATGGCACCCATTCGGTGTCCTGCCATTGACAGCCAGCCACTGTCACCTTTGTTTACAGTGTTGTCGTGAACGAGAAATCTGGACTACTACTGACTGGAACCACCATATCAACCTTTAGCAACAAATCCAGGTTCTGTTTAGGACGTACCAACAGTTGGGTTTGGTTATTGTACTGTCAATGGGTGTTATAAGTATGGCCACCCTAAGAGTCGCATCTTAGATCTTTAGATAACAGAATAGGGTGTTTGGTTCCCCTGTGACATCCAAATGACCTAACACAGTATGACATATAGGCCAGGATGTTTGTCAGCGTAAAACCTTCTAACCTACAGTGCTTTGTAACAAAAAGTTACATATTTTTGGTAATAAGGCCAAACTCATACCTTAATTCCAGACACTCTTTGAAGAGTTAATATGTGCAAGGAATGAAATAGTTAACTATAGACTCACAAGACGCCTAACAAGGTGCAAACATCATCAGAGAAGAAGCTGAATTGAGATGACGAGACCACCCAAGCTGATGTTGCACCTATTTACCAAGAAGTCAGAGGACAATGGGGCAAGGTATCGCACAATAAGTTAACTATTTCACTGCTAGTGAGGTGGAGCCGCCAAAATGTTCCATTAAGATTTCAGCGTAAAGAAGCCAATTAACAGCTTGTAAAAAGAAAGCATGGAGTCCGAGTCCGGAAAGTCGAAGAACTTAGAATATTGTATGGTCGATTACATCAGGACTTACAAGGAAAAGGCAAAGTATGCCCCATTAACCCTACAGTATCTGAAAAGAAGCAGCAGAAAAAGTACATGGCTCATTGATTCCTCCATAGGAGTCAAGAGTAAATACACTTTAGGTTCTTTGGTGTTGCCATAGTAATGCCGGCTCCATAGATGGATCATCCCTTTTATTAGACCGGTGATAATGTATCCTCCTGCACCCGGTCATTATATGAGTCATATCCTAGAGCTATATAATGGCCGGGCATTATTATACACAGTCATTACGTTATATGGAGGAGTACACAGCAATCTATGAGCAATGCACGCTATATACCCTCTATAGCACCATCAGTAAGGCTTTTATAGAGAGTGCTTAACCCTTCACATACCGCTGGATATTTCCTTCATTCCTCACACTCATTACTCTATAGATAAAGTCAGTGACATGTAACTTACAAAGTTTCTTATATTCAACTGTATTATTCATTTAGGATCGCTTTTTCCGAGACTTACATATGGATGATCAATCCTTACGATAGATTATATATATGTAATCGTGGGGTACGACACCCAGAATCCCCACAGATCAGCTCTTTGAAGAGGCTGCAGCATTTATATATACTTACATCTTAAAGGATACTAGAATAGGATATGCCTGTGGAAATTACTTGCCCTGAGTTCACATTGAACGCCTAAGTTTAAGCCCGACAGAGGTCTGTATAGTATAGGGTCCCATCTGAATGAGGTTGCCTTCTTGGGGCAGATGGGCTCTCGCAATTTGATCAAAAAGTGCTAAACGCTAAGAACCTCATATTTATATACATAGATAATGGCTATAACAGAAATATAGTTTAACCTTCATATACTCATTGTTTGCATATGTCTTAGCGCCCGCTACAGGAGTACATTCAACCATTGGGATGTGAGAGGTTACCAAACCTACCTTGTCTGGTTTCAAAAATTCATTTGGAAATAGTGTTAGAGCATTCTGGGCTAAGGCCGGGACTACGCAGTGACTCTGGGTGTGACATAGATATCCTTGCTTTAGGTGTATTGCATGTAATAACTTTGTGGTTTGCAAGCTGCCTCAACCATGACCCAAACCTGAAACTTTTGGGGTTCATCGCCCACGAAAGACTATTTCTTCAAACCCCAGAATATAATATGTGGAGGCCCAGGAGAGGTGAGTAAATATAACAAACTGTTATACTCACTTTGTTTCACCTCTCCTGGGCATCCGGAAGCCCTCGGGTATTCTCTTCAGACCTCTTCTGGCCACTCCCCGAGGTCACTACTGAGGCCTGTGATTGAGCATCAGTGGTCACATGGGGCATGCCACCATCATGATCCTATGACCCAGCGTCATGATATGGCTGTGCCCATGGCCCAATCACAGGTCTCATTGATGACCCCAGAGACCGGAGGAGGCCTGAAGATGACACCAGGGACCAACTGATGCCACAAGGATGCCCAGTAGAGGTGAGTATAACTGTTTATTATTTCCACTCACCTAACCTGGGCCTCCACTTATTATACCATGTGGCCTGAGGACACCCCAGACTTTAATAATAGCATTTTCGGTTCATGCCAAATAAGTTTAAACCATAACAAACTGGATGAACCTCACAAACAAATCTTGTGAGATTCACCTATCTCGATATACGATGCATGCAGGTCAACACTTTGTGACCCAGGACACTACTTTGTTACCAACATCAATGAGCGAGTCTGAATCTCTGGAGGACCCAATATGTCCATACATCAAAGAAATAGAACATGGATTCCAAAGGACACCATGTAATACTTCATTCCCCCTGTGGTGGCACTGCTCAGTCAATAAAACCATCCTATTGTCTAGGACAGAAATGGAGCCCCTAGTACAGTTACTTTTGGCCTGTCCAGGAGAAAAACACTGAAGGGGACATCATGGTGAATGCACAAGGCCAATAAAATCTAACAGGGGAATTGTCTTCGGGTTTCTTTAAAACATTATTTGTTTGTTTTTATAAACGGAAGATGATGGTATCTTAAGAAGGAGATCATCTTCGCTCCATAGAAATATGTTTGGTAGGCAGCTGTCTAAGTGCAAAAGAGTCTGCTAGTAATGTCAAGGACCATCTGTCCCCATATGAAGAGCCCTGACCGTAACTGCAGAAACAAAAGCCTGAATACAATGTTATATAGACCATAACAGCTAATAAAAGGGATTGTAGGCACAAAAAAGAGCATAAAGAGCTTGTAAAGAGCTAGAAACATATAATAATAATAATATAAATGTGCAAAATATCCTTCAAAATAATAGAGTTAATATTAAAATAATAAAAAATAAAACAAATAAAACAAATAATAACAATAAATGAATATTATGTCCTACTACATTTTTTTTTATTTATACGAACAGGTGGTAAAAATGCATGACGGAAGTCAAGTAGGAACCAGAAACGACCATCTGTAATGCCAAAAAACAACAACTGTAGAAAAAAACAATTAATAAATAAGTCATGCCAAAAAAATTAGCAAAACATTTGACCCATCTGGAGCACCTCAGATTGTGTTTTACCCTCCAAATTTCCAACAATAGTTGATAAAAAGAATAGAAAAACCCTTTAAGGCTCTGCAAACATAAACAATCTCAGCTCAGCTCTCCTAGTACTAAGAACATTGCTGCCATGTCTACTGAATATATAAAAAGATACATGAGGTTCTTAGCGCACATGTTGATCAAATTGTGTGAGCCCATCCGTCAAGGCGATTTATTTAGATGGGACCCTATACTACATAGACGCCAGGGCTGTGGAATCGGTACGCCAAAGCCCCGACTCCAACTCCGACTCCTCAATTTCCCCTGACTCCGACTCCAACTCCACCAAAATAGGCTCCGACTCCGACTCCACAGCCCTGGCGCCACTGCTAAACCTTATAGGTTCACTCAGAACTCAGTCCCATCATTATATGAGGAATAGAACAGACCTTTACAGGACATTTCATCATTTTCAACATTTCATCATTTTCCCAAATTCTTATGAAAATATATTCAGCACATACTGCATTGTACTACTAACTGTACCAATTCATTATATATTTTGGGAGTCGGAGTCGGTCCATTTTATACCGACTCCGACTCCACCAAAATAGGCACCGACTCCGACTCCCGACTCCGACTCCACAGCCCTGATAGACGCTCCTCTCTCTAAAGGGGTTTTCTGGTCCCAACAGCATTTTTATACTGATGACTTATTCACAGGATCAGTAAAGATGGACGAACCTCTGAAGATTCCACGAACCACGGCGGACAATTAAACTTGTCTGAGGTGAATCCCAAATTGTTTATTTTCATTAAAAACCGAACAATTTGGATTATTTGGGTTGAATCTGGTTGGTTACGAACCGATTTGCCCATCTGTAGCCATCAGTATCTGAATGGTGGTGGTCCAACTCCCAGAATTCCACACTTAGCCAAAAGCTACTGCTATGGAATGGACTGGAAGCCTGTCTGCTCCGATACAAGCCATAGGTGCAGAGCTGCAGCCCCACCCACTCTATAGCAGTGGTGTCAGGGTGGTCCAATTACATGAATAGAAGCAGACATGTTTCCAGCCCTCTCCACAGCAGTAACTTCTGGCACCCAGAGGAAGCCAGATCAGCTTATCAGTATGGTGTCTGGGTGTCGGACCTCCACCGATCGACCTGGTCAGAGGCACTGATGGACTAGGGAGTGGGGAAAACCCTTAAGGGAGAGGTAAATCTTTGTGTCTAGGACCCCATCTAGAGAGACCCCCTAGTCAGTGGAATATGGACTAACACTATGTGTGCTAAGGCCATGTTATAAAAATCCCTGTAAGACCTGGAGGGGCAGGTACTAACCAATCTGATAAAATTATATTAAAATAATATAAAAAAATCAATAAATAAACCACAAGATGTGTCTTACAAATCATACAGTACTGAAATAGTCACCTGCCACCACCCCAGCTCTCCTTCTACTAATGGAGTCTAGCATCAACCATCTAAAGTCCTTTGAGTCAAGTATCCGGGCCCGGGTCATGCAGGTCTCCTCTACTACAGCACTTCATGGTGAAATGGTGGACCAAAGTGCAGAATATCCATAATGACTAAGAAGAGCGAGACCGTCAGGTCATCAGGCGAGGACACATCTGTACTACAGACATATTGAAGGGATGAGCACTACATGGGAAGGAATTCTGTGTAAGAATTATGGTCTAGAGATCTAAAAGCTTTTATGTCCATAAATAATAATCTTAGTGATAGAATTATAAAAATCCAGAATATGTCAAAAGATCCAGATGTTCAGCAGAATAGCACACCATCCAACAACCCAGAGAGTCCGATAACATTGCATTGTATTATAATGATGTGAACCACAGTGCCTCCGGTGGAAACATGAAGAATTACACAATTCTAGCTGAAATCAATAGGCTGTCTTTGTAATACACATATCATGTCCTCCAGAAAAAGAGATATCTTTTGTAGCCACTCTCCATTCAAGAGGCATAGCTGTTCCCTGGTCCTTCTGCCACATAAGAAGACCCCAATATTATAAATGGTACACGGTAAATATTGGCCTTGTTATATAATTTAGTTTGGAGCCCAAGCATCTCTATTAACACAAAAATATTAACAGTATTTAATAATAGGCCTGCTAAATCAGTACACCTCCAAAGGTTGTGGTGTAAAAGAAGATGCCCCTGCGAGCTACAGATGAATAATGAAGACCTCGGCTGGATTAAATACAGCCTTGTATACCCAATATTTCCAATATCTGTTGGCGGTACTGGAGGACTGGAGATAAGAAGTACTGTGGAGGAAGAATTCCTGTGCAAAATAAGGAAACACGCCCAGCACAATGCTCCACATCTCTCAGGCCAATGGGTGTGTTAAAGATGGTCATTTTAGTAACCTTGGTCCTAACTGTGACAGTTTTATTGACCTGGAAATGCAAGTATCCTACGACAAGTCAAGTGTAACTTAAAGTTCCTGAGCCCCAATGCAAATATGTAACAGGGCCACCCCTCACCATGTGCTATCTATAATACTGGTGTCTTCATATTTTGTAGAGAGGCCTTTGGGCACCCACCCTACCACTCCAGGGTGGAAACTGCTACCCTCTAACTACGCCCCTGATGACGCTATAAGCGAATCTACGGGGAGGGGGGGGACCTAATAACAATGTACAAACACATGAAGGGACAGCACAAAGAACTTTCTACTGTTCTACTGATCTTTTTACTCCTAGGCCGGTGACAGTGACAAGGGGACATCCTCTACTTCTGGACGAGAGAAAGTTTCACAAGGCAACATTAAAGGGGATTCTTTACTGTAAGAACAGCAAGGCTATGGAACTCTCTGCCCCAGGAAGTGGTGATGGTGAAGTCACTGAACAAGTTTAAAGAGGGCTTGGATGTCTTTCTTGAACAGAACAATATTACGGGTTATGAGTTCTAGATTCTGTTAAGGACAAGTTGATCCAGGGTTTTATACAGATTGACAGATTGGAGTTGGGAAGGAATTTTTTTCTCCCGAAATGGGGAAATTAGTATAAGCCTCATGGGGTTTTTTGCCTTCATCTGGATCAACACTGTAGGGGACTGTAGGGTTATAGGTTGGACTTGATGGACTGATGTCTTCATCCAACCTCATCTACTATATAACTATGTCCTGTTCTGCTCAGTGTTGCTCATGGACATGTTTTCTGTTACAGCATATCATGTGGTCATACATGGTATTGCAACTAAAAATTATTGATAGCATTATAATTAGGGTTGTGGAGTTAGAGTCAGAGTTGTGGAGTCCGGGTTACAGCACTAGAGTCATAGGTTCAAATCTGAGTAAGGACAACATCTGCAAGGAGTTTGTATGTTCTCCCCGTGTTTGGTGGGTTTCCTCCGGATACTCCGGTTTTGTCCCACACTTCAAAGACATCCTAATAGGGAATTTAGAATTTGAGCCCTATATGGGACAGTAACTGACAATGTCTGTAAAGCGCTGCGGAATATGATGGCTCTATATAAGGACACATAAATAAAAAAAAAAAATATATATATATATATATATATATATATATATAAAAAAGTCACCGACTCCAAAATAAAATTATTAATTGTTTTTAACTATATTATACAATTATTAATATTGTATAATGAATAGATTCATTGTATATTTACTTTTATAGGAACTCCAACACTGGCTTTTTTCGTGAATTAGAGGATCTTTACTGCTTCTGACTAGGGATGGACAAACCTCATGAGATTCGTTTCATCAAATATTTGTGAGGTTCAGTCCTCTGTTTTGTTTCAGGCTGAACTTGTTCGGCACAAACCAGAAGTGTTATTATTATACTGTGGGGTCTCCTCAGACCCCCAGAGTATAATAAATGGAGACCCAGGGGAGGTGAGTAAAAATTATAAACAGTTATAATTTGCCTCACCTCTGCTGGGCATTCTTGAGGTCCCCGATGGTCCCCGGCGTCCTCTTCAGACCTCTTCTGACCTCTGGCTGATTTGTCACAAGCCTCAGGGTCACTGCTGAGGAATGTAATTTGGCCATAGCAGTCGGTGAGACCGAATCGGTGAGACCCCAGAGTATAATAGTGTTTCATGGGTGACGAACCCCAATATTTTCAGGTTCAGGTCGAACCTGTAAATGCAGAGGAGTAAAACATGTGTAGAAAATTCCTGAAAATTGCATTCAATGGATCTCAGTAAAACTCTTCTTCCAAATACCTGGCGCCTTCCATCCAGCACATACAGGTACTGTAATTCGCTAAGAAATCTGCATGTTCCACTTGTCATTGGAAGGAATTGCTCAGTTTACATTGAACCTGCTCTACAATAAACAGATCTGCGCCAATTTCTGTAACGTCAGATTCATTTCCGCGCCTTGATTGTAAATCCAAAAACTGCTTGAACTATTTCCTAAACAATAACAGATCACTCCAGACACGCTGCCTTCACATTTGTAGACAATCCTACGAGTTCCTACCGGCTGGAATCAACCTGCAGAGAATAAATAGTCCATATAAACATGTAATAACATCAAGTCTGCCCCGCCATTCTTTCTCTGTAATTGATACACGGCCAAGCGGCAGTCCTGGAAGCTTCGGTATGAATTGGCCGACAAACAATCTCTCACTGCTTTGTATTTGTCAACGCAAAGAGCTGCCAATGTCGGAGGCAGCGAGAGAGGAACTGGCTGTGAGATGTATTGTGCTTTGGGATGGAATGATGTGTACCTGGTCTATGAATAGCCCTAAGACCAGAAAAGCAGCAAGGGAAAAAGTGCAGGACAAGACTGAGGACAAGAACATGCTGCGTATGAAAGGTAATGTATAGAACAGCTGTGACTACAGGGGGTGAAAGAGGTTGCCAAGCACCTGGACCTTGTTTGCACCAACAAGAAACAAAAGTTGCATTTTTACACTGTACCGTGATCTCAGTCTTCAGCTATACATGCTATACGTCCTAGACCCGAGATCAGATCAAGATCGGCAGAGGACCCAGGAAAGAATTTGGTTAGGGTTCCTTTTCCCCTCTTAACCAAGTCATTCACCTCCAATGTTAGGTACATGAGATAATTCTTCCCAGATTACTCTTACATCGTTCTAAATATCCATCCAGCTGATGGGGTATCTGGAAGGTGCTGAAAGTGTTCTGTGAGATGAAGGTGGAGGCTCTTTCACAATTGCCCCCAACTACCTTATTACAATGTGACCATAAAAGGATCCTTGTGCTGAAAATTGTATATCACAGTGGATGGGCGCATTTACCAATCTTGCATTCAGTCTCATAAGCTTTGGTGTTTTATTGCTTATAGGAGATGTGGATACTCTTGGCCAAGTTTCATTTCAGCAGTGGCTAGATAATGGTGCGTAGATCTCCCGGTCGCGGGTTCCCAGAAAGGCCACCGATTGGCATTAGTGCTGATACAGCAATATGGTAGTCAATAGCAGAGGCAGGGATCATCACCAAGTGATCTGGATGTGCCAGGCCAGAGACGTCAGGAATAGAGAAACAGGTACCAGACCTAAAATCTCAAGTCAGGAGGGGCATCCAGGAATAGGGCAGAAGTTAAGGTCAGGGTAAGTAGGAAGTCAGGAACAGTAGCACAAGGAACAAAATAGGAAATTGAATGAACCACAATCATCAGACAATGTAAGGTAGGCTAAATCTCTGATCAATGTGCTGTTAGGCCTGACATCATCAGCGGACTGGACAGGAACAAAGCAAGAAGCATTGGGTGAGGTAAGAATTAGAGGAATATGGAAGACATGGTGGATCCCAGGAAGAGATCAGAGTATTAGGTAAGTCTGATGATTTTGGGGGTCGGACCTTCTTCCTGGGTAACATCTGGATTTTTAGGTTGCATTTGCTGTTTTCTATAAACTATCTTTACAATTATAGTAATTTTGTATTTTGAGTTTTTCTCAGCCGATTTCTGTGGATGTGACAGATTCTTTCACAGCTGATGATGTTCTCCTGCTCTTTGCTAAGTTTGCAGGAGATATTTCTTGTAATATGTAGTTGTCAGAGATCTCTGCCATTCTCCAGTCTGTATTTAGATCTCATAATCTCTAATAATAGGAGTTCACCGCACTCATTCACTTCTCTTCTCAATTTCCTGATAAGAAATCTGCCAGCGCCGACCCTACAGTCACCTGGAGATAATGAAACTTGTACTATGCAGCGTCAGGAAATCATATTCCTGATGGACACTGTAAAATGTAATGTGAACAGACTCTTAGAGCTGCAGGTGGGTGCTTCGAAGAGTCATAAAAGTTACTCTTTGGTTAATGATATAGAAATTTGAATTGCTGTTATAGCCTTGGAAAATACAGCTAATGTAGTCTACTTGGAAACCCAAAGTAAGACATCATGAATCACATATCTGTCCTTTATAAAGAACATTGGCAAGGGCGTAACTAAAGGCTCACAGGCCCTGGTGCAAAAGCTCGGTTTGGGCCCCCTGCGTGACATATCCTCCCTACCATCAGCCATGCCCCATCCATATATTTCAGCAGTATTTCCCTTTCCTTCTCTATGTGGGTCCAGACCGCCATGATGACTACTTCAAAACACGTCTCCTCCCTGTAACCCATGAAAAGGTTCATTTTCTCCTTTCTGACAGTGGAAGGCTATGTATCATAAATCTCCTCACTCCAGTGCACCAGAGGGCAGGGAGAATACATTTTACGATGCATAAAATGCTAGCCATCACATAAAATCAGAAAGATCGAAGAAGTTTATCCCATTGAGGATTACCCTTTAGCTTCTTGGTTTGGAAGTAGCTTTGGCCACTGTGACCCCTATAGCTATGCTAGTCAATGTTGGATATTATAATATTAAGGATCTTCACCCTTGTCTTCTTTTTCTGCAGGTCACACTCTGAAGCCTCATCTCAGCCCACTTGGGGAGTCAGAACTTGGCCAGTCATCTTCCAAGGGAGAATGCAGTCCACGTAGTCTTACAGTATGTGTTAGATATAGGTGAGAAGATCACATTGGTACAATCTGTGATCACTATTGGTTTTGTAGACATCTGTTCTGGAAACCTAACACAACATTGATTTCAATAACAGTGTGCTGATATACAAGTCCAGGGGCATAAATAAAGGATCATGGGTCCTGGTACAGGAGTTTAGCTTGGGCACAACCATCATTCACATCCGATCCATACATTTTAGCAGCATTTATGGTTCCCTTCCCTTCACTATCTAGACCCAGACCATCGTGAAGACTTGTTCATAAGATAAATGTGCACACAAGCTTCCCATCATCCCCATCCCTTTGGTGCCCCCCACACAGTAATATTTCCACTTTTGTACCACACCATCCCCACATCCCTCCATGACTGACTAACCACTATTTTGATCATTAAAAAGTAACTTTTCTTCTTTCTGACTGTGGAAGGCTGTGTATCATAAATCTTCTTAGTGCACCAGAAGGCAGGAGTAATACATTTACCATGCAGCCATCAAAGGGAATCAGAAAGGAGATCACAGAAGTTTAACCAGCCCTAGTGTGATGAGGGTGACCTGTGGGCCCTCCTGGCTTCTGGGCCTAATGGCAGTTGCGACCACTGCAACCCCTACAGTTATATAGTGCACCAGGCTATGAACAATACTAGGACTTTATGATCTACTGTATAGAGCACTTTCATTCTAGAAATCAGTGGTGGTCAGGGATGGGTGAACTGAATTGTTTAGAATCGGATGTGACCCGAGATTTCCAAAAGTTTGGGGTTTGTTCAAACATTAAACCTTTGGGGTTCGTCATCCATGAACCACTATTATACTCTGGGGTCTCCTCAGATAGATGGAGGCCCAGCGGAGGTGAGGGAAAGTAACAAACACTTATACTCACCTTGACACCCCTCCTGGTACAGTGTGTGGAATCCGTGAAATCTATACCGCTTTGATGTACGTGCCGAGTGCTTTGACCATTGAAAATTAGTATACTTTTATCAAAATGATGTCTGAACGACTTCCGCTGAATGTATCTATGAGTCTACAACTCTCTGACCAGACCAGCATAGACTCATCGATCTACGAGAACACGTACAGGACAACGAGACATTGTAATTGATGGATGATTCTATTTAAGGTTTGATTGAGGATGACATTTAGATTAGAGCATTGTAAATAAAGAAATCCATGTTTAGTTACTGTATCTGACATACCATTGAGATACGATTGACAACACCACCGAGGTCCATTTGGAATTCCCATCAATTCCAAGTCAAAGGGATTTGAGTGCAAACCCAATTAGAACTAATTAAAACCCAAAAATAACCATATGTAATGTATGGATTGATCTTAGTAATGATGAACATGATGTAATAATCAATAGATCTTCAGAAGGATCAGACAATCTGAGACGTCTTCGACCCTTCTGGAGAGCACTCTGCTCAGAGTTGTGGACTCTCTGTTCTAGGATATAATGAGGATCAGACTTCTCTTACCCTTCAAGAGTTGTGTACTAACATGTTGTACAGATGTTGCCTTCTTTAGCATGAATTTGATACCTTGCTACAGCGTGATATCACATGACAAATACCATTGAAAAGCCGATCAAAAAGTCAAGTTAAAGTTTCCAACATCTGTAGAAAGTATCTTAGGATAAAGAGGATTCCAGAACCCTTAAACATAGCATTGAAAATAACACAAATTCCTTCAAAATAAACAAATGGGCAGTATTTTTAGTCATCACTTTGACCTTTATTGGAAGGTGGTGACAGCTCTGACTTCACATACTCATGACCATATAGTTCAGGTCTGTCACGCACATTTTGAGCATGCCCTAGATCACTCTCAGAGATCTCTACATTGGCCAATGACTGTTCCCAATAAGGCGTGCTGCCCCTGTTGCCACTGGCATGATGGGTACCCCAGGGTGGAAGCAGTGAACTGGATTCATTACTCACCACGCTGCTCCATGCTTCCTCTCTGCTCTGAGTGCCGAGTGCTCATATCACATCAGACCCCAGAGCAGAGTGGTGAATAATGAATCCAGCTTACCCCTCACTCCCTGGACCTTATACTGTGTGGGGGGCACTAAGAGAGTCATTATACTGTGTGGGAACAGTGAGGGGCTCATTGCATTGTGTGTGGGGGGCACTGAGAGGGGATTATGCTGTGTGTAGGGGCCATTATACTGTGTGTAGTGACACTGAGTGGTCATTATACTGTACGTTGGGCACTAAGAAGGTTATTATGCTGTGAGGGGCATAAGGGAATGTTATACTGTGTGAAAAGACTAAGGAGGCAGTATCCCATGTGGGTGATAGAATGGTGGGGCATTATACTATGTGGGCAGAACTAAGGGGGCATAATGCTGATTGAGGGGTAAAAAGGGGCATTATACTGTGAGAGGGCATAAAGTAGTAGTAGCAAGAGCCATTAGCACTGGTGTACAAGGTGCGCAGTACACAGCAGTGTAAGAGGCAAAATAAGAGGCAGAAAACAGTGGAATAAGAGGCAGAATACAATGGAATAAGAGGCAGAATACAATGGAATAAAAGGAGGAATACGATGGAATAAGAGGCAGAATACAATGGAATAAAAGGAGGAATATGGTGGAATAAGAGGCAGAATACAATGGAATAAGAGGTAGAATATAATGGAATAAGAGGCAGAATACAATGGAATAAGAGGCAGAATACAATGGAATAAAGGAGGACGTGGCTGTGGAGAATACAATGGAATAAGAGGCAGAATACAATGGAATATGAGGCAGAAACAATGGATAGGGAGATCAATAATATGAGGCGAATACAATGGAATAAAAGGAGGAATACAATGGAATAAGAGGCAGAATACAATGGAATAAAAGGCAGAATACGGTGGAATAAGAGGCAGAATACAATGGAATATGAGGTAGAATACAATGGAATAAGAGGAGGAATACAGTGGAATAAGAGGCAGAATACAATGGAATAAGAGGCAGAATACAGTGGAATAAGAGGCAGAATACAATGGAATAAGAGGCAGAATACAATGGAATAAAAGGAGGAATACAATGGAATAAGAGGCAGAAACGGTGGAATAAGAGGTGAATAATGGAATAAGAGGAGAATACAATGGAATAAGAGGCAGAATACAATGGAATAAGAGGTAGAATACAATGGAATAAGAGGCAGAATACAATGGAATAAGAGGCAGAATACAATGGAATAAAAGGAGGAATACAATGGAATAAAAAGAGGCAGAATACGGTGGAATAAGAGGCAGAATACAATGGAATAAAAGGCAGAATACACGGTGGGGAATAAGAGGCAGAATACAATGGAATAATGAGGCAGAATACAATGGAATAAGAGGCGAATACATGGGGGCGTACAATGGAAAGGAGGAATACGGTGGAATAAGAGGCAGAATACGGTGGATAATAGGTAGAATACAATGGAATAAGAGGCAGAATAATGGAATGGAGGAATACGGGGGAATAAGAGGCAGAATACAGGGGAATAAGAGGTAGACTAATAATAATAATAATAATACATTTTATTTATATAGCGCCAACATATTCCGCAGCACTGTACAACTTTAGAATACAACGGAATAAGAGGCAGAATACAGGTATTATTTTCAATTTTACAGGGACTTCTATTTTTTGAATGTACACTAAAATAGGGACCGCATACAAACTTCTCAGCAAAAAGTGGCCCTGCCTTCAGAAAGTTTGGAAGCCACTGTCCTAGACTATGTGGTCACATGACTATGTCACATAACCTTAAAGGATTATTTTCTTCTCCATAAAATATGCCATATATACCTGACAGATGCAGGTGGGACCTGCAACTAACTCGAGAACCGGGCCCAGTCTGTCCCCAAAGTCAATGTAGAGGTGCAGCCCCTAGTCTATTTACAAACTTGATTTATGTTTACATTGGATACATTGAAGCAATACAAAGTCAGTGTCAAGTTAAAGCCTGCTACATCTGTACCATTATAGTTCTCGCCGATTGCTGTCAGTGAATGGAGATATCCTTTCTTCTATATGACTACCCGTCTCTCTCCGGACCATAGGACTAACTATTCCATTGTTTGTTGCTCTGGATCTGTCTTTGGACTTAAGGAATAGCTGGAAACTATGTAGCAACATTATAAAGGCTAATAAAGGGTTAAGACTGAAGTGAAGTTTAGGCAGTAAACACACTTGAGTTTACATTAAAAACAAAGCGCATGGTTTGTGTCCACTTCGTGGGTGTCCCGGGCTTCATAGTTGGATGGCGGTGTGTTTAGGTTGGTTCGCCCGGCAGCACGTCTGTTCTTGGCACCACGTGCGGACTCGGCACATCTGCACCTGTTTGATGACTAAATTAACCACTTAGAAAATTGCTCTGCTCAATTCCTTCATATTCCAGGATGAGGTAAATGAACGGTACATCAGATCCGCCACGCACTGTAGCGCAATGAACATTAACAGATTGTGAAGGTAAAAACATTTCCATCACTTAATGTGCTTCTCCGAGCCGGCAGGGAATAGAGAATATAAAATGAAGGACTCTCACGGGGAAGGAGATAATATGTCACCAGCTGCGATGGTTTACATAGGAGGTAGAGGTGTGACCCCACTCAGATCCGTAGAGTGGCCGAGGTAGGGGCAGATGTGGCCGGATATGTTACCGACCCCTGGCTGGCACTGGGGATAGTCATTTAGGGATAGGCTGCTCAATGTCATATAGATGCCAGAAAGGACCTGGAGCAAAAGAGTGGTATAAGGATGAAGGATTGGGGGTCCGAGTGTAAGCAAAGAGCAACAGCTTCAGTACCAGGGCATGGAGCCAACTTCTCCTGGCCCTGTACTGCATATAGGATAAAAGCAGCCCTATACAGCCTCCCGACCGATCAGATATATCTGGCCTATCCTAAATATGGGCCATAAAATCCTACAACCTGTGCAATCCCTTTAAAGGGAAACTTTCACCACCTTCACCAGTTATAGTTCTTTAATAGACCCCTCTCCACTTATTCAGAATTTGTTCCCTAGCCTCCACCGTTCCCAAGTTCTGAGTGCGCTTAGTTTTGGTTAGGCTCATGACTGTCAAGTGGGAGGTGTCAGGTAGATGCAGGAAAGGGAGCATGATTCCAAACCCTGATTGGATAATGCGAGGAAGGTCACAATCACACCCATTACCTTCTGGTGCCTGACACCACCCACTTGACAGGAGATGACTAATTAGGCACCAAAAATAACTGCACTGATTGCTCCGGAACGGTGGGAGCTAGAGAAAAAATTCCAACTATTCCAGTATCAGTGGAGTGGAGACTACAACTGTATCAATGCATACAGATGCCATAAGGGCACTGGTCCTGGGACACAAGGAGCAAGTAAGGGTAGAAATATTGGGAAGAAAGTTTAAGGACAAGAGTTTATATCGGTGTTACAGGTGTGAAATGGGGGAGAGGGCGGATGACTGGTCAATTGGGTTAGCCTGTAAAATCTGCCTGTGACTGGGACCAACTCTCTTTAATTGTTTAATCAAAACTAAAATGTAGATGTTCTCGCACCCCTCAGATGGATACAAATGAAGGGCCCAAAAATGACTGAGCTCACCCCCGACTACTATGGGTCCTCAAGGGAGTAAGGCTACAAGAAGGTGTGGTATAGGAGACCCCATAGACTTGAAAATAGACAGACGTGTGGAAAAATGTGCCCCAAAATTATCACTCATTGGCCCTGTGGACTGAGGGTCAAGACGGACAAAGATGACATAGCTTAGTGTCTGCCCAGTGTCAAATAGCTGCCAGAAAGGGACCAGCCCTGGAGCAAAAGAAAGGTAGAAAGATCCAGAAGTAAGACATCCATCACCATGAAACAGTACTATAAGGGGTAGATCCATCCGTGGCAAACCCGACAAGACCATCAGTTAGATTTGTGTAGTCACCATGTAATTCTACATTTCTCCAGCAGAGGCAGTACAAAACATATCAAGGGTTAGAGACGTCACGTTAGACCTGGGACAGTCCGTGGTGGGGTCTTTAGTCTAGGTAAGGGTTAATGAGAAAGATAGGAGACCCCCACGATGGGAGCGTAATGGTGAATATATCCCCATAAACAGATATAACTAAGGAAAAGTCAAAGAGATTTAAGAAAGCGACTGAAGAGACGAGTCAGGGATTACCATCTACTGGGGATGTGATAATGAAGAGTGGAGAATACACAATATCTAGAAGGGCTGGCTGTCAAGTGAGAGGCCGTAGATTACACGAAGGCCGAGACAAGTGGAGATCTGGTGTATTAGATATGATGGAGAGAGACAGATTCTATCCCTGAGGGAGGAACAAATATTCCCCGCAGCAGCCGCAGTGCACTGTATATCAGCCAGGGCGACTGCAGGATAAGTAATGTTATTAAAGGGAGGCCGAGAAACTGGACAACTCCTAAAATCTAGAACAAGCACTAGGGGGCATCTGTGGGAAAAGGACTCTAGGAAGACACTCTATTGGGGCCCATGTGATAAGTACTTTCAGGGGTAATTATGGAAGACACACTAGTCAGAAAATGACTCTGGGGGGACATTTGTGTCAAGAACTGTAGTGGGGCATCTGAGGGGGGCAATTATGGTAGACACACTAGTTGGCAAGTACTCTAGGGTACACTTGTTGCACATACTCTAGTGGGACATCTGCAGTAAGTACTCCAGGGGGACATTCATGTCTGATACAGTCTAGTAGATCATCTGCGGCAAGTTCTCTCGGGGGCAATTATGGTAGACACTCTAGTAGGGCACCTGTGGAAAGTTAGTTGAAAGAGTCTGTGGCAGGTACCCGGGGGTATTTGTGGCAATCTAGGGTTGGCATCTGTATCAGGCACTTTGGTTTGATCTGTGGCAGGGCTCTGCGGTGTTACTGTGGCTGCCACTATGGGGGTGCCACAGGGGGGCATCTGTTGTAGCACACACCCTTATGGAAACATTGGGGCTTAAAGAACCCAAGACAGAATATAGTTTGATGTGCGGGCCCCACATGGCTGTCTACGCCAGATACTCCTGTGGTGTGGGGTGATGGGGGCATTTATTACGCACTTGCCCGGGGGGTGGGGGTGTTTTTAATACTGTGCATTTCGTTTCTTTGCAACTCGCACTTCTTCAATGTTTTCAGGGACTTTTTGTCCTTTACAATCCGACTGCTTGAAAAACAGCCGAACAGTTTTAAAACGAGCGCTAATTCCCTTCACGTCCTAATGAGCGCCCTAATGGGTGATTAGTCTGCGCCGAGCACATCTTCATTACTCCGCTGGCATCCTCTTGTTTTCTCTGATAATTCTGCCAGTCTCGCCCTCTTTATTGGGTTTTATCTTCCCCGTGCACTCTTCCTTTGGTCTTGTTGTGGTCGGAGATCTTTGCCAAAACGTCCATTACTCATAAATAGTCTCGTGGCTGTTTCCCTATTCTTTCTTTCCCCCTAGAATTAACCTGTTCTATACCATATCCAGCCTTGACTGCAAACCTTGTATTAGGTTTGATATATCTGACTACATGAATGTCACTTTGCCACCTGTTCAGAGGATGATCTGGCAGGATGGTTGGAACACAGACCGGGAAATGAAACAGACATAGACATAGGATAGTGACGGCGAGGTTGTGGTGACTTCCTCATAAGAGGTGGGGAGGTAGACAATGAGTCTATAGTAAAATAAAAAACCTTTACATGTAACTTCCTGAAACTTTCATGTAACAATATTGAACTTTGCATATTTCACTTTTTAATTGTAGTATCATGCCGGGCCACAAGGTGCGCTGTTACGAGATCCCATGTGAATGGGACTGAGTTGTAACATCGCCATGTAACCAACAGACATGATGTCTAGTGATGGGAACTTCAGCTCTTCTTTTTAGTGAGCTGGGTCATTGGGAACCTCTCACTAAAGAGAGACCACACTTTTGGCTCCTTATAAAATACGTCTGTCTAACAGTCTACAGACAGTCAGGCACCTGCTCCACTCCCCCTTGTATGCTAATGACATGACCTAGGGCTACGGTCAGTTATAGCAGGTTATAACATTAGGTTAAATGGAGGCTAGGTGACCCATTTGGAGGCGGGGTTAAGTATATAGGGGGCTGGGTTAACTGCATAAGGGATGGGGTTAGTCATGTAGCGGGCGGGGGGTTAAGAGATCCCCCAGCCAGGAACCGACTCCCATCATTCAGATCACAGAGCCGGCTCATTTGGCGAACAATGCACAGTGATGTCACTTGCTGAGAAGAAGCAGCCATGTTTCTACTCCTGGATAATCCCTTTAATTATGATGCATTACGTGTTGCGATTTACTTGTACTGTCTCATACCAGTCCATGTTGCTTTATTTGGTGCAGATCATTGCACGGTTAGTATTCTGGAACTTTCCGGAAATGGATAGCGTAATAATTCCTTAAAAGCAGACCTAAGTTGCGCCACATAAGAAGTTATGTATTACAACTGTACTGTATTACCCCAGCTACCCAGGGTGGGAGATGGTGCCCCATTTAAGGGCTTCCCTGCCCCTTGTAGAGGGAGGAGACAGATGGAGGTGAGACGACAAGATGATTCACAGGAGCAGATCCCACTTGGAAGAAGCACCTGGTGCGCAGGAGTGCGGGGACTGAGGTGACCAGTGGTATAGTCCTGGTGACAGAAGAAACGCGTAGTCCACGCCCACAGCCCAGAGCCTTGCACAAGTTATTCCCTGCTGTGTGAGTTACCCTAATACCACATCTGCGCTTCTCTACCCATTTCAGTAAAGAGGTATTTGCAGTGTGATCCAGATGTTCGGTGTGTCCAGGGGCGTAGCTATAGGGGGTGCAGCAATAGCAATCACTACCAGGCACTGAACCACTAGGGGGCCCCAGATTTTTCATTGAGGAGCTTCAAAATATGCCTCTGGGTGTGTCCATTCTTTATGGTGACCTGTACTGGGCGGGGTACAGAATTTAGACTATCTATCTATCTATCTATCTATCTATCTAGCTATCTATCTTCTTCTAGTAAAGTGTATGTAGTGGATATATTGCAGTGTAGTGTATGTATTCACAGACGATACACTGTCTGCAGCATCTTCAGGGGAGATGTTAGATTGGTCCTGTGGTGAACCATGAAACTAAATGTTGGCAAACATCCTCATTTCTGTTTAATGTCCATGATCGGGTCATTTTTTCTGGCTCATGCACAAAAACCATTTTCAGTTTTTCTGGTACTTGCAGTTTTGAAGCCTAAGACAGTGGGAGATCTTGACAGAAATTATGCATTTCTAGTAGTCCTCTCTCAGTGGGATCCTTATCTCAGTCACCTAATTTTACAGCAGTTACTCTCACACTGTCCCGCTGTCTTGTAGTCCTCTCTCAGTGGGGTCCTTATCTCAGTCACCTGACTCTATGGTAGTTACTCTTGCACTGTCCCGCTGTCTTGTAGTCCTCTCTCAGTGGGGTCCTTATCTCAGTCACCTGACTCTATGGTAGTTACTCTTGCACTGTCCCGCTGTCTTGTAGTCCTCTCTCAGTGGGGTCCTTATCTCAGTCACCTGACTCTATGGTAGTTACTCTTGCACTGTCCCGCTGTCTTGTAGTCCTCTCTCAGTGGGGTCCTTAGATCAGTCACCTGACTCTATGGTAGTTACTCTCGCACTGTCCTGCTGTCTTGTAGTCCTCTCTCAGTGGGGTCCTTATCTCAGTCACCTGACTCTATGGTAGTTACTCTTGCACTGTCCCGCTGTCTTGTAGTCCTCTCTCAGTGGGGTCCTTATCTCAGTCACCTGACTCTATGGTAGTTACTCTCGCACTGTCCTGCTGTCTTGTAGTCCTCTCTCAGTGGGGTCCTTATCTCAGTCACCTGACTCTATGGTAGTTACTCTCGCACTGTCCTGCTGTCTAGGAGTCCTCTCTCAGTGGGGTCCTTAGATCAGTCACCTGACACTATGGTAGTTACTCTTGCACTGTCCTGCTGTCTTGTAGTCCTCTCTCAGTGGGGTCCTTATCTCAGTCACCTGACTCTATGGTAGTCACTCTCATACTGTCCTTCTGTCTTGTAGTCCTCTCTCAGTGGGGTCCTTATCTCAGTCACCTGACTCTATGGTAGTCGCTCTCATACTGTCCTTCTGTCTTGTAATCCTCTCTCAGTGGGGTACTTAGATCAGTCACCTTGCTCTATGGTAGTTACTCTTGCACTGTCCTTCTGTCTTGTAGTCCTCTCTCAGTGGAGTCCTTAGATCAGTCACCTGACTCTCTGTTAGTTACTCTCGCACTGTCCTTCTGTCTTGTAGTCCTCTCTCAGTGGAGTCCTTAGATCAGTCACCTGACTCTCTGTTAGTTACTCTCGCACTGTCCTTCTGTCTTGTAATCCTCTCTCAGTGGGGTCTTAGATCAGTCACCTTGCTCTTGGTGTTCTCTTGCACTGTCCTTCTGTCTTGTAGTCCTCTCTCGTGGAGTCCTTAGATCAGTCACCTGACTCTCTGTTAGTTACTCTCGCACTGTCCTTCTGTCTTGTGTCCTCTCTCAGTGGGGTTCTTAGATCAGTCACCTGACTCTATGGTAGTTACTCTTGCACTGTTCTTCTGTCTTATAGTCCTCTCTCAGTGGGGTCATTAGATCAATCACCTGGCTCTATGGTAGTTACTCTCACACTGTCCTTCTGTCTTGTAGTCCTCTCTCAGTGGGGTCCTTAGATCAGTCACCTGACTCTATGGTAGTTACTCTCACACTGTCCCGCTGTCTTGTAGTCCTCTCTCAGTGGGGTCCTTAGATCAGTCACCTGACTCTATGGTAGTTACTCTCACACTGTCCCGCTGTCTTGTAGTCCTCTCTCAGTGGGGTCCTTAGATCAGTCACCTGACTCTATGGTAGTTACTCTCGCACTGTCCTGCTGTCTTGTAGTCCTCTCTCAGTGGGGTCCTTATCTCAGTCACCTGACTCTATGATAGTTACTCTCGCACTGTCCTGCTGTCTTGTAGTCCTCTCTCAGTGGGGTCCTTAGAACAGTCACCTGACTCTATGGTAGTTACTCTCACACTGTCCTGTTGTCTTGTAGTCCTTTCACTTCCATACAATTTTTGTCACAAGTTTCCATTTTTCTTCCCGACTTCCCACACCATTATCTGTAATTATGGAGCAGATTAGATGTCTTTGCTGTTATTTGTCATGGGACAGAGATCACAGGGGTTAATGATGGTTGCTCCAAACAGGAAGGAAATAAATCACAAACGCCCATCATTCAGGGCTGAGGAGGTTACTGAACTCTGCGCTGTCTGTAAATATGAACACGTCTCTACTAGTGATATTTTGTTACTTTTTCCTGGATACAAAGTCTCCTGTCCATAACTGATATCTGTCCAGGATCGGAAATACCGACCCTCAGGAGTAGAGCCCAGGGTAAACCTTAAAGGGCCCATCCAGCCAATATATCATGGAAAGTTCTACAATTCACTAATAGACTTTAATTCTACAACGTACAGGTTTGGGTTTAGAGATTGACCATAGTTCCTTAGTCTTGACTTAGTCCCTCTCACACAGCTAAAGGCATGTCACAATGTATTTATGTAAGCAAAGTGTCATGGAGCTGTGGGATGAGAGGCTTTATCTACTGTACACTGATACATTGTAGCTCCAGTGAAATACATGTAAAAGGGAGTCTATTGGGATATTGGGGACTCCTGACAGTGCTCCAAACTGAAATCTATAGAAGTTACTGAAAGGAAGATCCAGAGTCAGTGGAGAAACAATCATAATGCAGTCATATAATGCCCAAATAATACAACCATACAGTGCCCAAATAATACTGGGATACAGTAACCAATTATTACAGCCATATAGTACTCAAATAATACAACCATACAATGCCCAAATAATATTGTGATACAGTGCTCAATTAACACAGCCATATAGTACTCAAATAATATGACAATATATTGCCCAAATAATACAACCATACAGTATTTAAATAATACAATCACGCAGTGCCCAAATAATATTGTGATAAAGTGTCCAATTTATACAGTCATATAGTACTCAAATAATACAACCTTACAGGGTTCAAATAAACAGCCATACAATATTCTTATAATACACCCATAAAATGTCCTATTAATACAGCCATACAATGTCCTAATAATACAGCCATACACTATCCTAATAATACAACCATACAATGTCCTAATAATACAACCAGACAATGTCCTAATACTACAACCATACAATGTCCTATTAATACAGCCATACAATGTCCTAATAATACAACCATACAATGTCCTATTAATACAGCCATACAATGTCCTAATATTACAACCATACAATGTCCTAATAATACAATCATACAATGTCCTAATAATACAGCCATACACTATCCTAATAATACAGCCATACAATGTCCTAATAATACAACCATACAATGTCCTAATAATGCAGCCATACAATGTCCTAATAATACAGCCATACACTATCCTAATAATACAACCATACAATGTCCTAATAATGCAGCCATACACTATCCTAATAATACAACCATACAATGTCCTAATAATACAACCAGACAATGTCCTAATACTACAACCATACAATGTCCTATTAATACAGCCATACAATGTCCTAATAATACAACCATACAATGTCCTATTAATACAGCCATACAATGTCCTAATAATACAACCATACAATGTCCTATTAATACAGCCATACAATGTCCTAATATTACAACCATACAATGTCCTAATAATACAGCCATACAATATCCTAATAATACAACTGTACAATGTCCTAATAATACAATCATACAATGTGCTAATAATACAACCATACAATGTACTAATAATACAGCCATACAATGTCCTAATAAAACAACCATGCGGTGTCCTAACAACACTGCCATAAAATGCCCTAATAATAAAACCATACCATGTCCTAATAATACAGTCATACAGTGCTCAAATAATACAACCATATAGTGCCATATAGTAACATCCTAAACCAGTCATCATGTG
The DNA here is from genome assembly GCA_947044405.1 of Leptodactylus fallax. NCBI lineage: Eukaryota > Metazoa > Chordata > Amphibia > Anura > Leptodactylidae > Leptodactylus > Leptodactylus fallax. The sequence goes on along the minus strand of CAMRHE010000617.1, from coordinate 78,553 downwards.
ATGTCACGGTCACACAGGTGTCATCATGTGGAGGATGCTGATGTTGGGAGTAGTAGTTGGAGGCTGGGGTTCCTCTTCTATACTGCTGCCCTTAGCAGGCCCCCGGTTTGGATGATTCTATAACTGCCCGCTGGGTTCTTATTATTTGAACCAGATTTGTTCTTATTAATACCACATTGTGCTCCTTGCAGACTCCTTCAGTCCACAGAGATCACTGAGAATGTTCTAGATATTATGTAACACCAGTACTTGTCTACACTGTACAAATGTCTGTTATTTCTAGTACACGAGGAATGTGAATAATCAAGAAAAATAATCCAAGGGAAATAAACATCGAAGCCAGAAAGTTCTGGATGAATAGAACATTTGTCATAGTAATGTCACAGATAATGTGATGTGACAAGATTATGTAAAGAGATTATTCAAGATTATTTCATATCTAATTTCTATCTATCTATCTATCTATCTATCTATCTATCTACTATCTATCTATCTATCTCCTATCTATCTATCTATCCTATCTATCTATCTATCTCATATCTATCTATCTATTTATCTCATAGCTATCTATCTATCTATCTATCTACCACATCTATCTATCTATCTACATATCTATCTATCTCACATCTATCTATCTCATATCTATCTATCTATCTATCTCATATCTATCTATCTCACATCTATCTATCTCACATCTATCTATCTCCTATCTATCTATCTATCTATCTATCTATCTATCTATCTATCTATCCCATATCTATCTATCCCATATCTATCTATTTATCTCATATCTATCTATCTATCTATCTATCTCATATCTATCTATTTGTCTCTAATTTATCTATGTATCTATCTACGTACAAAAACCAGACAGCAGTCCTTCTATTCCATTAGTAGCAATGTTTCAGTTCACAAAGAGTCTTTCTCAAGTAAGGTGAAAATGACTTTACTGCAATCAATAAATATATAAAACCGCATGAAGTGTCTCTTATATAAAGTCTCTCACACACAATGTAATAGTAAGTGTTATTACTTCATCAGACATAACATTGATGTGCTGAGGACGCCGGGACTTTGCTGGGTGTTCACACTATACATCTGTATTCTTGTGAAGTCCTGATAGGTCATAAGTTATTTATACACAGATGCCCTTTATGATATATGACGCTGGTATGAATTGTTTTACGGCTGGCGTCACTATTTATATGATGGATTGTGTGTTTTACTTAACACCTGATACATTGTGTTTCAAGCACTTTGTGAGGCATAGAGAGATTTTACTGTTCTATCTATCTATCTCATATCTATCTCTCATATCTATCTATCTATCTCATATCTATCTCATATCTATCTCATATCTATCTATCTCATATCTATCTCTCATATCTATCTATCTATCTATCTATCTCATATCTATCTATCTACATATCTATCTATCTCATATCTATCTATCTCTTCATATCTATCTATCTCTATCTACTCTCAATCTATCTATCTATCTATCTATCTTTAATTTTTTTTTTTCATATCTATCTATCTATCTATCTATCTATCTATCTAGGTAACTTTCTATCTATCTATCTAGGTAACTACTTCACTAGGTCACTTTCACTTCAAGGAAAAGTTCTTTGGAACCAAAAGCCCCTACTAGTAGAATAAAGGTCCACATCTTTTGTATTTTTTGGAAGTGCTGGATATTTTTTATATATTTATATATACACAAGTACAAAGGTACATTGGTAGATAGATATCACGATTTATTAATTGAAATATAGATAAAAGGATAAATAGAAATGAATAGAATATAGATAGATAATGTGATCAATCTATCTCATATCTATCTATCTATTTATCTATCCCATCTATCTATCTATCTATCTATATATCTATCTATCTCATCTATCTATCTATCTCATATCTATCTACTATCTATCTATCTATATCTATCTCCTATCTATCTATCTATCTACATATCTATCTATCTATCTATCACTATATCTATCTCATATCTATCTATATATCTATTTCCTATCTATCTATCTATCTCATATCTATCTATCTCATATCTATCTATCTATCTATCTATCTCAATCTCATATCTATCTATCTATCTATCTATCTACTCATATCTATCTATCTATCTCCTATCTATCTCATATCTATCTATCTATCTATCTCATATCTATCTATCTCATATCTATCACATATCTATCTATCTATCTCTATATCTATCTCATATCTATCTATATATCTATTTCCTATCTATCTATCTCATAACTATCTATCTCATATCTATCTATCTCATATCTATCTATCTATCTCATATCTATCTATCTATCTATCTATCTATCTATCTATCTCCAATCTATCTCATATCTATCTATCTATCTATCTATCTATCTATCTATCATATCTATCTATCTATCTATCTATCTATCTATCTATCTATCTATCTCATATCTATCTATCTATCTATCTATCTATCTCCTATCTATCTCATATCTATCTATCTATCTAATGAAATTTGCCAGTATTCCAAGGTAGCGAAAAAAAAATCACTTCAACTTTTATTTCATGCAACATTGCAGTGCACTATCTATCTAATATCTATCTATCTATCTATCTATCTATCTATCTATCTATCTATCTATTATCTATTTTTCTATATTTTGCAGTCTATCACTTCCTTCCCCAGTGTCCTCTAGGGGGCAGTATTTAATTATCCATGTGGTCTATGAGAATTCTGAGTTTTATAGGGACATGTTGGAGCTGCAGATCCCTTTATTATAAGTGATGTTTGATGTTATTGGAGGATCCGCACAGCCCGGTGGTGGTGTTTGGGGGGTTGTTATTTCCTGCACTTCTCTCCTCTCATTACGTGTAATTTTCGCAGTGATAATGACTCCATCAGGGGATCGCTGTCTGCGGTGGAGACATTAGGAATTTTATCAGAGCTCTCGCATATACAGTAGAGGCTTCAGGGACAGATATAGTGGGAAACACAGTGATAGCAGAGCCGAGTTTGTCATTTGAGGCACTATAATGAAAATTTTGGACTTGGCTCTTATTACATCACAGTCACCAGCTTTATCAATGGACAAACTCAGCTCTGCTACATTGACAGACCCATATTAGTCTACAGTTATAGACAACCTCACCACAAACCCCCAAATGTTGCTGTCAGCTCTGCTGCATCTGTGATTAGAAATATCTCACGTCGCTGTGTATCACAGCCAAGTCCTTCACAGCAGAGACTTGTCTGGACAGATTTGTGCCTGGAATCAGATGTATAAACTACAAATCCTACTGTGAAGCAGAACTTTCACTATAAATCACTATAAATAAGGGATAGCCGGGGACCGAATGCCAGGGATAACAATAGAGTGACACAGAAATATCCATAATAAACCACACTCTACACATAGAACGTCTGTCAGAAAAAAAAAAGTTTCCAACAGATAGCTCTCTGCAATATCAACACTTTTCTAATATATTGTCATTAAAAATATTCACGTCTTTTATGTCTTTTTGCCCTTTAATTCTTGAGGATTCGGATTAACATAGGAGGAAATCCCCCCCTCAGGTCTGGGACCGGTGCGCTCAGGCTGCTCCTGAGGTCCCTCGAAATATTTCAGGCAATTTGCTGGGTCTTGAACTCAGGGCCTCATGTGTGCAAAAGAAGAACCTAATGATGTGAACCGGACACTCATCTCTTCATGTCTTACAAGAGGGAGGATTTTCTCAGCCTAAAAGCCTCAATAGTAATATTTATATTTACAGGCATACAATAGAGATATACACAGGGGTGTAACCTAAGGCTCACGGGCCCTTGTACAAAATCTCACTTTGGCCCACTCTGCGCAACTTCTCCCCATAACCAGCAGTTACGTCCTATCCATTGCATATCCATTTTCCTTTCTTTCTCATGAGCTTCCCATCATTCCCATCCCGTTGGTGCCCCACACATAGTAAACTTGTTCCCCTTTGTTCCAAGGCTTCACCCATAGAATCCCTTCTTGACTGTGTCCTGCTGACCAACTGTATTTGTTTGCCATTAAAGGGTTCGTTTTCTCCTTTCTGACAGTGGAAGGCTGTGTATCATAAATCTCCTCACTCCAGTGCACCAGAGAGCAGGGGGGATACATTTATGACCCATACAGGGCCAGCCATAAAAGGAGATCAGAAAGGAAACCTGTGGGGCCCCCTGGCTTCTGGGCCCCACAGATGTCGAAGATGTAACCAATGTGACCCCTATAGTTCGCCAGTGAAAATGGTTTAAGCAGGTGAGGAAGTGTTGCAAAGTGGGAATGCTTCCAGAAATAGAAGGGTTAATAATCTATTTTTTGTCAAAGAGTAAAAGGAAGTGAATGAAGAAAAGAGAAATGTAAATCTCATCAATATTTGGTGTGACCTTTGCCCTTTGCCTTCCATCAGTTCTTCTCGGTACTTGCAGACAGTTTTTGGCAGAACTCGGCAGGGAGGTTGTTCCCGCTGCCATCTTGGAGAACTAAGCACAGATCTTCTGTGGATGTTGCTTGCTCCAATCCGTCTGTCTCTTCATGTCATCCCAGACAGACTGGATGATGATGAGATCAGGGCTATATCTGTGGGGGCCGGATCATCACTTCCAGGACTCCTCCTCCAAAGGGCAAAGGTCACACCAAATATTGATGAGATTTACATTTCTCTTTTCTTAATTCACTTTTGGTAATTGACAAAAATAAACTATTAACCCTTCTATTTCTGAAAACATTCTTACTATACAGCTTTTTCCCAACATGCCTAAAACTTTTGCACAATACTGGATATCTGTATGCCAGTGTCTTAAAAGCACAGACTGTGACTGCTGTACCATACTCTGTACCTACGGCCCTACAGACAGAATACAGTCTGTCAAAACTGCTGGTTTTATTCTACTACAGCAATGGTGGTGAAGCTGAGTTTGGCGCCGCCCTGCAGGCTTATTATAAGAATCGCTCTTACCTGAATAGACTGATTCTAATAATCTATACTAGTTATGTAAGCAATTGACTTAAACATTACTGAACAATCACCAAAGACATTCACAGCTCTCTATCTCAGCATCAGTCTTGTTAATGATAAATCTGTAAGAAACAATGTAACTGATAACTCCAACCAGGGAGGTGACAGCGCACAAGTTAACCATTTGTCATACTCCACCAAGGTCTCAACATCCGGCATGAAGCTCAAGCACAAAATTACCAAAAACCTGAACAAGCAGGGATGCGTCTTAGTCATGGATATAATGCCAGAACAACAGTAAAGACTGACAAACAGGAAAATAGTGAAAAAAAGCTGAGCTATTTTGTAAATATATTGTATTATTTTATTTATTTTACTGATCCTGAGCAACAATCTGTATAATAATGTATGCACGCAGGTGAGTGCAGCTCTGGAGTATAATACAGGACGTAAATCAGGATCAGTACAGGATCAGTAATGTAATGTATGTACACAGTGACTGCACCAGCAGAATAGTGAGCGCAGCTCTGGAGTATAATACAGGATATAACTCAGGATCAGTACAGGATAAGTAATGTAATGTATGTACACAGTGACTGTACCAGCAGAATAGTGAGCGCAGCTCTGGAGTATAATACAGGATGTAACTCAGGATCAGTACAGGATAAGTAATGTAATGTATGTACACAGTGACTGTACCAGCAGAATAGTGAGCGCAGCTCTGGAGTATAATACAGGATGTAACTCAGGATCAGTACAGGATAAGTAATGTAATGTATGTACACAGTGACTGTACCAGCAGAATAGTGAGCGCAGCTCTGGAGTATAATACAGGATGTAACTCAGGATCAGTACAGGATAAGTAATGTAATGTATGTACACAGTGACTGTACCAGCAGAATAGTGGGCGCAGCTCTGGAGTATAATACAGGATAAGTAATGTATGTATGTACACAGTGACTGTACCAGCAGAATAGTGAGTGCAGCTCTGGAGTATAATACAGGATGTAACTCAGGATCAGTACAGGATAAGTAATGTAATGTATGTACACAGTGACTGCACCAGCAGAATAGTGAGTGCAGCTCTGGAGTATAATACAGGATAAGTAATGTAATGTATGTACACAGTGACTGCACCAGCAGAATAGTGAGCGCAGCTCTGGAGTATAATACAGGATGTAACTCAGGATCAGTACAGGATAAGTAATGTAATGTATGTATACAGTGACTGCACCAGCAGAATAGTGAGCGCAGCTCTGGAGTATAATACAAGATGTAACTCAGGATCAGTACAGGATAAGTAATGTAATGTATGTACACAGTGACTGTACCAGCAGAATAGTGAGCGCAGCTCTGGAGTATAATACAGGATATAACTCAGGATCAGTACAGGATAAGTAATGTAATGTATGTACACAGTGACTGTACCAGCAGAATAGTGAGCGCAGCTCTGGAGTATAATACAGGATGTAACTCAGGGTCAGTACAGGATAAGTAATGTAATGTATGTACACAGTGACTGTACCAGCAGAACAGTGAGTGCAGCTCTGGAGTATAATACAGGATAAGTAATGTAATGTATGTACACAGTGACTGTACCAGCAGAATAGTGAGCGCAGCTCTGGAGTATAATACAGGATATAACTCAGGATCAGTACAGGATAAGTAATGTAATGTATGTACACAGTGACTGCACCAGCAGAATAGTGAGTGCAGCTCTGGAGTATAATACAGGATGTAACTCAGGATCAGTACAGGATAAGTAATGTAATGTACGTACACAGTGACTGTACCAGCAGAATAGTGAGTGCAGCTCTGGAGTATAATACAGGATGTAACTCAGGATCAGTACAGGATAAGTAATGTAATGTACGTACACGTGACTGTACCAGCAGAATAGTGAGTGCAGCTCTGGAGTATAATACAGGATAAGTAATGTAATGTATGTACACAGTGACTGTACCAGCAGAATAGTGAGCGCAGCTCTGGAGTATAATACAGGATGTAACTCAGGATCAGTACAGGATAAGTAATGTAATGTATGTACACAGTGACTGCACCAGCAGAATAGTGAGTGCAGCTCTGGAGTATAATACAGGATGTAACTCAGGATCAGTACAGGATAAGTAATGTAATGTACGTACACAGTGACTGTACCAGCAGAATAGTGAGTGCAGCTCTGGAGTATAATACAGGATGTAACTCAGGATCAGTACAGGATAAGTAATGTAATGTACGTACACAGTGACTGTACCAGCAGAATAGTGAGTGCAGCTCTGGAGTATAATACAGGATAAGTAATGTAATGTATGTGCACAGTGACTGTACCAGCAGAATAGTGAGCGCAGCTCTGGACTGCACATTATATGTATATTCATTCCACATGCTAGTGCTCTTTTCTATATCCTCAGGGCTCTGCGCCCCTTCCCCTCGGTAACCTTTGTCTCCTCTGCCCCCCTTTGCGCTGCTTACTTAGGGGACTTATTATCTTGGTGCTTGTTCCCACCAGCCTCAGCTCCTTGGTGTTACACAATGTATCGATTCCTTGAAGCCGGGCATTGTGTTTAGTTCACACCCAGCAGTATCACATTGTGCACTAAGTAACATCTTGTAAACACGACGAGTTATTGTCTCACAGGAACAATAAGGAGGGCTCCGATCCAAGCCACATACTTCATACTACACAAACATCTCAAGACATTAACAGTTTATGCAGAGACTCCACATCTTGTCTGCGGGGTCCATGACTGGCAGTGCAGAGCCGAATTAGTCACTTAACTCTTTAGGAGCAAATGTGCATTAAACGTTCATTGAAGGAAGGGTATAGGAGGACTATAGGTGTCCTGTAGGGGGTGCTCATACACCAGGGCTCCCAATGAGTACAATAAATGATGCAGGATAGTTGTGGCCCCTGCTACACATTGTACATGGGGTCAACAAGCTTCCAGTCATGGAGGTGGAAGGGAGACATTATAATTGCAGGGCTCTCAGCCAAAGAAACTGTAAGCAGAGATTGTCTGTCACCCAACTTTCCCAGCAACAGATGATACTAAGAAACATCTGAACTGAATTTTGCACAGGAAGAAAAATCATTGGGGATTGTAGAGAGAATTGTTTCTAGTGATGGTCGTGATTTACCTGCAGTCCTATGTAAAGCCACAGATCGGGCACCTTGTGTCACACTGGACCCAGCTAAACTGCAGTCTCAGGGGCGACATACGACAAACTCCGCTCTGCTGCATCAGAAGTAATTTCCTTCATTCACACAGATGTAGCAGAGATGTAGAAATCAGAGTGAGATGTGATATTAGATTTACAATAAGGATAATCTACTGTCTATCTATTATCTCATATCTATTATTATCTCATATCTATCTATCTATTTATTTATTTATCCATTCAATATCTGTCTATCTATCTAGCTATCTATTTGCATACTATCTATGTAACTATATCATAACTAACTATACAATATCTCTATCTATCTATCTATCTATCTATCTATTTATCCATTCAATATCTATCTATCTATCTATCTCCTATCTATCTATCTATCTATCTATCTCATATCTATCTATCTATCTATCTATCTATCTATCTATCTATCTATCTATCTATCTATCTATCTCTATCTATCTATCTCATCTATCTATCTATCTCATATCTATCTATCTATCTATCTATCTATCTATCTATCTATCTATCTATCTATCTATCTATCCCAATATCTATCTCCTATCTATCTATCTATCTATCTATCTATCTATCTATCTATCTATCTATCTATCTATCTATCTATCTATCTATCTATCTATCTATCTATCTATCTATCTGTCTATCTATTATTCCATCTCACATCTATGCCACCTATGTAGGTTTATATGCAGTGATACATAAAATCACAGATTTGCCAAATAACAAACTCAGCTCTGCTACATGGGCTATACAGGGACATCTCTAGTACAAGACAACAAGTGTCAGTTCACTTTCCATAGGCTATTTCTTCCAGAAGATCCTTCATTGTCATTTCTTTATAAATACATAGCATATATAAGTAATACTATATAGCCATTGAGGCCCCCCTGGGGGTCCCTTACCTGGTGTCCAGCACTGGGGTCAGGAGGGTGTAGCAGTAGGGGGAGCAGCCACGTCTGAACAGCGCTGTGAGACATAGACAGCTGGCGGTAGCGCAGAGAAGACTCAGCTCTTCTCCACTGTGTCACCCAGTCACTACGCCCCACCCCTTAACCCCTTCCTCCCTGGGAGCCTCCGATGGCAACAGAGCTTATCAACCCTAAGAGCAGCATGTCAGGGACTTGGATCAGTGAAAAGCTAGGAAAATAATTTCTGTGCAAGAATCCATCCTGTAAGATGTCCTGATGGAGCAGAGCTGAGTGTGTCATTCAACTGTGTCTTATGTGGACTCTAAATTACTAACCTACCGTCCTATAGAAAACCACCGATTTTGTCCCCCCTTTATCTCACCTTGACTTATGCCAAACCACAAACTCGGCTCTGCTACATCTGTATGAATAGTAACATATTATATGGCATAGTACCATGTAATGTGGGGCTCATATATTGACATATATCATCTTCATCAGGTACTGTGGGCTATAGTGTTAGTGGATGACCCCCCTACCCCTAGACATGTCTTCTTACCTGCACTGGAATTTCTATTGCAGATTTCATCTTATTTTCTGCACAGCATGAATTCATAATAGTGAGGTCTGTCAGGCCCTAAGTGTCCGCCATGTAACGTATCACCGACAATGGAAGAGACAACAGATGTGGAGAGAATGTTCTGAGAACGTCTCCAATAGTGAGATGTGACCGGCGCTCGCTCTCAGCTGTCACTCCAGATCTGATGAAGTTCTGGAAAATAACAGTTTATGGTTAAACATCAATAGCCAAGTAGGTGTGGGCTGCCAGGAATAATAACCCAAAAACCTGACCAAAGCCGCAGACTATAGGAAGATGAAATGAAATAGATAGATAGATATGAGATAGATAGATAGATATGAGATAGATATGAAATAGACAGATAGATAGATAGATAGATATGAGACAGATAGATATGAAATAGACAGAGAGATAGATAGGAGATAGATAGATATGAGATAGATAGATAGATAGATAGATAGATAGATAGATATAGATAGATAGATAAGATAGATAGATATGAGATAGATGGATAGATAGATAGATGATAGAAAGATAGAGAGATAGATAGTTTAATAGGTGATAGAAAGGTAGATAGATATGATACATAGATAGGAGATAGATAATTAGATAAATATGAGATAGATAGATATGAGATAGATAGATAGATATGATAGATATGAGATAGATAGATAGATAGATATGAGATAGATAGATAGATATGAGATAGATAGATATGAGATAGATAGATAGATAGATAGATAGATAGATAGATAGATATGAGATAGATAGATAGATAGATAGAGATAGATAGATAGATAGATAGATATGAGATAGATAGATAAATGAGATAGATATGAGATAGATAGACAGATAGATAGATAGATAGATAGATAGATATGAGATAGATAGATAGATAGATAGATGATGATAGAAAGATAGAGAGATAGATAGTTTATAGGTGATAGAAAGGTAGATAGATATGATACATAGATAGGAGATAGATAATTAGATAAATATGAGATAGATAGATATGAGATAGATAGATATGAGATAGATAGATAGATATATATGAGATAGATAGATATATAGAGATAGATATATTAGATAGATATGAGATAGATAGATAGATAGATAGATATGAGAAGATAGAGAGATAGATAGATAGATAATAGGTAGATAGATAGAGATAGATAGATATGAGATAGATAGATAGGAGATAGATATGGGATAGATAGATATTAGATAGATAGATAGATAGATAGATATGAGATAGATAGATAGATAGATGATGATAGATAGAGAGATAGAAAGATAGTTTAATAGGTGATAGAAAGGTAGATAGATATGATACATAGATAGGAGATAGATAATTAGATAAATATGAGATAGATAGATAGATAGATATGAGATAGGTAGATATGACATAGATAGATAGATAGATAGGAGATAGATGTGAGATAGATAGATAGATAGATATGAGATAGATAGATAGATAGATATGAGATAGATAGATAGATAGATAGATATGAAAGAGATAGATAGATATGAGATAGATAGATAGATAGATAGATAGATAGATAGGAGATAGATAGATAGATAGATAGATAGATATGAGATAGATAGATATGAGATAGATAGATAGATATGAGATAGATAGATAGATAAGATAGATAGATAGATAGATAGATAGATATGAGATAGATATATAGATAGATATGAGATAGATAGATATGAGATGATAGATAGATAGATAGATAGATAGATAGATAGATAGATATGAGATAGATAGATAGATATGAGAGAGATAGATAGATATGAGATAGATAGATAGATAGATATGAGAGAGATAGATAGATAGATATATAGATAGATATGAGATAGATAGATAGATATGAGATAGATAGATAGATAGATAGATAGATAGATAGATAGATAGATAGATAGATAGATAGATATGAGATAGATAGATATGAGATAGATAGATAGATATGAGATAGATAGATAGATATGAGATAGATAGATAGATAGATAGATAGATATGAGATAGATAGATAGATATGAGATAGATAGATATGAGATAGATAGATAGATAGATAGATATGAGATAGATAGATAGATATGAGAGAGATAGAGAGATAGATAGATATGAGAGAGATAGATAGATAGATAGATATGAGAGAGATAGATAGATAGATAAGAGATAGATAGATATGAGATAGATAGATATGAGATAGATAGATAGATAGAGATAGATAGATAGATAGATAGACAGATAGATAGATAGATGAGATAGATAGATAGATAGATAGGAGATAGATAGATATGAGATAGATAGATATGAGATAGATAGATAGATAGATAGATAGATAGATAGATATAGATAGATAGATAGATAGATAGATAGAATAGATAGATATGAGATAGATAGATAGATAGATAGATAGATAGATAGATAGATAGGGCCCTGCTCACAAGAGCTTACAATCTATGTTGTAATGGGGGTGACACATGAGGTTTTGGGTGGTATAGTAGGTAGAATTACTTATACAGTGGTCCAGCTGTTTTTATGATAATGGTTAATTTAATTACAATTAATGAATTTATTTTATTTGCACATATACATAAATCTGTCTGAGCCGTCACCACCCTGGGACCTTATATGTGCAGATCTATATAGGGTTACCGTCCAATAAGGCATCATGTCCTGAGGGGTATTGGTTGGGTGCAAGACACAGGAAACCATCCTAAAAATGGATCCTCCAATTTATATGTAGAGTTGAAAAAGTGACTTGAACTTTTATTCATTGCAATGTTTTGGTCCACTGGCAAGTAACCTTTCTCAATCCTTAGGAGACGTCCCTGGCCAGCGCACTGCAATGTTGCATGAAATAAAAGTTGAAGTGATTTTTTTTCGCTACCTTGGAATACTGGCAAATTTCATTAGATAGATAGATAGATAGATAGAATGAGATAGATAGATAGATAGATAGATAGATAGATAGATAGAAGAAGAGATAGATAGATATGAGATAGATAGATATGAGATAGATAGATATGAGATAGATAGATACGAGATAGATAGATATGGGATAGATAGATAGATACGAGATAGATAGATAGATAGATATGAGATAGATAGATATGAGATAGATAGTTTGATAGATAGATAGATAGATAGATAGATGATAAGATAGATAGATAGATAGATATGAGATAGATAGATATGAGATTGATATGAGATAGATAGATATGGTATAGATAGATATGGTATGAGATAGATAGATATGAGATAGATAGATATGAGATGATAGATAGATAGATACGAGATAGATAGATATGAGATAGATAGATAGTTTGATAGATAGATAGATATGAGATAGATAGATATGAGATAGATATGAGATAGATAGATAGATATGAGATAGATAGATAGATAGATAGATAGATAGATAGATAGATAGATGGATAGATAGATAGATATGATAGATCGATATGAGATAGATAGATAGATAGATAGATAGATAGATAATAGATAGATATGAGATATTGCAGTTACATATTTGTCCATGGGCTTTGTCTGAGGTTACTGTTCTCTTTAGTGCAGCTGAACTGTAATACCGGACACAACCTATGGCCAGATGTGGCGCTGTTTCTGAAAAAGAGGAGACTAATATTCTAGTCCTGGAAACCTCTTTGATTTTCTGTGAATGTAACCTGGCACCCTGATCCTTAATCCCACTGCTTTGTGTTCTGTGATGAATGTACAGAGTATAGTATTATATAGGTGAAGGTCAGTATGACATGAGAGCTGTGTACCTGTGGATGAGCCGGAATGTTCTACATATGGAAAGATATTTCCTCCTTGTATTTGCACTTGTCACATGTTATAATCTCCTCCTCTGCATTTACTATCATCCGTCTCATTGTTACAATTACAGCTCTATTATTGTCTGCAGCTCAGCTGGAGGAGGCTCTGCCAGGATTTGGGTGATTTTGGAATGAAGCACAACCTGGAGAATATAAAGGGATCATTGTCACAGTCCTGATGGTAGAAACACAAATATTACAGGCAATGATTCTCCACAATATGACCTCGTTTATAATCCAAGTTGTTACATTAAACATATTTTATTAAGAATTTGTTTAGAAGATTATTTTTAATTTTCCTTGTCACTATGATATATTTAAAAAGTACTATATGCTGCGATTTTCACTCTGGCCACTAAACCTAATAATAGACCGACACTTGCCAATTCTGTAAAGGTCTTTTTTTGCAGCAGTAATCTCATGTATAAGGATGGAAAACATAGCCAGATTCGTTTTACAAATATTCACAAGGTTCTCCATCCAAACTGGACGTGTTATTATTATACCATGTGTCATGACATTGGCTAATTCCATATGACCACAAAGAGGCCCAGTCATGGGCCTTAGCATCCCCTGAGGGCCACTAACGTCACTCAGGAGTCTGGAAGAAGTAAAAAGAAGCCCAAAGATGCCTGTAAAGCGCGTTGCAAGGGGATCCAGGACAGGTGAGGGAAGGCGAGTACTAGATTTAAGTCCTCTCCTTATTATATTCTGGAGTCTGAAGATATAATAATCATTTGAGGATGACAAACCTAAAAATCTCAGTTTCAGCCAAACTGGAGATTTCTTTAACATTTTTAACTAACCTGGCTCCTTACAAACTGGTTGGCTCATCTCTACTTATTTACAGGATTACAATGGAAGATAACACCTCCTCTATAAATAACACACGCACATCACATTACATCACTACTGACAATAGATGATGTCACAGCTTATCTTCTTCCCCTCCCTGCAGACATCATGTCTAGAAAAATCTCTCACATACCTCCATGAGTCGGCTCCAGTCTATTGCTGCCTATGGGCATGACTATGCCGTAAAGCATATTACTAAACGCTGTTAACACAGCAGAGGAGAAGCTCAGACAATATGGCCGCAACCGTAATCATGTACAGAAAATAGAATAATAATAAATAAAATAAAAAATGGCAGGATGGGGCAACATCCAAATTTATCATAATAGTAAAGTCCCCCTAGGTCCGAGTACCTGACGCTGGTTGTGATTGACAGATCTGACATCTAGAAAACGTGAGGAATTGATCCAGAAAGTAAATTGGGAACTTTTTATTATACAAACATTAACATTTGTCTTCCGATATTGGTCTGAAAGTGGACAACCCCTTTAAGGGGTTCTCTACCTTAGGCATTCTCTACTTGTTAGAAAGTTCCCTTGACAATAAGCCACTATTGAGATGCTGACTGATCACTTTTAATCTATGGGGCCTCCTGGCAGTAAGTTTTTGCTTTCCCTGCAGTGCCCCCATAGAGGGAGTGAAGTATTACATGGTGTCCATTCACAACAATGGCCTGATTGTGTAGGACAGGACAGGACAGGTCCTCCAGAGTAAGAGATGCTCTTTGTAGCCATTCTCCACTCCAAGAGATGAGGGTCCAAAACTGAGGACCCTCACTATTAACTCATGCAACATTAGACAGGTTCTTCGAGTCCACCAAATAAAATGACTCTGGCGACCCCCCTCCAAGAACCCCGAGGAAATAGACCACAGTACCCTTCAAAGTTGGGTATATTCTCCTGGCGCATTGTTGTGTTAGAGCCTGGGCCGACTCTAGGATCCTCTGGGACTCTGGTGGGCCAATCCAACACTGCAACCCTGTACCAAATCTGCTGGCTACCAGATGGCTGGCAGTACATGGACCATACAGAGCGGGCTCCAGAAATTAGAGGGTGGATTCAGGAATATCTAGAATAGAGATGAGCAAACCGTTTCGTTCCGAGCTGGGTTCGACCCAAATATTCCAAAATGTTTGTTTTTTAACTAAACCAAACAAATGGAGATTTGTCTCGGATGAACTAAAATGAGCGCCGTAACATGTAACATCTCTTCAGACCCCAGAGGATAATAGGTGGAGGCTGAGGGGTGGTAGAAAAAAACAAAACCTTCATACTCACGTTCCTTCACCTCCCCTCGTCCTCCACCTATTATCTGAGTATAACAATTTCACTTTCAGTTCATACCGGAACATGTTCAACTCGAAATGAATCAGGGATTCAAGAAACCTGAATCTGAAACAAATCGAACCTTGAGAGGTTCTTCATCTCTTATCTAGAACTCGTGTCCCTTGAATGAAGGTCTTTAGTGGACTTTAGGTACATCATGTTCTTATTCCACTATGTTTAGAACATCTGGATACTCTTAGTACATATGGATGCACTAAAAGATTTTATAGATGTTCTAAAGGTACGGAAATTAGAGCACCACAGCTGGGAATGGGTTCCAGGTGTCTTGTCTAATTTCTGGAATTCCTGCGGTCAATGGTTAATGGACAGGGGACTGTTATCTTCTGGGCTTGCCCAAAAGCGATAGCCCCTTAAGGGAAAACTAAGGCTGCGTTAACACAGAGTGTGTCTGAAAATGTGCCTCAAAAAACACCTCCTATTCATTTCAATGGAGTCAGGAGCAGATATTTCCAGCTAGAGAAAAAAAAAAAAAAAAAAAAAAAAAAACATGACCAACCTTCCGGCAGATTATGCCTTGAAAAAGCCATTAAAATCAATATGAGGCATAAAAAAATGTGGCCCGTTTTTTTTTTTTTTTTTTTTTTTTACACAGGTTTTGATGCACTTTTTTTAAGAACCTTAAAAACCTCTAACATTTTTATTAAAGTGAAGTTTCCAGGTCCATACAATGTGCTGGAATAAAAAAAAAACATGCCAAAAATGCTTAAAAAAATGTATAAAAAACCACATTATGTAAAAAAAAAATTCCTGAAGCAGATTTTTCTAGCATGCAAAAAACTCCATGAGAACATTGCCTTAAAGGGCTTGTGTAGTCAATACAAAAATCCAGAATAGAACTATAAAGACCAGGCCTTGCTTTGGAAGGTCAGCCATTGCCCTGAGAATATTGCTATAAGGAAAAAGTGGACATGCCCGAAGCTGCTGGGACCCATTGTTCAGCTCTTATCGGGGGTGTACCTGTGATCAGGTCCAGAGGGGTAGGAGACCTCCTGCCAGCAGGAAATGATTGGGGCCCGGCAGAATATTGCTATAAGGAAAAAGTGGACATGACCGAAGCTGCTGGGACCCATTGTTCAGCTCTTATCGGGGCCGTACTGACCATGGTAATAGGTGGTGCCACTGGGATCAGGTCCAGAGGTGTAGGGGACCTCCTGCCAGCTGGAAATGGTCGTGGCCCAGCAGAATCATGACAGTGGTCAGGGAGAATGCTCTCCCCCTTATAAAGCTAATACCCCTCTGGTAGCAGAGATCGGTACTCATCTCTGCTGCCTGTAGAGGGCACTATACTGAACGTTCCAGGCAGGATAGATGAGTGCCCATCCCTGCTACTGGTGATGTATTGGCTTTATAAGGGAGACGGAGCTAGTCCTGACCATGGTCATGAAGCAGGAGTGGGGACCCTGCCAGTGGATAACACCTCTAAAGGCTTACTCCAGGATAGGTCATCATAAGAGATCAGTGGGGGTCAAAGATAGGCCATCAATTTTAGGTCAGGGGGGTTTGAGTGTCAGGACCCCAGCAGATGGGACACTGCTGCAGCACCCATAACTGCTGCTATCAAGAATATGCCGTAGGAAGTGGGTTGGGGGGACCAGTTGAAGCTTGCACTCTTGCCCACATACTTGGATGCTTATGAAACAGCTCCACCCTTTGTCACAGGCTGTGTGTGTTATTGCAGCTCAGCCACATTGGGGGAAATTTATCAACATATCTAAGCCAGTTTTCTGGTATAAATGTTTAAATGTGTTGTGCACCTTTGTGTAAGGCCATTTCTTGCACCAGAGATATAACCCCTTCCCCTTTTACGCTAATGTGGTTGGAGCGGGGCGGACCGGGGACATATATGTTATAACTCACGCCAATTTATTAATCTACAGCCTCTTGATAATTCCGGCGAGCCTTGCATCTATTGGGCCCTTTGCTAAGTCTGGGGTTTTGTAAATCTGCCTCTCTGTGCTGCAATAATATCAGACACTGCCCAATAATAGGAGAGGCGGAAAAAGCTGAGATGTTTTTGTACAACCCCTTTAGTGATGTCTCCACCTGGAATATCTGTACTGATGACACGGCCTGGTCACCTCTCAGGATAGACACATTATCCATGATGGACTCTTTAAGGATCACAGTGTCTTTTCCGAATTTTCCGGCTATTTAGTTCCATTGTGTGTCACGCAGATTACTCATCCCCATTACTCATCCTAATGACAGCACAATCGCTCTCGGGGTGTTCTTATCCTGTATACAAGAAAATGATCAGTCCTTATAATTAATCAACATTTACATTATAATGGATAGTGACTCGAGTCAACGACAACCCAACAATTGTACTAATAAAAGAAATCTGACAATCTCCATGTCAGAAAAAACAAGAGCTAAAACCTGTAAGTAGAGTAATATGGTAACAATGAAAATATAACTGATACAATGGGGGAGATTCCTAATGTTACACTCCAGAGCTGCACTCACTATTCTGCTGGTACAGTCACTGTGTACATACATTACATTACTTATCCTGTACTGATCCTGAGTTACATCCTGTATTATACTCCAGAGCTGCACTCACTATTCTGCTGGTGCAGTCACTTTGTTAAATTATATAGTAGTTATATTCTTGAACATAGGAGCAGTATTATAGTAGTTATATTCTTGTACATAGGGGGCAGTATTATAGCAGTTATATTCTTGTACATAGGAGGTAGTATTATAGTAGTTATATTCTTGTACATAGGAGCAGTATTATAGTAGTTATATTCTTGTACATAGGGGTAGTATTATAGTAGTTATATTCTTGTACATGGGAGCAGTATTATAGTAGTTATATTCTTGTACATAGGAGCAGTATTATAGTAGTTATATTCTTGTACATAGGAGCAGTATTATAGTAGTTATATTCTTGTACATAGGGGGCAGTATTATAGCAGTTATATTCTTGTACATAGGGGTAGTATTATAGTAGTTATATTCTTGTACATGGGAGCAGTATTATAGTAGTTATATTCTTGTACATAGGAGCAGTATTATAGTAGTTATATTCTTGTACATAGGAGCAGTATTATAGTAGTTATATTCTTGTACATAGGGGGCAGTATTATAGTAGTTATATTCTTGCACATAGGAGGTAGTATTATAGTAGTTATATTCCTGTACATAGGAGGTAGTATTATAGTAGTTATATTCTTGTACATAGGAGCAGTATTATAGTAGTTATATTCTTGTACATAGGAGCAGTATTATAGTAGTTATATTCTTGTACATAGGAGCAGTATTATAGTAGTTATATTCTTGTACATAGGGGCAGTATTATAGTAGTTATATTCTTGTACATAGGAGCAGCATTATAGTAGTTATATTCTTGTACATAGGAGTAGTATTATACTAGTTATATTCTTGTACATAGGAGGTAGTATTATAGTAGTTATATTCTTGTACATAGGGGTAGTATTATAGTAGTTATATTCTTGTACATAGGAGGTAGTATTATAGTAGTTATATTCTTGTACATGGGAGCAGTATTATAGTAGTTA
This sequence comes from Leptodactylus fallax, assembly GCA_947044405.1. Classification (NCBI taxonomy): domain Eukaryota; kingdom Metazoa; phylum Chordata; class Amphibia; order Anura; family Leptodactylidae; genus Leptodactylus; species Leptodactylus fallax. Next base: position 59,313 of record CAMRHE010000617.1, on the reverse strand, counting down.
TATTCTTGTACATAGGGGGCAGTATTATAGTAGTTATATTCTTGCACATAGGAGGTAGTATTATAGTAGTTATATTCCTGTACATAGGAGGTAGTATTATAGTAGTTATATTCTTGTACATAGGAGCAGTATTATAGTAGTTATATTCTTGTACATAGGAGCAGTATTATAGTAGTTATATTCTTGTACATAGGAGCAGTATTATAGTAGTTATATTCTTGTACATAGGGGCAGTATTATAGTAGTTATATTCTTGTACATAGGAGCAGTATTATAGTAGTTATATTCTTGTACATAGGAGCAGTATTATAGTAGTTATATTCTTGTTCATAGGGGACAGTATTATAGTAGTTATATTCTTGTACATAGGAGCAGTATTATAGTAGTTATATTCTTGTACATAGGAGCAGTATTATAGTAGTTATATTCTTGTACATAGGAGCAGTATTATAGTAGTTATATTCTTGTACATAGGGGGCAGTATTATAGTAGTTATATTCTTGTACATAGGAGCAGTATTATAGTAGTTATATTCTTGTACATAGGAGCAGTATTATAGTAGTTATATTCTTGTACATAGGAGCAGTATTATAGTAGTTATATTCTTGTACATAGGAGCAGTATTATAGTAGTTATATTCTTGTACATAGGAGCAGTATTATAGTAGTTATATTCTTGTACATAGGAGGCAGTATTATAGTACTTATATTCTTGTACATAGGAGCAGTATTATAGTAGTTATATTCTTGTACATAGGGGCAGTATTATAGTAGTTATATTCTTGTACATAGGAGCAGTATTATAGTAGTTATATTCTTGTACATAGGAGCAGTATTATAGTAGTTATATTCTTGTACATAGGGGCAGTATTATAGTAGTTATATTCTTATACATAGGACCAGTATTATAGTAGTTATATTCTTGTACATAGGAGGTAGTATTATAGTAGTTATATTCTTGTACATAGTAGTATTATAGTAGTTATATTCTTGTACATAGGTGTAGTATTATAGTAGTTATATTCTTGTACATAGGAGCAGTATTATAGTAGTTATATTCTTGTACATAGGAGCAGTATTATAGTAGTTATATTCTTGTACATAGGAGGTAGTATTATAGTAGTTATATTCTTGTACATAGGGGCAGTATTATAGTAGTTATATTCTTGTACATAGGAGGCAGTATTATAGTAGTTATATTCTTGTACATAGGAGTAGTATTATAGTAGTTATATTCTTGTACATAGGAGGCAGTATTATAGTAGTTATATTCTTGTACATAGGAGCAGTATTATAGTAGTTATATTCTTGTACATAGGAGCAGTATTATAGTAGTTATATTCTTGTACATAGGAGGTAGTATTATAGTAGTTATATTCTTGTACATAGGAGCAGTATTATAGTAGTTATATTCTTGTACATAGGAGGCAGTATTATAGTAGTTATATTCTTGTACATAGGAGTAGTATTATAGTAGTTATATTCTTGTACATAGGAGGCAGTATTATAGTAGTTATATTCTTGTACATAGGAGCAGTATTATAGTAGGGGGGGTGGGGTTTGTGTTATATTCTTGTACATAGGAGCAGTATTATAGTTGTTATATTCTTGTACATAGGGGGCAGTATTATAGTAGTTATATTCTTGTACATAGGAGCAGTATTATAGTAGTTATATTCTTGTACATATGAGCAGTATTATAGTAGTTATATTCTTGTACATAGGAGCAGTATTATAGTAGTTATATTCTTGTACATAGGAGCAGTATTATAGTAGTTATATTCTTGTACATAGGAGGTAGTATTATAGTAGTTATATTCTTGTACATAGGAGCAGTATTATAGTAGCTATATTCTTGTACATAGGAGGCAATTTTTATTAAAGTAAAAACAAACATAAATACAATTAAACAAAAATTCTTTCAGTAATTTCAGACATTTTGTATGTACAAAGAAGGATCAAACAAGACAATACTTAAAGCAAAATCAACCTAAAGAGTCCACACCTGTTGGAGAAGAAAATTTAAAGAACATACAGTAAAACTAAATAGATCAAACTTAAAACTAGATCCACTTTCTTCCATCACAGATCAGAGTCAGAGCTATCCTGGTGACCTGCTGTTTCCATGTCCGATTCAGACTGTACCTCAGCTCGGCGGGGTCTCCTTTTAGTAGGAGGATCGCCCTCTGGTTCCTCACCATATTCTGCCATCATTTGTTGGCTCTTCCTGTCTAGTTCCTCTTCTCCGTCTGACTCTGATAGAATATAGAACCTATTTGCTGTTGCTGTGACATCGCCCGTTCTATCTACTCTCATCCTAGTTGGTTTTTTGACAGTGGACCACTCGCCCTCAGGCTTACGGCTGGATCTGTCTTTTTTCCTTCTCTTAGTACTGGTGGGTGTTGGGGCAGGAGAAGAGATGGCCACTGAGGGTTGTACAACTTGGTCAACAACCTCCATGGTCGCCTCAATGGGTCCTGACTGGGCTTGGTCCTGGGTGGTATCACCTGTATCTGTTTGGGGCTCTGGCTCAGTGACTACTGACCCTGACAACAGCGCCTCCTCCTCCTCCTGTATGTCATCAGCCGCTGCCAGCAAGTCCTCATCAGGGGTATCCCTACGGATGTTATGCCAAGCATCAGGACAGTCCCTGTGGGGGTGACCCATCTTACCACATAGATTACACCTAATGTTTTGGCAGGTAGCGCTCACGTGGCCCATTTCATTACACAAGTTGCACTTTACCATGGTGCACACGCTCGCTATATGTCTGGCCTTCCCACACCTAAAGCATCTGCGTGGCTGACCCGCATAGAAGCAGACGCCTTTCTCTCGGCCATTGAAAAATGAGTTGGGCAGATGTTGGGTTATATTATTGTGCTGACGCAACTTAACCAGGACCTTCCACCCACCAGTCCAGATCCCGTCTTCATCCCTGTTCTTAGTTAGATCGGACATGAGGTCGCAATGTCTCCTGAGCCAGATGACAATGTCCTGAGGGGGAACGGCCTCATTCCAGAATACAATGGTGACATTTGCCGTATCTGGCCTAGAGATGGGGATGAAGCTGAACTTATTCCAACCCTCAGTATCTCTGAACCTGGTGACATTAGCCCAGAAACGGTCCAGATCAGACATCAGCTTAAAGCTGACATCATACCCCTGGCGGTCAGGAAGATTTATCACTGCCAGGATGTCAGTCGGCAGGAAGCCCATCTGGGTACATAGGAGCCCTCTGACCACAAACCTTCTATCAGGCAGATCTTCCTTGGCACCTCTGTGCCTAAACCTGACTACATTCCTCCTCTTGAAAGCCTGGCCTGTATAGTTCGTGCCTGACGTAAAAGAAGGAGCACCGCGGCTCCAGGCATTCCCAGAGGAGGTATGGCCAGATCCGCCATCTTGGCGTGTCTGTGGGCGCTGTGTGGGCTGCTGAGCACCTGCATTACGAGGTTCTGTTACTACATTAGTAACTAGAGGGGGAAAGTCCTGTACATTGGACTGTGCTGTGTCCGCCCCACCATCAACCTCTATGTCTGCAATATCAGCAGACTCCAGAGACTGGACTGTAGAGGGGTCTGACGCCATAGATGGTGAAGGATCCCCCACCAGAAACACTTTCCCCTGCTGCACCATTATTATATACAGGATTATCTACAATCTCAGACATATTAGATGGATAGTCAGTGGCAGCAGAGTCCTGCACAGCAGAGTCCACAGTGTTATTATAGTCACTATTGGTGACTTGCACAGCAGAGTCCAGACTGTCCCACACACTCACAACCTGAGACCCCAAATGTGCTACTACCCCAGTACCTTCAGGTAACAGTCCACAGTCCTGATGAGATGACCTGCCTCCTGGGACTTGTGGTGTCTGCACAGATGCTACTTCAGGCAGGGGTCCATGATCTTGCTGTAAAGTGCTGCTTGCTGGGACTTGTGGTGCCTTGCCAGGAACTGCTGCAGGTCTTTGCTGTGACTTGGCATTAGCTGCTCCTTCCCCATACAAATTCCCTTCCTTAAAAGGGAAACTTGCTGGCTGCAGAATAGGCTTTGCATGGGACTGCTGGCCGCCATCTTGAGAGGGTTCAGACCTAGAGCGAGATGATGGTGACTTCTGGTATTCCTCGAATCGCTGCTGGTTTCTGTAGGATTCTCCCACCGGTCCCATTTGTTCCAGTACAGTCTCGGTCTCCTGTACGTTATCGGCGAGCTCTTTCGCCAGTGCGCTCAGCTTCTTGTCCACTCCTTCCTCTAACCAAGGTTTAGCAGCCCTTATTTTGTAGGCACAGTCAATCTGTCGCTGCAGAGATAGTTTACCCGCCTTTAATGTCTCCAGTCTCCTGACCAGTGCTGGGATCTCGTCTGCCAGGCGCAGTTCAGGTGCACGCTCCGCCATTGTAACACTCTGTGCATTATTGGGGAGTTTTGCAGGCTGGTTACTCACAGTATGGCTTCTGGTCGGTGTAGCCTGTGACTTCTGGCCTGCTGCGGCTGTTGTCACTGCCATGGGACCACAATCTGCAGGTTGGGGACTATGTCCCGGTTTGTTCCCAGTGACCGCACTACTGGTACCATGAAACCTCCCTGCTGGTCTCTCTTTGGTCACATCCGCAGCCTTCACTACAGTTTTGCAGTTTACACTGCCAGATCTTGTCCGCTCAGACCGTACCAGTACAGGCCGCTGCATGTTCTCCAGCATGGTCTGTTTCTCCAGGGACGTTCTCCTCTGTCTGCAGGAGGGTGGAGTGGACGGGACACCTGTAACCTGTAATGGCGTCTGCACAGGCTGCACGGCTTGCTTCTTCTTACAATCAGGTATTCTGTCTGGATGCTGCACAATTACTTTGGTAGGTTGTTGCACCGTACCTCTGCTTGCTTCTGCTACTGCTTTCTTTGCAATAACTTTCTTCCCATCTTGGCTTGCACTGGGACTGCTGACACACTGGACATTACTTCCATTCCTAGAAACTTTGGGATTTTCATCCACTTTCTCAGTTGTCTGGGAGTTGTTTCCCAGAGTAGGCCTTGGAGCCTGGGCCTTGCTAGGGGAGCTGTCCCACCCAGGGTGGCCCCGCCCTGGGCTTTCTCCAGACATCAGGAGACTCAGGAGAGCTACAGAAACGCAACCTCACAGCTAGGAGGCAGTATTATAGTAGTTATATTCCTGTACATAGGAGCAGTATTATAGTAGTTATATTCTTGTACATAGGAGGCAGTATTATAGTAGTTATATTCTTGTACATAGGGGGAGTATTATAGTAGTTATATTCTTGTACATAGGAGCAGTATTATAGTAGTTATATTCTTGTACATAGGAGTAGTATTATAGTAGTTATATTCTTGTACATAGGAGCAGTATTATAGTAGTTATATTCTTGTACATAGGAGCAGTATTATAGTAGTTATATTCTTGTACATAGGAGGTAGTATTATAGTAGTTATATTCTTGTACATAGGAGCAGTATTATAGTAGTTATATTCTTGTACATAGGAGCAGTATTATAGTAGTTATATTCTTGTACATAGGAGCAGTATTATAGTAGTTATATTCTTGTACATAGGAGTAGTATTATAGTAGTTATATTCTTGTACATAGGAGTAGTATTATAGTAGTTATATTCTTGTACATAGGAGCAGTATTATAGTAGTTATATTCTTGTACATAGGAGCAGTATTATAGTAGTTATATTCTTGTACATAGGAGCAGTATTATAGTAGTTATATTCTTGTACATAGGAGCAGTATTATAGTAGTTATATTCTTGTACATAGGGGGCAGTATTATAGTAGTTATATTTTTTTAAATTGGGGGCAGTATTATAGTAGTTATATTCTTGTACATAGGAGCAGTATTATAGTAGTTATATTCTTGTACATAGGAGCAGTATTATAGTAGTTATATTCTTGTACATAGGGGGCAGTATTATAGTAGTTATATTCTTGTACATAGGAGCAGTATTATAGTAGTTATATTCTTGTACATAGGAGCAGTATTATAGTAGTTATATTCTTGTACATAGGAGCAGAATTATAGTAGTTATATTCTTGTACATAGGGGGCAGTATTATAGTAGTTATATTCTTGTACATAGGAGCAGTATTATAGTAGTTATATTCTTGTACATAGGAGCAGTATTATAGTAGTTATATTCTTGTACATAGGAGGTAGTATTATAGTAGTTATATTCTTGTACATAGGAGCTAGTATTATAGTAGTTATATACTTGTACATAGGAGCAGTATTATAGTAGTTATATTCTTGTACATAGGAGGTAGTATTATAGCAGTTATATTCTTGTACATAGGAGCAGTATTACAGTAGTTATATTCTTGTACATAGGAGTAGTATTATAGTAGTTATATTCTTGTACATAGGAGCAGTATTATAGTAGTTATATTCTTGTACATAGGAGCAGTATTATAGTAGTTATATTCTTGTACATAGAAGGTAGTATTATAGTAGTTATATTCTTGTACATAGGAGCAGTATTATAGTAGTTATATTCTTGTACATAGGAGGTAGTATTATAGTAGTTATATTCTTGTACATAGGAGCAGTATTATAGTAGTTATATTCTTGTACATAGGAGGTAGTATTATAGTAGTTATATTCTTGTACATAGGAGCAGTATTACAGTAGTTATATTCTTGTACATAGGAGTAGTATTATAGTAGTTATATTCTTGTACATAGCAGTAGTATTATAGTAGTTATATTCTTGTACATAGGAGCAGTATTATAGTAGTTATATTCTTGTACATAGGAGTAGTATTATAGTAGTTATATTCTTGTACATAGCAGTATTATAGTAGTTATATTCTTGTACATAGGAGGTAGTATTATAGTAGTTATATTCTTGTACATAGGAGCAGTATTATAGTAGTTATATTCTTGTACATAGGAGCAGTATTATAGTAGTTATATTCTTGTACATAGGGGGAAGTATTATAGTAGTTATAGTCTTGTACATAGGAGCAGTATTATAGTAGTTATATTCTTGTACATAGGAGTAGTATTATAGTAGTTATATTCTTGTACATAGGGGCAGTATTATAGTAGTTATATTCTTGTACATAGGAGGAAGTATTATAGTAGTTATATTCTTGTACATAGCAGTATTATAGTAGTTATATTCTTGTACATAGGAGCAGTATTATAGTAGTTATATTCTTGTACATAGGAGCAGTATTATAGTAGTTATATTCTTGTACATAGGAGCAGGATTATAGTAATTATATTCTTGTACATAGGAGGTAGTATTATAGTAGTTATATACTTGTACATAGGAGCAGTATTATAGTAGTTATATTCTTGTACATAGGAGGTAGTATTATAGTAGTTATATTCTTGTACATAGGAGCAGTATTACAGTAGTTATATTCTTGTACATAGGAGTAGTATTATAGTAGTTATATTCTTGTACATAGGAGCAGTATTATAGTAGTTATATTCTTGTACATAGAAGGTAGTATTATAGTAGTTATATTCTTGTACATAGGAGCAGTATTATAGTAGTTATATTCTTGTACATAGGAGGTAGTATTATAGTAGTTATATTCTTGTACATAGGAGCAGTATTATAGTAGTTATATTCTTGTACATAGGAGGTAGTATTATAGTAGTTATATTCTTGTACATAGGAGCAGTATTACAGTAGTTATATTCTTGTACATAGGAGTAGTATTATAGTAGTTATATTCTTGTACATAGGAGCAGTATTATAGTAGTTATATTCTTGTACATAGGAGCAGTATTATAGTAGTTATATTCTTGTACATAGAAGGTAGTATTATAGTAGTTATATTCTTGTACATAGGAGCAGTATTATAGTAGTTATATTCTTGTACATAGGAGGTAGTATTATAGTAGTTATATTCTTGTACATAGGAGCAGTATTATAGTAGTTATATTCTTGTACATAGGAGGTAGTATTATAGTAGTTATATTCTTGTACATAGGAGCAGTATTACAGTAGTTATATTCTTGTACATAGGAGTAGTATTATAGTAGTTATATTCTTGTACATAGCAGTAGTATTATAGTAGTTATATTCTTGTACATAGGAGCAGTATTATAGTAGTTATATTCTTGTACATAGGAGTAGTATTATAGTAGTTATATTCTTGTACATAGCAGTATTATAGTAGTTATATTCTTGTACATAGGAGCAGTATTATAGTAGTTATATTCTTGTACATAGGAGTAGTATTATAGTAGTTATATTCTTGTACATAGGAGGAAGTATTATAGTAGTTATATTCTTGTACATAGCAGTATTATAGTAGTTATATTCTTGTACATAGGAGCAGTATTATAGTAGTTATATTCTTGTACATAGGAGCAGTATTATAGTAGTTATATTCTTGTACATAGGAGCAGGATTATAGTAATTATATTCTTGTACATAGGAGGTAGTATTATAGTAGTTATATACTTGTACATAGGAGCAGTATTATAGTAGTTATATTCTTGTACATAGGAGGTAGTATTATAGTAGTTATATTCTTGTACATAGGAGCAGTATTACAGTAGTTATATTCTTGTACATAGGAGTAGTATTATAGTAGTTATATTCTTGTACATAGGAGCAGTATTATAGTAGTTATATTCTTGTACATAGGAGCAGTATTATAGTAGTTATATTCTTGTACATAGAAGGTAGTATTATAGTAGTTATATTCTTGTACATAGGAGCAGTATTATAGTAGTTATATTCTTGTACATAGGAGGTAGTATTATAGTAGTTATATTCTTGTACATAGGAGCAGTATTATAGTAGTTATATTCTTGTACATAGGAGGTAGTATTATAGTAGTTATATTCTTGTACATAGGAGCAGTATTACAGTAGTTATATTCTTGTACATAGGAGTTGTATTATAGTAGTTATATTCTTGTACATAGGAGTAGTATTATAGTAGTTATATTCTTGTACATAGGAGCAGTATTATAGTAGTTATATTCTTGTACATAGGAGTAGTATTATAGTAGTTATATTCTTGTACATAGCAGTATTATAGTAGTTATATTCTTGTACATAGGAGGTAGTATTATAGTAGTTATATTCTTGTACATAGGAGCAGTATTATAGTAGTTATATTCTTGTACATAGGAGCAGTATTATAGTAGTTATATTCTTGTACATAGGGGGCAGTATTATAGTAGTTATAGTCTTGTACATAGGAGCAGTATTATAGTAGTTATATTCTTGTACATAGGAGTAGTATTATAGTAGTTATATTCTTGTACATAGGGGCAGTATTATAGTAGTTATATCCTTGTACATAGGAGCAGTATTATAGTAGTTATAGTCTTGTACATAGGAGCAGTATTATAGTAGTTATATTATTGTACATAGGGGGCAGTATTATAGTAGTTATATTCTTGTACATAGGGGGCAGTATTATAGTAGTTATATTCTTGTACATAGGGGGCAGTATTATAGTAGTTATATTCTTGTACCTAGGAGTAGTATTATAGTAGTTATATTCTTGTACATAGGAGCAGTATTATAGTAGTTATATTCTTGTACATAGACGGCAGTATTATAGTAGTTATATTCTTGTACATAGGGGCAGTATTATAGTAGTTATATTCTTGTACATAGGTGTAGTATTATAGCAGTATATTCTTGTTTATAAGGGATTGTATTATAATTCATATTTTTGCACACAAGTCGCAATAAAACATTTGTTTTTTTTATGTTGTCCACATTATAATTTTCACTATGTGATCTTCTATATACTTTTACATATTTAGCAGCTTACATTTCTATGTAACATCTTTTCACATCTGTGCTTCAGTCAATGACTTTTTTCGCCTGACGCCAGCCTCAGCTCAGACATTACACAATATCAGCCACTTGCTGGAGCCGGAGATTTTTTTAAATAATTCTGTTTCTTGTTTTTCTTATGACCTGTTCTGTAATGATGAATATTTTTATACTCCCCACACCCCCCTGTTATTACGTGCCTTATCAGATGATTGATTTCATTTGGACATGATTTAGGCTTTATGCTGTTTATTAGATGATTTGGAGGTTGCTACGGTCCCCTATTATTATCTCGCAGATATTCGGCATAATGTGTCCTATTAGTGCTAATGATCTCACATCTGATCTTTATATTTGCATTTATTAACCAGATGTAAATTCATGCATATATGGCTCCTTATGTTACAATATAACTAGTGAAGACAGATACAGAGATGAAATATCACATAAAGGATGTGAAGTCTATTTCACCTGCAGACACTTGTCAAGAGGCAAATAATTCATGTGTCCTATTGGATACAAAATAGTTAAAAAGAGTCTGTCAACAGAACCCAACTTATCAACCCAACCCCACCTTGTGATTTGCTGCCTCTGTTTCCAAAATATCGCTTTTTTTCTCAATAAGTAAGTAAGCTCTTTGGGGCAATGAGGGTGTCGCTATTGCTCCAAGTAGCTCATTTGCATATTGACAAAAACAGCTATATCTCAGCAACAAAGGCACCGATTTTAGAGATGAACGAACCCACAAGATCTGTTTCGATGAATATTTGTTAGATCTGACCCTCCAAGATGGCACAATCACAGGCATCAACGGTAACCCTGGGGCACATGGCATCAGACAGAATTTTCCAAAAGTTTTGGACTCAAACCAAACCTGAAGCTTTTGGGCTTTATTACCCATAAAACACTGTTATACTCTGGGCTCTCACCTCTCCTGGATGTTTAGTGGTCCCCTAGTATGTTTGGGCTTCTTCCTGCCTCTGGCTGACGTCACGTGTGTCAGCGATCACATTGGGAGCCCCAATGTTATTACTCAGTGACTCTGGGGCACTTGACAGCAGGAAGAGGACCTGGAGTGGACACCCAGGAGAGGTGAGACAAGGTGAGTATAACTGCTATTTTTCCTCTCCTCCTGTCACATATGGACTGTCCTAGCAAGTGATGTGGGTTCGGCTATCGGGGTCAATCCACTCCACTCAATCAATCTTGCATTTACCCTTCATTCAAGCTGCAAATTCAGCGTAAATTGCACCCCAGCACAGTCCACATACCCCAAATATATGCCACCAAAACAGTTTTTAAAACAAAAGAAGAAAAAACAGAATAAACCTGATAACTTTTTTTCCTGATAACTTGCTGGCTTCCAAGATGTGACATAGTTTCAAGGTAATCGTAGTCTTTTGTAATGCAAAGCTCCTGGCTTGTGCTTAGCAACACCTTCTGCCTTAGTGCCCCCTCCTTCCCTTTTCCACATCTTGGAAAACTGGGAAAGGACTAGTTTCATTCACGCCTTGAAAAGATGAATATCCTATAGATGGCTGAGGACGCTGTCCGGTCGCAACTCCCCTGACTGCTGAAAAAGTTGTAAAGCAATAAACTTGCTTTGGCAGTGTATCTGGTCTTGAGATGGCAGGAAAAAGCAGTTTCACTTCTAACCCTCCTGACATCACTTTGTATACACACATACCAATGTAATATACTGATGACACATGCATATATACTATATTGACTAATGATATATCCATGAACAATATCATTTAGTAATGATACATACACAAGTGAGGCTCCTTTCATCACACCTCACCTGGGCCTCCACTTATTATATTCTGGGGTCTGAGGAGATCTATAGTACAGTAGGGTTTTGTGGGTGATGAACCCCAAAAGTTGTAAAATTTGGCTTTAATTTGGTTTGATCTGAATGGTTTCACTTATCCCTAGCTAGGGGAAAACACTGTTTGATTCAGGTAACCCTAACCTATCTAACTCCAGGGCTGGGGTGATATGTTGGGTTCTTGGTGACAGACTCTCTATGAATGAGATATCCAACTCTGCACCTGTACATTATTGGAATATGTAAGTAATGAAAAATTTTGCAACATTTTAAAGATTTTTCTCTAACCATCTTAGTGGTGACAGTTTATTGTCTTGATCAGTTGCCAATCAATATGACCACAAATGCAAGAACTTTCTAAGGTCTGGGTCTTGTCAGAAACCCAGCCATGATTTTGTTGTGGTGTCCAAGTTATTTTGTCTTGCACATAGTGTCCCTGATAACTGTCCACAGTAAGGACATCATGGCTGGGTTTCTTACAAAGTCCCAGACCATAGAACATTGCTGCATTCTTGGTCATATCCATTGGCAACTGATCAAGACAAAACACTGTCAAGATGGTTAGAGAAAATCTTTAAAAATCTGAAATTGTTTAAATGATTTATATCTGCAAAATATTTAACTTTTACTGGTAACGGTTATGGGGAACCCCTTTAGGATTGTGCTGGGACTTCCTGCTGTGAAAGGGAGAAAGAGCTTCATTTACAATCTGAACTCCGATTATAGTGAGGGAAACAATAGCCAATGGGGAGGGGGGGTAACATGAGTGTCTGAAATGGGAATACCCCTTTAAGTGACTGTAATAACAAAGAACATGGTTAAAGGGAACCAGTTAGCATGATTTTGCCCCATAGACTAACAGCAGTACCCAGCCTTTAGCCCTTGTAATGTATCCGCCCAGGCTATATGAAATTCCGTACGTTGTCAGACTCAATACTGAAGCTGGGTGTAGGTCCTCGACTTCATTTCATCATTGTGCATGCGCTGGGGGTTCAACAATGCATCTCAGTCAAGCATCTTCAGAGCTGAGTGGTGCGCATGCGCAGTGGTAGTCAAGCCGCGTGACTGAGATGCATCACTGAGCCCCTGGTATATGCGCAATGATAAAATGAGGCCGGGCATGTTCACCAGGCTTCAGCACTGAGCTTGACAACCTCTGCACATGCGCAGGAATTCACTGGGCCAGAGCTAATATGTCACTGGGGCTGGGGGTGGGACATTACAGCAGATGGGAGGGCTGACAGGCACAACTCTCTATCAAGAATGCAAGGCAGAAGGGCAAGAGCTGAAATTGTCATTTAACCCTTGGGGGTTGCATCTTATGACATTGTGGCAATGCTTTGTGTTAAGACATAGCTGAGACCCTATGCACGCACACACAGCTCTGCTACATCTCTAGGCTGAATAGAGTTTTCCTTCAGCAAACTCGGCTCTACAATAATATCCTTAGTCATAACATAGTGAGAAAGTGACCAATTTTGGCCCGAGGGAAGAATCACTGTTTATATCCAACCGGGGTAACATCTGCTTGAAGTTTTTTCCCCAAATTTTCATGGAATTGTGCTCACAACGCCAAAAACATAGAAGGAGGTTAATTAAAATCTTATGGCAGCATCCCATAATGACAGATGAGATTGTCAGCTCCACTGCATCCAGGAGGATGGGGCGGGGGAGGGGTTAATGAGCCCTGCTCAATTTTCAACATAAATTTATGGAACTTGGAATAAGGGAAATTACTGTACACTCGCGCCACCTGTTGGGATGATTTAAAAATGCAACGTAAATGAAAAGTGTAATGTTAATAAATTCAAAGAAATAATAATATGCAAAAATAAATAAATAAATAAATATATATTATACCTCGAGATATTGTATTGACTCACAGATTTAGTTCTTGTTCCTTCTCTTTTCTGGTTTCTGTAAACGTACTGAATACTTTTTGTCTCCATGTTTGCTGAATGACTGCGCTGTGTCCATATATACTGTATATCATATATATATATATATATATATATATATATATATATAAGATATACTGTACATTTAATTCAGGACAAATTTGGTGTAGGATTCCAATATCTCATAAGATCTGATCTCCCTATCTCCTCATAGACTGTAAGCTCTTGTGCGCAGGGCCCTCACTCCTATTGTGTGATATGTTTATTTCTTTGTCACATTGTAAGGTCTCATATTGTCTGTTCATGTGTCCTCTGATTTGTAAAGTGCTACGGAATATGTTGGCGCTATAGAAATAAAGTTATTATTATTGCTGCAATATTGGAACATAAAAAAAAAAACCCTTAAAAGGCTGTAAACCATGACACAACCAGTGGGTGGCAGCACTTAGATGCCTATAGGATATGAATTTGTAATACAATATCATGAAACAGTATTATCCTAATAAATGAATCATCTTATCACATACTGTATATAGGTGGACATGTCCAGCCAAGAAGAACTTCTAGGTGTCCTGATCCAATTACATGTCTTCTACTGCTCCTTCTCCCCTCTCACAGCATACAGCATCACACCGTGTAGATGGCTCTTCAGCTTCCTCACCCTCCTCCCCTTGTGAACCTCATGAGATAAGTTTTGAAAACTTTTGTGAGTTGTGACTTGTGCTCCTTTTGGTGTCTTCAGACCCTGGGGAGATGCGGTAGAACAATAAACACAGATACTCACCTTCCCTCACCTTTCCTGGGCTTCCTCGTGGGCTCTAGCATTCCTCTGAAGTCCTCTTTGGTTGTGTTACAGCCTCCTGGGCAATGTCACTGACCCCAGGGACTGCTGGGACCTGTGAATGGACATTAGTGTTCACATGGGCTGTACTGACTTCATGACACTTGTCCTGGGGCCCTTGATGTCACCAAGGAGGCCAGAAGATGACTGTAATGGAGCATCAGATTCCATCAGGGATCCCAGGAGAGGTGAGGGAAGGTGAGCGTCAGGGTTTCTTCATTTACTGCACCTTCCCTGCGCTTCCACTTATTATACACTGGAGTTGGAAGACCCCAAGATTTTTCGAAAATTTGTAACTACTCTGACTTGTTACAAACCAGTTCTCTCATCTTTATGTCCCTCCCTCTTGGCTTCTATTTTGTGGATACTCTAGATAAATTTCTTTGTGACTGTGAAGGTTTCTGAACATTGACAGGTGACAACTAGCAGAAAAGGTAATGTATAGGCTGCTGGTAGAGGATAAAGATTTTACAGACTTGTCCTTTCTTACATTTCCTCTTAGGTGCATTTGTCCATTTTGCAGATTTGTCCTTTCTTACCTTGCACTTGTCCGTTTTAAAGATTTGTCCTTTCTTACCTTGCACTTGTCCGTTTTAAAGATTTGTCCTTTCTTACCTTGCACTTGTCCATTTTATAGATTTGTCCTTTCTTAGCTTCCCTCTTGGTTCACTTGTCCTATGTGTGTCACGAGATGAGCAGCTTTTCAATGTAACATGTTTTTGCAATACTCTATCAGTAGATATCTATCTTATATGTTGGACTAAGCGTGGCCACCTAGTGGTTGTGTTGTGAGTTGCAGCCCGTCAAGGGTTTTCCTATAGTCACAAGTACAAGATTTATGGAAGCAAGTTATTAAATTATAAACTTTAAGAATCTGTCTCTATGATACGGCTATGAACATGTCGGCGGCAGAGTTCTAGGTGGTAGAGGCTGAATATAGCAGAGATGGGTAACTGGATCCAGGATTAGCGGGATACGGGTATTTAATCCGGTTGCACAGATCACTCTCAGAACTTAAAGCTTCGAGGGTCAGGTATTCATACACGGCTTGTGTCTGCTCCTTGTTCCCTGCAATTCTTAATCCCCGGTATTAAGACACAGCTCAGATGGATGGACTATGATTACCGATACAGCGAGTAACACAATCACCTGTAAGATCTAATATGTGAGCAGAGGACAGGTGCCGAGCCCGACCTCCCCCTCCCCCACACACACTGTGTTCTTACAGGTACAAGGACAGTACATTGTGCTCGGGCTCGGTGTTACCGCACTCGGCTCCTCGGCTTCCTCCTCAACATAAAGAGACGTTTCTTCTCTTCTGCTTGTGTTTTTATGTTAGAAGATGATTTGTTGCTCCCAAGATGGCAGAATAAAAATTAAATTTGGCAAAAGACCAGTCAAGAAATGTAGAAAATGCAAAATCCCGTCCATAAGAATGATACAATACAAGGAGTCTGAGATCACATTGTGCTTAGTCTTGTGGCTCTTGACTACAGATGAGCGATTCGTAAAGAGTTATTTACAGAATTTCCAAAAATTTCAGGTTCAGATGAAGCCAAGACTTTTGGGTTCACCACTAGAGATGGTGAAATCTTATGAGATTTGTTTCACAAATATTCATGAGGCTCAGCCCTCTGACTACATAATAAACCTGGATACTCCCCTTCCTCACCTCTCCTGGGGCCCCTGTGCAGCGTCTTGAGGTCCCTTGGCGTCCTCTTCCTGTAATGCAAGCATCAGGACTAGAGATGAGCGAATCAGATTGGACCCAAAATTTCCAAAAGTTTTGTGTTCATCCAAATACTCAAACCAGAAGTGAGATCATTATACTCGGGGGTCACTTTGTAGGGCTGCTTCAGACCACATACTTTATATTAGGCTTCCTGCAACTACATCAGCTGATCGGTGTGGGGTCCAGATGTCAGACCGATCTGATGACCTATCCAATTATCTTCAGGTCCTGGACAGCCCCATTTAAAGGGTTAACTTATCAGGGACTGTTGACTTACTAGTGGTGGTCGGCCGGTCAGGACCCCCATCTATTAGCCAGAGCAGACAGACTCTGGTTCTGGAGGACTCAGCATTACATGGCCTGCTATTGATATGTCATTGAGAACTATAGCATGTCATACTTTATTTCTCCTGTGGTGGCGCTGTAGGGAATTGATCACTCACAGATTACAGTGTTCTCTGGGGATTGTGGCTTTTGGACATGAAATTTCAAAGAGTTATGTGACAAATTCATATCTGCTACATCTGTGTATAAACTATTCCTGCTGAGCTCTATAGATCTGCTTTATAATGTGTGTACAGACTGCGGCTAACGGTCTGCTCGCGTGTTTACAGATTTAATTTGGTTTTATTCAGTATTTTAAATTTAGTTAAATCTTTTATAATCTTTAATATACAGTGTATATATATATATATATATATATATATATATATATAACAGTGGGGAAAAAAGTATTTAGTCAGCCACCAATTGTGCAAGTTCTCCCACTTATAAAGATGAGGCCGGCCTGTAATTGACATCATAGGTAGACCTCAACTATGAGAGACAAAATGAGAAAACTAATCCAGAAAATCACATTGTCTGATTTTTAAAGAATTTATTTGCAAATTAAGGTGGAAAATAAGTATTTGGTCAATAAAAGTTCATCTCAATACTTTGTTCTATCTCCTTTGTTGGCAATGACAGAGGTCAAACGTTTTCTGTAAGTCTTCACAAGGTTGGCACACACTGTTGCTGGTATGTCGGCCCATTCCTCCATGCAGATCTCCTCTAGAGCAGTGATGTTTTGGGGCTGTCACTGGGCAACACGGACTTTCAACTCCCTCCAAAGGTTTTCTATGGGGTTGAGATCTGGAGACTGGCTAGGCCACTCCAGGACCTTGAAATGCTTCTTACGACGCCGCTCCTTCGTTGCCCTGGCGGTGTGCTTGGGATCATTGTCATGCTGAAAGACCCAGCCACGTTTCATCTTCAATGCCCTTGCTGATGGAAGGAGGTTTGTACTCAAAATCTCATGATACATGGCCCCATTCATTCTTTCATGTACAAGGATCAGTCGTCCTGGTCCCTTTGCGGAGAAACAGCCCCAAAGCATGATGTTGCCCCCCCCCCCATGCTTCACAGTAGGTATGGTGTTCTTTGGATACAACTCAGCATTCACTCTCCTCCAAACACCACGAGTTGTGTTTCTACCAAACAGTTCTACTTTGGTTTCATCTGACCATATGACATTCTCCCAATACTCTTCTGGAACATCCAAATGCTCTCTAGCAAACTTCAGACGGGCCCGGATATGTACTGGCTTAAGCAGGGGGACACGTCTGGCACTGCAGGATCTGAGTCCCTGACGGCGTAGTGTGTTACTGACGGTAGCCTTTGTTACGTTAGTCCCAGCTTTCTGCAGGTCACTCACTAGGTCCCCCAGTGTGGTTCTGGGATTTTTGCTCACCGTTCTTGTGATCATTTTGACCCCACGGGGTGAGATCTTGCGTGGAGCCCCTGATGGAGGGAGATTATCAGTGGTCTTGTATGTCTCCCATTTTCTAATTATTGCTCCCACAGGTGATTTCTTCACACCAAGCTGCTTGCCTATTGCAGATTCAGTCTTCCCAGCCTGGTGCAGGGCTACAATTTTGTTTCTGGTGTCCTTCCACAGCTCTTTGGTCTTCACCATAGTGGAGTTTGGAGTGTGACTGTTTGAGGTTGTGGACAGGTGTCTTTTATACTGATAACAATGTCACACAGGAGCCATTACTACAGGTAATGAGTGGAGGACAGAGGAGCCTCTTAAAGGAGAAGTTACAGGGCTGTGAGAGACAGAAATCTTGCTTGTTTGTAGGTGACCAAATACTTATTTTCCACCATAATTTGCAAATAAATTCTTAACAAATCAGACAATGTGATTTTCTAGATATGTTTTCTCATTTTGTCTCTCATAGTTGAGGTCTACCTATGATGACAATTACAGGCCGGCCTCATCTTTATAAGTGGGAGAACTTGCACAATTGGTGGCTGACTAAATACTTTTTTCCCCACTGTATATATATATTATTTTTATTTTTCTCAGAGAAGAACAAGTTACAAATTAAAATTTAATTGCAAAAAGAATTTTAAGATAATTCTCTAGGATTTCTCAAAGCATTGCATTTTTCTGCTTAGGGTGCATGTGGCCCCTCATGTGGGCTGCCATGTGGGCAGTGCTACATCAGTAATATATGACCTGTCCTATGTAGAAGTCCATTGAAGTGAATGCAAATCAATGCCCCAACATCAACTCCAACCATGAGCAGTGCCCTCATAATAAATTCTCTAAAAGGTTCTGGTCACAGTGCCCCCATAACATTGCATCCATTGTCAGATTATCAATCATATTTTCACCATTGTCATTCCCCATATCATTACTGGTGATAGTCGGCGCCTCCATAACTTTATCAATAATAAGTGCAAGTCTCAATGTCCTCATAACATTGTCACTATGTCCAGAGCCTTCATAACATTGATTTGATGATGAGATATATAACATGACCTCTCCATAACAGACACGGCACCCATGTCATTGCTGGTGATAGTCGGTGCCTCCATAACATAATCAATAGTAAGTGCCATCATAATAATGCCAGTCACAATGTCCTCATAAAACATTGCCACTATGTCTCAAGTCCCCATAACATTGCCACTGTATCCAGAGCCCTCAGAACATTGTCAGTGTATCTAGCACCCCATAACATTGCCACTACATCTTAAGCACCCATAACATTGCTACTGTATATAGCACCCCCATAGCATTGCCACTATATCTAGTGTCCTTATAACATTGTCATTGTATCTAGAGTCCCCATAACACTGGCACTATATCTAGCACCCCATAACATTGCTTTCATCATGGGATACATAATAACTTTGCCTCCATTGTCACACTCTCCATAACATTTCCACCATAGTCAGAGCCCCCATATCATTGCTGATGATAGTTGTAACCCCTATAATATTATTAATAGTAAGTGTCATCATGATAATGACAGTCACAATGTCCTCATAACATTACCACTATGCCCAGAGCCCCATAACATTGCCACTATGCCCAGAGCCCCATAACATTGCCACTATGCCCAGAGCCCCATAACATTGCCACTATGCCCAGAGCCCCATAACATTACCACTATGCCCAGGGCCCCATAACATTACCACTATGCCCAGAGCCCCATAACATAGAGATAGTCGGTGACTCCTTCAGATTGTATGTAAATGCCCTCATGATGATGATGCTTCCATAACATTGCCACTATGTCCAGAGCCCCCATAACATTGCCTCCATACCACCCACATCAGTATGTATTGTTAGTAATAGTCAGCGTCCTCTGGTTGCAGCCACAGCCAACAACTTTGCCTGATGTAACAAGGATTGTCCATTATCCCTAAAATGGTGAAATCTCCACCTCTCAGACATTTATTAAGACTTATCCTATACATATAACATGCACTGTAAGGCTGAGGCCACACGTTGCGGAAACACAGTTTTTTTTTATGCAGATTTTGCTGCGTTTTTTAAGCCAAAACCAGGAGTGGATTCAGCAGAAGACAGAAGTGTAAGAGAAGTGTAAGAAGCTTCCTAGATATTCCTGTTCCCTTTGTAGCCATTCTTGGATTATACCGCCACCTCGTGCTCATACAGAGAATTGCAGCTTTAAATTCTATTTATATGAGAAAATCTGAATTAACACAAAAACTGGTCACTGTATAGTTGTAGAACTTGTTACACAGGTGACTTTGTTAATGTAGCAGAGCTGAGTATGTCATCTGGCACATAATGATAATGTATTGTCTTTCCTCTGATAGTAGAGTCATATAATGTATAATGTAACAGTCCTGGATAGAGATTATAGATAGATAGGTCAGAGATTATCTGGAATATTCTGCAGGCTCAGAATGATCTGACATCGGCTCCCGCTAGATTGTACTTTATATAGGGAGTCTTTGTCATTTCTGCAGATTATTCACAAATGATGGGATGGATGGATGGATGGAGGGATCGATGTGTCAGTCACATGATCAATCCTCACTAGTGATATGACAGTCTGAATATAGTCACGTGGTTTCAACACTTTGACTTTCCGTTACACAGATACATCTACCTTGTGTCAGTCGCTGCACTTTTTCCCATCCTCCACAGAATACAATATAAAATTATCACAGTCACCCATAAATCCCTCCATAGCTCAGCGCCCCCCTATATCTCCTCTCTCATCACTGTCTACCCCCCTCACCGCCCTCTCCATTCTGCCAATGATCTTAGACTTGTATCCTCTGTTATCTGAACACTACACTAACATGTCTTATCCTATTCTATCCTTCTTCCTGTCTTCCTCAGATCCTGACCCCTCCATCTAGAAGTAACCCTGCACTCCTTGCACTTAGTATCTGTATAGTAACAGATTATTTATTGTATACAGATACTGATACAGTAAGTAAAGCCACATTGTAACAGAATTGGATTATATCGCCATCTAGTGGTACGTTACATTATTGCTAAAATATCTTTGTTAAGCTATAAAGCTGCAATAATTTATCACAAAAATCTGACTACCAAACAAGACCCTGCACCTTTCTATAGTGCTGTGCATACGTATGTAGCTGAGCTGAATCTGTCATTTGCACAGTTCAATTAATGATGCTAAGTCAGGAGGTTTAGCTTCGATCCTATGAAAAACCGTGTGACGTTACAGCAAATAACATACTCAGCTCTGCTATACTAGTAAAGAGTTTCAATTAAATTGATGCATTTGCATAGGCACATGCATTTAATTTCCTATTTTTTTCAGTTTTATATATAATTAAAAATACTATGAATAATAATAATTTAATAATTGTAATATTCAACTCAATATAACACATGATGTGAACAACTCGATGTTCTTTATCACTTTATAGCACGCTCATTGTTGTAACCAATTTTATTATTGCACCAAAGCATCCAAAAACTGTAATAGATTTGCAAATAGTCTGCATTAAAAATATTCTTCAATACAGTGTATACAGCTCCAATTCTGACCTATGCGTCTCCATGGTTACAGACTACAAATTCTGTGCAGTCAGATCCTACACTCATGGATAACACTTTTCTATTGTTTCCTACATCTTGCTTTGCAGCCAAATGTGCAGTTTATGGAAAGAACAGTAAACTTAGAAATGTAGCAAAATAATTTCAGCCCTTAAGTAGTAAATAGGCAGATAAACTCCAAAATTTCATTTGCAAACCCAAAATTAAATTCCGTGTAACGTTTCGGTCAGCACGACCTTCATCAGACATCGGATTGATTTGTGGAAACTGGAGCAGAAGAGAAGTTCTCAACATAGAGTACAAAACAATTGCTGTCTAATGAAGGTCGTTCTGACCGAAATGTTACACGGAATTTAATTTTGGGTTTGCAAATGAAATTTTGGAGTTTATCCACCTACAGTATTTACTACTTGAGTGGCAGAATTATTTGGCTACTTGACTACGGATTGAGTCCTTTTCTGTGCACCAATGGCATAACTACCACCGTAGCAACCTCAAGGGGCCTGGTGGACCCCTGCTGCTTTTATTTTTAAATAGGCCCTATTTAGTTAGCGATCCCCGCTCTTGCTCATGGCCGCCTCTGCTTCCCCTTCTGCCCCCCAGGAGTTCATGTGTGTCTCATATCATGTCGCTGACGTTGGACAGCGTCAGGACATTGCTGACAGCATCATGATTTGGAAAGCACGGGGCCCCCTGGAGGGCAGAAGGGGAAGAGGAGTTACTCGTGAACAGGAGCGGGATCGGTAAGTAAGGTTGTGGGGCCGCAGCAAGAGTATTTTTTTTTTATCTCGCGAGGTTCACCCGGCGGTTCCATTCGGACCGAATTCATCTGAACTGAAACTGCTATTATTATTATACTGTGTGGTCTCTTCAGACCCCAGAGTATAATGATCAGAGGCCCAGGAGAGGTGTCAAACATAAACACTAGTGTTACTCACCTCTTCTGGGCTCCAGTGCGACTCCTTGCTGACTTCGGGCCTCTTTAGTGATGTCACAGACATTGCTTCCTGATGGTCTCTGTTTCCAACTCTCCATTTAAAGGGGTTGTCTATAATTTTTTTCATTTTTATCCTATCCTTAGGATAGACGATAGATATTTAATTGGTGGGAGTTGAAAGACGGTCCCTATGCAGATCAGCCATTCGGACAGAATCAGATAGCCCAGTGCCCTGTATAGTGGCCAGGCATCGCTCCCTTTGACCACACTGGGAGCAGATCTGCAGTAACTGTGCCTGGCCACTATGCAGGCTATAGAGTTATCGCTTCTGGCTCTATGCACTGTATAGTACAGGGATCAGATGTGCCCTCAAACAGCGTGTGGGTTTGCTGTCGGCCCCAACCATTTGAATATTTATGGCCTATCCTAAAGATAGGCCATAAATAAAAAATAAAAAAAACATGAACAACCCCTTTAAGAATTATCAACCATTCTGTGTGACTGCTGCAGCCAACAATTGACCTTAGCCATTATTGCAGAGAGACCATACGTAATGTGACCATTGAAACCAGTGATTGGCTCCAGTGGTCACATGGAGTGGTCAGTAATGGCGTACTGGAAACAGAGGATGGCAAATACACTGGAGCCATGGAAAACAGGAGGGGGACTCACTTAAATTTTTGTTTCTGGAAAACCTCTTAAAGACTAAGTCTAAAAAGGGAGGTAGTTGAGTCGTGGGTTTGCCAGGTATGGTCGGTATATTATGAATCAGAAGAGGTATCATGTCTCCTTAAAGATATTGCCTTTGTAAGAGTGCATAGTCTTATAGACCATATATGCTCATTGAATTCTGGGAAATTTTGCAAATAAGTTATCCTTTATGGAAAAAGAAAAACTTCCTCTAGCACCACTTTTTGCAAGGTGCTCCCTATAAATTAATGCCTGGTTTTGAAGAAACCGGGTGATAAGATCTGGGAATAAAGCCAAACCAGAATGATCTCCTCCGAAAGAAAGAGAATCCCATCCACAGACAGCCGTTTCGTGGGTCATTGCTCCTCATCGGTGCGAAGCTGAGTACTCATTGGATCGATGAGAGGTTGTCGGTGTCAAACCATGAACCAAAGTCCTTTATCAATCTCCATCTGATCTGAAGGATATTTGGTATTGGAGTATGCTCCTCCAAGAACGTGTTCTCCAGTTGGAACTGGGAAAGGACTTGAAGAAACTCTTTTTGAAATCTCTTCTAACAAAGATGTAGACCATGGGATTTACACAACTGTTAAGGAAAATGATGCAGTAAACAAGCTGGGACACAATATGGTCAACCTTCTTTTTCATCTCAACATTCAGGATCTCCAGCAAAGACCAGATTTGAAACGGAAGCCAAAAATAGAGAGCGGAAAATAGAAAAGTGACAATGGCCTTGATGGACCGATTTGCCCTTGATACGCTTCTGCTTCTTCTCAGCCGCAATTTCACCAGACTGTTGCAAATAAGTGATATAGAGAATGGGATCAGGGACAGTGAGACAAACCTTAGGATCTCTACTGTTCGATTCCAGCTGGTCTCTACATTGTCACAGTAAGTTATGTCATCATCTAAGTTGTGAACAACATCAGCAAATACAAGGTAAGGAGAACTGAGTATAAAACAAGAGGACCATATAATAGCTGAGAGGGTCGATGCCACCTTGAGAGTCCTATGTCTCTTGGACCACTTAGGACACATTACGAGTGTACAGTGGTCAACACTGATAACCATCAGGAAAATGGTGCTGATGGAGGTGCTGAGGAAGAGGATGGTAGACATAGCCTTACATATCACCACACCAAAAGGCCAGTGCCCATCCATGATCAACTCTGTTATCTCGAAAGGGTAAATCATATCAAACACAAAGTCAGCCGCGGCCAAGTTCAGACACCATAAAAGGTTGACTGTCTTCTTCACCTTGAACACTATAATCCAGATGACTAAACCGTTCCGAAAAATCCCTATGACAAAGCCTATTGTGTCAAAAATTATAGTAATAACTTGAATCACGTAAAAAAATTTTGATATGAAACTGTCGTCTGTCTCTTCATCATAGTTGTATGGCGTAAACGTAACGTTATCAAAGAAAGTCGTGTTCTCATAGGAGTCAAAAGGAAGGTCTGTTGGGTCCATGTTTTAAAGATGCCTTTAAGAAAAAGAAAAAAAAAATTAAGAACAACAACAGAAAACAGACAGTGATCTGGTACCAATATGCAAATCAGCCTACAATTACTTTGAGGGCGGGGACAGATTTACTAGATTTTCCTGTATCTTTTTACTGTGATACAAACGGAGGCTGGGAATGTCAGTCATGGCTCATGGGGGGAAATTGTGCCCCGGTTGCAGAAGAGAGACGGAGGAAATCTGACCCTGTCCACGAAGCACTGGCGGCTGATTTGCAGATCCATAATAAGATGCTCTGCATTTCTTCATCATTTTGTGGCCACAAAGCTGTCTCTGCTCCTATTAGAGGCCCTTACACAGCACTGTTATTGGTTTGGGAGGCATTTTGGGCCTGCCAAACTTCCTTACGGCTAAGGCCCCACGTGGCATCCCGCATCAAGAAAGCGCTGCAGGAAAAACCGCGGCCGGGAACGTATTGCGGTTCTTCCCGCAGCGCTTTAGACAGAAAGTTTGCAGAGTTTTCCTCTGCGGACTTTCTGTTTCAATTATACCTATGGGGAAACCGCCGGCATTTCCGTAGGTATAATTGACATGCTGCGATTTCCAAAATCGTGCCGGTATTGGAAATTGCCGCGTGTCCGCAGCATCGTTTTTACCACAAAGTGGGCATGGGATTCACTAGAATTCCATCCACTTTGCTCTGACTATAAAACACCACTTTTTTTTCCATGGCGTTTCCACTGCAGGCAAATCGTGGCGTTTACGCCACGTGGGGCCCCGGCCTCAAGGACCTTTTTGTTGTTGTTGTTATTTTTAACCCTTTGCATTCCAGGAGCCACATTCTTTTGTATGAGGGATAAGATCTTACTATTTTGCATCCCCCTCATTTATGGGTTGATGAAAATAACAAATGCATTATTTTATATGGGCTTGTATGGATGAAGCAATACCAAATGTGTTTTTTTATGTTTTAACACTTCTGCACAATAAAAACACAAGGCCATATCCTTTGCGTGATGAGTTGCTATTTATGCTGGCACTATATTGGAATTTCTATAATTTATCACATAGTTTGTATAAAATACATTTTAAAAAGAGGAAAATCTGGATTTTTTTTCATTTTTAGTTTATATATTTTATTTTTTATTCATTCATTTATGTGTTTACTAAACTTAAAATTTTACAATTTTTTTCAAAGACACTCTAAAGGACTTGAGGCTGTTACTATCTGATTGTACGTGTAAGGCTTTAGAGTATTTTATATAGTAAATATTATTTTCTGTCAATGTAATCCTGCCAAGCAATGGCATGGCCAAGTTGGGTTATGCCTAACAGGCTCCTATATCTAACAAGCTTCTTAGTTGTTATGGTTGCTTTCACACCTGGGACCCTGCTGTTCATTGTATGGCCGCAGCTCCTATGCCTGAGGAAATTAAGATGTATCAGGTGTCTTCAAGAGAATTCTATCATTGGCAAAGGCATTTTTCACTAACACCACGTCGTAATAGCCTTTAGAAAGACTATTCTTCTCCTACCTTTGTTTTTCTGCTCCATGCCGCCATTTCTGAGAATTTTCTTTTTTCTTCTATATGCAAATAAGTCTTCAAAAAGAACAGGGGGGCGTTCCCTGTGCTTAAAGAAGACCCTCATCCAAAGATCCAGCTCCACCTCTCTCTTCTTCTGCTGACGCCTCTCCCCCGTGTCATCGGCTGCCGAGTATCTGTTCGGAATCCAAATCCACAGGAAAATGGCCGGCTGGACATCTGCAGTCGACTCTGTCCAACACAAAACGGCGGAGCCGACTGAGCATGCGCAGGATTTGAATCACGAACAGAGAGTCGGCAGCTGATGGCGCGTCAGAGAGGCGTCAGCAGAAGAAGAGAGAGGCGGCGCAGGATCTTCAGAAGAGCGTCTTCTTTGAGCACAGGGGACGCCCCCTGTGCTTTTTGAAGACTCATTTGCATACAGAAGAAAAAAGAAAATTCTCAGAAACGGCGACGTGGATCATAAAAATAAAGGAAGGAGAAGAATAGTCTTTCTAAAGGCTATTACGACGTGGTGTTATTGAAAAACGCCTTTCCCAATGATAGAATCCCTTTAATGTAGAATTTGCATTACAGGAATTAGAGAATTTTTTTTCCTCTGATCGGGCAATCAGCCTTGTGGGGTTTTTTTTGCCTCCCTCTGGATCAACTTGGTAGGTTTATAGGTTGGACATGATGGTCTTTATGTAAACTTATGTACTATGTTATAATTTCATAGTTTCTGGTCTTGGATTTGTCGATATCAGTGGTTCCCAAATGTTCTGAAAGTGAGACCCACTTTTGGATGAGAATTTTGCCAGGGATGACCTTCTATTGTACTTATATGTACGTATAGTCGCATGTGAAAAATAAGTATCCCTACCTGTATTCTGCCTCTTATTCCTCTCTATTCTTCCTTGTATTCTTCCTTTTAGCAATGCATTCTACCATTAGAAATGTTGGGGTCCCATATTTTTCTATTTAAAAATAAAAAACATCTATGACGTCTTGACACTTGACATGTCCATGTCATTGCTATGGCCCAATCACAGGCCTCAGTGGTGACCCTGGATACATGATGTTACAGTAAAGCTCCGTATGCCACGAGGAGACCCAAAAGAGGTAACAGAAGGTGAGGCCCCTGGCCTCCATCTATGTGAAGAGACCCCAGAATATAATAATTTCACTTCCGTTTCTATCCAAACAAATTTGCCAAAAATGAACCAGAGGATCGATTCGTCCAAACACGGGAGAAAACAAATCTTGAGATCTTGAGAGGTTCACCCATCTTTAAGTGCAACCTTTTGTAGTGATACTTATTTTAACTATTTAGTTACAGTCCAGTTGAATGAATTGATTGTGTGTAATCTTGAGTCCTACAGCTGTCACTAAATAGTTAAAATCGATAAGTAGTGGTGCAAAAAGTCACAGTGTAGCGCTGGCCTGTATTCAATTGTGGTCGTTTAAAAAATAAAATAAAAAAAACTTAGTATGGCTGCAAGAAGTAAATATTCCCTAATCCTGGATCCTATAAATCTAACAAAAAAATAACCACTTGGAAAAAACAAACACAAATGAGTAAACAACATGAAAACATGAAAGAAAAACATCAAAGCCTAATAAAATAAAAGCAAAAAAAAACTTGTGAAAATCATTTATAAATATATACTAGAATTCTAATTATACTTTGATCCTTCTCCAGGTACTGGTAGTCTATGTGGAGATTCTGCTGATGTAGGGAATCTTAGGGCAGGTTCACACAGAAGAATTTGGAGATTTGGAATTTCAGGTTTCAGATACAAAGAGGTTAATCAATGCGAGCCTCGCAACGCGGCAAGGTCAAGCAGGACAAAAGAATGGGAGGCAGATTCTGAACGGATTTTGGAGAGTATTTTGAGGCAGAATCAGCCTCAAAATCACCTCTGAAGTCCTCCGTGTGAACTTAGCGTTACAACAATGCTTCCTACGAAGATAAGTATGCAAATTAGCTCTCCTCCAAAAACAGGTAACCCCGATGTAAGTCAATGTCCAACCCATGAAAGGTCCAGACCTGATTAATTTTGGTAAAAATATAACACATCTCACCGTCTTGTCATGTAATAATCCGGATGGCTCAGCGCTCAGTGTCATGAAGAACATAATGTTTTGTACTTTTGTCTCTATCTTTATCTATTATTGGTACAAAAATGGAGACTGGATGAAGATCTTACAGTGAAAGGAGATGATAAGGAATCACATTGTGTAATCGTTGTGATCCTTTAAGAGATGTTCTCATGTTAAGTGTTATGTTTGACTTAGATAAGAGTCACGGATATTTCTACATGTTCTAGAAATACTTGTAAGCAGATGAGCTGCTAAGGCACGAATATATACACGCAAAGCCCAACATGTGATCAAGAGGTTACCAGGGGCATAAAGATGATAAAGAGTACGACCTTTTGACCACATGTCACACTTTTAGGATGTCAAACTATTCACTGAGGGCAACATCAGGATTATGGTTGCCTTCAAAGGACCATATTGTGTCATAATGCTGATGTATATTGTACTCCTTTACCACTGACACTGCCTCATTACACATAAGACATGGCGGTCTTTCTCCTTGAAGCACAAACATTTAGTCACTTTCCATCTTCCGTCAGATCAGTTTTTCTCTTGTTGACCATTTCTCAACTCCACCTGGTAAACCACCTGATATAGCATGCAATCCCCTTCTCCTTGTCCAGATAGCCTGTGCTGGCGCCCCCTCTGGTATAAACTCAGTAAGGGCAATGGACCACTAGTTACTGAGATCCAGGGGCTGTGTCCCTCATGTCCTACCGCAAATGCAAAGATGGCCCCCACTTTTTCCAGGGGCCGCCGTACTCTGTATAGTACATGGAAAGGACATACCTCTGAATAGCTGATCCGATAGCCGGCTGTCAGATATTTAAGGCCTATCCTAAGGTAGGCCATTTAAAAAAAAAAAAATCATGCACAACTCCAATTCTAATTTTTTAAGAAGCCAACAAAGCGCAATATCATAACATAGAAGCCTTGAAATACTGCAATTCCCCTTCCCCCAATGGTTGGTTACACATAGACACTGTGGCCCCATGCACACGACCGAGTGTGTTGCCCAATGTGGGACTAATTTTGCAGAGGAATGCAATTGGATGATAATCGGAGTGACATCCGAGTGTATTCTATGATGTACTTACCTCTATGGAGGTTTCTGATGCATTCTGTCCTGATGGCATGGACCAGGGTAGGACCTTCTCTATGCTCATCAGAACGGAATGGACCATCAGACGCCCCCTCGGAGCAGCATTGGCCTGCACACTTGGTCGTCTGCATTAAGTCTTATAGGACAGTTAACATATCACTTTGTAATGACTTAACCATGCTGTGTTTAGAAAAGTGGCTTAACTTCTGATGCACATAACTGGACATGTCCAGCCAAGAGGACACGTAAGGGACAAATTCCAATTTCCGATCACAATCTGATTGAATCTGGGTCATTTGGTTCTGAGCCATCCTTTTCCTTAAATGAGTTCTCCAGAAGATATGGAATAGACCTGAATAAATTTTTCTTGAAGTCTCTTCCAACAAAGACATAGATGATGGGTTTAACACAACCATTTATGAAGCCAATATGATATACAAGGTTGGATATGATAAAGTGAACAGTAGAATTCATGTCAACATTCAGGACTTCTAGGAAGGACCATATATTTAACGGGAACCAAAAGCCAAAAAAGCAAAGTACAATAATGATGACGACTTTCAGAGGTCTATTTGACCACAAAAGACTTCTACTTCTTCTCAGTCGAAATACAATAAGACTATAGCAAGTTGTTATGATCAAAAATGGGATGAGGAACATGAAGGCAAACCTGATGATCACTACAATGTTATACCTCATTATGTCTGTATCATTGTCCATGGGATATATGGGCATACAATATGAGATATTATCCTCATCATGAGCAATGTCGAAGGAAACAAGATACGGGGAGCTGAGCATAAAGCAGGTGAACCATACTATAGTGGAGATGGGTAAGGCCAACCTAGTAGACCTGTGGTTTTGTGACCACACAGGAGACCGGATTGTAACGCATCGGTCAACACTGATAATCATTAGGAAAGAGGTGGTGACGGACATGTTAAGGAAGAGAAGGGTGAATATGACCTTGCACATAGTCTGGCCAAAGGGCCAATGTCCTTCCATAATCCACTCGGATATCCTGAAAGGTAAACTCAGATCAAATGCAAAGTCAGCGATGGCCAAGTTTAGAAACCATAACACGTTTTCTGTCTTCTTCATCTTGAATCCTGCAATCCAGATGACCAGGCCATTTCCAATAATCCCCAGGATGAAGATTAGGCTGTAAACAATGACGTTAGAAATTTCGATTATGCGATAAACTTCTGAGGATATGATTTCTGTTTCTTCTTCTATGTTGTACATTGTGTAATCGAGATCATAAAGAGGAAAAGTAGGGTCGTCCATATTTATAGTGTCCTACAACCAAAGGAAAGATGTAAAAGACAATGGTGTGAAATGGTTTACACTTTATATGAGTTTTGTTAGTTTATGTTACACTTAGGCTAGACTAACACAGCCATAGACGTCCACAGCCATACGTCCATATTCTATGTATTACTTTACAACTGCAAATTCCATCCTGAGCGTAGGTCTAATGGCCTGGACTTGCAGAACCGTAGATTCCTATTGATGCAGTTATTTCGGTCTATTTGACCCACAAACTGGTTAGGATTTGTGGCTGTGCTATTGTCCATATAGTATTGGTATACAGCTGTGTGAATTAACTCTTAAAAGGTTTGTATGAAATTACAAAACTGGATGCATTTTTTTTCAGATTTTTAGAAGCAGCTCCCCCTCCTGGATATGTGAGGTATTACATTCTCACGAGAACGCAGCTGAGATGCAGTACCAGACACAGCCATGGATAAAAGTGGCACTGCTTCTGAAAAAAAGCCAATCCTTTTTTAAAATTTAATCTTGGTAAATGTATGTCAAGGGCTTATCTCCATCTGGTCCATCTAACAACTATTATTGTACTGATTTAATAAAAGACTTAATCTGAGCCAGTTGCAAAGTGTGTATAGGCAGCACCTAGGTAGTAGAAGGATGTTGGGTGCTCGTTCTGGATGGGGCTGACCACCTACCCAGTGGACAACGTAGGACCTGCAATCTAACCCTGAATAAGGTACCACAGAAGTGTCCTCATCGACCTGGCGGAAAGCTCCTCTAAGGCTCACCAGCCCTACCGCCTTGGACTCGACATTAATTGGACTTCTCTACATGATATCGGTATATGTTTCCTTCCATACTGTGTATTCACATCTGTGTCCTAATTGACCTGATGGTAAAGTCTCTCTAATGCTCACCAGCCCTACCGCTCTGGATTCGATATTAATTGAACTGCACTACATTTCTAATCTCTTCCATATGTCTTCACTAAGACATCCATAAACGATCTCTTCCATGCTGTATATTTACAACTGCCTGATGAAGGGTTGTATACCCGAAACGTTGTACTTTATACACCAATAAAATTCAAAAGCATAACTAGATCTGGAGTGCGGTTCTATTTTTCTCTGGTCCTACGTTAATCTGAGTCAGTGTCTTGTTCTCACCTCACTTGACTCTGTCCAATATCCCCTCTGCTCCTCCTGCCTAGCCCAATATCCTGTATCTGTGCCTCCTTCCACACTACAGAGATGGCGGCTGGACGATGCTCTATAGTACGTGCACATGATAACCTTTGCTTCTTTAAGGCTTCATGTACTCAACCAAGTCTGTAACCCGAAGGTTTTCCGACACTACATTCCAATATTTTATAGGACCTGCTCTATAAATATCAGAATGGAACGAATCATTGGAATGGAGCATTGAAACACACTCAGACTGCATGCTCCATCTTGTGCATGAAACCTAATGGGCCAGTGCACGCCCATTCAGATTTTCCTCGGTCAATGTTCTGCTGCCTCCGTATTTCATACAGTTATATCTCGGGCATTGTAAAATAGTTTTGCTGCAATATGAAGGATGAAAACGCGATTGGGTGGGTTTGGCATATTTAGACACAGCTGCAGCTCCTCCCAATCCCAACTGTGTGTTCAACTGTTGATATTTCTAGAAATAATAAAGGTAGAAATTCAATGTCGGGAGCCAAAATCTGGTAGTAAAGTATAGAACAAAATGTATTAATGTCACCCATGCTGCAGGAAATCAAAAGTAAGGACCGGTTCACATTTGCGTTCGGTTTCCGTACAGGTGAGTCTGCTTGGGGACCCCCCGAACGGAAGCCTATACGCAGAGAGAAGCGGGTTACATAAGGGAACATGCGGAACCCATAGACTATAATGGGGTCCGTGTGGTTTCCGCTGGGTTTCAGCATGTTTCGTGCTTGCAGCACTTTTCTCCCCACATGTTTCAACATGTTTTGCGCGGAGACCGAGCGGAAACCACACGGTTTCCTTATGTAACCCACTTCTCTCTGTGTATAGGCTTCCGTTCGGGGGGTCCCCAATGTGAACCAGCCCTTATTTCGAAAGTTTAGGTAAAATGATATATCAAAGATCAATCTACGTTAAGTATCGATCTCAGACTACAAACATACAGTCATGGCCAAAAGTTTTGAGAATGACACAAAAATTATATTTTCACATGATCTGCTGCCCTCTGGTTTTTATGTGTGTTTGTCAGATGTTTTTATCACATACAGAAATAGAATTGCATTCATATTATGAGTAACAGAAGCTTATATTGACAGTTAGAATGAGTTAATGCAGCAAGTCAATATTTGCAGTGTTGACCCTTCTTCTTCAGGACCTCTGCAATTCTCCCTGGCATGCTCTCAATCAACTTCTGGACCAAATCCTGACTGATAGCAGTCCATTCTTGCAGAATCAATGCTTTCATTTTGTCTGAATTTGTTGGTTTTTGTTTGTCCACCCGTCTCTTGATGATTGACCACAAGTTCTCAATGGGATTAAGATCTGGGGAGTTTCCAGGCCATGGACCCAAAATCTCTAGGTTTTGTTCCCTGAGCCATTTAGTTATCACCTTTGCTTTATGGCAAGGTGCTCCATCATGCTGGAAAAGGCATTGTTGAGCGCCAAACTGCTCTTGGACGGTTGGGAGAAGTTGCTCTTGGAGGACATTCTGGTACCATTCTTTATTCATGGCTGTGTTTTTAGGTAAGACTGTGAGAGAGCCGATTCCCTTGGCTGAGAAGCAACCCCACACATGAATGGTTTCAGGATGCTTTACAGTTGGCATGAGACAAGACTGGTGGTAGCGCTCACCTCTTCTTCTCCGAATAAGCTGTTTTTCAGATGTTCCAAACAATCGAAAAGGGGATTCATCAGAGAAAATGACTTTACCCCAGTCCTCAGCAGTCCACTCCCTGTACCTTTTGCAGAATATCAGTCTGTCCCTGATGTTTTTTCTGGAGAGAAGTGGCTTCTTTGCTGCCCTCCTTGAGACCAGGCCTTGCTCCAAGAGTCTCCGCCTCACAGTGCGTGCAGATGCACTCACACCTGCCTGCTGCCATTCCTCAGCAAGCTCTGCACTGCTGGTAGCCCGATCCCGCAGCTGAAACACTTTTAAGAGACGGTCCTGCCGCTTGCTGGTCTTTCTTGGGCGCCCTGGAGCCTTTTTGGCACCGATGGAACCTCTCTCCTTGAAGTTCTTGATGATGCGATAGATTGTTGACTGAGGTGCAATCTTTCTAGCTGCAATACTCTTCCCAGTTAGGCCATTTTTGTGCAGTGCAATGATGACTGCACGTGTTTCTTTAGAGATAACCATGGTTAATAGAAGAGAAACAATGATGGCAAGCACCAGCCTCCTTTTAAAGTGTCCAGTGGTGTCATTCTTACTTAATCATGACAGATTGATCTCCAGCCCTGTCCTCATCAACACCCACACCTGTGTTAATGGAGCAATCACTGAAACGATGTTAGGTGGTCCTTTTAAGGCAGGGCTGCAATGATGTTGAAATGTGTTTTGGGGGATAAAGTTCATTTTCTAGGCAAATATTGACTTTGCAAGTAATTGCTGTTAAGCTGATCACTCTTTATAACATTCTGGAGTATATGCAAATTGCCATTAGAAAAACTGAAGCAGTATACTTTGTAAAAATTAATATTTGTATCATTCTCAAAACTTTTGGCCATGACTGTAGATGAACAACATCTTGGCTTCTATCTCTGAACCCCCTTTCAATGGTTTCTATCTTATATACTGGAGGAGGCAAGAGGATTATCCACATATCATATCACATAGTCCTAGATTTCCTTAGATTTTTTTTTTTTTTAAACATCCCTATTGCTCTAAGTCTAAACCATTCTTGCCGCAGAGAGTAGGAGCGTTACCAGGTATTAAGGGTATAGGCCAAGAGATAATATGAGGCTTATGGTCTGATGCTACAACTTACTACAATACTAATCTGTGATACAGCTGGGTGCATGGGTCAATTAGTGAAATAAATATGCGGCATTCTGGGGCTAGCAGTATGGATCTGGCACAGGTGGGAGTAGGTCAAATATGATGGGCTCGATGGTTTCCATGACTTTTGGCACCTAATACTCCTATAGGCTTATGTCATCACAGTGATTTGTGGTCCTAGTAAGGTGATGGTGTAAGTTCTCCTTGGACACTCCCTGCAGTTGGAACAGGCACAGTTGGCAGCTCAGTTTACTTAGCACAGTTCATCCAATTACAGAGCAACATGGAGGTACAATTCACTTACAGTAGCAGGTTCCACATGTTTGACACTGTACACACATAGTTAGGATGGGCTTTGGTCTTTCCTCAGTCTTCTGATCGTTTCCACAAATCTGAGACAACCCCTGGGACCTAGTCTTTCTTTCCAAACACTATTGGGGAAATGTAGGATACGTCTCAGCCGTGGACACCTAAGTTTACGCACTGTTCAGCAGTGGAGATGGTCATCAATCAGCAGGTTCTTGGTTCTGTGAGCCTGAAGTCTGATGACATGAGACTGCCTGTTAGCCCTATCTGACACTAGTTAACCAACAGAGCTGAAGTTGCTCTGAAAAAAGCTAAACCTCTATAATGTTAGCTACCAACCCCCTGTCGGAGGTGAAAAGAACGTTACGAAAGTCTGGGGGCTCTGAGCAACTGCTAAGGTCTTCCCACCTTCAAAAAACCCAGAGAATAAGCCACTCCTACTTGCACAGCAACACAGGAATGGCAGATTAACTCTTGCATATCCAGTATAAAGCTGGGAAGTGGAAATAGCTAGAAATAAACAGTGCAAAACATTATAAAACAGTGTAGAACACATTATACATACATAGTACAACAAAAGTCCTTAGCAGTGGCCCAATGTATATAAATCTAATAATCCCTTCTGTGAAGATATTGGAGGGAATCTAATTAATAAATAGAGATGGCCGAACCTCATGAGATTCTCTTCAATGAATATTTGTGAGGTTCATCCTTTGGTTCGTTTTGGACTGAACTTATTGGGTGCTATTATTATACTCAGGGGTCTGTCCAGTGACAAGGTAAGTATAATGGTTTATAATGTTGTTGCACCTATCCTGGGTCTCAACCTGTACTCTGGGGTCTGAACAGTATAATAGTGATTTGTGGGTGACAAACCCAAGAAGTTATAGGTTCAAGTCGGGACCAAAACTTTTGGAAAATTTGGTTTGATCTGAATTAGTTTGCTCATCTATTCTAATAAACTTCTTGGAGCATGTGGATGCCGTCGATACTTTAAGAAAAATCAAGAGCAAATAGGTAATATCCCTGGATTACCCTTAGTCATAAGATGCCCTACTTGGAAGTTTCATCACATGTAAATGTCTAGGTGCCTGCTACTCTGCATCATCCAGGGGATCTAGATACAGGGATAACGTAGAGGGAACTAAACAAGGGCAAACAAAATTGTCCCTGTGCCCACCATAAACATTGATTATTTGTCTGGGGTGAAGCAAAAACTATTCCTATGATGTAACAATATTTCTATGTGGTTCCATAGAACAGTGAATAGAAACAGTGCAGCCACCTAGTAGATCTGTATTGTCTATTCAGTATTATTCAATGGTCAAGCCTCCATACAACAATTTACAGATCTCCGGGGAATACTAGACTACAACCTTAACCTTGTGGTGGATATAATTTTAGAACATCTGGAGAGCCTCAGTATGGAGGACGCTACCGTACAATATACTAATGAAAATAATAACATTTCCATGATCTGCTCCTACCTCTCCGCTCTTGTATAATCTTCTATTGTGTCTCTCCGAGGTCAATGTCAGGAGGGATATACAGTAACGTCTTCTGCTTTCATTTCCTTCACCATCTGCCATTGGTACAAAAAGGAGGAAGAAAACTATCAGGAGTTTTGCAATCATGGAAGATTTTATTTTTGGAAGCGACACATTTCACTTTGAGATAAGATGCAAAGATTTCTGTGCTTTGTATTATCCGGACAGCAGCCAAAGACATAGAAACTCACTAATACAGAACCGCTCCAAATTCAGATCAAAACATTCAAAAATATTTCACCAAAAATAATCAGAAATATATCATAATAGGATGTAGTAGGTGAGTGTACTCCTCTTATCTGCCAATAATGGACTGCTGTATGTTCTTGTAAAGGTTGACTGTTTATATAGATAGACCTTATACTTTGCTGAGACACTTCTCCGTAGAGATGCCATACAACAAGACAAAAAAGCCACCAGGAACACCAACGGCAGTAATATTTATTGGATGTGCAGGGTAAAAGATGCATTTTTATAGGATTTCTTCTTTAAAGGAAACAATGGAGAAAAGTGAAACTGTATAAAAGATAACAAAAAATATAGAAATGATGATGTCACTAATGTTTATGGCATTGTGAAAGGAACTAAACTTTAGAAACCATTGGGGGAAGGGGAAGCTAAATATACCGTATTTTTCAGACTATAAGACGCACTTTTTCCCCCCAAATTTGGGAGGAAAATGGGGGCACGTCTTATAGTCCGAATGTGGGGTGTTTTGGCAGGGGTGGGCGTGTACGAGCGGGGTCGCAGCATTGTAAGGTTGTCGTGTTTATGATCCTACTGATCACAGAAAGGACTCATAAAGTGAAGACTTCTACTGAGCTGCAGTAAGATTGAGGACTGCTACACATATAAATCTGATCATAGAAGATGGATACTACGTGGTCACCAAATGTGCAACATCAAATATGTACTAATCTCTGAGCAAGTGAGTTATACTTGCTGCAAGTATGGATACAAGGTACCAAGTATGGATCCGTGAGGATGTTCACACCTCTGGCTGATGTCACTGAATAGATCCACCATTGTTGACAGGTGGAATTGGCTATTTCCTCCTCCTTCTCCTTCTCCTCATCCTCCTCCTTCTCTACCTCCACCTCCTCCTCCATTATACTACTGCCCCTACACAGCTGGACATCTCCTTTGTTAATATATATAGTTTCTTCAAATACCACTGTGTGTATATAAAACCCAGCAGGCATCTGTCACCCAAAAGGGCTGTTTTTTTTTTTTTTTTTTTTTTTAAATTTAACCCCTTCCCACTGCGACCATTTTCCATTTTTGATTTTTGTTTTATAGTCCCTGCCTTATTTATTGTTTCATTTATTTTTCATTATAAAACAATAGAACAAGGCTATTAGGATATCCCTCAGCCAGATAATCCAACAAATTCACAGTATAAAAATATGGAAAAGAAACTTGGTACATTTCAGTATTTTTTAAAAAATTTTCTTTTCCATTCACAGAGCTGTATGAGGGATTAATTTTTGCAGGACCAATTGTACTTCATAGTGGTACAATGTAATATTTTATAAAATGTACTGGGAATCTGCAAAAAAAAAAAAAAAATCTGAACGAGATGGAATTAGAGAAAACTACATGTGCACGACTTTCTTACCGTCTTTGTCTTTACGGCATTCACTGTACAATCAAAAGGACATGTCACCTGTATTCTGTGGGTTGGTATGATACGAAATTAACAACATTTATGTAGTTTTTGTTAAGTTTTAACACCTTAAACAAAATCCAAAATTAAAAAAAAAAAATCTTGAAGTCGCCATATTCTGACACCTGTCACTTTTTTGTATTTCCGTGTACAGGACTGCGTATGTCGTCATTTTTTGCAGGGCTAGATGTACTTTTCATTTACAGTATATCATTTTGAGAAATGGCCGATGTTTTGATTGATGTTTTTATTTAAATGTTTATGGGAAATGAAACTGCGAAAAAATGGCGCGTCAGGTCTTTTGATTTTTTTTTTCCTGCTACAACATTCACAATATGGAAAAAATGTTTGTATAAGTTTGTAGATCTGACATTTTCAAAGGCAGGGATACCTAATGTGTGTGTTTTAGGCTAAGGCCCCACATGACGTCTCGCAGCAAAAAAAGTGCTGCGGGAGAAACCGCGGAGGGATCGCATCACGGTTCTTCCCGCAGCACTTTAGACAGAAAGTTTGCAGAGTTTTCCTCTGCGGACTTTCTGTTTCAATTATATCTATGGGGAAACCGCCGGCGTTTCCGTAGGTATAATTGACATGCTGCGATTTCCAAAACCGTGCAGGTTTTGGAAATCGCTGCATGTCTGCAGCGTCGTTTTTACCGCAAAATGGGCATGGGATACTCTAGAATCCCATCCACTTTGCTCTGACTGTAAAACACCACGTGGGGCTTTAGCCTCATATTGTTTCTTTATATCTGATCTATGGAAAGGGGGGTATTTTATTTTTTTTTTTTTTTTTTTTTTTAACTTTTTTTTATCCTTCTTTTTAGACCCTCTAGGTGTCTTGAGCTCCAGGAGGCCTGATCGCTAATACAATGCACTGCAATGCTAATGCATTGTAAAATCCTAGGCCTAGCACAACCTGTAATAGAAGCAATGTAATGACAGTCTAGGAAGCCTTCAAAAGGCTTCTAGCTGTCATGGTAATGGATCATTACCCCCCAGATCCCTTTCCAGAGGATGGCGATCCATGCCAAAAAGGGGGCGCCCATTGGTCACCAGGAAAATAGTACCTTGTTCAGCATTGATTGAGGCATCAGAAGGGTTAATGCCCGCGATCAAACCCATGGCTATGGCAGCCAATCAGCTCCTTGGTGACCGCCATATTTAAACATCTGACATCTGCCGCAATAGTGCAGCAGATATAGGGAAGGGGTTAAATAGAGCATAAAAATTCTACACTGTGCACTGTGTTTAAAATGGCCATTTATTACCACCAGCATCATCCATTTACCAATAGCCTTATGTGTTGCTGTCACTTTAATCTTATTAGTGCTGTCTCGCCATTAAGGAGCTGAAAGGGTTGTATAGAGTCCTCGGAGCATTTAGAGAATCATACATGTCTTTTGAGGGCAATTGGGGCATTTTAAATTTGGAAACAATTTCAATCTGACAGCCCATTCAACTGTATCGGACCCAAAATAAATTCTTGAAAATTTTCTTATCTCTACCAATGAATAATTAAAAAAAAAAAAATTAATTGTAACAAAAATAAAAAAAATCCTACAAAAAAAGTCATTTTGTTGTATGGAGTTTTGCAGGCAATGCATCCTGGAAAAAAGGATGTAAATTGGCACCCATCAAGATGAAAGAAAGCTCTCTCTCTAGTGACACCTACAGGTGGCTACCCATAAGTCCATGTGTGACCTATTAAAGTAATTACAGCAAAAATACAACATATACGACCTTATTCTCACATTTAATAATCTTGACTTTTCTCCGTCAATGTCATGAAGAATATAATGTCTCTGTCTATCTCTATCTCAGTACAAAAATGGAGATTGGCTGAAGATTTCACAGCGGAAATGATAAGGAATGAGCTCATACAATATCATGGGACGTGTCATGTTTGACCTAGAGATAGGAGTCAATAATTTCCCTAGCTATTATAGAAAATTATTCAAGTCATTATAAACAACAGAATGGAAGACGGATTTATTTATTTATTTATTTTTTAAATTCCTACATCGAGTTGTGCCTAAAGGATAAGCGGACTCTTCTGCTCTTGCAAAGTAAAAGCCGTGCGGTGATGGGTTTTCTTTAGACAGTTTCAGAAATCTGTTCCATAGTGTCAGCGTTTCTTGGAGTGTTCCTTTAAGAAAGGAAATTTTTTTAAAAAGTTGTTCTGCCTCTATATTCTCATTGGCTCAAAAAAACATGGCTGCTTTCTTCCAAAAACAGCAGCACATCTGTCACATCATTCCAGTCTTCTTCTCAGGCCACACTCTTCACCATGTCTTCCAGCCCCCCTGGTCACCATTAAGACCTGTGATTAGGCCTCTATGGTCATGTGGGGGTATTAACGTCAGCCCAGGAAGAAGACCGGAACGAACTTGGTTCAGAATGAAGTTTGTTCACTCATCCTAAGTCAAAATAAAGTTCTCTGCATGGTTCCTGGACACTGACACGGTCAATGCCCATTCATATTTGTAATCCAGTGGGATTCCAGCACTTGGACCTCTACCAAGTATCACATGACAGCACATCCTATGACTGGAACACCCTTTTAAAGGGATAGTGTGGGAATTCTAATATTTTCCTAAATACTTTTCATTATGTATTTCTGTTTGTTTTTTTTTCTAGGTGTCAATCACCTTCAGAACTCAAATGGCTGCCATCTTCCAGAGCCAGCAGGATGGCTTATGTCAGGCCAGAGACCTCAAGAATAACTGTCCCTGCTGCTATATCTGCTGAACAGAATGTACATATATCACAGTTTAGATAAAATCTCATCTGCCTATATTCACTTCCTATGGACACTAACAGGAAGGGAGCCAAAGGAAGAACTAAGGAGACACAAAATGTTGTAGGGGTGGATGAGTACAAGCGCTACAGCCACTGTCTCGTCCATCCTCCCCCCATTTCTCTTGTTCATTGGAAGTGACATCTTATCTAGTCTGTGATATATGCACATTCCGCTCAGGCAGGTTTCAGCAGGAAGGAAGGTTATGTCAGTTTTGAACCCTTTGACCTGATGCAAGCCGTCCTGCTGGCTCTGGAGGATGCTACCATTTCAATTATAGCGAGACTGCTATAGAAAACATGAGCAGAAATTAATAATTAAAAGTATTTTGGAAATTATTTATACTGAGATATTTCAGTATTTATTTTTTATTGCTACACATCCCCTTTAATAGTCCAGCCGTATCCAATAGTATAGTATACAGTCCCAGTTATATTAAAATAATAATACATTTAATTTATATAATGCCAACATATTCGTCAGCACTTTACATAATAGAGCACATCAATCATTTTAAAAATCCTGTTTGAGTTTCATAGAAATCAATGATACATAGTGGAGAGAAGTCTGTAATAAAGAGATGCCGCAGGTTTATTGTCCTGTTTGAGAACTTAACATTTATTTATCAGTACAACTCATAGAAACTCATATTAATCCAAAACTATCATACAAATGAGCAAGCTGAGAAGGCTTATTCATCGAGATTTACTATTAGTACGTGACAACACTTATCATATTAAGGCTTTATTGCATTATTCAAATATTCTCTATCTATATTTAAAGTGGAATTCCCACTATATAAAGTGATGTCATAGTGCTAAGATATGACATCACTAAGTGACTAGTAGTGCACTAACTGCTGGGAACCTTGAAATAAAGGATTATAAAGGAGCCAGCTCTGGATAATGATACACAATATTATAGCTGATCTACTAGAACAGATTATTAATGAGAAAAAAAAATAACATAAAATTGTCTATTTCATGATATGGGGTTTTTCAGTGGACCATGACCTTTGAAGAACTAAGCAGGAGTAGAGATGGGCGAACCTCGTGAGATTTGTTTTGCAAATATATCTGCAACGTTCACCCAACCAGTTAAGGCTCAGATCAAACTTGTTCAGCCTGAACCAGAACTATTATAATCTGGGGTCTCTTCAGTCCTCAGACTATAGTAAGCAGAGGCCCATGGGGTGCAGGAAAATAATAAAGACTCCCCTCACCTCTTCTGGGCTCTCTCACATCATAGGAGAGTCTCAGGGTCTATTATTTGTCCGCACCTTCCCTCGGTCTCCGTTTGTTATACCCTGGAGTCTGAAGAGACTACAGAGTATAATATTGATTTGTGGATGTCGAATCCCAAAAATTTTGGCTTCAATCTTACACAAAATTTTTGAAAAATTCACTATTGTCTACTAAGAATTAAGCTGCCCCAGCTGTGGGGGAGTGGTAGGGGGTTGCACATTTCCTTTACAGTGGCCACTGTAGGGGAAAATTGGGAATACATGTGCCAACTAATGTATAATGAACCAACTGTAGACCTCTATTTGGGACAATAGAACTTCATGAGTTACAGTGCCTTGCGAAAGTATTCGGCCCCCTTGAACTTTTCAACCTTTTGCCACATTTCAGTCTTCAAACATAAAGATATAAAATTTTAATTTTTTGGTGAAGAATCAACAACAAGTGGGACACAATTATGAAATGGAACGAAATGTATTGGTTATTTTAAACTTTTGTAAAAAATAAAAAACTGAAAAGTGGGGCGTGCCATATTATTCGGCCCCTTTACTTTCAGTGCAGCAAACTCACTCCAGAAGTTCAGTGAGGATCTCTGAATGATAAAATGTTGTCCTAAATGACTGATGATGATAAATATAATCCACCTGTGTGCAATCAAGTCTCCGTATAAATGCACCTGCTCTGTCATAGTCTCAGGGTTCTGTTTAAAGAGCAGAGAGCATCATGAAGACCAAGGAACACACCAGGCGGGTCTGTGATACCGTTGTGGAGAAGTTTAAAGCCGGATTTGGATACAAAAAGATTTCCCAAACTTTAAACATCCCAAGGAGCATTGTGCAAGTGATCATATTGAAATGGAAGGAGTATCAGACCACTGCAAATCTACCAAGACCCGGCCGTCCCTCTAAACTTTCATCTCAAACAAGGAGAAGACTGATCAGAGATGCAGCCAAGAGGCCCATGATCACTCTGGATGAACTGCAGAGATCTACAGCTGAGGCGGGAGAGTCTGTCCATAGGATAACAATCAGTCGTACACTGCACAAATCTGGCCTTTATGGAAGAGTGGCAAGAAGAAAGCCATTTCTCAAAGATATCCATAAAATGTCACCTGGGAGACACACCAAACATGTGGAAGAAGGTGCTCTGGTCAGATGAAACCAAAATCGAACTTTTTGGCCACAATGCAAAACGATATGTTTGGCATAAAAGCAACACAGCTCATCACCCTGAACACACCATCCCCACTGTCACACATGGTGGTGGCAGCATCATGGTTTGGGCCTGCTTTTCTTCAGCAGGGACAGGGAAGATGGTTAAAATTGATGGGAAGATGGATGGAGCCAAATACAGGACCATTCTGGAAGAAAACCTGTTGGAGTCTGCAAAAGACCTGAGACTGGGACGGAGATTTATCTTCCAACAAGACAATGATCCCAAACATAAAGCAAAATCTACAATGGAATGGTTCACAAATAAACGTATCCAGGTGTTAGAATGGCCAAGTCAAAGTCCAGACCTGAATCCAATCGAGAATCTGTGGAAAGAGCTGAAAACTGCTGTTCACAAACGCTCTCCATCCAACCTCACTGAGCTCCAGCTGTTTTCCAAGGAAGAATGGGCAAGAATTTCAGTCTCTCGATGTGCAAAACTGATAGAGACATACCCCAAGCGACTTGCAGCTGTAATCACAGCAAAAGGTGGTGCTACAAAGTATTAACTTAAGGGGGCCAAATAATTTGGCACGCCCCACTTTTCAGTTTTTTATTTTTTACAAAAGTTTAAAATAACCAATAAATTTCATTCCACTTCACGATTGTGTCCCACTTGTTGTTGATTCTTCACCAAAAAATTAAAATCTTATATCCTTATGTTTGAAGCCTGAAATGTGGCAAAAGGTTGAAAAGTTCAAGGGGGCCAAATACTTTTACAAGGCACTGTACATCCTGTAGATCATTTGTATTCCTTTGGGCATATGGCCAGAAAGTAT
The DNA here is from genome assembly GCA_947044405.1 of Leptodactylus fallax. Classification (NCBI taxonomy): domain Eukaryota; kingdom Metazoa; phylum Chordata; class Amphibia; order Anura; family Leptodactylidae; genus Leptodactylus; species Leptodactylus fallax. The sequence goes on along the minus strand of CAMRHE010000617.1, from coordinate 15,278 downwards.
CCCAAAGAGACAACCTGTCAAGGAATGTTTTATCCTTTATACATTATAACTTTCCATTTCAGTTTCCATCACAGTCTGATCAAGTCGATGTTCGGTACCAGAGACATCCTTCTCCTTGAAAGTGTTTTCTAGAAGGAATGAAATGGATTTGGATAAAGTTTTCTTAAAATCCCTTCCAGCAAAGACATAGACTATAGGATTGACGCAGCTGTTAAAGAAGCTGATGGAATGTACAAGGCTGGATGCGACAAAGTTAGCAGTGTCATCCATTTCAACATTCAGGACTTCTAGGAATGGCCATATGTGGTACGGGAACCAAAAACCAAAAAAGCAAAGTACAATGATGATGATGACTTTCAGAGGTCTGTTGGACTTTGAAAGACTTCTGGTTCTTTTCAGCCGGAATATGATAAAACTATAGCAAGTTACTATGATTGAAAATGGGATGAGGAACATGGAGACAAATCTGACAATGACCATAGTTTTATACCTCATTATGTCCGTATCATCATCTTCAGAATATATGGGAAAACAATATGAGATATTATCATCGTCATGAACAATGTTGAAGAAGGCGAGATACGGGGAGCTGAGCGTGAAGCAGATGAACCATACTATAGATGAGATGGTTAAGGCCAACTTGGGAGACCTGTGGTTTTGTGACCACACAGGACACATGATTGTAACGCATCGGTCAACACTGATAATCATTAGGAAAGAGGTGCTGACGGACATGTTAAGGAAGAGAATGGTGAATATGACCTTGCACATAGTCTGGCCAAAGGGCCAATGTCCTTCCATAATCCACTCGGTTATCTGGAGGGGAAAGAGCACATCAAAAACAAAGTCAGCGATGGCCAAATTGAGAAACCATAATACGTTGACTGTCTTCTTCATCTTGAATCCTGCAATCCAGATGACCAGGCCAATTCCAATAATCCCCAGGATGAAGGTTATGCTGTAAACAATGACGTTAAAAATTTGGACTATGCGAAAAACGTTTGGGTTTACGGAGGCATCTTCGTCCGTGTTGTTGTAGATTGTTTCAGTAAAATAGTAATAAGGAAAAGAAGAATTTTCCATATTTCACAATGTCCTGCAACTAAAGAAAAGATGCGTAAGGCAATGGTAGGACACGGTGAACACTTTCCATTATTTTTCTTACTCTGTGTTACACGCAAAGGGGTTGTCCAGACTTTTATCTTTAGAATAGGTCATCAATATCAGAAAGTCATTTTAGGCTGAGGCTCCAAATTACGGAAAAGCTGCTTTCTTTTCTTTTCTTTTTTTTAAAAGCCAAATACAGTTGTAGCTATAAAAGGAATGGGAAATATGAATACATTGCTTATTCCTCTCCCTTCTGTTCAATCCAGCCTGGCTTTTGGCAAAAAAAAAAAAAAAAAGCAGTTTTTCCACAACGTGGGGCCTTAGCCTCATTGTATGGCCACAGAACTCATTAAGGTTAAGGCCCCCGGAACGAGTTTTTTTGTTGCAGTTTTTGTTGCGGTTTTTTGAGCCAAAGCCTAGAATGGCTGCAAAAGGAATGGGAAATATATAGGAAGCTTCTTATACTTCTCCCTTCTGCTCAATCCACTCCTGAATTTGGCTCAAAAAACCGCAACAAAATCTGCAACAAAAAAAGCTGCGTTTCCACAACGTGGGGCCTCAGCCTAAAAGTTTTGTGCAATGAAATTTAAAAAAAAAAAAAATGGTCATATGGATGGTATGATATCTCTGTACCGTTCTCTAGTCTAGCAAAGGACTACTAGGAAACACCAAACAGAAATTCTTCCACATCCAGTTACGCTCCGTACAGCCATTCATACTCCTTTTATTGATTCATCAGGTGGACATCATAGAAACTAGACTATGGAATCATCTGGGCAGCTACTTGCAATAGTTGGAACCCTCCAGGTGGACCAGTTTAGGTTTTTTCAAGCCCAAATCTAAGTGGTGCGTAGGTGCTCACAATCTCTTACCATCTTATTCTAAAGGTGGCCATATACATTAGATTAAAGGGATTACCAGTTTTTTTTTTTTTAATATGGGACAAATAACAGGGTGCATCAATGAAAAACACTTCCTAATATATACTGTATCCTGTCTAAATTCAGCACCATTTACAGTATCTGAATTATTTTCAGATCATTAACCACAGCTGTGATGTTTTGCTTGCAAGCTCCCTAACCCTCCTTGTGAGCAGTTCAGCCAGCAAACAAACCACCACAACAGCATGTGACCTCCTTGCCCCTTGAAGCCACTCATTGGATTGATTTATTGCCTGGTCAGATATGCAGAGGAGAGCGATGCTGCATGGATTGAAGAAGTGAGACACACAGGGAGGGAGGGAATTTGCACACAGGAGAGAATGAAGAAGGTAAGGGTACACAGAGTGAGCATGCAGATGAATCAAATACTGATGAATCAAATACCCCAAAAATTTGATTGGTTCCATGACCCCACAGTGAAACAAAACCACCAGGATTACTCAAAAAAGATGGTGGTATACCTATACAATATTTTTCTACACTACTTTTGTTGCTGAAAGAAGAATCATTACCAGATACAGTGAAGCCTCTCCAAAAGACCACCCCTTTGAGAAGACCACCTCCTTACACAAACTACTTTTTTGTGATGAGTTTTCAGTTTTCATACTAGCCACCTTCTTTGAGAAGACCACCTCTCTAGAAGACCACTTTGCCATACAATTTTTAGTGGTCTTCTTAAAGTGGTTTCGCTAACTATTCCAGGGAAATGGTAAGGAAAGTATAGTAGAAAATAAAAAAGACCCAAGCTACAAATCAATACAATATTTGCAATATAATGACATGCATGGACAATTACAACTGTAAAAATGATGAAATAAATACAGTATAAGCTCTGTGGCCAGTTTGGACGACCATCCTGGTGTAAAGAATCAAAAAACAGAGAAGTCTTTCCTTTACATGCAAATTGTGCCATGATGATTGTTCTACTATAGTATATTCAGAGTATCTAGATACAGGACTAAGGAAGAGGAACCATCATCTAATCTAGGGAGCAAAAATTGTCCCCGTTGGCACTGTAAGCTCGTAAAATTAAGTAATGTTTTGCCCCAGACAATGGAAAGACTAACTATTCTTCAGATTTGGCACAAAACAAAGTAACGTGTCACAATCGGTGGCTCCATACAATGACAGAATAAAACACATATATTAGCCAAAAGATCTATGTTATAGATTAAATATAAAGGTCAACAGTGGTCTCCAGCCTGGGGGTTAAAAGTCTGCAATAACTGGAGGAGAAGACTACTTTGGTATTTTGGTAGAAATAATCCGCTCCTTACCTTTGTGTAACCTTCGAGTTTGCCTCTCGTCTCTCCTCGGTCAGTGTCATGAGCAGTTTAATGTTTTTTCCTTTTCTTTCTATCACCATCAGTCATTGGTACAAAAAGGAGATTTTACAACGGCCGTCCCTAAATAAGGAAATGATAAGACACACAGATCTACAAAGATATTTCCTCTTATAAAGTGTTCTGTTTGACTTTGAGATAAAATATGAAAACTTCTCTGTGTTTTTAGGACCAAATGTGGTGACCACAATAGAATACTATTCACTGAAAATTGTCAATAATAAGATGCTGCGCAAAAGTTTTAGACACGAGAGGAAAAAATGGTATAAAAGTAAGAAAACTTTCAAAACACAGAAGTGTTAAGAGTTTATTTTTGTCAGTTAACAAGATGAACCAAATGAATGAAAATAAATAATAATAACCATCCCATGTTTAGTGCGACCACCCTTCTTCTTTGCATATTTTTAGACAGTTTTTGAAAAAACTCAGCAGGGAGGTTGTTCCAAACATCTTGGAGCACAGATCTACTGTGGATGTTGGCTTGCTCCAATCCTTCTGTCTCTTCATGTCATCCCAGACAGACTGGATGATGTTGAGATAAAGGCTCTGTGGGGTCCATATCATCAATACCATCCACCAAAGGCTTTACATATTAATATGGTTGGCCCTTCTGGTTGGCAACTTCTGAGACCCATACAGATCCCAAAAATATGGTCCAGAGGAGAGATGGGTGAATCAGTTCATATTGAGTTGGGTTCAACCTGAATATTCCAAATTGTTTGTTTTTTTATAAACCCGAACAAATTGAGATTCATCTTGGGTGAAATAAAAAGGTTGCTGCATTATACCCAGGAGAGGTGAAAAAAAAAAAAAAAAAAATCATACTCACCTTCTGTTACCTCCTTTGGGCCTCCTTGCGGCATCCGGAGCTCTCCTGGTGACATCCAGCGCTCTTCTGTCATGCTCAGCATGCCCATGTGACTTATGGCGGCCCAATCACAGGCCTCAGCGATGAACCCAGGGCCAATGATATTACAGAAGAGCGCCAGATGTTAACAGGAAAGTGCTGGATGCTACGAGTAGGCCCAAAAAAAGGTAAAGAAAGGTGAATATGAATGTTTTGGTTTTTTTTACACCTTCCCTGGCCCTCCATCTATTATACTATGGGGTCTAAAGAGTATAATATAGCAGTCTTTTTAGTTCACCCAAGAAAAATATCCATTTGTTCCATTTGTATCATAATGTCTTTTTCACATTATTTTATAGATAGATTCCTAGGAGCCCTAAGAGTATTCTACGCTATGTTTTATAGATAGGTTCCTAGGAGCCCTAAGAGTATTCTACACTATGTTTTATAGATATATAGTCCTAGGAGTGCTAAGAGTGTTCTACACTATGTTTTATAGATAGGTTCCTAGGAGTCCTAAGAGTATTCTACACTATATTTTATAGATAGGTTCCTAGGAGTGCTAAGAGTATTCTACACTATGTTTTATAGATATATAGTCCTAGGAGTGCTAAGAGTGTTCTACACTATGTTTTATAGATAGGTTCCTAGGAGCCCTAAGAGTATTCTACACTATGTTTTATAGATAGGTTCCTAGAAGCCCTAAGAGTGTTCTACACTATGTTTTATAGATATATAGTCCTAGGAGTGCTAAGAGTGTTCTACACTATGTTTTATAGATAGGTTCCTAGGAGCCCTAAGAGTATTCTAAACTATGTTTTATAGATAGGTTCCTAGGAGTGCTAAGAGTATTCTACACTATGTTTTATAGATATATAGTCCTAGGAGTGCTAAGAGTGTTCTACACTATGTTTTATAGATAGGTTCCTAGGAGCCCTAAGAGTATTCTACACTATGTTTTATAGATAGATGTCCTAGGAGTGCTAAGAGTATTCTACACTATGTTTTATAGATAGAGGTTTTTGGGGGGCGTCCGTATAGGGTCCTAGGAGTGCTAAGAGTGTTCTACACTATGTTTTATAGATAGGTTCCTAGGAGCCCTAAGAGTATTCTACACTATGTTTTATAGATAGGTGTCCTAGGAGTCCTAAGAGTATTCTACACTATGTTTTATAGATAGGTTCCTAGGAGCGCTAAGAGTATTCTACACTATGTTTTATAGATAGGTTCCTAGGAGCCCTAAGAGTATTCTACACTATGTTTTATAGATATATAGTCCTAGGAGTGCTAAGAGTGTTCTACACTATGTTTTATAGATAGGTTCCTAGGAGCCCTAAGAGTATTCTACACTATGTTTTATAGATAGGTGTCCTAGGAGTGCTAAGAGTATTCTACACTATGTTTTATAGATAGATAGTCCTAGGAGCCCTAAGAGTGTTCTACACTATGTTTTATAGATAGGTTCCTAGGAGCCCTAAGAGTATTCTACACTATGTTTTATAGATAGGTTCCTAGGAGCCCTAAGAGTGTTCTACACTATGTTTTATAGATAGGTAGTCCTAGGAGCCCTAAGGGTATTCTACACTATGTTTTATAGATAGGTTCCTAGAAGCCCTAAGAGTGTTCTACACTATGTTTTATAGATATATAGTCCTAGGAGTGCTAAGAGTGTTCTACACTATGTTTTATAGATAGGTTTCTAGGAGTCCTAAGAGTATTCTACACTATGTTTTATAGATAAGTTCCTAGGAGCCCTAAGAGTATTCTACACTATGTTTTATAGATGGTTCCTAGGAGCCCTAAGAGTATTCTACACTATGTTTTATAGATAGGTTCCTAGGAGTGCTAAGAGTATTCTACACTATGTTTTATAGATAGGTTCCTAGGAGCCCTAAGAGTATTCTACACTATGTTTATAGATAGGTTCCTAGGAGCCCTAAGAGTGTTCTACACTATGTTTATAGATAGGGTCCTAGGAGCCCTAAGAGTGTTCTACACTATGTTTTATAGATAGGTTCCTAGGAGTCCTAAGAGTATTCTACACTATGTGTTATAGATAGGTTCCTAAAAAGACCTAAGAATGTTCTACATTATGTTTTAAGTCAACTTGAGGTGCAGTTCATACCAAACTTGTTTGACCCAAAATAAATCAGCGACCCAAGCCACTGAACATGAAACAAATCTTGAGAGGTTCGCTCATCAAGAGTTTAAGAGTTGGTCATACATCTGCAGTAGCACTACAGTTATTTTTTATGGAACTGAGAAGTAAGAAGAGTACAAAACTCTGTTATCTCCATCAGCCTATAGATATTGAATGTCTGCTCCTTTTAAACTCATCTAAACAGGGTATTTCATCCTTGGAAAGTGACCATGAATCACAGCAATTGGACACAGAAATAATACAACTCTAAGGGGAAAAGGCCAAATGCTTACATTAGAAGGTTAAAAGCCTCATAGTTACTGCCATTCACACCATTATATTGAACATTACATGTTCTTGCTCTTCCTGACAAACTCAGTGAAGAGTGAAAGGCATAAGAGGACAGCATAAATATAAAAGAGCCTCACAGGCTTTGTAAACTTGGTGTGCCATTTTCAGGGAGGTTTCTCTGATTTTGGATTGAATAGAAATATGTCATCATAATCCATAGGGACTGCAGATACAATTTTCCTTTGTGATGTAGTATATAGAGGATCTGTCCTCTCTCCTGTGCGGTGAAGTATATAGAGGATCTGTCCTCTCTCCTGTGCGGTGTAGTATATAGAGGATCTGTCCTCTCTCCTGTGTGGTGTAGTATATAGAGGATCTGTCCTGTGCGGTGTAGTATATAGAGGATCTGTCCTGTGTGGTGTAGTATATAGAGGATCTGTCCTGTGCGGTGTAGTATATAGAGGATCTGTCCTGTGTGGTGTAGTATATAGAGGATCTGTCCTGTGTGGTGTAGTATATAGAGGCTCTGTCCTCTCTCCTGTGTGGTGTAGTATATAGAGGATCTGTCCTCTCTCCTGTGTGGTGTAGTATATAGAGGATCTGTCCTCTCTCCTGTGTGGTGTAGTATATAGAGGATCTGTCCTCTCTCCTGTGTGGTGTAGTATATAGAGGATCTGTCCTGTGTGGTGTAGTATATAGAGGATCTCTCCTGTGTGGTGTAGTATATAGAGGATCTCTCCTGTGTGGTGTAGTATATAGAGGATCTGTCCTCTCCTGTGTGGTGTAGTATATAGAGGATCTGTCCTCTCTCCTGTGTGGTGTAGTATATAGAGGATCTGTCCTGTGTGGTGTAGTATATAGAGGATCTGTCCTCTCTCCTGTGCGGTGTAGTATATAGAGGATCTGTCCTCTCCCCTGTGTGGTGTAGTATATAGAGGATCTGTCCTGTGTGGTGTAGTATATAGAGGATCTGTCCTGTGTGGTGTAGTATATAGAGGATCTGTCCTCTCTCCTGTGAGGTGTAGTATATATAGTATCTGTCCTGTGTGGTGTAGTATATAGAGGATCTGTCCTGTGTGGTGTAGTATATAGAGAATCTGTCCTGTGTGGTGTAGTATATAGAGGATCTGTCCTTTCTCCTGTGTGGTGTAGTATATAGAGGATCTGTCCTCTCTCCTGTGTGGTGTAGTATATAGAGGATCTGTCCTGTGTGGTGTAGTATATAGAGGATCTGTCCTGTGTGGTGTAGTATATAGAGGATCTGTCCTCTCTCCTGTGTGGTGTAGTATATAGAGGATCTGTCCTCTCTTCTGTGCGTGTAGTATATAGAGGATCTGTCCTGTGTGGTGTAGTATATAGAGGATCTGTCCTCTCTCCTGTGTGGTGTAGTATATAGAGGATCTGTCCTCTCTCCTGTGTGGTGTAGTATATAGAGGATCTGTCCTCTCTCCTGTGTGGTGTAGTATATAGAGGATCTGTCCTCTCTCCTGTGTGGTGTAGTATATAGAGGATCTGTCCTCTCTCCTGTGTGGTGTAGTATATAGAGGATCTGTCCTCTCTCCTGTGTGGTGTAGTATATAGAGGATCTGTCCTCTCTCCTGTGTGGTGTAGTATATAGAGGATCTGTCCTCTCTCCTGTGTGGTGTAGTATATAGAGGATCTGTCCTCTCTCCTGTGTGGTGTAGTATATAGAGGATCTGTCCTCTCTCCTGTGTGGTGTAGTATATAGAGGATATGTCCTGTGTGGTGTAGTATATAGAGGATCTGTCCTCTCTCCTGTGTGGTGTAGTATATAGAGGATGTGTCTTCTCTCCTGTGCGGTGTAGTATATAGAGGATCGGTCCTGTGTGGTGTAGTATATAGAGGATCTCTCCTGTGTGGTGTAGTATATAGAGGATCTGTCCTCTCTCCTGTGTGGTGTAGTATATAGAGGATGTGTCCTCTCTCCTGTGCGGTGTAGTATATAGAGGATCGGTCCTGTGTGGTGTAGTATATAGAGGATCTGTCCTCTCTCCTGTGTGGTGTAGTATATAGAGGATCTGTCCGGTGTGGTGTAGTATATAGAGGATCTGTCCTCTCCCCTGTGTGGTGTAGTATATAGAGGATCTGTCCTGTGTGGTGTAGTATATAGAGGATCTGTCCTCTCTCCTGTGCGGTGTAGTATATAGAGTATCTGTCCTGTGTGGTGTAGTATATAGAGGATCTGTCCTTTCTCCTGTGTGGTGTAGTATATAGAGGATCTGTCCTCTCTCCTGTGTGGTGTAGTATATAGAGGATCTGTCCTGTGTGGTGTAGTATATAGAGGATCTGTCCTGTGTGGTGTAGTATATAGAGGATCTGTCCTCTCTCCTGTGTGGTGTAGTATATAGAGGATCTGTCCTCTCTCCTGTGTGGTGTAGTATATAGAGGATCTGTCCTCTCTCCTGTGTGGTGTAGTATATAGAGGATCTGTCCTGTGTGGTGTAGTATATAGAGGATCTCTCCTGTGTGGTGTAGTATATAGAGGATCTCTCCTGTGTGGTGTAGTATAGAGAGGATCTGTCCTCTCCTGTGTGGTGTAGTATATAGAGGATCTGTCCTCTCTCCTGTGTGGTGTAGTATATAGAGGATCTGTCCTGTGTGGTGTAGTATATAGAGGATCTGTCCTCTCTCCTGTGCGGTGTAGTATATAGAGGATCTGTCCTCTCCCCTGTGTGGTGTAGTATATAGAGGATCTGTCCTGTGTGGTGTAGTATATAGAGGATCTGTCCTGTGTGGTGTAGTATATAGAGGATCTGTCCTCTCTCCTGTGAGGTGTAGTATATAGAGGATCTGTCCTGTGTGGTGTAGTATATAGAGGATCTGTCCTGTGTGGTGTAGTATATAGAGGATCTGTCCTGTGTGGTGTAGTATATAGAGGATCTGTCCTTTCTCCTGTGTGGTGTAGTATATAGAGGATCTGTCCTCTCTCCTGTGTGGTGTAGTATATAGAGGATCTGTCCTGTGTGGTGTAGTATATAGAGGATCTGTCCTGTGTGGTGTAGTATATAGAGGATCTGTCCTCTCTCCTGTGTGGTGTAGTATATAGAGGATCTGTCCTCTCTCCTGTGCTGGTGTAGTATATAGAGGATCTGTCCTGTGTGGTGTAGTATATAGAGGATCTGTCCTCTCTCCTGTGTGGTGTAGTATATAGAGGATCTGTCCTCTCTCCTGTGTGGTGTAGTATATAGAGGATCTGTCCTCTCTCCTGTGTGGTGTAGTATATAGAGGATCTGTCCTCTCTCCTGTGTGGTGTAGTATATAGAGGATCTGTCCTCTCTCCTGTGTGGTGTAGTATATAGAGGATCTGTCCTCTCTCCTGTGTGGTGTAGTATATAGAGGATCTGTCCTCTCTCCTGTGTGGTGTAGTATATAGAGGATCTGTCCTCTCTCCTGTGTGGTGTAGTATATAGAGGATCTGTCCTCTCTCCTGTGTGGTGTAGTATATAGAGGATCTGTCCTCTCTCCTGTGTGGTGTAGTATATAGAGGATCTGTCCTGTGTGGTGTAGTATATAGAGGATCTGTCCTCTCTCCTGTGTGGTGTAGTATATAGAGGATCTGTCCTCTCTCCTGTGCGGTGTAGTATATAGAGGATCTGTCCTGTGTGGTGTAGTATATAGAGGATCTGTCCTCGGGTGTGGTGTAGTATATAGAGGATCTGTCCTCTCTCCTGTGTGGTGTAGTATATAGAGGATGTGTCTTCTCTCCTGTGCGGTGTAGTATATAGAGGATCGGTCCTGTGTGGTGTAGTATATAGAGGATCTGTCCTCTCTCCTGTGTGGTGTAGTTTATAGAGGATCTGTCCGGTGTGGTGTAGTATATAGAGGATCTGTCCTCTCCCCTGTGTGGTGTAGTATATAGAGGATCTGTCCTGTGTGGTGTAGTATATAGAGGATCTGTCCTCTCTCCTGTGCGGTGTAGTATATAGAGTATCTGTCCTGTGTGGTGTAGTATATAGAGGATCTGTCCTTTCTCCTGTGTGGTGTAGTATATAGAGGATCTGTCCTCTCTCCTGTGTGGTGTAGTATATAGAGGATCTGTCCTGTGTGGTGTAGTATATAGAGGATCTGTCCTGTGTGGTGTAGTATATAGAGGATCTGTCCTCTCTCCTGTGTGGTGTAGTATATAGAGGATCTGTCCTCTCTCCTGTGTGGTGTAGTATATAGAGGATCTGTCCTCTCTCCTGTGTGGTGTAGTATATAGAGGATCTGTCCTGTGTGGTGTAGTATATAGAGGATCTCTCCTGTGTGGTGTAGTATATAGAGGATCTCTCCTGTGTGGTGTAGTATAGAGAGGATCTGTCCTCTCCTGTGTGGTGTAGTATATAGAGGATCTGTCCTCTCTCCTGTGTGGTGTAGTATATAGAGGATCTGTCCTGTGTGGTGTAGTATATAGAGGATCTGTCCTCTCTCCTGTGCGGTGTAGTATATAGAGGATCTGTCCTCTCCCCTGTGTGGTGTAGTATATAGAAGATCTGTCCTGTGTGGTGTAGTATATAGAGGATCTGTCCTCTCTCCTGTGCGGTGTAGTATATAGAGTATCTGTCCTGTGTGGTGTAGTATATAGAGGATCTGTCCTTCTCCTGTGTGGTGTAGTATATAGAGGATCTGTCCTCTCTCCTGTGTGGTGTAGTATATAGAGGATCTGTCCTGTGTGGTGTAGTATATAGAGGATCTGTCCTGTGTGGTGTAGTATATAGAGGATCTGTCCTCTCTCCTGTGTGGTGTAGTATATAGAGGATCTGTCATCTCTCCTGTGTGGTGTAGTATATAGAGGATCTGTCCTCTCTCCTGTGTGGTGTAGTATATAGAGGATATGTCCTGTGTGGTGTAGTATATAGAGGATCTCTCCTGTGTGGTGTAGTATATAGAGGATCTGTCCTCTCTCCTGTGTGGTGTAGTATATAGAGGATGTGTCCTCTCTCCTGTGCGGTGTAGTATATAGAGGATCTGTCCTGTGTGGTGTAGTATATAGAGGATCTGTCCTCTCTCCTGTGTGGTGTAGTATATAGAGGATCTGTCCTCTCTCCTGTGTGGTGTAGTATATAGAGGATCTGTCCTGTGTGGTGTAGTATATAGAGGATCTGTCCTCTCTCCTGTGTGGTGTAGTATATAGAGGATATGTCCTGTGTGGTGTAGTATATAGAGGATCTGTCCTCTCTCCTGTGTGGTGTAGTATATAGAGGATGTGTCTTCTCTCCTGTGCGGTGTAGTATATAGAGGATCGGTCCTGTGTGGTGTAGTATATAGAGGATCTCTCCTGTGTGGTGTAGTATATAGAGGATCTGTCCTCTCTCCTGTGTGGTGTAGTATATAGAGGATGTGTCCTCTCTCCTGTGCGGTGTAGTATATAGAGGATCGGTCCTGTGTGGTGTAGTATATAGAGGATCTGTCCTCTCTCCTGTGTGGTGTAGTATATAGAGGATCTGTCCGGTGTGGTGTAGTATATAGAGGATCTGTCCTCTCTCCTGTGCGGTGTAGTATATAGAGTGATCTGTCCTGTGTGGCGTAGTATATAGAGGATCTGTCCTTTCTCCTGTGTGGTGTAGTATATAGAGGATCTGTCCTCTCTCCTGTGTGGTGTAGTATATAGAGGATCTGTCCTGTGTGGTGTAGTATATAGAGGATCTGTCCTGTGTGGTGTAGTATATAGAGGATCTGTCCTCTCTCCTGTGTGGTGTAGTATATAGAGGATCTCTCCTGTGTGGTGTAGTATATAGAGGATCTGTCCTCTCTCCTGTGCGGTGTAGTATATAGAGGATCTGTCCTCTCTCCTGTGTGGTGTAGTATATAGAGGATCTGTCCTGTGTGGTGTAGTATATAGAGGATCTCTCCTGTGTGGTGTAGTATATAGAGGATCTCTCCTGTGTGGTGTAGTATATAGAGGATCTGTCCTCTCCTGTGTGGTGTAGTATATAGAGGATCTGTCCTCTCTCCTGTGTGGTGTAGTATATAGAGGATCTGTCCTGTGTGGTGTAGTATATAGAGGATCTGTCCTGTGTGGTGTAGTATATAGAGGATCTGTCCTCTCTCCTGTGTGGTGTAGTATATAGAGGATCTGTCCTGTGTGGTGTAGTATATAGAGGATCTCTCCTGTGTGGTGTAGTATATAGAGGATCTGTCCTCTCCCTGTGTGGTGTAGTATATAGAGGATCTGTCCTCTCTCCTGTGTGGTGTAGTATATAGAGGATCTGTCCTGTGTGGTGTAGTATATAGAGGATCTGTCCTGTGTGGTGTAGTATATAGAGGATCTGTCCTGTGTGGTGTAGTATATAGAGGATCTGTCCTGTGTGGTGTAGTATATAGAGGATCTGTCCTCTCTCCTGTGTGGTGTAGTATATAGAGGATCTGTCCTCTCTCCTGTGCGGTGTAGTATATAGAGGATCTGTCCTCTCCCCTGTGTGGTGTAGTATATAGAGGATCTGTCCTGTGTGGTGTAGTATATAGAGGATCTGTCCTCTCTCCTGTGCGGTGTAGTATATAGAGTATCTGTCCTGTGTGGTGTAGTATATAGAGGATCTGTCCTTTCTCCTGTGTGGTGTAGTATATAGAGGATCTGTCCTCTCTCCTGTGTGGTGTAGTATATAGAGGATCTGTCCTGTGTGGTGTAGTATATAGAGGATCTGTCCTGTGTGGTGTAGTATATAGAGGATCTGTCCTCTCTCCTGTGTGGTGTAGTATATAGAGGATCTGTCATCTCTCCTGTGTGGTGTAGTATATAGAGGATCTGTCCTCTCTCCTGTGTGGTGTAGTATATAGAGGATATGTCCTGTGTGGTGTAGTATATAGAGGATCTCTCCTGTGTGGTGTAGTATATAGAGGATCTGTCCTCTCTCCTGTGTGGTGTAGTATATAGAGGATGTGTCCTCTCTCCTGTGCGGTGTAGTATATAGAGGATCTGTCCTGTGTGGTGTAGTATATAGAGGATCTGTCCTCTCTCCTGTGTGGTGTAGTATATAGAGGATGTGTCTTCTCTCCTGTGCGGTGTAGTATATAGAGGATCGGTCCTGTGTGGTGTAGTATATAGAGGATCTGTCCTCTCTCCTGTGTGGTGTAGTATATAGAGGATCTGTCCGGTGTGGTGTAGTATATAGAGGATCTGTCCTCTCTCCTGTGTGGTGTAGTATATAGAGGATCTGTCCTGTGTGGTGTAGTATATAGAGGATCTGTCCTCTCTCCTGTGCGGTGTAGTATATAGAGTATCTGTCCTGTGTGGTGTAGTATATAGAGGATCTGTCCTTTCTCCTGTGTGGTGTAGTATATAGAGGATCTGTCCTCTCTCCTGTGTGGTGTAGTATATAGAGGATCTCTCCTGTGTGGTGTAGTATATAGAGGATCTGTCCTCTCTCCTGTGCGGTGTAGTATATAGAGTATCTGTCCTGTGTGGTGTAGTATATAGAGGATCTGTCCTTTCTCCTGTGTGGTGTAGTATATAGAGGATCTGTCCTCTCTCCTGTGTGGTGTAGTATATAGAGGATCTGTCCTCGTGTGGTGTAGTATATAGAGGATCTGTCCTGTGTGGTGTAGTATATAGAGGATCTGTCCTCTCTCCTGTGTGGTGTAGTATATAGAGGATCTGTCCTCTCTCCTGTGTGGTGTAGTATATAGAGGATCTGTCCTCTCTCCTGTGTGGTGTAGTATATAGAGGATCTGTCCTGTGTGGTGTAGTATATAGAGGATCTCTCCTGTGTGGTGTAGTATATAGAGGATCTCTCCTGTGTGGTGTAGTATATAGAGGATCTGTCCTCTCCTGTGTGGTGTAGTATATAGAGGATCTGTCCTCTCTCCTGTGTGGTGTAGTATATAGAGGATCTGTCCTGTGTGGTGTAGTATATAGAGGATCTGTCCTCTCTCCTGTGCGGTGTAGTATATAGAGGATCTGTCCTCTCCCCTGTGTGGTGTAGTATATAGAGGATCTGTCCTGTGTGGTGTAGTATATAGAGGATCTGTCCTCTCTCCTGTGCGGTGTAGTATATAGAGGATCTGTCCTGTGTGGTGTAGTATATAGAGGATCTGTCCTTTCTCCTGTGTGGTGTAGTATATAGAGGATCTGTCCTCTCTCCTGTGTGGTGTAGTATATAGAGGATCTGTCCTGTGTGGTGTAGTATATAGAGGATCTGTCCTGTGTGGTGTAGTATATAGAGGATCTGTCCTCTCTCCTGTGTGGTGTAGTATATAGAGGATCTGTCATCTCTCCTGTGTGGTGTAGTATATAGAGGATCTGTCCTCTCTCCTGTGTGGTGTAGTATATAGAGGATATGTCCTGTGTGGTGTAGTATATAGAGGATCTCTCCTGTGTGGTGTAGTATATAGAGGATCTGTCCTCTCTCCTGTGTGGTGTAGTATATAGAGGATGTGTCCTCTCTCCTGTGCGGTGTAGTATATAGAGGATCTGTCCTGTGTGGTGTAGTATATAGAGGATCTGTCCTCTCTCCTGTGTGGTGTAGTATATAGAGGATCTGTCCTGTGTGGAGTAGTATATAGAGGATCTCTCCTGTGTGGTGTAGTATATAGAGGATCTCTCCAGTGTGGTGTAGTATATAGAGGATCTGTCCTCTCCTGTGTGGTGTAGTATATAGAGGATCTGTCAT